>JAGTTD010000001.1:10378825-10978825 GCA_018398585.1 Simmondsia chinensis
TTCCCTTTAGGTGAATGGTAACCGCCCCACCTCTTCTTGCTCTCTTACTTCCATTTGAGCAAGAAGGCCAAGCCTCCATTTTTCAGGGGACTTAGCATTCCGAGGCCTTCACATTAGGTGAAGGCCAGGCGCTTCCTTCACTTTAGGTAAAGGGTGACCGCCCTACTTCTTCTTGCTGTCTTGCTTCCATTTGAGCAAGAAGACCAAGTCCCCACTGTTCAAGGGACTTAGCATACCGAGGCCTTCATATTGGGTGAAAGCCTGGCGGTTCCTTGACTTGAGGTGAAGGGTAACCGCCCCACCTCTTCTTGCTCACTTACTTCCATTTGAGCAAGAAGACCAAGCCCCCATTGTTCAAGGGACTTAGCATACCAAGGCCTTCCCATTAGGTGAAAGCCAGGCGGTTCCCTCCCTTTAGTTAAAGGGTAACCGCCCCACCTCTTCTTTCTGTCCTACTTCCACTTGAGAAAGAAAACCAAGCCCCCATTGTTCAAGGGACTTAGCATACCGAGGCCTTCACATTAAGTGAAAGCTAGGTGGTTCCTTCCCTTTAGTTAAAGGGTAACCGCCCCACCACTTCATGCTCTCTTACTTCCACTTGAGCAAGAAACCCAAGCCACTACTGTTCAAGGGACTTAGCATATCGAGGCCTTCACATTAGGTGAAAGCCAGGCCGTTCCTTCCCCTTAGGTGAAGGGTAACCGCCCCACCTCATCTTGCTCTCTTACTTCCATTTGAGCAAGAAGACCAAGCCCCCATTGTTCAAGGGACTTAGCATATCGAGGCCTTCACATTAGGTGAAAGCCAGGCGGTTCCTTCACTTTAGGTGAAGGGTAACCGCCCCACCTCTTCTTGCTCTCTTGCTTCCATTTGAGCAAGAAGACCAAGCCCCCATTGTTCAAGGGTCTTAGTATACCGAGGCCTTCACATTAGGTGAAAGCCAAGCGGTTCCTTCACTTTAGGTGAGGGGTAACCGCCCCACCTCTTCTTGCGCTGTTACTTCCATTTGAGCAAGAAGACCAAGCCCTCATTTTTCGAGGGACTTAGCATACCGAGGCCTTCACATTAGGTGAAAGCCTAGCCATTCTTTCACTTTAGGTGAAGGGTAACCGCTTCGCCTCTGCTTGCTCTCTTACTTCCATTTGAGAAAGAAGACCAAGCCCCCATTGTTCAAGGGACCACGGGTACCAAGGCCTTCACCTTATGTGAAAGCCAGGCGGTTCCTTCCCTTTTGGTGAAGGGTAACCGCCCCACCTCTTCTTGCTCTCTTGCTTCCATTTGAGCAAGAAGACCAAGCCCCCATTGTTCAAGGGACTTAGCATACCGAGACCTTCACATTACGTGAAAGCCAGGCGGCTCCTTCCCTTTCGGTGAAGGGTAACCGCCCCACCTCTTCTTGCTCACTTGCTTCCACTTGAGCAAGAAAACCAAGCCCCCATTGTTCAAGGGACTTAGCATGCTGAGGCCTTCACATTAGGTGAAAGCTAGGCGGTTCCTTCCCTTTAGGTGAATGGTAACCGCCCCACCTCTTCATGCTCTCTTACTTCCATTTGAGCAAGAAGGCCAAGACTCCATTTTTCAAGGGACTCAGCATTCCGAGGCCTTCACATTAGGAGAAAGGCCAGGCGGTTCCTTCACTTTAGGTAAAGGGTGACCGCCCTACTTCTTCTTGCTGTCTTGCTTCCATTTGAGCAAGAAGACCAAGTCCCCACTGTTCAAGGGACTTAGCACACCGAGGCCTTCATATTGGGTGAAAGCCTGGCGGTTCCTTCACTTGAGGTGAAGGGTAACCGCCCCACCTCTTCTTGCTCACTTACTTCCATTTGAGCAAGAAGACCATGCCCCCATTGTTCAAGGGACTTAGCTTACCAAGGCCTTCACATTAGGTGAAAGCCAGGCGTTTCCTTCACTTTAGGTGAAGGGTGACCGCCCTACTTCTTCTTACTATCTCACTTCCAATTGAGCAAGAAGACCAAGCCCCCATTGTTCAAGGGGCCTAGCATACTGAGGCCTTCACATTATGTGGAAGCCAGGCGGTTCCTTCCCTTTAGGTGAAGGGTAGCCGCCACACCTCTTCTTGCTCTCTTACTTCCATTTGAGCAAGAAGACCAAGCCCCCATCGTTCAAGAGACTTAGCATACCGAGGCCTTCACATTAGGTGAAAGCCAGGCGGTTCCATCACTTTAGGAGAACGGTAACCGCCCCACCTCTTCTTGCTCTCTTACTTCCATTTGAGCAAGAAGACCAAAGCCTTCATTGTTCGAGGGACTTTGCATACCGAGGCCTTCACATTAGGTGAAAGCCCAGCGGTTGTTTCACTTTAGGTGAAGGGTAACCGTTCCACTTCTTCTTGCTCACTTACTTCCATTTGAGCAAGAAGACCAAGCCCCCATTGTTCAAGGGACTTCGCGTACCAAGGCCTTCACATTAGGCGAAAGCCAGGCGGTTCCTTCCCTTTAGGTGAAGGGTAACCACCCCACCTCTTCTTGCTCTCTTACTTCCATTTGAGCAAGAAGGACAAGCCCCCATTGTTGAAGGGACTTAGCATACCGAGACTTTCAGTTTAGGTGAAAGCCAGGCGGTTCCTTCCCTTTAGGTGAAGGGTAACCGTCCCACCTCTTCTTAGCCCCCTTGCTTCCACTTAAGCAAGAAAACCAAGCCCCCATTGTTCAAGGGACTTAGCATACCGAGGCCTTCACATTAGGTGAAAGCCATGCGGTTCCTTCCCTTTGGATAAATGGTAACCGCCCCACCTCTTCTTGCTCTCTTACTTCCATTTGAGAAAGAAGACCAAGCCCGCATTGTTCAAGGGACTTAGCATACCGAGACCTTCACATAAGGTGAAAGCCAGGCGGTTCCTTCCCTTTCGGTGAAGGGTAACCGCCCCACCTCTTCTTGCTCACTTGCTTCCACTTGAGCAAGAAAACCAAGCCCCCATTGTTCAAGGGACTTAGCATGCTGAGGCCTTCACATTAGGTGAAAGCTAGGCGGTTCCTTCCCTTTAGGTGAATGGTAACCGCCCCACCTCTTCTTGCTCTCTTACTTCCATTTGAGCAAGAAGGCCAAGCCTCCATTTTTTAAGGGACTTAGCATTCCGAGGCCTTCACATTAGGTGAAGGCCAGGCGGTTCCTTCACTTTAGGTAAAGGGTGACCGCCCTACTTCTTCTTGCTGTCTTGCTTCCATTTGAGCAAGAAGACCAAGTCCCCACTGCTCAAGGGACTTAGCATACCGAGGCCTTCATATTGGGTGAAAGCCTGGCAGTTCCTTCACTTGAGGTGAAGGGTAACCGCCCCACCTCTTCTTGCTCACTTACTTCCATTTGAGCAAGAAGACCATGCCCCCATTGTTCAAGGGACTTAGCTTACCAAGGCCTTCACATTAGGTGAAAGCCAGGCGTTTCCTTCACTTTAGGTGAAGGGTGGCCGCCCTACTTCTTCTTACTATCTCACTTCCAATTGAGCAAGAAGACCAAGCCCCCATTGTTCAAGGGGCCTAGCATACTGAGGCCTTCACATTATGTGGAAGCCAGGCGGTTCCTTCCCTTTAGGTGAAGGGTAGCCGCCACACCTCTTCTTGCTCTCTTACTTCCATTTGAGCAAGAAGACCAAGCCCCCATCGTTCAAGAGACTTAGCATACCGAGGCCTTCACATTAGGTGAAAGCCAGGCGGTTCCTTCACTTTAGGAGAACGGTAACCGCCCCACCTCTTCTTGCTCTCTTACTTCCATTTGAGCAAGAAGACCAAAGCCTTCATTGTTCGAGGGACTTTGCATACCGAGGCCTTCACATTAGGTGAAAGCCCAGTGGTTGCTTCACTTTGGGTGAAGGGTAACCGTTCCACTTCTTCTTGCTCACTTACTTCCATTTGAGCAAGAAGACGAAGCCCCCATTGTTCAAGGGACTTCGCGTACCAAGGCCTTCACATTAGGTGAAAGCCAGGCGGTTCCTTCCCTTTAGGTGAAGGGTAACCACCCCACCTCTTCTTGCTCTCTTACTTCCATTTGAGCAAGAAGGACAAGCCCCCATTGTTGAAGGGACTTAGCATACCGAGACATTCAGTTTAGGTGAAAGCCAGGCGGTTCCTTCTCTTTAGGTGAAGGGTAACCGTCCCACCTCTTCTTGCTCCCTTGCTTCCACTTAAGCAAGAAAACCAAGCCCCCATTGTTCAAGGGACTTAGCATACCGAGGCCTTCACATTAGGTGAAAGCCATGCGGTTCCTTCCCTTTGGATAAATGGTAACCGCCCCACCTCTTCTTGCTCTCTTACTTCCATTTGAGAAAGAAGACCAAGCCCCCATTGTTCAAGGGACTTAGCATACCGAGACCTTCACATAAGGTGAAAGCCAGGCGGTTCCTTCCCTTTGGGTGAAGGGTAACCACCCCACCTCTTCTTGCTCACTTGCTTTCACTTGAGCAAGAAAACCAAGTCCCCATTGTTCAAGGGACTTAGCAGTCCGAGGCCTTCACATTGGGTGAAAGCCAGGCGGTTCTTTCACTTTAGGTAAAGGGTGACCACCCTACTTCTTTTTGCTGTCTTGCTTCCATTTGTGCAAGATGACCAAGCCCCCACTGCTCAAGGGACTTAGCATACCGAGGCCTTCATACTGGGTGAAAGCTAGGTGGTTCCTTCCCTTTAGTTAAAGGGTAACCGCCCCACCTCTTCATGCTCTCTTACTTCCACTAGAGCAAGAAGACCAAGCCCCCATTTTTCAAGGGACTTCGCGTACCAAGGCCTTCACATTAGGTGAAAGCAAGGCGGTTCCTTCACTTTAGGTGAACGGTAACCGCCCCACCTCTTCTTGCTCTCTTACTTCCATTTGAGCAACAAGACCAAGCCCCCATTATTCAAGGGACTTAGCATACCAAGGCCTTTACATTAGGTGAAAGCCAGGCGGTTCCTTCCCTTTAGGTCAAGGGTAACCGCCCCATCTCTTCTTGCTCTCTTAGTTCCATTTGAGCAAGAAGACCAAGCCCCCATTGTTCATGGGACTTAGCATACCGAGGCCTTCATATTTGGTGAAAGCCAGGCGGTTCCTTCACTTTAGGTGAAGGATAACCGCCCCACCTCTTCTTCCTCACTTACTTCCATTTGAGCCAGAAGACCAAGCCCCCATTGTTCAAGGGACTTAGCATACCAAGGCCTTCACATTAGCTGAAAGCCAGGCGGTTCCCTCCCTTTAGTCAAAGGGCAACCGCCCTACCTCTTCTTGTTCCCTTACTTCCACTTGTGCAAGGAAACCAAGCCCCCATTGTTCAAGGGACTTAGCATACCGAGGCCTTCACATTAAGTGAAAGCCAGGCGGTTCTTTCCCTTTAGTTAAAGGGTAACCGCCCCACCTCTTCATGCTCTGTTACTTCCACTTGAGCAAGAAGACCAAGCCCCCATTTTTCAAGGGACTTAGCATACCG
This sequence comes from Simmondsia chinensis, assembly GCA_018398585.1. Classification (NCBI taxonomy): domain Eukaryota; kingdom Viridiplantae; phylum Streptophyta; class Magnoliopsida; order Caryophyllales; family Simmondsiaceae; genus Simmondsia; species Simmondsia chinensis. Next base: position 10,384,236 of record JAGTTD010000001.1, read on the forward strand.
AGGCCTTCACATTAGGTGAAAGCCAGGCGGTTCCTTCACTTTAGGTGAACGGTAACCGCCCCACCTCTTCTTGCTCTCTTACTTCCATTTGAGGTAGAAGACCAAGCCCCCATTGTTCCAGGGACTTCGCATACCAAGGCCTTCACATTAGGGGAAAGCCAGGCGATTCCTTTCCTTTAAGTGAAGGGTCCCACCCCTTCTTGCTCTCTTACTTCCATTTGAGCAAGAAGGCCAAGACCCCATTGTTCAGGGGACTTACCATATCAAGGCCTTCACATTAGGTGAAAGCCACGCGGTTCTTTTACTTTAGGTGAAGGGCCACCGCTCCACTTCATCTTGCTCTCTTACTTCCATTTGAGCATGAAGACCAAGCCCCCATTGTTCAAGGGACTTCGCGTACCAAGGCCTTCACATTAGGTGAAAGCCAGGCGGTTCCTTCCCTTTAGGTGAAGGGCAAGCGCCCCACTTCTTCTGGCTCTCTTACTTCCATTTGAGCAAGAAGACCAAGCCCCCATTGTTCAAGGGACTTCGCATACCAAGGCCTTCACATTAGGGGAAAGCCAGGGGGTTCCTTTGCTTTAAGTGAAGGGTCCCACCTCTTCTTGCTCTCTTACTTCCATTTGAGTAAGAATACCAGGACCCCATTATTCATGGGACTTACCATACCAAGGCCTTCACATTAGGTGAAAGCCGGGCGGTTCCTTCACTTTAGGTGAAGGGCAACCGCTCCACTTCATCTTGCTCTCTTACTTCCATTTGAGCATGAAGACCAAGCCCCAATTGTTCAAGGGACTTCCCGTACCAAGGCCTTCACACTAAGTGAAAGCCAGGCGGTTCCTTCCCTTTAGGTGAAGGGCAAGCGCCCCACTTCTTCCGGCTCTCTTACTTCCATTTGAGCAAGAAGACCAAGCTCCCATTGTTTAAGGGACTTAGCATACCAAGGCCTTCACATTAGGGGAAAGCCAGGGGGCTCCTTTCCTTTAAGTGAAGGGTCCCACCTCTTCTTGCTCTCTTACTTTCATTTGAATAAGAAGACCAAGACCCCATTGTTCATGGGACTTACCATACCAAGGCCTTCACATTAGGTGAAAGCCAGGCGGTTCCTTCACTTTAGGTGGAGGGCAACCGCTCCACTTCATCTTGCTCTCTTACTTCCATTTGAGCATGAAGACAAAGGGACTTCGCGTACCAAGGCCTTCACATTAGGTGAAAGCCAGGTGGTTCCTTCCCATTAGGTGAAGGGCAACCACTCCACTTCATCTTGCTCTCTTACTTCCATTTGGGCATGAAGACCAAGCCCCCATTGTTCAAGGGACTTCGCATACCAAGGCCTTCACATTAGGGGAAAGCCAGGCGGTTCCTTTCCTTTAAGTGAAGGGCCCCACCTCTTCTTGCTCTCTTACTTCCATTTGAGCAAGAAGACCAAGACCCCATTGTTCATGGGACTTACCATACCAAGGCCTTCACATTAGGTGAAAGCCAGGCGGTTCCTTCACTTTAGGTGAGGGGCAACCGCTCCACTTCATCTTGCTCTCTTACTTCCATTTGAGCCAGAAGACCAAGCCTCCATTGCTCAAGGGACTTAGCGTACCGAGGCCTTCATATTAGGTGAAAGCCAGCGGTTCCTTCACTTTAAGTGAAGGGTAACCGCCCCACCTCGTCCTGCAAACTTACTTCCATTCGAGCAAGAAGACCAAGCCCCCATTGTTCATGGGACTAAGCATACTATGGCCTTCACATTAGGTGAAAGCCAGGCGGTTCCTTCACTTTGGGTGAAGGGTAACCGCCCCACCTCTTCTTGCTCTTTTACTTCCATTTGAGGAAAAAGACCAAGCCCCCATTGTTCAAGGAACTTAGCATACCGAGGCCTTCACATTAGGTGAAAGCCAGGCGGTTCCTTCACTTTAGGTGAACGGTGACCGCCCCACCTCTTCTTGCTCTCTTACTTCCATTTGAGCAAGGAGACCAAGCCCTCATTGTTCGAGGGACTTAGCATACCGAAGCCTTCACATTAGGTGAAAGCCAGGCGGTTCCTTCACTTTAGGTGAAGGGTAACCGCCCTACTTCTTCTTGTTGTCTCACTTCCATTTGAGCCAGAAGACCAAGTCTCCATTGCTCAAGGGACTTAGCATACCGAGGCCTTCATATTGGGTGAAAGCCGGCGGTTCCTTCACTTTAGGTGAAGGGTAACCGCCCCACCTCTTCTTGCAAACTTACTTCCATTTAACCAAGAAGACCAAGCCCCCATTGTTCAAGGGACTTAGCATACCAAGGCCTTCAAATTAGGTGAAAGCCAGGCGGTTCCTTCCCTTTAGGTGAAGGGTAACCGCCCCACCTCTTCTTGCTCTCTTACTTCCATTTGAGCAAGAAGACCAAGCCCCCATTGTTCATGGGACTTAGCATACCGAGGCCTTCATATTTGGTGAAAGCCAGGCGGTTCCTTCACTTTAGGTGAAGGGTAACCGCCCCACCTCTTCTTGCTCACTTACTTCCATTTGAGCCAGAAGACCAAGCCCCCATTGTTCAAGGGACTTAGCATACCAAGGCCTTCACATTAGCTGAAAGCCAGGCGGTTCCCTCCCTTTAGTTAAGGGGCAACTGCCCTAACTCTTCTTGCTCTCTTACTTCCACTTGAGCAAGGAAACCAAGCCCCCATTGTTCAAGGGACTTAGCATACCGAGGCCTTCACATTAAGTGAAAGGCAGGTGGTTCCTTCCCTTTAGTTAAAGGGTAACCGCCCCACCTCTTCATGCTCTCTTACTTCCACTTGAGCAAGAAGACCAAGCCCCCATTTTTTCAAGGGACTTAGCATACCGAGGCCTTCATATTAGGTGAAAGCCAGGCGGTTCCGTCACTTTAGGTGAACGGTAACCGCCCCACCTCTTCTTGCTCTCTTACTTCCATTTGAGCAAGAAGACCAAGCCCCCATTGTTCCAGGGACTTAGCATACCAAGGCCTTCACATTAGGGGAAAGCCAGGCGGTTCCTTTCCTTTAAGTGAAGGGTCCCACCTCTTCTTGCCCTCTTACTTCCATTTGAGCAAGAAGACCAAGACCCCATTGTTCATGGGACTTACCATACCAAGGCCTTCACATTAGGTGAAAGCCAGGCAGTTCTTTCACTTTTGGTGAAGGGCAACCGCTCCACTTCATCTTGCTCTCTTACTTCCATTTGAGCATGAAGACCAAGCCCCCATTGTTCAAGGGACTTCGCGTACCACGGCCTTCACATTAGGTGAAAGCCAGGCGGTTCCTTCCCTTTAGGTGAAGGGCAAGCGCCCCACTTCTTCTGGCTCTCTTGCTTCCATTTGAGTAAGAAGACCGAGCCCCCATTGTTCATGGGACTTGGCATACTAAGGCCGTCACATTACGTGAATGCCAGGCGGTTCCTTCACTTTAGGTGAAGGGCAACCGCCCCACCTCTTCTTGCTCTTTTACTTCCATTTGAGCAAAAAGACCAAGCCCCCATTGTTCAAGGGACTTAGCATACCGGGGCCTTCACATTTGGTGAAAGCCAGGCCGTTCCTTCACTATAGGTGGACGGTAACCGCCCCCCCTCTTCTTGCTCTCTTACTTCCATTTGAGGAAGAAGACCAAGCCCGCATTGTTCGAGGGACTTAGCATACCGAGGCCTTCACATTAGATGAAAGCCAGGCGATTCCTTGCCTTTAGGTGAATGGTAACCGCCCCACCTCTTCTTGCTCACTTGCTTCCACTTGCGCAAGAAAACCAAGCCCCCATTGTTCAAGGGACTTAGCATACCGAGGCCTTCACATTAGGTGAAAGCCAGGCGGTTCCTTCCCTTTAGTTGAATGGTAACCGCCCCATCTCTTCTTTCTCCCTTACTTCCACTTGAGCAAAAAAACCAAGCCCCCATTGTTCAAGGGACTTAGCATACCGAGGCCTTCACATTAGGTGAAAGCCAGGCGGTTCCTTCCCTTTAGGTGAATGGTAACCGCCACACCTCTTCTTGCTCTCTTACTTCCACTTGAGCAAGAAAACCAAGCCCCCATTGTTCAAGGAACTTAGCATACCGAGGCTTTCACAGCAGGTGAAAGCCAGGCGGTTCCTTCCCTTTAGGTTAATGGTAACCGCCCCACCTGTTCTAGCTCTCTTACTTCCACTTGAGCAAGAAAACCGAGCCCCCATTGTTCAAGGGACTTAGCATACCGAGGCCTTCAAATTAGTTAAAGCCAGGCGGTTCCTTCCCTTTAGGTGAATGGTAACTGCCCCATCTCTTCTTGCTCTCTTACTTCTATTTGAGCAAGAAGACCAAGCCCCCACTGTTCAAGGGACTTAGCATACCGATGCCTTCACATTAGGTGAAAGCCAGGCGGTTCCTCCACATTAGGTGAAGGGTAACCGCTCCACTTCTTCTTCCTCTCTTACTTCCATTTGAGCATGAAGACCAGGCCCCCATTGTTCAACGGACTTCGCGTACCAAGGCTTTCACATTAGGTGAAATCCAGGCGGTTCCATCCCTTCCGGTGAAGGGTAACCGCCCCACCTCTTCTTGCTCTCTTACTTCCATTTGAACAAGAAGACCAAGCCCCCATTGTTCAAGGGACTTAGCATACCGAGACCATCACATTAGGTGAAAGGCAGGCAGTTCCTTCCCTTTAGGTGAAGGGTAACCGCCCCACTTCTTCTTGCTCTCTTGCTTCCATTTGAGCAAGAAGACCGAGCCCCCATTGTTCAAGGGGCATAGCATACCGAGGCCTTCACATTAGGCGAAAGCCAGGCGATTCCTTCCCTTTAGGTGAATGGTAACCGCCCCACCTCTTCTTGCTCACTTGCTTCCACTTGCGCAAGAAAACCAAGCCCCCATTGTTCAAGGGACTTAGCATACCGAGGCCTTCACATTAGGTGAAAGCCAGGCGGTTCCTTCCCTTTAGGTGAATGGTAACCGCCCCACCTCTTCTTGCTCTCTTACTTCCACTTGAGCAAGAAAACCAAGCCCCCATTGTTCAAGGAACTTAGCATACCGAGGCTTTCACAGCAGGTGAAAGCCAGGCGGTTCCTTCCCTTTAGGTGAATGGTAACCGCCCCACCTGTTCTAGCTCTCTGACTTCCACTTGAGCAAGAAAACCAAGCCCCCATTGTTCAAGGGACTTAGCATACCGAGGCCTTCACAGTAGGTGAAAGCCAAGCGGTTCCTTCCCTTTAGGTGAATGGTAACTGCCCCATCTCTTCTTGCTCTCTTTCTTCTATTTGAGCAAGAAGACCAAGCCCCCACTGTTCAAGGGACTTAGCATACCGATGCCTTCACATTAGGTGAAAGCCAGGCGGTTCCTCCACATTAGGTGAAGGGTGACCGCCCCACCTCTTCTTGCTCACTTACTTCCATTTGAGCAGGAAGACCAAGCCCCAAATTTTTCAACGGACTTGGCATACCAAGGCCCACACATTAGGTGAAAGCCAGGCGGTTCCTACCCTTTAGGTGAAGGGTAACCGCCCCACCTTTTCTTGCTCTCTTACTTCCATTTGAGCAAGAAGACCAAGCCCCCATTGTTCAAGGGACTTAGCATACCAAGGCATTCACATTAGGTGAAAGCCAGGCGGTTCTTTCCCGTTAGGTGAAGGGCCCCACCTCTTCTTGCTCTCTTACTTCCATTTGAGCATGAAGACCAGGCCCCCATTGTTCAACGGACTTCGCGTACCAAGGCTTTCACATTACGTGATATCCAGGCGGTTCCTTCCCTTCAGGTGAAGGGTAACCGCCCCACCTCTTCTGGCTCTCTTACTTCCATTTGAACAAGAAGACTAAGCCCCCATTGTTCAAGGGGCTTAGCATACCGAGACCATCACATTAGGTGAAAGCCAGGCAGGTCCTTCCCTTCAGGTGAAGGGTAACCGCCCCACCTCTTCTTGCTCTCTTACTTCTATTGAGCAAGAAGACCAAGCCCCCACTGTTCAAGGGACTTAGCATACCGATGCCTTCACATTAGGTGAAAGCCAGGCGGTTCCTCCACTTTAGGTGAAGGGTCACCGCCCCACCTCTTCTTGCTCATTAACTTCCATTTGAGCAGGAAACCAAGCCCCAAAATTTTCAAGGGACTTAGCATACCAAGGCCCACAGATTAGGTGAAAGCCAGGCGGTTCCTTCCCTTTAGGTGAAGGGTAACCGCCCCTCCTCTTCTTGCTCTCTTACTTCCATTTGAGCAAGAAGACCAAGCCCCCATTGTTCAAGGGACTTAGCGTACCGAGGCCTTCACATTAGATGAAAGCCGGGCGGTTCCTTCCCTGTTGGTGAAGGGTAAGCACCCCACTTCTTCTTGCTCCCTTACTTCAATTTGAGCAAGAAGACCAAGCCCCCATTGTTCATGGGACTTAGCACAACAAGGCCTTCACATTAGGTGAAAGCCAGGCGCTTCCTTCACTTTAGCTGAAGGGTGACCGCCCTACTTCTTCTTGCTGTCTTACTTCCATTTGAGCAAGAAGACCAAGCCTCCATTGCTCAAGGGACTTAGCGTACCGAGGCCTTCACATTAGGTGAAAGCCGGGCGGTTCCTTCCCTTTAGGTGAAGGGTGAGCGCCCCACTTCTTCTTGCTCCCTTACTTCCATTTGAGCAGGAAGACCAAGCCCCCATTGTTCATGGGACTTAGCATAACAAGGCCTTCACAATAGGTGAAAGCCAGGCGGTTCCTCTACCTTAGGTGAAGGGTGAGCGCCCCACCTCTTCTTGCTCACTTACTTCCATTTGAGCAAGAAGACCAAGCCCCAAAATTTTCATGGGACTCAGCATACCAAGGCCCACACATTAGGTGAAAGCCAGGCGGTTGCTTCCCTTTAGGTGAAGGGTAACCGCCCCACCTCTTCTTGCTCACTTACTTCCATTTGAGCAAGAAGACCAAGCCCCCATTGTTCAAGGGACTTAGCATACCAAGGCCTTCACATTCGGTGAAAGCCAGGCGGTTCCTTCCCGTTAGGTGAAGGGTCCCACCTCTTCTTGCTCTCTTACTTCCATTTGAGCAAGAGGAACAAGACCCCATTGTTCATGGGACTCAGCATACCAAGACCTTCACATTAGGTGAAATCCAGGCGGTTCCTTTACTTTAGGTGAAGGGTGACCGCCCTACTTCTTCTTACTGTCTTACTTCCATTTGAGCCAGAAGACCAAGCCCCCATGGCTCAAGAGACTTAGCATACCGAGGCCTGCATATTAGGTGAAAGCCAGGCGGATCCTTCCCTTTAGGTGAAGGGTAACCGCCCCACCTCTTCTTGCTGACTCACTTCCATTTGCGCAAGAAGACCAAGCCCTCATTGTTCAAGGGATTTAGCATACCGCGGGCTTCACATTAGGTGAAAGCCCAGCGGTTCCTTCACTTTAGGTGAAGGGTAACCGCTCCACTTCTTCTTGCTCTCTTACTTCCATTTGAGCATGAAGACCAAGCCCCCATTGTTCAAGGGACTTCGTGTACCAAGGCCTTCACATTAGATGAAAGCCAGGCGGTTCCTTCCCTTTAGGTGAAGGGTAAGCGCCCCACTTCTTCTGGCTCTCTTACTTCCATTTGAGCAAGAAGACCAAGTCCCCATTGTCATGGGACTTAGCATACTAAGGCCTTCACATTACGTGAAAGCCAGGCGGTTCCTTCACTTTAGGTGAAGGGTAACCGCCCCACCGCTTCTTGCTCTTTCACTTCCATTTGAGCAAAAAGACCAAGCCCCCATTGTTCAAGGGACTTAGCATACCGAGGCCTTCACATTAGGTGAAAGCCCAGCGGTTCCTTCACTTTAGGCGAAGGGTAACCGCTCCACTTCTTCTTGCTCTCTTACTTCCATTTGAGCATGAAGACGAGGCCACCATTGTTCAAGGGATTTCGCGTACCAAGGATTTCACATTAGGTGAAAGCCAGGAGGTTCCTTCCCTTCAGGTGAAGGGTAACCGCCCTACCTCTTCTTGCTCTCTTACTTCCATTTGAGCATGAAGACCAGGCCACCATTGTTCAAGGGACTTCGGGTACCAAGGATTTCACATTAGGTGAAAGCTAGGCGGTTCCTTCCCTTCAGGTGAAGGGTAACCGCCCCACCTCTTCTTGCTCTCTTGCTTCCATTTGAGCAAGAAGACCAAGCCCCCATTATTCAAGGGACTTAGCATACCGAGACCTTCACATTAGGTGAAAGCCAGGCAGTTCCTTCCCTTTAGGTGAAGGGTAACCGCCCCACCTCTTCTTGCTCTCTTGCTTCTGTTTGAGCAAGAAGACCAAGCCCCCATTGTTCAAGGGACTTACCATACCGAGGCCTTCACATTTGGTGAAAGCCAGGCGGTTCCTTCCCTTTAGGTGAATGGTAACCGCCCCACCTCTTCTTGCTCACTTGCTTCCACTTGAGCAAGAAAACCAAGCACCCATTGTTCAAGGGACTTAGCATACCGAGGCCTTCACATTAGGTGAAAGCCAGGCGGTTCCTTCCCTTTAGGTGAATGGTAACCGCCCCACCTCTTCTTGTTCTCTTACTTCCACTTGAGCAAGAAAACCAAGCCCCCATTGTTCAAGGGACTTAGCATACCGAGGCCTTCACAGTAGGTGAAAGCCAGGCGGTTCCCTCCCTTTAGGTGAATGGTAACCGCCCCACCTCTTCTTGCTCTCTTACTTCTATTTGAGCAAGAAGACCAAGCCCCCGCTGTTCAAGGGACTTAGCATACCGATACCTTCACGTTAGGTGAAAGCCAGGCAGTTCCTCGACTTTAGGTGAAGGGTACACATTAGGTAAAAGCCAGGCAGTTCCATCCCTTTAGGTGAAGGGTAACCGCCCCACCTCTTCTTGCTCTCTTACTTCCATTTGAGCAAGAAGACCAAGCCCCCAATGTTCAAGGGACTTAGCGTACCGAGGCCTTCACATTAGTTGAAAGCCGGGCGGTTCCTTCCCTTTAGGTGAAGAGTAAGCGCCCCACTTCTTCTTGCTCCCTTACTTCCATTTGAGCAAGAAGACCAAGCCCCCATTGTTGATGGGACTTAGCATAACAAGGCCTTTACATTAGGAGAAAGCCAGGCACTTCTTTCACTTTAGCTGAAGGGTGACCGCCCTACTTCTTCTTGCTGTCTTACTTCCATTTGAGCGAGAAGACCAAGCCCCCATTGCTCAAGGGACTTAGCATACTAAGGCGTTCATATTAGGTGAAAGCCAGGCGGTTCCTTCACTTTAGGTGAAGGGTAACAGCCCCACCTCTTCTTGCTCACTTACTTCCATTTGAGCAAGAAGACCAAGCCCCCATTGTTCGAGGGACTTAGCATACCAAGGCCTTCACATTAGGTGAAACCCAGGCGGTTCCATCCCTTTAGGTGAAGGGTAACCGCCCCACCTCTTCTTGCTCTCTTACTTCCATTTGAGTAAGGAACCAAGCCCCCATTGTTCAAGGGACTTAGCATACCGAGGCCTTAATATTAGGTGAAAGCCAGGCGGTACCTTCACTTTAGGTGAAGGGTAACCGCCCCACTTCTTCTTGCTCCCTTACTTCCCTTTGAGCAAGAAGACCAAGCCCCCATTGTTCATGGGACTTGGCATACCAAAGCCTTCACATTAGGTGAAAGCCAGGCGCTTCCTTCACTTTAGCTGAAGGGTGACCGCCCTACTTCTTCTTGCTGTCTTACATCCATTTGAGCAAGAAGACCAAGCCCCCATTGCTCAAGGGACTTAGCATACCGCGGCCATCATATTAGGTGAAAGCCAGGCGGTCCCTTCACTTTAGGTGAAGGGTAACCGCCCCGCCTCTTCTTGCTCACTTACTTCCATTTGAGCAAGAAGACCAACCCCCATTGTTCAAGGGACTTAGCCTACCAAGGCCTTCACATTAGGTGAAATCCAGGCGGTTCCTTCCCTTTAGGCGAAGCGTAATCGCCCCACCTCTTCTTGCACTCTTACTTCCATTTGAGCAAGAAGACCAACCCCCATTGTTCAAGGGACTTAGCATACCGAGGCCTTCACATTAGGTGAAAGCAAGGCGATTCCTTCCCATTAGGTGATGGGAAACCGCCCCAACTTTTCTTGCTCGCTTACTTCCATTTGAGCAAAGAAGAAAAAGCCCTCATTGTTTGAGGGACTTAGCATACCGCGGCCTTCACATTAGGTGAAAGCCCAGCGGTTCCTTCACTTTAGGTGAAGGGTAACCGCTCCACTTCTTGTTGCTCTCTTACTTCCATTTGAGCATGGAGACCAAGCCCCCATTGTTCAAGGGACTTCGCGTACCAAGGCTTTCACATTAGGTGAAAGCCAGGCAGTGCCTTCCCTTTAGGTGAAGGGTAACCACCCCACCTCTTCTTGCTCTCTTACTTCCATTTGAGCAAGAAGACCAAGCCCCTATTATTCAAGGGACTTAGCATATCGAGACCTTCACATAAGGTGAAAGCCCGGCGGTTCCTTCCCTTTAGGTGAAGGGTAACCGCCCCACCTCTTCTTGCTCTCTTGCTTCCATTTGAGCAAGAAGACCAAGCCCCCATTGTTCAAGAGACTTGGCATACCGAGGCCTTCACATTGGGTGAAAGCCAGGCGGTTCCTTCCCTTGAGGTGAATGGTAACCGCCCCACCTCTTCTTGCCCTCTTGCTTCCATTTGAGCAAGAAGACCAAGCCCCCATTGTTCAAGGGACTTAGCATACCGAGGCCTTCACATTAGGTGAAAGCCAGGCGGTTCCTTCACTTTAGGTGAAGGGTGACCGCCCTACTTCTTCTTGCTGTCTTACTTCCATTTGAGCAAGAAGACCAAGCCCCCATTGTTCAAGGGACTTAGCATACCGAGGCCTTCATATTAGGTGAAAGCCAGGCGGTTCCTTCCCTTTAGCTGAAGGTTAACCACCCCACCTCTTCTTGCTCTCTTACTTCCATTTGAGCAAGAAGACCAAGCCCCCATTATTCAAGGGACTTAGCATATCGAGACCTTCACATTAGGTGAAAGCCAGGCGGTTCCTTCCCTTTAGGTGAAGGGTAACCGCCCCACCTCTTCTTGCTCTCTTGCTTCCATTTGAGCAAGAAGACCAAGGCCCCATTGTTCAAGGGACTTAGCATACCGAGGCCTTTACATTAGGAGAAAGCCAGGCGGTTCCTTCACTTTAGGTGATGGGTGACCGCCCCACTTCTTCCTGCTGTCTTACTTCCATTTGAGCAAGAAGACCAAGCCCCCATTGTCCAAGAGACTTAGCATACCACGACCTTCATATTAGGTGAAAGCCAGGCGGTTCCTTCCCTCTAGGTGAATGGTAACCGCCCCACCTCTTCTTGCCCTCTTACTTCCATTTGAGAAAGAAGACCAAGCCCCCATTGTTCAAGGGACTTAGCACACCGAGGCCTTCACATTCAGTGAAAGCCAGGCGGTTCCTTCACTTTAGGTGTAGGGTGACCGCCCTAATTCTTCTTGCTGTCTTACTTCCATTTGAGAAAGAAGACCAAGCCCCCATTGTTCAAGGGACTTAGCACACCGAGGCCTTCATATTAGGTGAAGGCCAGGCGGTTCCTTCACTTTAGGTGAAAGGTCCCACCTCTTCTTGCTCTCTTACTTCCATTTGAGCAAGAAGACCAAGACCCCACTGTTCGTGGGACTTAGCATACCAAGGCCTTCACATTAGTTGAAATCCAGGCGGTTCCTTCACTTTAGGCGAAAGGTGACCGCCCTACTTCTTCTTGCTGTCTTACTTCCATTTGAGCAAGAAGACCAAGCCCCCATTGCTCAAGGGACTTAGCATACCAAGACCTTAATATTTGGTGAAAGCCAGGCGGTTCCTTCACTTTAGGTGAAGGGTAACCGCCCCACCTCTTCTTGCTCACTTACTTCCATTTGAGAAAGAAGACCAAGCGCTCATTGTTCGAGGGACTTAGCATACCGAGGCCTTCACATTAGGTGAAAGCCCAGTGGTTCCTTCACTTTAGGTGAAGGGTAACTGCTCCACTTCTTCTTGCTCTCTCACTTCCATTTGAGCATGAAGACCAAGCCCCCATTGTTTAAGGTACTTCGCGTACCAAGGCCTTCACATTAGGTGAAAGCCAGGCGGTTCCTTCCCTTTGGGTGAAGGGTAAGCGCCCCACTTCTTCTTGCACTCTTACTTCCATTTGAGCAAGAAGACCAAGCCCCCATTGTTCATGGGACTTAGCATACCAAGGCCTTCCCATTAGGTGAAAGCCAGGCGATTCCTTCACTTTAGGTGAAGGGTAACCGCCCCACCTCTTCTTGCTCTTTTACTTCCCTTTGAGCAAAAAGACCAAGCCCCCATGTTCAAGGGACTTAGCATACTGAGGCCTTCCCATTAGGTGAAAGCCAGGCGGTTCCTTCACTTTTGGTGAACGGTAACCGCCCCACCTCTTCTTGCTCTCTTACTTCCATTTGAACAAGAAGACCAAGCCCTCATATTTCGAGGGACTTAGCATTCCGAGGCCTCCACATTCGGTGAAAGCCCAGCGGTTCCTTCACTTTAGGCGAAGGGTAACCGCTCCACCTCTTCTTGCTCTCTTACTTCCATTTGAGCATGAAGACCGAGCCCCCATTGTTCAAGGGACTTCGCGTACCAAAGCTTTCACATTAGGTGAAAGCCAGGCGGTTCCTTCCCTTCAGGTGAAGGGTAACCGCCCCAACCCTTCTTGCTCTCTTACTTCCATTTGAGCAAGAAGACCAAGCCCCCGTTCTTCAAGGGACTTAGCATACCGAGACCTTCATATTAGGTGAAAGCCAGGCCGTTCCTTCCCTTTAGGCGAATGGTAACTGCCCCACCTCTTCTTGCCCACTTGCTTCCCCTTGAGCAAGAAAACCAAGCCCCCACTGTTCAAGGGACTTAGCATACCGAGGCCTTGACATTAGGTGAAAGCCAGGCGGTTCCTTCCCTTTAGGTGAATGGTAACCGCCCCACCTCTTCTTGCTCTCTTACTTCCATTTGAACAAGAAGACCAAGCCCTCATATTTCGAGGGACTTAGCATTCCGAGGCCTCCACATTAGGTGAAAGCCATGCGGTTCCTTCCCTTCAGGTGAAGGGTAACCGCCCCACCTCTTCTTGCTCTCTTACTTCCATTTGAGCAAGAAGACCAAGCCCCCGTTCTTCAAGGGACTTAGCATACCGAGACCTTCATATTAGGGGAAAGCCAGGCCGTTCCTTCCCTTTGGGTGAATGGTAACTGCCCCACCTCTTCTTGCCCACTTGCTTCCACTTGAGCAAGAAAACCAAGCCCCCACTGTTCAAGGGACTTAGCATACCGAGGCCTTGACATTAGGTGAAAGCCAGGCGGTTCCTTCCCTTTAGGTGAATGGTAACCGCCCCACCTCTTCTTGCTCTCTCATTTCCATTTGGGCAAGAAAACAAGGCCCCATTATTCAAGGGACATAGCATACCGAGGCCTTCACATTAGGTGAAAGGCAGGCGGTTCCTTCACTTTGGGTGAAGGGTGACCGCCCCACCTCTTCTTGCTCACTTACTTCCATTTGAGCCAGAAGACCAAGCCCCAATTGTTCAACGGACTTAGCATACCAAGGCCTACACATTAGGTGAAAGCCAGGTGGTTCCTTCCCTTCAGGTGAAGCGTAACCGCCCCACCTCTTCCTGCTCTCTTACTTCCATTTGAGCAAGAAGACCAAGCCCCCAATGTTCAAGGGACTTAGCATACCGAGACCTTCATATTAGGTGAAAGCCAGGCGGTCCCTTTCCAATAGGTGAAGGGTAACCGCCCCACCTCTTCTTGCTCTCTTGCTTCCTTTTGAGCAAGAAGACCAAGCCCCCATTGTTCAAGGGACTTAGCATACCGAGGCCTTCACATTAGGTGAAAGCCAGGCGGTTCCTTCCCTTTAGGTGAATGGTAACCGCCCCACCTCTTCTTGCTCACTTGCTTCCACTTGAGCAAGAAAGCCAAGCCCCCACTATTCAAGGGACTTAGCACACCGAGGCCTTCACATTAGGTGAAAGCCAGGCGGCTCCTTCCCTTGAGGTGAATGGTAACCGCCCCAACTCTTCTTGCTCTCTTACTTCTAATTGGGCAAGAAAACCAAGCCCCCATTGTTCAAGGGACTTAGCATAGCAAGGCCTTCACATTAGGTGAATGCCAGGCGGTTCCTTCCCTTTAGGTGAGGGGTAACCGCCCCACCTCTTCTTGCTCACTTGCTTCCACTTGAGCAGGAAGACCAAGCCCCCACTGTTCAAGGGACTTAGCATACCGAGCCCTTCACAATAGGTGAAAGCCAGGCGGTTCCTTCCCTTTAGGAGAATGGTAACCGCCCCACCTCTTCTTGCTCTCTTACTTCCACTTGGGCAAGAAAACCAAGCCCCCATTGTTCAAGGGACTTAGCATACCGAGGCCTTCACAGTAGGTGAAAGCCAGGCGGTTCCTTCCCTTTAGGTGAATGGTAACCGCCCCACCTGTTCTTGCTCTCTTACCTCCATTTGAGCAAGAAGACCAAGCCCCCACTGATCAAGGGACTTAGCATACCGATGCCTTCACATTAGGTGAAAGGCAGGCGGTTCCTTCACTTTAGGTGAAGGGTGACCGCCCCACCTCTTCTTGCTCACTTACTTCCATTTGAGCAAGAAGACCAAGCCCCAATTGTTCAAGGGACTTAGCATGCCATGGCCTACACATTAGGTGAAAGCCAGGCGGTTCCTTCACTTTAGGTCAAGGGTAACCGCCCCACCTCTTCTTGCTCACTTACTTGCATTTGAGCAAGAAGACCAAGCTCCCATGGTTCAAGGGACTTAGCATACCAAGGCCTTCACATTAGGTGAAAGCCCAGCGGTTCCTTCACTTTAGGTGAAGGGTAACCGCTCCACTTCTTATTGCTCTCTTACTTCCAATTGAGCATGAAGACCAAGCCCCCATGGTTCAAGGGACTTTGCGTACCAAGGCCTTCACATTAGGTGAAAGCCAGGCGGTTCCTACCCTTTAGGTGAAGGGTACGCGCCCCACTTCTTCTTGCTCTCTTACTTCTATTTGAGCAAGAAGACCAAGCCCGCATTGTTCATGGGACTTAGCATACTAAGGCCTTCACATTAGGTGAAAGCCAGGCGGTTCCTTTACTATAGGTGAAGGGTAACCGCTCCACTTCTTGTTGCTCTCTTACTTCCATTTGAGCACGGAGAACAAGCCCCCATTGTTCAAGGTACCTCGCGTACCAAGGCTTTCACATTAGGTGAAAGCCAGGCGGTTCCTTCCCTTTCGGTGAAGGGTAACTACCCCACCTCTTCTTGCTCTCTTACTTCTATTTGAGCAAGAAGACCAAGCCCCCATTATTCAAGGGACTTAGCATATCGAGACCTTCACATTAGGTGAAAGCCAGGCGGTTCCTTCCCTTTAGGTGAAGGGTAACCGCCCCACCTCTTCTTGCTCTCTTGCTTCCATTTGAGCAAGAAAACTAAGCCCCCATTGTTCAAGAGACTGAGCATACTGAGGCCTTCACATTAGGTGAAAGCCAAGCGGTTCCTTCCCTTTAGGTGAATGGTAACCGCCCCACCTCTTCTTGCTCTCTTACTTCCATTCGAGCAAGAAGACCAAGCCCCCATTATTCAAGGGACTTAGCATATCGAGACCTTCACATTAGGTGAAAGCCAGGCGGTTCCTTCCCTTTAGGTGAAGGGTAACCGCCCCACCTCTTCTTGCTCTCTTGCTTCCATTTGAGCAAGAAAACTAAGCCCCCATTGTTCAAGGTACTTCGCGTACCAAGGCTTTCACATTAGGTGAAAGCCAGGCGGTTCCTTCCCTTTAGGTGAAGGGTAACCACCCCACCTCTTCTTGCTCTCTTACTTCTATTTGAGCAAGAAGACCAAGCCCCCATTATTCAAGGGACTTAGCATATCGAGACCTTCACATTAGGTGAAAGCCAGGCGGTTCCTTCCCTTGAGGTGAAGGGTAACCGCCCCACCTCTTCTTGCTCTCTTGCTTCCATTTGAGCAAGAAAACTAAGCCCCCATTGTTCAAGAGACTTAGCATACCGAGGCCTTCACATTAGGGGAAAGCCAAGCGGTTCCTTCCCTTTAGGTGAATGGTAACCGCCCCACCTCTTCTTGCTCTCTTACTTCCATTTGAGCAAGAAGAGCAAGCCCCCATTATTCAAGGGACTTAGCATATCGAGACCTTCACATTAGGTGAAAGCCAGGCGGTTCCTTCCCTTTAGGTGAAGGGTAACCGCCCCACCTCTTCTTGCCCTCTTGCTTCCATTTGAGCAAGAAAACTAAGCCCCCATTGTTCAAGAGACTTAGCATACCGAGGCCTTCACATTAGGTGAAAGCCAGGCGGTCCCTTCCCTTTAGGTGAATGGTAACCGCCCCAGCTCTTCTTGCTCTCTTACTTCCATTTGAGCAAGAAGACCAAGCCCCCATCGTTCAAGGGACTTAGCATACCGCGGCCTTCACATTAGGTGAAAGCCAGGCGGTTCCTTCACTGTAGGTGAAGGGTGACCGCCCTATTTCTTCTTGCTGTCTTACTTCCATTTGAGCAAGAAGACCAAGCCCCCATTGTTCAAGGGATTTAGCATACCGAGGCCTTCATATTAGGTGAATGCCAAGCGGTTCCTTCGCTTTAGGTGAAGGGTCCCACCTCTTCTTGCTTTCTTACTTCCATCTAAGCAAGAAGACCAAGACCCCACTATTCATGGGACTTAGCATACCAAGGCCTTCACAATAGGTGAAAGCCAGGCGGTTCCTTCACTTTAGGTGAAGGGTGACCGCCCTACTTCTTCTTGCTGTCTTACTTCCATTTGAGCAAGAAGACCAATCCCCCGTTGCCCAAGGGACTTAACACACCGAGGCCTTCATATTTGGAGAAAGCCAGGCGGTTCCTTCACTTTAGGTGAAGGGTAACCACCTCACCTGTTCTTGCTCACTTACTTCCATTTGAGCAAGAAGACCAAGCCCTCATTGTTCGAGGGACCTATCATACCGAGGCCTTCACATTAGGTGAAAGCCAGGCGGTTCCTTCACTCTAGGTGAAGGGTTACCGCCCCACCTCTTCTTGCTCTTTTACTTCCATTCGAGCAAAAAGACCAAGCCCCCATTGTTCAAGGGACTTAGCATACCGAGGCCTTCACATTACGTGAAAGCCAGGCGGTTCCTTCACTTTAGGTGAACGGTAACCGCCCCACCTCTTCTTGTTCTCTTACTTCCATTTTAACAAGAAGACCAAGCCCTCATATTTCGAGGGACTTAGCATACCGAGGCCTTCACATTAGTTGAAAGCCCAGCGGTTTCTTCACTTTAGGCGAAGGGTAACTGCTCCACTTCTTCTTGCTCTCTTACTTCCTTTTGAGCATCAAGACCAAGCCCCCATTTTTCAAAGGATTTCGCGTACCCGGGCTTTCACATTAGGTGAAAGCCAGGCGGTTCCTTCCCTTCAGGTGAAGGGTAACCGCCCCACCTCTTCTTGCTCTCTTACTTCCATTTGAGCAAGAAGACCAAGCCCCCATTTTTCAAGGGACTTAGCATACCAAGGCCTTCACATTAGGTGAAATCCAGGCGGTTCCTTCCCTTTAGGTGAAGGGTAACCGCCCCACCTCTTCTTGCTCTCTTACTTCCATTTTAGTGAGGAGACCAAGCCCCCATTGTTCAAGGGACTTAGCATACCGAGGCCTTAGTATTAGGTGAAAGCCAGGCGGTTCCTTCACTTTAGGTGTAGGGTAACCGCCCCCCATCTTCTTGCTCTCTTACTTCCATTTTAGTAAGAAGACCAAGCCCCCATTGTTCAAGGGACTTAGCATACCGAGGCCTTAATATTAGGTGAAAGCCAGGCGGTTCCTTCACTTTAGGTGAAGGGTAACCGCCCCCCTTCCTCTTGCTCTCTTACTTCCATTTGAGCAAAAAGACCAAGCCCCCATTGTTCAAGGGACTTAGCATACCGAGGCCTACACATTAGGTGAAAGCCAGGCAGTTCCTTCCCTTTAGGTGATGGGTAACCGCCCCACCTCTTCTTGCTCTCTTACTTCCATTAGAGCAAGAAGACCAAGCCCCCATTGTTCAAGGGACTTAGCATACCGAGGCCTTCACATTCGGTGAAAGCCGGGCGGTTCCTTCCCTTTAGGTGAATGGTAACCGCCCCAGCTCTTCTTGCACTCTTACTTCCATTTGAGCAAGAAGACCAAGCCCCCATCGTTCAAGGGACTTAGCATACCGCGGCCTTCACATTAGGTGAAAGCCAGGCGGTTCCTTCACTGTAGGTGAAGGGTGACCGCCCAACTTCTTCTTGCTGTCTTACTTCCATTTGAGCAAGAAGACCAAGCCCCCATTGTTCAAGGGATTTAGCATACCGAGGCCTTCATATAAGGTGAAGGCCAAGCGGTTCCTTCGCTTTAGGTGAAGGGTCCCACCTCTTCTTGCTTTCTTACTTCCATCTAAGCAAGAAGACTAAGACCCCACTGTTCATGGGACTTAGCATACCAAGGCCTTCACAACAGGTGAAAGCCAGGCGGTTCCTTCACTTTAGGTGAAGGGTGACCGCCCTACTTCTTCTTGCTGTCTTACTTCCATTTGAGCAAGAAGACCAATCCCCCATTGCTCAAGGGATTTAACACACCGAGGCCTTCATATTTGGTGAAAGCCAGGCGGTTCCTTCACTTTAGGTGAAGGGCAACCACCCCACCTCTTCTTGCTCACTTACTTCCATTTGAGAAAGAAGACCAAGCCCTCATTGTTCGAGGGACTTATCATACCGAGGCCTTCACATTAGGGGAAAGCCCAGCGGTCCCTTCACTTTAGGTGAAGGGTAACCGCTCCACTTCTTCTTGCTCTCTTACTTCCATTTGAGCATGAAGACCAAGCCCCTATTGTTCAAGGGACTTCGCGTACCAAGGCCTTCACATTAGGTGAAAGCCAGGCGGTTCCCTCCTTTGGGTGAAGGGTAAGCACCCGACTTTTTCTTGCTCTCTTACTTCCATTTGAGCAAGAAGACCAAGCCCCCATTGCGCATGGGACTTAGCATACCAAGGCCTTCACATTAGGTGAAAGCCAGGCGGTTCCTTCACTCTAGGTGAAGGGTAACCGCCCCCCATCTTCTTGCTCTCTTACTTCCGTTTTAGTAAGAAGACCAAGCCCCCATTGTTCAAGGGACTTAGCATACCGAGGCCTTAATATTAGGTGAAAGCCAGGCGGTTCCTTCACTTTAGGTGAAGGGTAACCGCCCCCCTTCTTCTTGCTCTCTTACTTCCATTTGAGCAAAAAGACCAAGCCCCCATTGTTCAAGGGACTTAGCATACCGAGGCCTACACATTAGGTGAAAGCCAGGCAGTTCCTTCCCTTTAGGTGAAGGGTAACTGCCCCACCTCTTCTTGCTCTCTTACTTCCATTAGAGCAAGAAGACCAAGCCCCCATTGTTCAAGGGACTTAGCATACCGAGGCCTTCACATTCGGTGAAAGCCGGGCGGTTCCTTCCCTTTAGGTGAAGGGTAAGCGCCCCACTTCTTCATGCTCCCTTACTTCCATTTGAGCAAGAAGACCAAGCCCCCATTGTTCCAGGGACTTAGCATAACAAGGCCTTCACATTAGGTGAAAGCCCGGCGCTTCCTTCACTTTAGCAGAAGGGTGACACGCCCTACTTCTTCTTGCTGTCTTACTTCCATTTGAGCAAGAGGACCAACCCCCCATTGCTCAAGGGACTTAGCAGACCGAGGCCTTCATATTACGTTAAAGTCAAGAGGTTCCTTCACTTTAGGTGAAGGGTAACCGCCCCACCTCTTCTTGCTCACTTACTTGCATTTGAGCAAGAAGACCAAGCTCCCATGGTTCAAGGGACTTAGCATACCAAGGCCTTCACATTAGGTGAAATCCAGGCGGTTCCTTCCCTTTAGATGAAGGGTAACCGCCCCACCTTTTCTTGCTCGCTTACTTCCATTTGAGCAAGAAGACCAAGCCCTCATTGTTTGAGGGACTTAGCATACCGAGGCCTTCCCATTAGGTGAAAGCCCAGCGGTTCCTTCAGTTTAGGTGAAGGGTAACCGCTCCACTTCTTGTTGCTCTCTTACTTCAATTTGAGCATGAAGACCAAGCCCCCATTGTTCAAGGGACTTTGCGTGCCAAGGCCTTCACATTAGGTGAAAGCCAGGCGATTCCTACCCTTTAGGTGAAGGGTACGCGCCCCACTTTTTCTTGCTCTCTTACATCAATTGGAGCAAGAAGACCAAGCCCGCATTGTTCATGGGACTTAGCATACTAAGGCCTTCACATTAGGTGAAAGCCAGGCGGTTCCTTTACTATAGGTGAAGGGTAACCGCTCCACTTCTTGTTGCTCTCTTACTTCCATTTGAGCATGTAGACCAAGCCCACATTGTTCAAGGTACTTCGCGTACCAAGGCTTTCACATTAGGTGAAAGCCAGGCGGTTCCTTCCCTTTAGGTGAAGGGTAACCGCTCCACTTCTTCTTGCTCTCTTACTTCCATTTGAGCATGAAGACCAAGCCCCCATTGTTCAAGGGACTTCGCGTACCAAGGCCTTCACATTAGGTGAAAGCCAGGCGGTTCCCTCCTTTGGGTGAAGGGTAAGCGCCGCACTTCTTCTTGCTCTCTTACTTCCATTTGAGCAAGAAGACCAAGCCCCCATTTTGCATGGGACTTAGCATACCAAGGCCTTCACATTAGGTGAAAGCCAGGCGGTTCCTTCACTCTCGGTGAAGGGTAACCGCCCCACCTCTTCTCGCTCTTTCACTTCCATTTGAGCAAAAAGACCAAGCCCCCATTGTTCAAGTGACTTAGCATACCAGGGCCTTCACATTACGCGAAAGCCAGGCGGTTCCTGCACTTTAGGTGAACGGTAACCGCCCCACCTCTTCTTGCTCTCTTACTTCCATTTTAACAAGAAGACCAAGCCCTCATATTTCGTGGGACTTAGCATACCGAGGCCTACACATTAGGTGAAAGCCAGGCAGTTCCTTCCCTTTGGGTGAAGGGTAACCGCCCCACCTCTTCTTGCACTCTTACTTCCATTAGAGCAGGAAGACCAAGCCCCCATTGTTCAAGGGACTTAGCATACCGAGGCCTTCACATTAGGTGAAAGCCGGGCGGTTCCTTCCCTTTAGGTGAAGGGTAAGCGCCCCACTTCTTCGTGCTCCCTTACTTCCAATTGAGCAAGAAGACCAAGCCCCCATCGTTCCAGGGACTTAGCATAACAAGGCCTTCACATTGGGTGAAAGCCCGGCGCTTCCTTCACTTTAGCAGAAGGGTGACCGCCCTACTTCTTCTTGCTGTCTTACTTGCATTTGAGCAAGAGGACCAAGCCCCCATTGCTCAAGGTACTTAGCAGACCGAGGCCTTCATATTACGTTAAAGCCGGGAGGTTCCTTCACTTTAGGTGAAGGGTAACCGCCCCACCTCTTCTTGCTCACTTACTTGCATTTGAGCAAGAAGACCAAGCTCCCATGGTTCAAGGGACTTAGCATACCAAGGCCTTCACATTAGGAGAAATCCAGGCAGTTCCTTCCCTTTAGGTGAAGGGTAACAGCCCCACCTTTTCTTGCTCACTTACTTCCATTTGAGCATGAAGACCAAGCCCTCATTGTTTGAGGGACTTAGCATACCGAGGCCTTCACATTAGGTGAAAGCCCAGCGGTTCCTTCACTTTAGGTGAAGGGTAACCGGTCCACTTCTTGTTGCTCTCTTACTTCCATTTGAGCATGAAGACCAAGCCCCCATTGGTCAAGGGGCTTTGCGTACCAAGGCCTTCACATTAGGTGAAAGCCAAGCGATTCCTACCCTTTAGGTGAAGGGTACGCGCCCCACTTTTTCTTGCTCTCTTACATCAATTGGAGCAAGAAGACCAAGCCCGCATTGTTCATGGGACTTAGCATAATAAGGCCTTCACATTAGGTGAAAGCCAGGCGGTTCCTTTAGTAGAGGTGAAGGGTAACCGATCCACTTCTTGTAGCTCTCTTACTTCCATTTGAGCATGGAGACCAAGCCCCCATTGTTCAAGGTACTTCGCGTACCAAGGCTTTCACATTAGGTGAAAGCCAGGCGGTTCCTTCCCTTTAGGTGAAGGGTAACCGCTCCACTTCTTCTTGCTCTCTTACTTCCATTTGAGCATGAAGACCAAGCCCCCATTGTTAAAGGGACTTCGCGTACCAAGGCCTTCACATTAGGTGAAAGCCAGGCGGTTCCCTCCTTTGGGTGAAGGGTAAGCGCCCCACTTCTTCTTGCTCTCTTACTTCCATTTGAGCAAGAAGACCAAGCCCCAATTGTGCAAGGGACTTAGCATACCAAGGCCTTCACATTAGGTGAAAGCCAGGGGGTTCCTTCACTCTAGGTGAAGGGTAACCGCCCCACCTCTTCTTGCTCTTTTACTTCCATTTGAGCAAAAAGACCAAGCCCCCATTGTTCAAGGGACTTAGCATACCAAGGCCTTCACATTACGTGAAAGCCAGGCGGTTCCTTCACTTTAGGTGAACGGTAACCGCCCCACCTCTTCTTGCTCTCTTACTTCCATTTTAACAAGAAGACCAAGCCCTCATATTTTGAGGGACTTAGCATACCGATGCCTTCACATTAGGTGAAAGCCCAGCGGTTTCTTCACTTTAGGCGAAGGGTAACCGCTCCACATCTTCTTGCTCTCTTACTTCCGTTTGAGCATGAAGACCAAGCCCCCATTGTTCAAAGGACTTCGCGTACCCGGGCTTTCACATTAGGTGAAAGCCAAGCGGTTCCTCCCCTTCAGGTGAAGGGTAACCGCCCCACCTCTTCTTGCTCTCTTACTTCCATTTGAGCAAGAAGACCAAGCCCCCATTGTTCAAGGGACTTAGCATACCGAGACCTTCATATTAGGTGAAAGCCAGGCGGTTCCATTCCTATAGGTGAAGAGTAACCGCCCCACCTCTTCTTGCTCCCTTGCTTCCGTTTGAGCAAGAAGACCAAGCCCCCATTGTTCAAGGGACTTAGCATACCGAGGCCTTCACATTAGGTGAAAGCCAGGCGGTTCCTTCCCTTCAGGTGAATTGTAACCGCCCCACCTCTTCTTGCTCACTTGCTTCAACTTGAGCAAGAAAACCAAGCCCCCACTGTTCAAGGGACTTAGCATACCAAGGCCTTCACATTAGGTGAAAGCCAGGCGGTTCCTTCCCTTTAGGTGAATGGTAACTGCACCACCTCTTCTTGCTCTCTTACTTCCACTTGGGCGAGAAAACCAAGCCCCCATTGTTCAAGGGACTTAGCATACCGAGGCCTTCACATTAGGTGAAAGCCAGGCGGTTCCTTCCCTTTAGGTGAAAGGCAACCGCCCCACCTCTTCCTGCTCTCTTACTTCCATTTGAGCAAGACCAACAATCCACCACTGTTCGAGGGACGTAGCATACCGATGTCTTCACATTAGGTGAAAGCCAGGTGGTTCCTTCACATTAGGTGAAGGGTGACCGCCCCACCTCTTCTTTCTCACTTACTTCCATTTGAACAAGAAGACCAAGCCCCAATTGTTCAAGGGATTTAGCATACCAAGGCCTACACATTAGGTGAAAGCCAGGCAGTTCCTTCCCTTTAGGTGAAGGGTAAGCGCCCCACTTCTTCGTGCTCCCTTACTTCCATTTGAGCAAGAAGACCAGGCCCCCATTGTTGCTGGGACTTAGCATAACAAGGCCTTCACATTAGGTGAAAGCCAGGCGCTTCCTTCACGTTAGCTGAAGGGTGACCGCCCTACTTCTTCTTGCTGTCTTACTTCCATTTGAGCAAGAAGACCAAGCCTCCATTGCTCAAGGGACTTAGCATACCGAGGCCTTCATAATACGTTAAGGCCAGGAGGTTCCTTCACTTCAGGTGAAGGGTAACCGCCCCACCTCTTCTTGCTCACTTACTTCCATTTGAGCAAGAAGACCAAGCCCCCATGGTTCAAGGGACTTAGCATACCAAGGCCTTCACATTAGGTGAAATCCAGGCGGTTCCTTCCCTTTAGGTGAAGGGTAACCGCCCCACCTCTTCTTGCTCTCTTACTTCCATTTGAGCAAGAAGACCAAGCCCCCATTGTTCAAGGGACTTAGCATACCGAGACCGTAATATTGGGTGAAAGCCAGGCAGTTCCTTCACTTTAGGTGAAGGGTAACCGCCCCACCTCTTCTCACTCACTTACTTCCATTTGAGCAAGAAGACCAAGCCCCCATTGTTCAAGGGACTTAGCATACCGAGGCCTTCACATTAGGTGAAAGCCAGGCGGTTCCTTCCCCTTAGGTGAATGGTAACCGCCCCACCTCCTCTTGCTCACTTGCTTCCGCTTGAGCAAGAAAACCAAGCCCCCACTGTTCAAGTGACATAGCATACCGAGGTCTTCCCATTAGGTGAAAGCCAGGCGGTTCCTTCCCTTTAGGTGAATGGTAACCGCACCACCTCTTCTTGCTCTCTTACTTCCACTTGGGCAAGAAAACCAAGCCCCCATTGTTCAAGAGACTCAGCATACCGAGTCCTTCACATTAGGTGAAAGCCAGGCGGTTCCTTCCCTTTAGGTGAATGGTAACCGCCCCACCTCTTCTTGCTCGCTTTCTTCCATTTGAGTAAGAAGAACCAGCCCCCACTGTTCAAGGGACTTAGCATACCGATGCCTTCACATTAGGTGAAAGCCAGGCGGTTCCTTCACATTAGGTGAAGGGTGACCGCCCCACCTCTTCTTGCTCACTTACTTCCATTTGAGCAAGAAAACCAAGCCCCAATTGTTCAAGGGACTTAGCATACCAAGGCCTACACATTAGGTGAAAGCCAGGCGGTTCCTTCCCTTTAGGTGAAGGGTAACCGCCCCACCTCTTCTTGCTCTCTTACTTCCATTTGAGCAAGAAGACGAAGCCCCCATTGTTCAAGGGACTTAGCATACCGAGGCCTTCACATTAGGTGAAAGTCGGGCGGTTCCTTCCCTTTAGGTGAAGGGTAAGCGCCCCATTTCTTTGTGCTCCCTTACTTCCATTTGAGCAAGAAGACCAAGCCCCAATTGTTCCGGGGACTTAGCATAACAAGGCCTTCACATTAGGTGAAAGCCAAGCGCTTCCTTCACTTTAGCTGAAGGGTGACCGCCCTACTTCTTCTTGCTGTCTTACTTCCATTTGAGCAACAAGACCAAGCCCCCATTGCTCAAGGGACTTAGCATACCGAGGCCTTCATATTACGTTAAAGCCAGAAGGTTCCTTCACTTTAGGTGAAGGGTAACCGCCCAACCTCTTCTTGCTCACTTACTTCCATTAGAGCAAGAAGACCAAGCCCCCATGGTTCAAGGGACTTAGCACACCAAGGCCTTCACATTAGGTGAAATCCAGGCGGTTCCTTCCCTTTACGTGAAGGTTAACCGCCCCACCTCTTCTTGCTCTCTTACTTCCATTTGAGCAAGAAGATCAAGCCCCCATTGTTCAAGGGAATTAGCATACCGAGGCCTTAATATTGGGGGAAAGCCAGGCGGTTTCTTCACTTTAGGTGAAGGGTAACCGCCCCACCTCTTCTTGCTCACTTACTTCCATTTGAGCAAGAAGACCAAGCCCACATTGTTCAAGGGACTTTGCGTACCAAGGCCTTCACATTAGGTGAAAGCCAGGCGGTTCCTACCCTTTAGGTGAAGGGTAAGCGCCCCACTTCTTCTTGCTCTCTTACTTCCATTTGAGCAAGAAGACCTAGCCCGCATTGTTCATGGGACTTAGCATACTAAGGCCTTCACATTAGGTGAAAGCCAAGCGGTTCCTTCACTTTAGGTGAAGGGTAACCGCTCCACTTCTTGTTGCTCTCTTACTTCCATTTGAGCATGGAGACTAAGCCCCCATTGTTCAAGGGACTTCGCGTACCAAGGCTTTCACATTAGGTGAAAGCCAGGCGGTTCCTTCCCTTTAGGTGAAGGGTAACCACCCCACCTCTTCTTGCTCTCTTGCTTCCATTTGAGCGAGAAGACCAAGCCCCCATTGTTCAAGAGACTTAGCGCACCGAGGCCTTCACATTAGGTGAAAGCCAGGCGGTTCCTTCCCTTTAGGTGAAGGCTAACCGCCCCAACTTTTCTTGCTCACTTACTTCCATTTGAGCAAGAAGACCAAGCCCTCAATGTTTGAGGGACTTAGCATACCGAGGCCTTCACATTAGGTGAAAGCCCAGCGGTTCCTTCGCTTTTGGTGCAGGGTAACCGCTCCACTTCTTGTTGCTCTCTTACTTCCATTTGAGCATGAAGACTAAGCCCACGTCGTTCAAGGGACTTTGCGTACCAAGGCCTTCACATTAGGTGAAAGCCAGGCGGTTCCTACCCTTTAGGTGAAGGGTAAGCGCCCCACTTCTTCTTGCTCTCTTACTTCCATTTGAGCAGGAAGACCTAGCCCGCATTGTTCATGGGACTTAGCATACTAAGGCCTTCACATTAGGTGAAAGCCAAGCGGTTCCTTCACTTTAGGTGAAGGTTAACCGCTCCACTTCTTGTTGCTCTCTTACTTCCATTTGAGCATGGAGACCAAGCCTTCATTGTTCATGGGACTTCGCGCACCAAGGCTTTCACATTAGGTGAAAGCCAGGCGTTTCCTTCCCTTTAGGTGAAGGGTAACCACCCCACCTCTTCTTGCTCTCTTACTTCTATTTGAGCAAGAAGACCAAGCCCCCATTATTCAAGGGACTTAGCATATCGACACCTTCACATTAGGTGAAAGCCAGGCGGTTCCTTCCCTTTAGGTGAAGGGTAACCGCCCCACCTCTTCTTGCTCTCTTGCTTCCATTTGAGCGAGAAGACCAAGCCCCCATTGTTCAAGAGACTTAGCGTACCGAGGCCTTCACATTAGGTGAAAGCCAGGCGGTTCCTTCCCTTTAGGTGAAGGCTAACCGCCCCACCTTTTCTTGCTCACTTACTTCCATTTGAGCAAGAAGACCAAGCCCTCATTGTTTGAGGGACTTAGCATACCGAGACCTTCACATTAGGTGAAAGCCCAGCGGTTCCTTCGCTTTTGGTGAAGGGTAACCGCTCCACTTCTTGTTGCTCTCTTACTTCCATTTGAGCATGAAGACCAAGCCCGCATTGTTCAAGGGGCTTTGCTTACCAAGGCCTTCACATTAGGTGAAAGCCAGGCGGTTCCTACCCTTTAGGTGAAGGGTAAGCGCCCCACTTCTTCTTGCTCTCTTACTTCCATTCGAGCAAGAAGACCTAGCCCACATTGTTCATGGGACTGAGCATACTAAGGCCTTCACATTAGGTGAAAGCCAAGCGGTTCCTTCACTTTAGGTGAAGGTTAACCGCTCCACTTCTTGTTGCTCTCTTACTTCCATTTGAGCATGGAGACCAAGTCCCCCATTGTTCAAGGGACTTCGCGTACCAAGGCTTTCACATTAGTTGAAAGCCAAGCGGTACCTTCCCTTTAGGTGAAGGGTAACCACCCCACCTCTTCTTGCTGTCTTACTTCTATTTGAGCAAGAAGACCAAGCCCCCATTATTCAAGGGACTTAGCATATCGACAGCTTCACATTAGGTGAAAGCCAGGCGGTTCCTTCCCTTTAGGTGAAGGGTAACCACCCCACCTCTTCTTGCTCTCTTGCTTCCATTTGAGCGAGAAGACCAAGCCCCCATTGTTCAACAGACTTAGCATACCGAGGCCTTCACATTAGGTGAAAGCCAGGCGGTTCCTTCCCTTTAGGTAAATGGTAACCGCCCCACCTCTTCTTGCCCTCTTACTTCCATTTGAGCAAGAAGACCAAGCCCCCATTGTTCAAGAGACTTAGCATACCGAGGCCTTCATAATAGGTGAAGCCCAGGGGGTTCTTTCACTTTAGGTGAAGGGTCCCACCTCTTCTTGCTCTCTTACTTCCATTTGAGCAAGAAGACCAAGCCCCCATTGTTCAAGAGACTTAGCATACCGAGGCCTTCACATTAGGTGAAAGCCAGGCGGTTCCTTCCCTTTAGGTGAAGGGTAACCACCCCACCCCTTCTTGCTCTCTTACTTCTATTTGAGCAAGAAGACCCAGCCCCCATTATTCAAGGGACTCAGCATATCGACACCTTCACATTAGGTGAAAGCTAGGCGGTTCCTTCCCTTTGGGTGAAGGGTAACCGCCCCACCTCTTCTTGCTCTCTTGCTTCCATTTGAGCGAGAAGACCAAGCCCCCATTTTTCAAGAGACTTAGCATACCAAGGCCTTCACATTAGGTGAAAGCCAGGCGGTTCCTTCACTTTAGGTGAAGGGTGACCGCCCTACTTCTTCTTGCTATCTTACTTCCATTTGAGCAAGAAGACCAACCCCCATTGCTAAAGGGACTTAGCATACCGAGGCCTTCATATTGGGTGAAAGCCAGGCGGTTCCTTCACTTTAGGTGAAGGGTAACCGCCCCACGTCTTCTTGCTCACTTACTTTCATTTGAGCAAGAAGACCAAGCCCCCCTTGATCTAGGGACTTAGCATACCAAGGCCTTCACATTAGGTGAAATCTAGGCGGTTCCTTCCCTTGAGGTGAAGGGTAACCGCCCCACCTCTTCTTGCTTTCGTACTTCCATTTGAGCAAGAAGACCAAGCCCCCATTGTTCAAGGGACTTAGCATACCCAGGCCTTCACATTAGGTGAAAGCCAGGCGGTTCCTTCCCTTTAGGTAAATGGTAACCGCCCCACCTCTTCTTGCCCTCTTACTTCCATTTGAGCAAGAAGACCAAGCCCCCATTGTTCAAGAGACTTAGCATACCGAGGCCTTCGTAATAGGTGAAGCCCAGGGGGTTCTTTCACTTTAGGTGAAGGGTCCCACCTCTTCTTGCTCTCTTACTTCCATTTGAGCAAGAAGACCAAGCCCCCATTGTTCAAGAGACTTAGCATACCGAGGCCTTCACATTAGGTGAAAGCCAGGCGGTTCCTTCCCTTTAGGTGAAGGGTAACCACCCCACCCCTTCTTGCTCTCTTACTTCTATTTGAGCAAGAAGACCCAGCCCCCATTATTCAAGGGACTCAGCATATCGACACCTTCACATTAGGTGAAAGCTAGGCAGTTCCTTCCCTTTGGGTGAAGGGTAACCGCCCCACCTCTTCTTGCTCTCTTGCTTCCATTTGAGCGAGAAGACCAAGCCCCCATTTTTCAAGAGACTTAGCATACCAAGGCCTTCACATTAGGTGAAAGCCAGGCGGTTCCTTCACTTTAGGTGAAGGGTGACCGCCCTACTTCTTCTTGCTATCTTACTTCCATTTGAGCAAGAAGACCAACCCCCATTGCTAAAGGGACTTAGCATACCGAGGCCTTCATATTGGGTGAAAGCCAGGCGGTTCCTTCACTTTAGGTGAAGGGTAACCGCCCCACGTCTTCTTGCTCACTTACTTTCATTTGAGCAAGAAGACCAAGCCCCCCTTGATCTAGGGACTTAGCATACCAAGGCCTTCACATTAGGTGAAATCTAGGCGGTTCCTTCCCTTGAGGTGAAGGGTAACCGCCCCACCTCTTCTTGCTTTCGTACTTCCATTTGAGCAAGAAGACCAAGCCCCCATTGTTCAAGGGACTTAGCATACCCAGGCCTTCACATTAGGTGAAAGCCAGGCGGTTCCTTCCCTTTAGGTTAAGGGTAACCGCCCCACCTTTTCTTGCTCACTTACTTCCATTTGAGCAAGAAGACCAAGCCCTCAATGTTTGAGGGACTTAGCATACCCAGGCCTTCACATTAGGTGAAAGCCCAACAGTTCCTTCACTTTAGGTGAAGGGTAACCGCTCCACTTCTTCTTGATCTCTTACTTCTGTTTGAGCATGAAGACGAAGCCCCCATGGTTCAAGGGACTTCGTGTACCAAGGCTTTCACATTAGGTGAAAGCCAGGCGGTTCCTTCCCTTCAGATGAAGGGTAACCGCCCCACCACTTCTTGCTCTCTTACTTCGATTCGAGCAAGAAGACCAAGCCCCCATTGTTCAAGGGACTTAGCGTACCGAGACCTTCACATTAGGTGAAAGCCAGGCGGTTCCATCCCTTTAGGTGGAGGGTAACCGCCCCACCTCTTCTTGCTCTCTTGCTTCCGTTTGAGCAAGAAGACCAAGCCCCAATTGTTCAAGGGACTTAGCATACCGAGGCCTTCACATTAGGTGAAAGCCAGGCGGTTCCTTCCCTTTAGGTGAATGGTAACCGTCCCCACCTCTTCTCGCTCACTTGCTTTCACTTGAGCATGAAAACCAAGCCCCCATTGTTCAAGGGACTTGGCATACCAAGGCCTTCACAATAGGTGAAAGCCAGGCGATTCCTTCCCTTTAGGTGAATGGTAACCGCCTTAACTCTTCTTGCTCTCTTACTTCCACTTGAGCAAAAAAACCAAGCCCCCATTGTTCAAGGGACTTAGCATACTGAGGCCTTCACATTAGGGGAAAGCCAGGCGGTTCCTTCCCTTTAGGTGAATGGTAACCGCCCCACCTCTTCTTACTCTCTTACTTCCATTTGAGCAAGAAGACCAAGCCCCTACTGTTCAAGGGACTTAGCATACCGAGGCCTTAATATTAGGTGAAAGCCAGGCGGTTCCTTCACTTTAGGTGAAGGGTAACCGCCCCACTTCTTCTTGCTCCCTTACTTCCATTTGAGCAAGAAGACCAAGCCCCCATTGTTCATGGGACTTAGCATATCGACACCTTCACATTAGGTGAAAGCCGGGCGGTTCCTTCCCTTTAGGTGAAGGGTAACCGCCCCACCTCTTCTTGCTCTCTTGCTTCCATTTCAGCGAGAAGACCAAGCCCCCATTGTTCAAGAGACTTAGCATACCGAGGCTTTCACATTAGGTGAAAGCAAGGCGGTTCCTTCGCTTTAGGTGAATGGTAACCGCCCCACCTCTTCTAGCCCTCTTACTTCCATTTGAGCAAGAAGACCAAGCCCCCATGTTCAAGAGACTTAGCATACCGAGGCCTTCGTAATAGGTGAAGCCCAGGCGGTTCCTTCACTTTAGGTGAAGGGTCCCACCTCTTCTTGCTCTCTTACTTCCACTTGAGCAAGAAGACCAAGCCCCCATTATTCAAGAGACTTAGCATACCGAGGCCTTCACATTAGGTGAAAGCCAGGCGGTTCCTTCCCTTTAGGTGAAGGGTAACCTCCCCACCTCTTCCTGCACTCTTACTTCTATTTGAGCAGGAAGATCAAGCACCCATTATTCAAGGGACTTAGCATAGCGACACCTTCACATTAGGTGAAAGCCAGGCGGTTCCTTCCCTTTGGGTGAAGGGTAACCGCCCCACCTCTTCTTGCTCTCTTGCTTCCATTTGAGCGAGAAGACCAAGCCCCCATTGTTCAAGAGACTTAGCATACCAAGGCCCTCACATTAGGTGAAAGCCAGGCGGTTCCTTCACTTTAGGCGAACGGTGACCGCCCTACTTCTTCTTGCTGTCTCACTTCCATTTGAGCAAGAAGTCTAAGCCCCCATTGCTCAAGGGACTTAGCATACCGAGGCTTTCATATTTGGGGAAAGCAAGGCGGTTCCTTCACTTTAGGTGAAGGGTAACCGCCCCACCTCTTCTTGCTCACTTACTTCCATTTGAGCAAGAAGACCAAGCCCCCATTATTCAAGGGACTTAGCATATCGACACCTTCCCATTAGGTGAAAGCCAGGTGGTTCCTTCCCTTTAGGTGAAGGGTAACCACCCCACCTCTTCTTGCTCTCTTGCTTCCATTTGAGCGAGAAGACCAAGCCCCCATTGTTCAAGAGACTTAGCGTACCGAGGCCTTCACATTAGGTGAAAGCCAGGCGGTTCCTTCCCTTTAGGTGAAGGCTAACTGCCCCACCTTTTCTTGCTCACTTACTTCCATTTGAGCAAGAAGACCAAGCCCTCATTGTTTGAGGGACTTAGCATACCGAGACCTTCACATTAGGTGAAAGCCCAGCGGTTCCTTCGCTTTTGGTGAAGGGTAATCGCTCCACTTCTTGTTGCTCTCTTACTTCCATTTGAGCATGAAGACCAAGCCCCCATTGTTCAAGGGGCTTTGCTTACCAAGGCCTTCACATTAGGCGAAAGCCAGGCGGTTCCTACCCTTTAGGTGAAGGGTAAGCGCCCCACTTCTTCTTGCTCTCTTACTTCCATTCGAGCAAGAAGACCTAGCCCACATTGTTCATGGGACTGAGCATACTAAGGCCTTCACATTAGGGGAAAGCCAAGCGGTTCCTTCACTTTAGGTGACGGTTAACCGCTTCACTTCTTGTTGCTCTCTTGCTTCCATTTGAGCATGGAGACCAAGTCCCCCATTTTTCAAGGGACTTCGCGTACCAAGGCTTTCACATTAGGTGAAAGCCAAGCGGTACCTTCCCTTTAGGTGAAGGGTAACCACCCCACCTCTTCTTGCTCTCTTACTTCTATTTGAGCAAGAAGACCAAGCCCCCATTATTCAAGGGACTTAGCATATCGACAGCTTCACATTAGGTGAAAGCCAGGCGGTTCCTTCCCTTTAGGTGAAGGGTAACCACCCCACCTCTTCTTGCTCTCTTGCTTCCATTTGAGCGAGAAGACCAAGCCCCCATTGTTCAACAGACTTAGCATACCGAGGCCTTCACATTAGGTGAAAGCCAGGCGGTTCCTTCCCTTTAGGTGAATGGTAACCGCCCCACCTCTTCTTGCCCTCTTACTTCCATTTGAGCAAGAAGACCAAGCCCCCATTGTTCAAGAGACTTAGCATACCGAGGCCTTCGTAATAGGTGAAGCCCAGGGGGTTCTTTCACTTTAGGTGAAGGGTCCCACCTCTTCTTGCTCTCTCACTTCCATTTGAGCAGGAAGACCAAGCCCCCATTGTTCAAGAGACTTAGCATACCGAGGCCTTCACATTAGGTGAAAGCCAGGCGGTTCCTTCCCTTTAGGTGAAGGGTAACCACCCCACCCCTTCTTGCTCTCTTACTTCTATTTGAGCAAGAAGACCCAGCCCCCATTATTCAAGGGACTTAGCATATCGACACCTTCACATTAGGTGAAAGCTAGGCGGTTCCTTCCCTTTGGGTGAAGGGTAACCGCCCCACCTCTTCTTGCTCTCTTGCTTCCATTTGAGCGAGAAGACCAAGCCCCCATTTTTCAAGAGACTTAGCATACCAAGGCCTTCACATTAGGTGAAAGCCAGGCGGTTCCTTCACTTTAGGTGAAGGGTGACCGCCCTACTTCTTCTTGCTATCTTACTTCCATTTGAGCAAGAAGACCAAGCCCCCATTGCTAAAGGGACTTAGCATACCGAGGCCTTCATATTGGGTGAAAGCCAGGCGGTTCCTTCACTTTAGGTGAAGGGTAACCGCCCCACGTCTTCTTGCTCACTTACTTTCATTTGAGCAAGAAGACCAAGCCCCCCTTGATCTAGGGACTTAGCATACCAAGGCCTTCACATTAGGTGAAATCTAGGCGGTTCCTTCCCTTGAGGTGAAGGGTAACCGCCCCACCTCTTCTTGCTTTCGTACTTCCATTTGAGCAAGAAGACCAAGCCCCCATTGTTCAAGGGACTTAGCATACCCAGGCCTTCACATTAGGTGAAGGCCAGGCGGTTCCTTCCCTTTAGGTTAAGGGTAACCGCCCCACCTTTTCTTGCTCACTTACTTCCATTTGAGCAAGAAGACCAAGAGCTCAGTGCTTGAGGGACTTAGCATACCGAGGCCTTCACATTAGGTGAAAGCCCAACAGTTCCTTCACTTTAGGTGAAGGGTAACCGCTCCACTTCTTCTTGATCTCTTACTTCCATTTGAGCATGAAGACCAAGCCCCCATGGTTCAAGGGACTTCGTGTACCAAGGCTTTCACATTAGGTGAAAGCCAGGCGGTTCCTTCCCTTCAGATGAAGAGTAACCGCCCCACCACTTCTTGCTCTCTTACTTCGATTCGAGCAAGAAGACCAAGCCCCCATTGTTCAAGGGACTTAGCATACCGAGACCTTCACATTAGGTGAAAGCCAGGCGGTTCCATCCCTTTAGGTGGAGGGTAACCGCCCCACCTCTTCTTGCTCTCTTGCTTCCGTTTGAGCAAGAAGACCAAGCCCCAATTGTTCAAGGGACTTAGCATACCGAGGCCTTCACATTAGGTGAAAACCAGGCGGTTCCTTCCCTTTAGGTGAATGGTAACCGTCCCCACCTCTTCTCGCTCACTTGCTTTCACTTGAGCATGAAAACCAAGCCCCCATTGTTCAAGGGACTTGGCATACCAAGGCCTTCACAATAGGTGAAAGCCAGGCGATTCCTTCCCTTTAGGTGAATGGTAACCGCCTTAAATCTTCTTGCTCTCTTACTTCCACTTGAGCAAAAAAACCAAGCCCCCATTGTTCAAGGGACTTAGCATACTGAGGCCTTCACATTAGGGGAATGCCAGGCGGTTCCTTCCCTTTAGGTGAATGGTAACCGCCCCACCTCTTCTTACTCTCTTACTTCCATTTGAGCAAGAAGACCAAGCCCCTACTGTTCAAGGGACTTAGCATACCGAGGCCTTAATATTAGGTGAAAGCCAGGCGGTTCATTCACTTTAGGTGAAGGGTAACCGCCCCACTTCTTCTTGCTCCCTTACTTCCATTTGAGCAAGAAGACCAAGCCCCCATTGTTCATGGGACTTAGCATATCGACACCTTCACATTAGGTGAAAGCCGGGCGGTTCCTTCCCTTTAGGTGAAGGGTAACCGCCCCACCTCTTCTTGCTCTCTTGCTTCCATTTCAGCGAGAAGACCAAGCCCCCATTGCTCAAGAGACTTAGCATACCGAGGCTTTCACATTAGGTGAAAGCAAGGCGGTTCCTTCGCTTTAGGTGAATGGTAACCGCCCCACCTCTTCTAGCCCTCTTACTTCCATTTGAGCAAGAAGACCAAGCCCCCATGTTCAAGAGACTTAGCATACCGAGGCCTTCGTAATAGGTGAAGCCCAGGCGGTTCCTTCACTTTAGGTGAAGGGTCCCACCTCTTCTTGCTCTCTTACTTCCACTTGAGCAAGAAGACCAAGCCCCCATTATTCAAGAGACTTAGCATACCGAGGCCTTCACATTAGGTGAAAGCCAGGCGGTTCCTTCCCTTTAGGTGAAGGGTAACCTCCCCACCTCTTCTTGCACTCTTACTTCTATTTGAGCAAGAAGACCAAGCACCCATTATTCAAGGGACTTGGCATAGCGACACCTTCACATTAAGTGAAAGCCAGGCGGTTCCTTCCCTTTAGGTGAAGGGTAACCGCCCCACCTCTTCTTGCTCTCTTGCTTCCATTTGAGCGAGAAGACCAAGCCCCCATTGTTCAAGAGACTTAGCATACCAAGGCCCTTCACAATAGGTGAAAGCCAGGCGATTCCTTCCCTTTAGGTGAATGGTAACCGCCTTAACTCTTCTTGCTCTCTTACTTCCACTTGAGCAAAAAAACCAAGCCCCCATTGTTCATGGGACTTAGCATATCGACACCTTCACATTAGGTGAAAGCCGGGCGGTTCCTTCCCTTTAGGAGAAGGGTAACCGCCCCACCTCTTCTTGCTCTCTTGCTTCCATTTCAGCGAGAAGACCAAGCCCCCATTGCTCAAGAGACTTAGCATACCGAGGCTTTCACATTAGGTGAAAGCCAGGCGGTTCCTTCACTTTAGGTGAAGGGTAACCGCCCCACTTCTTCTTGCTCCCTTACTTCCATTTGAGCAAGAAGACCAAGCCCCCATTGTTCATGGGACTTAGCATATCGACACCTTCACATTAGGTGAAAGCCGGGCGGTTCCTTCCCTTTAGGTGAAGGGTAACCGCCCCACCTCTTCTTGCTCTCTTGCTTCCATTTCAGCGAGAAGACCAAGCCCCCATTGCTCAAGAGACTTAGCATACCGAGGCTTTCACATTAGGTGAAAGCAAGGCGGTTCCTTCGCTTTAGGTGAATGGTAACCGCCCCACCTCTTCTAGCCCTCTTACTTCTATTTGAGCAAGAAGACCAAGCCCCCATGTTCAAGAGACTTAGCATACCGAGGCCTTCGTAATAGGTGAAGCCCAGGCGGTTCCTTCACTTTAGGTGAAGGGCCCCACCTCTTCTTGCTCTCTTACTTCCACTTGAGCAAGAAGACCAAGCCCCCATTATTCAAGAGACTTAGCATACTGAGGCCTTCACATTAGGTGAAAGCCAGGCGGTTCCTTCCCTTTAGGTGTAGGGTAACCTCCCTACCTCTTCTTGCACTCTTACTTCTATTTGAGCAAGAAGACCAAGCACCCATTATTCAAGGGACTTAGCATAGCGACACCTTCACATTAAGTGAAAGCCAGGCGGTTCCTTCCCTTTAGGTGAATGGTAACCGCCCCACCTCTCCTTACTCTCTTACTTCCATTTGAGCAAGAAGACCAAGCCCCTACTGTTCAAGGGACTTAGCATACCGAGGCCTTAATATTAGGTGAAAGCCAGGCGGTTCCTTCACTTTAGGCGAAGGGTAACCGCCCCACCTCTTCTGGCTCACTTACTTCCATTTGAGCAAGAAGACCAAGCCCCCATTATTCAAGGGACTTAGCATATCGACACCTTCACATTAGGTGAAAGCCAGGCGGTTCCTTCCCTTTAGGTGAAGGGTAACTGTCCCACCTCTTCTTGCTCTCTTGCTTCCATTTGAGCGAGAAGACCAAGCCCCCATTGTTCAAGAGACTTAGCATACCGAGGCTGTCACAGTAGTTGAAAGCAAGGCGGTTCCTTCGCTTTGGGTGAATAGTAACCGCCCCACCTCTTCTTGCCCTCTTACTTCCATTTGAGCAAGAAGACCAAGCCCCCATGTTCAAGAGACTTAGCATACCGAGGCCTTCGTAATAGGTGAAGCCCAGGCGGTTCCTTCACTTTAGGTGAAGGGTCCCACCTCTTCTTGCTCTCTTACTTCCACTTGAGCAAGAAGACCAAGCCCCCATTATTCAAGAGACCTAGCATACCGAGGCCTTCACATTAGGTGAAAGCCAGGCGGTTCCTTCCCTTTAGGTGAAGGGTAACCTCCCCACCTCTTCTTGCTCTCTTACTTCTATTTGAGCAAGGAGACCAAGCCCCCATTATTCAAGGGACTTAGCATAGCGACACCTTCACATTAGGTGAAAGCCAGGCGGTTCCTTCCCTTTAGGTGAAGGGTAACCGCCCCACCTCTTCTTGCTCTCTTGCTTCCATTTGAGCGAGAAGACCGAGCCCCCATCGTTCAAGAGACTTAGCATACCAAGGCCCTCACATTAGGTGAAAGCCAGGCGGTTCCTTCACTTTAGGTGAAGGGTGACCGCCCTACTTCTTCTTGCTGTCTCACTTCCATTTGAGCAAGAAGTCCAATCCCCCATTGCTCAAGGGACTTAGCATACCGAGGCTTTCATATTTGGTGAAAGCCAGGCGGTTCCTTCACTTTAGGTGAAGGGTAACCGCCCCACCTCTTCTTGCTCACTTACTTCCATTTGAGCAAGAAGACCAAGCCCCCCTTGATCAAGGGACTTAGCATACCAAGGCCTTCACATTAGGTGAAATCCAGGCTGTTCCTTCCCTTCAGATGAATGGTAACCGCCCCACCTCTCTCTTGCTCTCTTACTTCCATTTTAGCAAGAAGACCAGGCCCTCACTGTTCAAGGGACTTAGCATACCGAGGCCTTAATATTAGGTGAAAGCGAGGCGGTTCCTTCACTTTAGGTGAAGGGTAACCGCCCCACTTCTTCTTGCTCCCTTACTTTCATTTGAGCAAGAAGACCAAGCCCCCATTGTTCATGGGACTTAGCATACCAAGGCCTTCACATTAGGTGAAAGCCAGGCCCTTCCTTCACTTTAGCTGAAGGGTGACCGCCCTACTTCTTCTTGCTGTCTTACTTCCATTTGAGCAAGAAGACCAAGCCCCCATTGCTCAAGGGACTTAGCATACAGCGGCCTTCATATTAGGTGAAAGCCAGGCGGTTCCTTCACTTTAGGTGAAGGGTAACCGCCCCACCTCTTCTGGCTCACTTACTTCCATTTGAGCAGGAAGACCAAGCCCCCATTGTTCAAGGGACTTAGCATACCAAGGCCTTCACTTTAGCTGAAATCCAGGCGGTTCCTTCCCTTTAGGAGAAGGGTAACCGCCCCACCTCTTCTTGCTCACTTACTTCCATTTGAGCAAGAAGACCAAGCCCTCATTGTTTGAGGGACTTGGCATACCGAGGCTTCACATTAGGTGAAAGCCCAGCGGTTCCTTCACTTTAGGTGAAGGGTAACCGCTCCACTTCTTGTTGCTCTCTTACTTCCATTTGAGCATGAAGACCAAGCCCCCATTGTTCAAGGGACTTTGCGTACCAAGGCCTTCACATTAGGTGAAAGCCAGGCGGTTCCTACCCTTTACGTGAAGGGTAAGCACCCCACTTCTTCTTGCTCTCTTACTTCCATTTGAGCAAGAAGACAACGCCCGTATTGGTCATGGGACTTAGCATACTAAGGCCTTCACATTAGGTGAAAGCCAAGCGGTTCCTTCACTTTAGGTGAAGGGTAACCGCTCCACTTCTTGTTGCTCTCTTACTTCCATTTGATCATGGAGACCAAGCCCCCATTGTTAAGGGGAATTCGCGTACTAAGGCTTTCACATTAGGTGAAAGCCAGACGGTTCCTTCCCTTGAGGTGAAGGGCAACCACCCGACCTTTTCTTGCTCTCTTACTTCCATTTGAGCAAGATGACCAAGACCCCACTATTCATGGGACTTAGCATACCAAGGCCTTCACATTATGTGAAAGCCAGGCGGTTCCTTCACTTGAGGTGAAGGGTGACCGCCCCACTTCATCTTGCTGTCTTACTTCCATTTGAGCAAGAAGACCAAGCCCCCATTTCTCAAGGGACTTAGCATACCGAGGCCTTCATATTTGGTTAAAGCCAGGCGGTTCCTTCACTTAAGGTGAAGGGTAACCGCCCCACCTCTTCTTTCTCACTTACTTCCATTTGAGCAAGAAGACCAAGCCCTCATTGTTCGAGAGACTTAGCATACCGAGGCCTTCACATTAGGTGAAAGCCCAGCGGTTCCTTCACTTTAGGTGAAGGGTAACTTCTCCACTTCTTCTTGCTCCCTTACTTCCATTTGAGCATGAAGACCAAGCCCCCATTGTTCAAGGGACTTCACGTACCAAGGCCTTCACATTAGGGGATAGCCAGGCGGTTCCTTCCCTTTGGGTGAAGGGTGACCGCCCCACCTCTTCTTGCTCACTTACTTCCATTTGAGCAAGTAGACCAAGCCCCAATCGTTCAAGGCACTTAGCATACCAAGGCCTACACATTAGGTGAAAGCCAGGCGGTTCCTTCCCTTTAGGTGAAGGGTAACCGCCCCACCTCTTCTTGCTCACTTACTTCCATTTGTGCGAGAAGACCAAGCCCCCATGGGTCAAGGAACTTAGCATACCAAGGCCTTCACATTAGGTGAAAGCCAGGAGGTTCCTTCACTTCAGGTGAAGGGTGACCGCCCCACCTCTTCTTGCTCACTTACTTCCATTTGAGTAAGAAGACCAAGCCCCAATTTTTCAAGGGACTTAGCATGCCAAGGCCTACACATTAGGTGAAAGCCAGGCGGTTCCTTCCCTTTAGGTGAATGGTAACCGCCCCAACTCTTCTTGCTCTCTTACTTCCATTTGGCCAAGAAGACCAAGCCCCCACTGTTCAAGGGACTTAGCATACCGAAGCCTTCACATCAGGTGAAAGCCAGGCGGTTCCTTCACTTTAGGTGAAAGGTGACCGCCCCACCTCTTCTTGCTCACTTACTTCCATTTGAGCAAGAAGACCAAGCCCCAATTGTTCAAGGGACTTAGCGTACCAAGGCCTACACATTAGGGGAAAGCCAGGCAGTTCCTTCCCTTTAGGTGAAGGGTAACCGCCCCACCTCTTCTTGCTCACTTGCTTCCATTTGAGCAAGAAGACCGAGCGCCCTTGGTTCAAGGAACTTTGCATACCAAGGCCTTCACATTAGGTGAAATCCAGGCGGTTCCTTCCCTTTAGGTGAAGGGAAACCGCCCCACCTCTTCTTGCTCTCTTACTTCCATTTGAGCAAGAAGACCAAGCCCCCATTGTTCAAGGGACTTAGCATACCGAGGCCTTAATATTGGGTGAAAGCCAGGCGGTTCCTTCACTTTAGGTGAAGCGTAACCGCCCCACCTCTTTTTGCTCACTTACTTCCATTTGAGCATGAAGACCAAGCCCCCATTGTTCAAGGGACTTAGTATACCAAGGCCTTGACATTAGGTGAATGCCAGGCGGTTCCCTCATTTTTGTTAAAGGGTAACTGCCCCACCTCTTCCTGCTTTCTTACTTCCACTTGAGCAAGAAAACCAAGCCCCCATTGCTCAAGGGACTTAGCATACCGAGGCCTTTACATTAGGTGAAGGCTAGGTGGTTCTTTCCCTTTAGTTGAAGGGTAACCACCCCACCTCTTCATGCTCTCTTACTTCCACTTGGGCAAGAAAACCAAGCCCTCATTGTTCGAGGGACATAGCATACCGAGGCCTTAATAATGGGTGAATGCCAGGCGGTTCCTTCACTTTAGGTGAACGGTAACCGCCCCACCTCTTCTTGCTTTCTTACTTCCACTTGATCAAGAAAACCAAGCCCCCATTGTTCAAGGGACTTAGCATACCGAGGCCTTTACATTAGGAGAAGGCTAGGTCGTTCCTTCCCTTTAGTTAAACGGTAACCGCCCCACATCTTCACGCTCTCTTACTTCCACTTGAGCAAGAAAACCAAGCCCTCATTGTTCGAGGGACTTAGCATACCGAGACCTTCACATTAGGTGAAAGCCAGGCGGTTCCATCCCTTTAGGTGATGGGTAACCGCCCCACCTCTTCTTGCTCTCTTGCTTCCGTTTGACCAAGAAGACCAAGCCCCCATTGTTCAAGGGACTTAGCATACCGAGGCCTTCACATAATGTGAAAGCCAGGCGGTTCCTTCCCTTTAGGTGAATGGTAACCGCCCCACCTCTTCTTGCTCACTTGCTTCCACTTGAGCAAAAAAACCGAGCCCCCATTGTTCAAGGGACTTGGCATGCCGAGGCCTTCACATTAGGTGAAAGCCAGGCGGTTCCTTCCCTTTAGGTGAATGGTAACCGCCCCACCTCTTCTTGCTCTCTTACTTCCACTTGAGCAAAAAAACAAAGCCCCCATTGTTCAAGGGACTTAGCATACCGAGGCCTTCACATTAGGGGAAAGCCAGGCGACTCCTTCCCTTCAGGTGAATGGTAACCGCCCCACCTCTTCTTGCTCTCTTACTTCCATTTGAGCAAGAAGACCAAGGCCCCACTGTTCAAGGGACTTAGAACACCGATGCCTTCACATTAGGTGAAAGCCTAGCGGTTCCATCACTTTAGGTGAAGGGTAACCGCTCCACGCCTTCATGCACTCATGCTTCCATTTGAGCAAGAAGACCAAGCCCCCATTATTCACGGGATTTCGCGTACCAAGGCCTTCACAGGTGAAAGCCAGGCTGTTCCTTCCCTTTAGGTGAAGGGTAACCGCCCCACCTCTTCTTGCTCTCTTGCTTCCATTTGAGCAGGAAGACCAAGCCCCCACTGTTCAAGGGACTTAGCATACCGAGACCTTCACATTAGGTGAAAGCCAAGCGGTTCCTTCCCTTTAGGTAAAGGGTAACCGCCCCACCTCTTCTTGCTCACTTGCTTCCACTTGAGCAAGAAAACCAAGCCCCCATTGTTCAAGGGAATTAGCATACCGAGGCCTTCAAATTAGGTGAAAGCCAGGCGGTTCCTTCCCTGTAGGTGAATGGTAACCGCCCCACCTCTTCTTGCTCTCTTGCTTCCATTTGAGCAAGAAGACCAAGCCCCCACCGTTCAAGGGACTCAACATACCAAGGCCTTCACATTAGGTGAAAGCTTGGCGGTTCCTTCACTTTAGGTGAAGGGTGACCGCCCCACCTCTTCTTGCTCACTTACTTCCATTTGAGCAAGTAGACCAAGCCCCAAATTTTCAAGGGGCTTAGCATACCAAGGCCAACACATTAGGTGAAAGCCAGGCGGTTCCTTCCCTTAAGGTGAAGGGTAACCGCCCCACCTCTTCTTGCTGTCTTACTTCCATTTGAGCAAGAAGACCAAGCCCCCATAGTTCAAGGGACTTAGCATACCGAGACCTTAATATTAGGTGAAAGCCAGGAGGTTCCTTCACTTTAGGTGAAGGGTAACCGCCCCACTTCTTCTTGCTCACTTACTTCCATTTGAGCAAGAAGACCAAGCCCCCATTGTTCAAGGGACTTAGCATACCAAGGTCTTCACATTAGGTGAAAGCCAGGCGGTTCCTTCCCTTAAGGTGAAGGGTAACCGCCCCACCTCTTCTTGCTGTCTTACTTCCATTTGAGCAAGAAGACCAAGCCCCCATAGTTCAAGGGACTTCGCATACCGAGGCCTTAATATTAGGTGAAAGCCAGGTGGTTCCTTCACTTTAGGTGAAGGGTAACCACCCCACTTCTTCTTGCTCACCTACTTCCTTTTGAGCAAGAAGACCAAGCCCCCATTGTTCAAGGGACTTAGCATACCAAGGCCCTGACAGTAGGTGAAAGCCAGGCGGTTCCCTCCTTTTAGTCAAAGGGAAACCGCCCCACCTCTTCTTGCTTTCTTACTTCCACTTGAGCAAGAAAACCAAGCCCCCATTGCTCAAGGGACTTAGCATACCGAGGCCTTAACATTAGGAGAAGGCTAGGTCGTTCCTTCCCTTTAGTTAAACGGTAACCGCCCCACATCTTCACGCTCTCTTACTTCCACTTGAGCAAGAAAACCAAGCCCTCATTGTTCGAGGGACTTAGCATACCGAGGCCT
Source organism: Simmondsia chinensis (assembly GCA_018398585.1). Classification (NCBI taxonomy): domain Eukaryota; kingdom Viridiplantae; phylum Streptophyta; class Magnoliopsida; order Caryophyllales; family Simmondsiaceae; genus Simmondsia; species Simmondsia chinensis. The sequence goes on from JAGTTD010000001.1 coordinate 10,426,728, forward strand.
TCACATTAAGTGAAAGCCCAGCGGTTCCTTCACTTTAGGTGAAGGTTAACCACCCCACTTCTTCTTGCTCTCTTACTTCCATTTGAGCATGAAGACCAAGCCCCCATTGTTCAAGGGACTTCGTGTACCAAGGCTTTCACATTAGGTGAAAGCCAGGCGATTCCTTCCCTTCAGGTGAAGGGTAACCGCCCCACCTCTTCTTGCTCTCTTACTTCGATTTGAGCAAGAAGACCAAGCCCCCATTGTTCAAGGGACTTAGCATACCAAGGCTTTCACATTAGGTGAAAGCCAGGCGGTTCCATCCCTTTAGGTGATGGGTGTCCGCCCTACCTCTTCTTGCTCTCTTGCTTCCGTTTGAGCAAGAAGACCAAGCCCCCATTGTTCAAGGGACTTAGCATACCGAGGCCTTCACATAAGGTGAAAGCCAGGCGGTTCCTTCCCTTTAGGTGAATCGTAACCGGCCCACCTCTTCTTACTCACTTGCTACAACTTGAGCAAGAAAACCAAGCCCCCATTGTTCAAGGGACTTGGCATACCGTGGCCTTCACATTAGGTGAAAGCCAGGCGGTTCCTTCCCTTTAGGTGAATGGTAACTGTCCCACCTCTTCTCGCTCACTTACTTCCACTTGAGCAAAAAAACCAAGCCCCCATTGTTCAAGGGACTTAGCATACCGAGGCCTTCACATTAGGGGAAAGCCAGGCGGTTCCTTCCCTTCAGGTGAATGGTAACCGCCCCACCTCTTCTTGCTCTCTTACTTCCATTTGAGCAAGAAGACCAAGCCCCCACTTTTCAAGGGACTTAGAACATCGATGCCTTCACATTAGGTGAAAGCCTAGCGGTTCCATCACTTGAGGTGAAGGGTAACCGCTCCCCTTCTTCTTCCACTCTTGCTTCCATTTGAGCAAGAAGACCAAGCCCCCATTGTTCACGGGAATTCGCGTACCAAGGCCTTCACATTAGGTGAAAGCCAGGCCGTTCCTTCCCTTTAGGTGAAGGGTAACCGCCCTACCTCTTCTTGCTCTCTTACTTCCATTTGAGCAGGAAGACCAAGCCCCCATTGTTCAAGGGACTTAGCATACCGAGACCTTCACATTAGGTGAAAGCCAAGCGGTTCCTTCCCTTTAGGTGAAGGGTAACCGCCCCACCTCTTCTTGCTCACTTCCTTCCACTTGAGCAAGAAAACAAAGCCCCCATTGTTCAAGGGACTTAGCATACCGAGGCCTTCAAATTAGGTGAAAGCCAGGCGGTTCCTTCCCTTTAGGTGAATGGTAACCGCCCCACCTCTTCTTGCTTTCTTGCTTCCATTTGAGCAGGAAGACCAAGCCCCCATTGTTCAAGGGACTTAGCATACCGAGACCTTCACATTAGGTGAAAGCCAAGCGGTTCCTTCACTTTAGGTGAAGGGTGACCGCCCCACATCTTATTGCTCACTTACTTCCATTTGAGCAAGAAGACCAAGCCCCAATTGTTCATGGGACTTAGCATACCAAGGCCAACACATTAGGTGAAAGCCAGGCGGTTCCTTAACTTAAGGTGAAGGGTAACCGCCCCACCTCTTCTTGCTGTCTTACTTCCACTTGAGCAAGAAGACCAGGCCCCCATAGTTCAAGGGACTTAGCATACCGAGGCCTTAATATTAGGTGAAAGCTAGGAGGTTCCTTCACTTTAGGTGAAGGGCAACCGCCCCACTTCTTCTTGCTCAATTGCCTCCATTTGAGCAAGAAGACCAAGCCCCCACCGTTCAAGGGACATAGCATACCAAGGCCTTCACATTAGGTGAAAGTCAGGCGGTTCCTTCACTTTAGGTGAAGGGTGACCGCCCCACCTCTTCTTGCTCACTTACTTCCATTTGAGCAAGAAGGCCAAGCCCCCATAGTTCAAGGGACTTTGCATACCGAGGCCTTAATATTAGGTGAAAGCCAGGAGGTTCCTTCACTTTAGGTGAAGGGTAACCGCCCCACTTCTTCTTGCTCACTTACTTCCATTTGAGCAAGAAGACCAAGCCCCCACTGTTCAAGGGACTCAGAATACCTAGGCCTTCACATTAGGTGAAACCCAGGCGGTTCCTTCCCTCTAGGTGAAGGGTAACCGCCCCACATCTTCTTGCTCTCTTACTTCCATTTGAGCAAGAAGGCCAAGCCCCCATTGTTCAAGGGGCTTAGCATACCCAGGCCTTCACATTAGGTGAAATCCAGGCGGTTCCATCACTTTAGGTGAACGGTAACCGCCCCACGTCTTTTTGCTCTCTTACTTCAATTTCAGCAAGAAGACCAAGCCCTCATTGTTCGACGGACTTAGCATACCGAGGCCTTCACATTTGGTGAAAGCCTAGCGGTTCCATCACTTTAGGTGAAGGGTAACCGCTCCCCTTCTTCTTGCACTCTTGCTTCCATTCGAGCAAGAAGATCAAGGCCCCATTGTTCACGGAACTTCGCATACCAAGGCCTTCACATTAGGTGAGAGCCAGGCTGTTCCTTCACTTTAGGTGAAGGGTAACCGCCCCACCTCTTCTTTCTCTCTTACTTCCATTTGAGCCGGAAGACCAAGCCCCCATTGTTCAAGGGACTTAGCATACCGAGACATTCACATTAGGTGAAAGCCAAGCGGTTCCTTCAATTTAGGTGAAGGGTAACTGCCCCACCTCTTCTTGCTCACTTGCTTCCACTTGAGCAAGAAAACCAAGCCCCCATTGTTCAAGGGACTTAGCATACCGAGGCCTTCACATTAGGTGAAAGCCAGGCGGTTCCTTCGCTTTAGGTGAATGGTAACCGCCCCACCTCTTCTTGCTCACTTACTTGCATTTGAGCAAGAAGACCAAGCCCCAATTGTTCAAGGGACTTGGCATACCAAGGCCAACACATTAGGTGAAAGCCAGGCGGTTCCTTCCCTTAAGGTGAAGGGTAACCGCCCCACCTCTTCTTGCTGCCTTACTTCCATTTGAGCAAGATGACCAACCCCCGTAGTTCATGAGACTTAGCATACCGAGGCCTTCACATTGGGTGAAAGCCAGGCGGTTCCTTCCCTTTAGGTGAAGGGTAACCGCCCCACCTCTTCTTGCTTTCTTACATCCATTTGAGCACGAAAGACCAAGCCCCCATTGTTCAAGGGACGTAGCATACCCAGACCACACATTAGGTGAAAGCCAGGCGGTTCCTTCACTATAGGTGAACGGTAACCGCCCCACCTCTTCTTGCTCACTTACTTCCATTTGAGCAAGAAGACCAAGCCCCCATAGTTCAAGGGACTTAGCATACCGAGGCCTTAATATTAGGTGAAAGCCAGGAGGTTCCTTCACTTTAGGTGAAGGGTAACCGCCCCACTTCTTCTTGCTCACTTACTTCCATTTGAGCAAGAAGACCAAGCACCCATTGTTCAAGGGACTTAGCATACCAAGGCCTTCACATTAGGTGAAAGCCAGGCGGTTCCTTCACTTTATGTGAAGGGTAACTGCCCCACTTCTTCTTTCTCACTTACTTCCAATTGAGCAAGAAGACCAAGCCCCTATTGTTCACGGGACTTAGCATACCGAGGCCTCAATATTAGGTGAAAGCTAGGCGGTTCCTTCACTTTAGGTGAAGGGTGACCGCCCCACCTCTTCTTGCTCACTTACTTCCATTTGAGCAGGAAGACCAAGCCCCAATTGTTCAAGGGACTTAGCATACCAAGGCCAACACATTAGGTGAAAGCCAGGCGATTCCTTCCCTTGAGGTGAAGGGTAACCGCCCCACCTCTTCTTGCTGTCTTACTTCCATTTGAGCAAGAAGACCAAGCCCCCATAGTTCAAGGGGCTTAGTATACCGAGGCCTTAATATTAGGTGAAAGCCAGGAGGTTCCTTCACTTTAGGTGAAGGGTAACCGCCCCACTTCTTCTTGCTCACTTACTTCCATTTGAGCAAGAAGACCAAGCCCCCATTGTTCAAGGGACTGAGCATACCAAGGCCTTCACATTAGGTGAAAGCCAGGCGGTTCTACACTTTAGGAGAACGGTAACCGCCCCACTTCTTCTTTCTCACTTACTTCCATTTGAGCAAGAAGACCAAGCCCCCACCGTTCAAGGGACTCAGCATACCGAGGCCTTCACATTAGGTGAAAGCAAGGCGGTTCCTCTCATTTTAGGTGAAGGGTAACCGCCCCACTTCTTCTTGCTCACTTACTTCCATTTGAGCAAGAAGACCGAGCCCCCACCGTTCAAGGGACTCAGCATACCGAGGCCTTCACATTAGGTGAAAGCTAGGGGGTTCCTTCACTTTAGGTGAAGGGTGACCGCCCCACCTCTTCTTGCTCACTTACTTCCATTTGAGCAAGAAGTCCAAGCCCCAATTGCTGAAGGGACTTAGCGTACCATGGCCACCACATTAGGTGAAAGCCAGGCGGTTCCTTCCCTTAAGGTCAAGGGTAACCGCCCCACCTCTTCTTGTTGTCTTACTTCCATTTGAGCAAGAAGACCAAGCCCCCATAGTTCAAGGGACTTAGCATACCGAGGCCTTAATATTAGGTGAAAGCTAGGAGGTTCCTTCACTTTAGGTGAAGGGTAACCGCCCCAATTCTTCTTGCTCACTTACTTCCTTTTGAGCAAGAAGACCAAGCCCCCGTTGTTCAAGGGACTTAGCATACCGAGGCCTTAATATTAGGCGAAAGCCTGGCAGTTCCTTCACTTTAGGAGAAGGGTAACCGCCCCACTTCTTCTTGCTCACTTACTTCCATTTGTGCAAGAAGATCAAGCCCCCATAGTTCAAGGGACTTAGAATACCGTGGCCTTAATATTAGGAGAAATCTAGGCGGTTCCTTCGCTTTAGGTGAAGGGTAACCGCCCCACCTCTTCTTGCTTTCTTACTTCCATTTGACCAAGAAGTCCAAGTCGCCATAGTTCAAGGGACTTAGCATACCGAGGCCTTAATATTAGGGGAAAGCCAGGCGGTTCCTTCACTTTTGGTAAAGGGTAACCGCCCCACTTCTTCTTGCTCCCTTACTTCCATTTGAGCAAGAAGACCAAGCCCCCATTGTTCAAGAGACTTAGCATACCAAGGCCTTCACATTAGGTGAAAGCCAGGCGGTTCCTTCACTTTAGGTGAAGGGTAACTGCCCCACTTCTTCTTTCTCACTTACTTCCATTTGAGCAAGAAGACCGGGCCCCCATTGTTCAAGGGACTTAGCATACCGAGGCCTTAATATTAGGTGAAAGCCAGGCGGGTCCTTAACTTTAGGTGAAGGGTAACCGCCCCACCTCTTCTTGCTTTCTTACTTCCACTTGAGCAAGAAAACAAGGCCCCCATTGTTCAAGGGACTTAGCCTACCGAGGCCTTTACATTAGGTGAAAGCTAGGTGGTTCCTTCCCTTTAGTAAAGGGTGACCGCCCCACCTCTTCATGCTCTCTTACTTCCACTTGAGCAAGAAAACCAAGCCACTATTGTTCAAGGGACTTAGCATACCGAGGCCTTCACATTAGGTGAAAGCCAGGCGGTTCCTTCCCTTTAGGTGAAGGGTAACCACCCCACCTCTTCTTGCTCTCTTACATCCATTTGAGCATGAAAGACCAAGCCCCCATTGTTCAAGGGACGTAGCATACCCAGACCACACATTAGGTGAACGCCAGGCGGTTCCTTCACCATAGGTGAACGGTAACCGCCCCACCTCTTCTTGCTCTCTTACTTCCATTTGAGCAAGAAGACCAAGCCCTCATTGTTCGAGGGACTTTGCATACTGAGGCCTTCACATTAGGTGAAAGCGCAGCCGTTCCATCACTTTAGCTGAAGGGTAACCGCTCTACTTCTTCTTGCTCTCTTACTTCCATTTGAGCAAGAAGACCAAGCCCCCATTTTTCACGGGACTTCGCGTGCCAAAGCCTTCACATTTGGTGAAAGCCAGGCTGTTCGTTCCATTTAGGTGAAGGGTAACCGCCCCACCTTTTCTTGCTCTCTTACTTCCGTTTGAGCAAGATGACCAAGCCCCCATTGTTCAAGGGACTTAGCATACCGAGACCTTTGCATTAGTAGAAAGCCAGACGGTTCCTTCCCTTTAGGTGAAGGGTAACTGCCCCACCTCTTCTTGCTCACTTGCTTCCACTTGAGCAAGAAAACCAAGCCCCCATTGTTCAAGGGACTTAGCATACCGAGGCCTTCACATTAGGTGAAAGCCAGGCGGTTCCTTCCCTTTAGTTGAATGGTAACCGCCCCACCTCTTCTTGCTCTCTTATTTCCATTTGAGCAAGAAGACCAAGCCCCCACTGTTCAAGGGACTTAGCATACCGAGGCCTTCACATTAGGTGAAAGCCAGGCGGTTCCTTCACTTTAGGTGAAGGGTGACCGCCCCACCTCTTCTTGCTCACGTAATTCCATTTGAGCAAAAAGACTAAGCCCCCATTGTTCAAGGGACTTAGCATACCCAGGCCTACACATTAGGTGAAAGCCAGGTGGTTCCTTCCATTTAATTAAAGGGTAATCGCCCCACCTCTTCTTGCTCTGTTACTTCCATTTGAGCAAGAAGACCAAGCCCCCATTGTTCAAGGGACTTAGCATACCGAGGCCTTCACATTAGGTGAAAGCCGGGCGGTTCCTTCCCTTTAGGTGAAGGGTAAGCGCCCCACTTCTTCTTGCTCTCTTACTTCCATTTGAGCAAGAAGACCAAGCCCCCATTGTTCGTGGGACTTAGCATACCAAGGCCTTCACATTAGGTGAAAGCCAGGCGCTTCCTTCACTTTAGGTGAAGGGTGACCGCCCTACTTCTTCTTGCTGTCTTACTTCCATTTGAGCAAGAAGACCAAGCCCCCATTGCTCAAGGGACTTGGCATACCGAGGCCTTCATATTAGGTGAAAGCCAGGCCGTTCCTTCACTTTAGATGAAGAGTAACCGCCCCACCTCTTCTTGCTCACTTACTTCCATTTGAGCAAGAAGACCAAGCCCCCATTGTTCAAGGGACTTCGCATACCAAGGCCTTCACATTAGATGAAATCCAGGCGGCTCCTTCCCTTTTGGTGAAGGGTAACCGCCCCACCTCTTCTTGCTCTCTTACTTCTATTTGAGCAAGAAGACCAAGCCCCCATTGTTCAAGGGACTTAGCATCCCCAGGCCTTCACATTAGGTGAAAGCCAGGCGGTTCCTTCACTTTATATGAAGGGTAACCGCCCCACCTCTTCTTTCTTTCTTACTTCCACTTGAGCAAGAAGACCAAGCCCTCATTGTACGAGGGACTTTGCATACTGAGGCCTTCACATTAGGTGAAAGCCCAGCCGTTCCATCACTTTAGGTGAAGGGTAACCGCTCCACTTCTTCTGGCACTCTTACTGCCATTTGAGCAAGAAGAAAATGCCCCCATTGTTCATGGGACTTCGCGTGCCCGCACCTTCACATTAGGTGAAAGCCAGGCTGTTCGTTCCCTTTAGGTGAAGGGTAACCGCCCCGCCTCTTCTTGCTCCCTTACTTCCGTTTAAGCAAGAAGACCAAGCCCACGTTGTTCAAGGGACTTAGCATACCGAGACTTTCGCATTAGGTGAAAGCCAGACGGTTCCTTCCCTTTAGGTGAAGGGTAACTGCCCCACCTCTTCTTGCTCACTTGCTTCCACTTGAGCAAGAAAACCAAGCCCCCATTGTTCAAGGAACTTAGCATACCGAGGCCTTCACATTAGGTGAAAGCCAGGCGGTTCCTTCCCTTTGGGTGAATGGTAACTGCCCCACCTCTTCTTGCTCACTTACATCCATTTGAGCAAGAAGACCAAGCCCCCACTGTTCAAGGGACTTAGTATACCGAGGCCTTCACATTAGGTGAAAGCCAGGCGGTTCCTTACCTTTTGGTGAAGGGTGACCGCCCCACCTCTTCTTGCTCACGTAATTCCATTTGAGCAGGAAGACCAAGCCCCCATTGTTCAAGGGACTTAGCATACCGAGGCCTTCACATTTGGTGAAAGCCGGGTGGTTCCTTCCCTTTAGGTGAAGGGTAAGCGCCCCACTTCTTCTTGCTCTCTTACTTCCATTTGAGCAAGAAGACCAAGCCCCCATTGTTCATGGGACTTAGCATACCAAGGCCTTCACATTAGGTGAAAGCCAGGCGCTTCCTTCACTTTGGGTGAAGGGTGACCGCCCTACTTCTTCTTGCTGTCTTACTTCCATTTGAGCAAGAAGACCAGGCCCCCATTGCTCAAGGGACTTAGCATACCGAGGCCTTCATATTAGGTGAAAGCCAGGCCGTTCCTTCACTTTAGGTCATGAGTAACCGCCCCACCTCTTCTTGCTCTCTTACTTCCATTTGAGCAAGAAGACCAAGCCCCCATTGTTCAAGGGACTTAGCATACCAAGGCCTTCACATTAGGAGAAATCCAGGTGGCTCCTTCCCTTTTGGTGAAGGGTAACCGCCTCACCTCTTCTCGCCCTCTTACTTCTATTTGAGCAAGAAGACCAAGCCCCCATTGTTCAAGGGACTTAGCATCCCCAGGCCTTCACATTAGGTGAAAGCCAGGTGGTTCCTTCACTATAGGTGAACGGTAACCGCCCCACCTCTTCTTGCTCTCTTACTTCCATTTGAGCAAGAAGACCAAGCCCTCATTGTTCGAGAGACTTTGCATACTAAGGCCTTCACATTGGGTGAAACCCCAGCCGTTCCATCACTTTAGGTGAAGGGTAACCACTCCACTTCTTCTTGGTCTCTTACTTCCATTTGAGCAAGAAGACCAAGCCCCCATTGTTCCCGGGACTTCGTGTGCCAACGCCTTCACATTAGGTGAAAGCCAGGCTGTTCGTTCCCTTAAGGTGAAGGGCAACCGCCCCACCTTTTCTTGCTCTCTCACTTCCGTTTGAGTAAGAAGACCAAGCCCCCGTTGTTCAAGGGACTTAGCATACCGAGACCTTCGCATTAGGTGAAAGCCAGACGGTTCCTTCCCTTTAGGTGAAGGGTTACTGCCCCACCTCTTCTTGCTCACTTGCTTCCACTTGAGCAAGAAAACCAAGCCCCCATTGTTCAAGGGACTTAGCATACCGAGGCCTTCATATTAGGTGAAAGCCAGGCGGTTCCTTCCCTTTAGGTGAATGGTAACCGCCCCACCTCTTCTTGCTCTCTTACTTCCATTTAAGCAAGATGACCAAGCCCCCACTGTTCAAGGGACTTAGCATACCGAGGCCTTCACATTAGGTGAAAGCCAGGGGGTTCCTTCACTTTAGGTGAAGGGTGACCGCCCCACCTCTTCTTGCTCACGTAATTCCATTTGAGCAAGAAGACCAAGCCCCCATAGTTCAAGGGACTTTGCATACCCAGGCCTACACATTAGGTGAAAGCACAGCGGTTCCTTCCCTTTTGGTGAAGGGTAACCGCCCCACCGCTTCTTGCTCTGTTACATCTATTTGAGCCAGAAGACCAAGCCCGCATTGTTCAAGGGACTTAGCATACCGAGGCCTTCACGTTAGGTGAAAGCCGGGCGGTTCCTTCCCTTTAGGTGAAGGGTAAGCGCCCCACTTCTTCTTGCACTCTTACTTCCATTTGAGCAAGAAGACCAAGCCCCCATTGTTCATGGGACTTCGCATACCAAGGCCTTCACATTAGGTGAAAGCTAGGCGCTTCCTTCACTTCAGGTGAAGGGTGACCGCCCTACTTCTTCTTGCTGTCTTAGTTCCATTTGAGCAAGAAGACCAAGCCCCCATTGCTCAAGGGACTTAGCATACCGAGGACTTCATATTAGGTGAAAGCCAGGCCGTTTCTTCACTTTAGGTGAAGAGTAACCGCGCCACCTCTTCTTGCTCACTTACTTCCATTTGAGCAAGAAGGCCAAGCCCCCATTGTTCAAGGGACTTAGCATACCGAGGCCTTCACATTAGATGAAAACCAGGCGGCTCCTTCCATTTTGTTGAAGGGTAACCGCCCCACCTCTTCTTGCGCTCTTACTTCTATTTGAACAAGAAGACCAAGCCCCCATTGTTCAAGGGACTTAGCATACCGAGGCCTTAATATTAGGTGAAAGCCAGGCGGTTCCTTCACTTTAGGTGAAGGGTAACCGCCCCACCTCTTCTTGCTTTCTTACTTCCACTTGACCAAGAAAACCAGGCCCCCATTGTTCAAGGGACTTAGCCTACCGAGGCCTTTACATTAGGTGAAAGCTAGGTGGTTCCTTCCCTTTAGTTAAAGGGTAACCGCCCCACCTCTTCATGCTCCCTTACTTCCACTTGAGCAAGAAAACCAAGCCACTATTGTTCAGGGGACTTAGCATACCGAGGCCTTCACATTAGGTGAAAGCCAGGCGGTTCCTTCCCATTAGGTGAAGGGTAACCGCCTCACCTCTTCTTGCTCTCTTACTTCCATTTGAGAATGAAAGACCAAGCCCCCATTGGTCAAGGGACTTAGCATACCCAAGCCTTCACATTAGGCGAAAGCCAGGCGGTTCCTTCACTATAGGTGAACGGTAACCGCCCCACCTCTTCTTGCTCCCTTACTTCCATTTGAGAAAGAAGACCAAGCCCCCATTGTTCGAGGGACTTTGCATACTGAGGCCTTCACATTAGGTGAAAGCCCAGCCGTTCCATCACTTTAGGTGAAGGGTAACCGCTCCACTTCTTCTTGCTCTCTTACTTCCATTTGAGCAAGAAGACCAAGCCCCCATTGTTCACGGGACTTCGCGTGCCAACCTCCTTCACATTAGGTGAAAGCCAGGCTGTTCGTTCCCTTTAGGTGAAGGGTAACCGCCCCACCTATTCTTGCTCTCTTACTTCCGTTTGAGCAAGAAGACCAAGCCCCCTTTTTTCAAGGGACTTAGCATACTAAGAGCTTTACATTAGGTGAAAGCTGGGCGGTTCCTTCATTTTAGGTGAAGGGTGACTGCCCTACTCCTTCTTGCTGCCTTACTTCTATTTGAGCAAGAAGACCAAGCCCCCATTGGTCAAGGGACTTAGCATACCGAGGCCTTCATATTAGGTGAAAGCCAGGCGGTTCATTCACTTTAGGTGAAGGGTAACTGCCCCACCACTTCTTGCTCACTTACTTCCATTTGAGCAAGAAGACCAAGCCCCCAATGTTCAAGGGACTTAGCATACCAAGGCCTTCGTATTAGGTGAAAGCCAGGCGGTTCCTTCCCTTTTGGTGAAGGGTAACCGCCCCACCTCTTCTTGCTCTCTTACTTCCATTTGAGCAGAGAGACCAAGCCCCCGTTGTTCAAGGGACTTAGCATACCAAGGCCTTCACATTAGGTAAAAGCCAGGCGGTTCCTTCACTTTAGGTGAAGGGTAACCGCCCCACCTCTTCTTGGTCTCTTACTTCCATTTGAGGAAGAAGACCAGGCCCTCATTTTTCGAGGGACTTAGCATACCGAGGCCTTCACATTAGGTGTAAGCCAGGCGGTTCCTTCACTTTATGAGAAGGGTGACCGCCCTACTTCTTCTTGCTGTCGTACTTCCATTTGAGCAAGAAGACCAAGCCCCCATTGTTCAAGGGACTTAGCATACCAAGGCCTTCATATTAGGTGAAAGCCAGGCGGTTCCTTCACTTTAGGGGAAGGGCAACCGCCCCACCTCTTCTTGCTCGCTTACTTCCATTACAGCAAGAAGACCAAGCCCCCGTTGTTCAAGGGACTTAGCATACCAAGGCCTTCACATTAGGTGAAAGCCAGGCGGTTCCTTCCCTTTAGGTGAAGGGTAACCGCCCCGCATCTTCTTGCTCTCTTACTTCCATCTGAGCAAGAAGACCAAGCCCCCATTGTTCAAGGGACTTAGCATACCGAGGCCTTCCATTAGGTGAAAGCCAGGCGGTTCCTTCCCTTTAGGTGAAGGGTAAGCGCCCCAATTTTCCTTGCTCCCTTACTTCCATTTGACCATGAAGACCAGGCCCCCATTGTTCAAGAGACTTAGCATACCGAGGCCTTCATACTGCGTGAAAGCCAGGCAGTTCCTTCACTTTAGGTGAAGGGTAGCCGCCCCACCTCTTCTTGCTCACTTACATCCATTCGAGCAAGAAGACCAAGCCCCCATTGTTCAAGGGACTTAGAATACCAAGGCCTTCACATAAGGGGAAAGCCAGGCGGTTCCCTCCTTTTAGTTAAAGGGTAACCGCCCCACCTTTTCTTGCTTTCTTACTTCCACTTGAGTAAGAAAACCAAGCCCCCATTGTTCAAGGGACTTAGCATACCGAGGCCCTTACATTAGGTGAAAGCTAGGTGGTTCCTTCCCTTTAGTTAAAGGGTAACCGCCCCACCTCTTCATGCTCTCTTACTTCCACTTGACCAAGAAAACGAAGCCACGATTGTTCAAGTTACTTAGCATATCGAGGCCTTCACATTAGGTGAAAGCTAGGTGGTTCCTTCCCTTTAGGTGAAGGGTAACCTCCCCACCTCTTCTTGCTCTCTTACTTCCATTTGAGCAAGAAGACCAAGCCCCCATTGTTCAAGGGACTTAGCATACCGAGGCCTTAATATTGGGTGAAAGCCAGGCGGTTCCTTCACTTTTGGTGAAGGGTAACCGCCCCACCTCTTCTTGCTTTCTTACTTCCACTTGACCAAGAAAACCAGGCCCACATTGTTCAAGGGACTTAGCCTACCGAGGCCTTTACATTAGGTGAAAGCTAGGTGGTTCCTTTCCTTTAGTTAAAGGGTAACCGCCCCACCTCTTCATGCTCCCTTACTTCCACTTGAGCAAGAAAACCAAGCCACTATTGTTCAGGGGACTTAGCATACCGAGGCCTTCACATTAGGTGAAAGCCAGGCGGTTCCTTCCCATTAGGTGAAGGGTAACCGCCCCACCTCTTCTTGCTCTCTTACTTCCATTTGAGAATGAAAGACCAAGCCCCCATTGGTCAAGGGACTTAGCATACCCAAGCCTTCACATTAGGCGAAAGCCAGGCGGTTCCTTCACTATAGGTGAACGGTAACCGCCCCACCTCTTCTTGCTCCCTTACTTCCATTTGAGAAAGAAGACCAAGCCCCCATTGTTCGAGGGACTTTGCATACTGAGGCCTTCACATTAGGTGAAAGCCCAGCCGTTCCATCACTTTAGGTGAAGGGTAACCGCTCCACTTCTTCTTGCTCTCTTACTTCCATTTGAGCAAGAAGACCAAGCCCCCATTGTTCACGGGACTTCGCGTGCCAACCTCCTTCACATTAGGTGAAAGCCAGGCTGTTCGTTCCCTTTAGGTGAAGGGTAATCGCCCCACTTCTTCTTGCTCTCTTACTTCCGTTTGAGCAAGAAGACCAAGCCCCCTTTTTTCAAGGGACTTAGCATACTAAGAGCTTTACATTAGGTGAAAGCTGGGCGGTTCCTTCATTTTAGGTGAAGGGTGACTGCCCTACTCCTTCTTGCTGTCTTACTTCTATTTGAGCAAGAAGACCAAGCCCCCATTGGTCAAGGGACTTAGCATACCGAGGCCTTCATATTAGGTGAAAGCCAGGCGGTTCATTCACTTTAGGTGAAGGGTAACTGCCCCACCACTTCTTGCTCACTTACTTCCATTTGAGCAAGAAGACCAAGCCCCCAATGTTCAAGGGACTTAGCATACCAAGGCCTTCGTATTAGGTGAAAGCCAGGCGGTTCCTTCCCTTTTGGTGAAGGGTAACCGCCCCACCTCTTCTTGCTCTCTTACTTCCATTTGAGCAGAGAGACCAAGCCCCCGTTGTTCAAGGGACTTAGCATACCAAGGCCTTCACATTAGGTAAAAGCCAGGCGGTTCCTTCACTTTAGGTGAAGGGTAACCGCCCCACCTCTTCTTGGTCTCTTACTTCCATTTGAGGAAGAAGACCAGGCCCTCATTTTTCGAGGGACTTAGCATACCGAGGCCTTAACATTAGGTGTAAGCCAGGCGGTTAGCATACCGAGGCCTTCACATTAGGTGTAAGCCAGGCGGTTCCTTCACTTTATGAGAAGGGTGACCGCCCTACTTCTTCTTGCTGTCGTACTTCCATTTGAGCAAGAAGACCAAGCCCCCATTGTTCAAGGGACTTAGCATACCAAGGCCTTCATATTAGGTGAAAGCCAGGCGGTTCCTTCACTTTAGGGGAAGGGCAACCGCCCCACCTCTTCTTGCTCGCTTACTTCCATTACAGCAAGAAGACCAAGCCCCCGTTGTTCAAGGGACTTAGCATACCAAGGCCTTCACATTAGGTGAAAGCCAGGCGGTTCCTTCCCTTTAGGTGAAGGGTAACCGCCCTGCATCTTCTTGCTCTCTTACTTCCATCTGAGCAAGAAGACCAAGCCCCCATTGTTCAAGGGACTTAGCATACCGAGGCCTTCACATTAGGTGAAAGCCAGGCGGTTCCTTCCCTTTAGGTGAAGGGTAAGCGCCCCAATTTTCCTTGCTCCCTTACTTCCATTTGACCATGACGACCAGGCCCCCATTGTTCAAGAGACTTAGCATACCGAGGCCTTCATACTGCGTGAAAGCCAGGCAGTTCCTTCACTTTAGGTGAAGGGTAGCCGCCCCACCTCTTCTTGCTCACTTACATCCATTCGAGCAAGAAGACCAGGCCCCCATTGTTCAAGGGACTTAGAATACCAAGGCCTTCACATAAGGGGAAAGCCAGGCGGTTCCCTCCTTTTAGTTAAAGGGTAACCGCCCCACCTCTTCTTGCTTTCTTACTTCCACTTGAGTAAGAAAACCAAGCCCCCATTGTTCAAGGGACTTAGCATACCGAGGCCCTTACATTAGGTGAAAGCTAGGTGGTTCCTTCCCTTTAGTTAAAGGGTAACCGCCCCACCTCTTCATGCTCTCTTACTTCCACTTGACCAAGAAAACGAAGCCACTATTGTTCAAGGGACTTAGCATATCGAGGCCTTCACATTAGGTGAAAGCTAGGTGGTTCCTTCCCTTTAGGTGAAGGGTAACCTCCCCACCTCTTCTTGCTCTCTTACTTCCATTTGAGCAAGAAGACCAAGCCCCCATTGTTCAAGGGACTTGGCATACCCAGGCCTTCACATTAGGTGAAAGCCAGGCGGTTCCTTCACTTTAGGTGAACGGTAACCGCCCCACCTCTACTTGCTCTCTTACTTCTATTTGAGCAAGAAGACCAAGCCCTCATTGTTTGAGGGAGTTAGCATACTGAGGCCTTCACATTAGGTGAAAGCCCAGCAGTTCCATCACTTTCGGTGAAGGGTAACCGCTCCTCTTCTTCTTGCTCTCTTACTTCCATTTGAGCAAGAAGACCAAGCCCCCATTGTTCACGGGGACTTCGCGCACCAAGGCCTTTACATTAGGTGAAAGCTAGGTGGTTCTTTCCCTTTTGTTAAAGGGTAACCGCCCCGCCTCTTCATGCTCTCTTACTTCCACTTGGGCAAGAAAACCAAGCCACTATTGTTCAAGGTCCATGACCAACAGCAGTGCTTCATACTCGATATAGTTGTGAGTTGCGTTAAAATGTAACGTTATCGCATATTCCGCCTGCCCTCCCTCGGGGTTGATTAGTACTATGCCCACGCCTCGGCCCTCTAAATTTACAGATCCACCCACGAATATTTTCCCGAAGGACATCTTCCCCAGAGGGTTTGCCGGTCCCGGTGCCCCAATCTCAAAGTCGCATTCTACTAGGAAATCGGCCAAAGCCTGGGCTTTAATGGCTTTACGAAGCTGATAGTGTATGTCGTATTCAGAGCGTTCTACCGCCCACTTGAGCAGGCACCCCGTGCAATCTAACTTGGAGAGCAGCTTTTTGAGTGGCAAGTTGGTGAGTACCATGTTATTGTGAGACTGGAAGTAGGGTGTTAGTTTACGCGCCGCGGTGACCAGGGCCAAGGCGGTCTTTTCGATTGCAGGGTACCTCTTTTTCGGGTCTTTGAGGGTCTGACTTACAAAGTATACTGGGAGTTGCCATCCCTGTCGGTCAGCTATTAGCACTGCACTCGTAGCGTTTTCTGAGATAGCTAGCTAGAGACTTAGCTTCTCGCCCGGCTCAGGAAGGTGATCACTGGGAGGTGTGCCAAATGCTGCTTTAGTTGATCAAAGGGGCGTGTGCATTCCTCATCCCAGGAAAAAGGCCGTTTCCCTCGTAATACTTTAAAGAACGGCAGAGCCTTTTCTGCAGCTCAGCTGATGAATCGATTGAGTGAGGCCATGCAGCCGGCCAGCCTTTGTATATCTTTGGGGCAACGAGGTGGCCTCAGATCGAGTATGGCCTGCAGCTCTTTTGGGTTTGCCTCAATCCCTCGAGAATTTACGATGAAGCCTAAGAATTTCCCGTCTGGCACGGCAAACGAACACTTTTCTGGGTTTAGTTTCATGCGGTACATCCAAAGGGCCTCCAAACCCTCTCTTAGGTCTGAAACGTGGTCTAACTTACGCTTCGTCTTAACTATCATATCGTCCACATAGAACTCCATGTTGCGCCCTACCCGGGGGGCGAAGACTTTGTTAACCGGCCTTTGGTAAGTGGCTCCTGCATTTTTAAGCCCAAATGGCATTACTTTGTAGGAGTATGTACCTTCTGCCGTGATGAAAGTCGTTTTCTCTTCGTCGGCGGAATGCAGTTGAATCTGGTGGTATCAAGAAAAGGCGTCCATGAAGCTAAATAGCTCGCAGCCTGCTGTGGAATCCACCAACCTGTCTATTTTGGGCTGAGGGTAGGAGTCCTTCGGGCAGGCTTCGTCAAGATCTGTAAAATCCACGCACATCCTCCAGCTTCCATTAGACTTCTTCACTAACACCACGTTGGCCAACCATTCGGGGTATAGCACTTCCCATATAAACCTGGCTTGAGAGAGCTTCTTAACCTCAGCTTTGATGATCTCGTTACACTCGGTACAAAAGCTGCGCCTCCGCTATTTAACGAGTGTCTTATCATCTCATACGTTGAGTTGATGAGTGATTACTTCGGGCGGTATTCCCGGCATCTCACCGGCAGCAAAGGCAAAAACATCCCGGTATTGCCTCAAGAGTTCCCCAATCTCTTCACGCAAATGTCTAGGGTGGGAGGTGCCCAAATAGGTGTAACACCCAAGCCCCAACTCACATTTTTCCAAGGGCGGAGGGGAAGGGCACGACTCAGGAGGGGAGTCCAGCTCAAACGGTTCGGCTGTCATGACCGCCAGACTGGAGAAGGTATGATAATACTCTGAGATCGCGCCGTGCCTCCCTCGTACTATCATGACGCTCCCGGTGTCCTCTTCAAACTTCATTGCCAGGTGATAAGTAGATACCACTGCCTTCAAACGGTTCAAGGAGGGCCTCCCTAAGATCACGTTGTAAGAAGAAGGAGCGCCAATAACAAGGAACTCTA
Source organism: Simmondsia chinensis (assembly GCA_018398585.1). Lineage (NCBI taxonomy): Eukaryota > Viridiplantae > Streptophyta > Magnoliopsida > Caryophyllales > Simmondsiaceae > Simmondsia > Simmondsia chinensis. The sequence goes on from JAGTTD010000001.1 coordinate 10,443,891, forward strand.
TCTTGACCGTCCGCCGTTCATCTTTGTTTCTGAAAATGGTGGGTAGCGTTATCCTGCCCTGCGGCAGGTTGGACGCTCCGGTAAATCCCACGGCAGAGTACGGTGCCAGTGATAGCGCACTGAGTGGCATCCCCATTTTGTTATAGCATTCCAGATATAGGATATCTGCGGAACTGCCCTGGTCTACCAGTATTCTACGTACCGTGTGTTTGTTAATATCGGCCGCAATCACAAGGGGGTCCTCTTGCCGAGCATCCACACCTCAGACGTCTTCTCTAGTGAAGCTAATACATCGAGGTGCCACCTAGGCTACGTCCCTTTCCATGTTCCGGATTTCTATCCCCTCCTCTGATGTGGGGTGAACTGCCTTTGAGGCGATGGTGGCGATGACTTTGACCGCCGTGTTCTTCGGACCTTTGTCGCTGTTACTTGTGGTTCGAGCTTTCCCAGTCTTCATCTTTTTTAACATTGCGTATTCTTCCCACTGGCCGGTACGCTCAGCTTCCTTGAGGCGGAAGTCCAAGCCCCGACATTTGGCCGTGTCATGGGTAGAAACCTGATGGTATGCACACTAGACTGCCCCACCACCATTAGGTGGAGTAGGGTCCTGGCCCTTGGATGGTCCCTTCTTCTCTACCTCTAAGAGCTGGAGAGGTACGGGCTGCTGATTCTGAGTTCGGAAGGCCGGCGGGTTCGATTTTCTGGCCTGTCGGGCGTTACCCTGGGGTGGCCTGGGACGGTCTCCGGGCCCTGGAGACACCTGAGCCATTTCGGCTCTGGGCGTTATCGGCATAACGTCCTCCGCCAGGATGTACTTATTGGCCTTCCTCCATAATTCGTCGATGGCGGGGGGCGGCCCCTTTGCCAATGCGAATTTGAAGTTGGAGTTCTGTAATCCATTAATAAAGGTGGTAATGGTCGTTTCGTGGCGACGTCAATCATGGCCCGTGTAAACCGTTTCACATACCTCCTCAAGGGCCCAGTTTCATACTGTTGCAACTTGAGGAGATGCGCCGCCGTCCTCCTCCTTCTTTTATTATTAACGAAGTGACGAACGAACCTTTCGGAGAGGTCCGTGAAGCTATCCACTGAGGAGTTTGGAAGGGAGGCAAACCAATTTTGGGCAACCCCCTTCAAGGTAGCGGGAAAACATTTGCACCAAATGTCATCCCCCACATCCTGTAGATACATCCGGGCCATAAAGCTGGCCAAGTGATCTTCAGGGTCTTGTGTTCCATCAAATAGATCGATGTTTGGGACTTTTAACTTTCCTGCTGGGGCTGACAGAATCCGAGGCGGAAAGGGCGAGTGAGTCCCTGGCACGACGTAAGAGGTGGCCGGCCTGGGGGCTCCCCTGGAGTCCCTCCCAGCTTGAGCGGGATGAGTGCTTGGCGTAGAAGCGGTGGCTCCGCTCATGTTTTGATCATGCGTCTGAGGGGACGCCGTGCTGGAATGGTCAAGTTCTAGCATGTATTCTGTATTGGCAGGTGTATGTGAAAAGAACTGGTGGATTTGCTGTTGGAGCTGCTCAAACTGGCCTTGTGTTACGTAATCGGGGTGATGGTGTCCCCCGTGAACGGTAGATCGACTGGTGTTTGACATGGGAAAAGTTAGTAATGCCCTTCCCACAGACGGCGCCTATTATTTTGGGATTTTTTGGTTGGGTTCTTGAGCGTAGAACTGGGCTCAAGTTCCATATCTTTCTTGTGAGGTCCCTTCCCCTATTTATAGGGGGATGTATGCGTGTGTAGCAAGTAATGGCGGTAGGGTACCGCCTGGTGGCGGTTATGCTGGGAGGCGGGTAGCGGCTCCGGGGCCCTGTACACCCTGGTGGTGGTTATGCTGGGAGGTGGTAGCGGCTCCAGGAGCCGGTACTGCCTGGTGGCGGTTATGCTGGGAGGCGGTAGTGGCTCCTGGGTCCGGTACCGCCTGGCGGCGGTTATGCTGGGAGGCGGTAGTGGCTCCTGGGCCCGGTACCGCCTGGCGGCGGTTATGCTGGGAGGCGGTAGTGGCTCCTGGGGCCGGTACCTCCTGGCGGCGGTTATGCTGGGAGGCGGTAGCCGCTCCTGGGCCCTGTACCGCCTAGTGGCGGTTATGCCGGGAGGCGGTAGTGGCTTCTGGGCCAGGTACCGCCTGGTGGCGATTATGCTGGGAGGCGGTAGTGGCTCCCGGACCCTGTACCTCCTGGTGGCGGTAGTGGCTCCTGGGGCCGGTACTGCCTGGTGGCGGTTATGCGGGGAGGCGGTAGTGGCTCCTGGGCCCTGTACCGCCTGGCTGCGGTAGTGGCTTCTGGGCCCTGTACCGCCTGGTGGTCACTTTTGTATTCACCAGGTTTACTGTGGTTCATCTTCTCTTTCTATTTCGCAATTACATCACGGGTTTTGGCCTTGTGGGGGTGGCCGACGTTAATGGCTGCTGCCTCCTTTGGTCTTGCTTGCAATTACAGGTTAATTTTGATTACTATTTGGAGGTTTCTTTTTATACATTTTTCTATGACTTTCAATCGTTTTTATTCTAATTTGAAGTGTCCTAACATTAAATTTGAGTCCATGTGTCTTTAGGTAAATAGTTTTGGGGGCTTTGTTGACATAGTTCTAGTGGATTTGTAGAGAAGTTGGAAGGCTTTACGCTATTACTTCATGTTTGTGTCATGATTCAAGCTAATCTTGAATCAAAACCTGGGGTTCAAAGAAGATAAAAGAGGAATTTGGGAGTTAGATGCGAAGAGAAGTGAATTTAAGATGAGAAATAGAGAGAAGAAGATGAGAGGTAGAGTGAAAATTAGAGATGAGAGAGAGAAATCACAATCAATTCATTCAACACTATCTTGAATCAAAACTTGGGGTTCAAAGAAGATAAAAGAGGAATTTGGGAGTTAGATGCGAAGAGAAGTGAATTTAAGATGAGAAATAGAGAGAAGAAGATGAGAGGTAGAGCGAAAATTAGAGATGAGGGAGAGAAATCACAATCAATTCATTCAACAATCATGAAGATTACATCACAAGCTATGTTGCTTGAGGTAGGAATTGCTCGGTGCTGAAGAAGCTAGGTTTATTTTCTCTCTCTAACTCTAGTTCATCATTAAGAGAGAGGAAAATTGAATTGAAAAATTTGTAAACCGTTTTTTTTTTTTTTTTTTTTTCCGGTGTTGAGATTATTGGAGTTTGTTTGGTATGCAAGGATGGACGAAGATATTGATTGTGACAATGTGAATTCGTTATTGTTATTTTTTATTTGTAGTATAAGATTCAATGTTCATTCTTTCATCTCAGATTAATTTGCTCAAATAATCATGCATATCGAGTATTTGCTCAAATAATCATGCATATCGAGTATTTGCTCAAATAATCATGCATATCGAGTATTTGCACATAGAAACATTGCTGCACTACTATCAATTTGTACTGATGTCATGAATTAATTTGTTGGCACATGAGATTTACTGTGTTAATTTGTTAGTAAAGTTAACTTTCTGAAATAATATTTTAGTCTAAAAGTTATAAAATCACATCTGAAACTCATAAAAAACCTAGGTTACGATACAAGTTTAGCTTGAATCATAACATATATGCGACTAGAGGGCTTGGTATCATGAGTAGTCAGCCTAGTACTTGTGTCATAACCTAGGATTTTTATGAGTTTGAGATGAGGTTTTAGTGAGATAAGTTGAGAACTAGAAGAATTTAGATGAGAAGAAGATAGATTTAGATGAGAGATAGCAGAGAATTAGATGAGATTGAGACGAGAGGTAGAGAAGAAGAGAGAATTCTAGAGAGAACTTAGAGAGGAGAAGATCAATTCATTCAACACTTATCTTGATTACAAGAGGGAAACTACTACTTATACTAAGGGCACTAAAACAAGATACATTGCTCATGAATGCTATCGAATGATTCAAGACAAGATTTTCGAGATCAATTTCAATTTGATTTCGTTGCTGAATAATCAAGCCTTAAGCTAAATTTTGTTCACTAAATGAGTACTAATTCCAGTTCTGCGGCAAGTTATAAACCAGATTTTGGGTAATTCTTATAGCTGAAATTCAGTTGTTTATTTAATCGATCGAAGTAACAGCCAATCTTAACCAATATTACTTCACTTTATCAACAAATCTGATTCAGTAAGTCAAGTGTTCTGCTGCTATTATTCTGCTACTGGACAGATCGTAGTACCATTACACCTCATTCGATCTTGTTTATTCCATTCCTTCCCCAGATCAAAAGGTCTCCAACAAGTGTGATTTGTCACCCTATCACCCTCTTGAGTACACTTGGCTTGAGCCTTTCTATCAAAGGTTTGGGAAAACACCTAATAGAGATGCACGGGTCTTTCACTCATTGCTGCATAAATTTCTTTAACTTGATCTAATGAATACATTGGTGCCTCATTCAATTGATGAGCTGATGCATTTATACACGGATTCAATGCTGAGTGTGGTAGGTAAGGAGCTTCCCTTGATACTTGATCAATGTCCTTACATAGTACTTCCCCTTGAGGACTCAATTCCACTTGATAATTTGTGTGCATTGAGCTGTTCAAATAAGCCATCGAGCTGCTGATGCATTCTTTTGAAATGCCGATCCAAACTTTCCTCCCATGAACGCTGCATTGCTGCCAACAACCCCTGCATTCGAATCCCAAGCTGCTCAAACTGATTTGTTTCAGTTTTAATTCCCATTTCAGCAATACAACCTGCAGTAGCACTAACAACAGAATCAGCAGCAACATGTTTCGCATTTGGAAGTTCTGCAGCATAATCTTCATGATTTAAGGCTGAATTTATATCATGCCAGCCAAACTTGGATCCTCTCCTTGCCCTCTTGATACTCCTCTTGATCCAAGAAGATGCCTTAAGTCTATCAAATGACAACATAACCACCTTGAGCTGCCCCAATTGCAACTTTATGATCTTGTATAACCTTACAAGAACTTGAACATTCCTCTCCGTAAGCAAGAAATCAGGTGTAGGACCATTGTAAATCACCTTCGATCTTTCCTTTGCTTTCGTTTTCCTACTTGAATGACATTTTCTGTGGGTTACAGAAACAACCAAGCTGATTATAGTACTTAACTGTGAAAAGAGCTTCACTCTCAACTTCCTTGTGCTGAGAATCTCGATTTGCACTTTAGTCCTATTTGAAGCACTTCCATTTGTTTCTAGCAATTGCTTCTCAAGCTGTGTGACATCAATTCTTGATTTAAGTGCACTTCCATCAGATTGAAGTGTCTCAAAACCTGATCGAACTGCCACTGAATTTGGCACCATCGCGGCTGATCTGCACTTAGGCCATCTAGCATACATTTGAACAGCCACTGAAGTGTTTTGAAGTTGGTCCCAAATGCGTGTTCTAAGTGTTTGATATGTTTTGAAGTGTGTTGGGATGTGTGTCAACACACAGGGATGGTGTGTCGACACACATTCTTACACAACAGGGATGCAGAGGTGTGTGTCGACACACAGATTTTGCGCGTTAACTTCCTGGGTTTTGCACACCTCTTTTGGGGTATGTTTTGGAACGTCTTCTTTCACTTGATTTATTATATATACCCCACTAATTTGATTGTTGAATGATGATGAAAAAAGATCTTTGCTTGTGAAAAAAGGTCGTTCTCTTTCATCTCCCTATATTTCCCTTTACATACTTTCACTCCATTTTATTTGTTTATCGTTGTATCCCCGAGACTATTTCATACGCTGAAACAAATCTTAAGGAAAGTGACATCACGCCTCGAAACCTGTAGATCGAAAAGTTACCCGTTTACTTGATTTTGGAAGTGTTTACACCAACAAAACACACGTTTTATATTTGGAAGTTAAAAAAATACCTATTAAAATTATTATGTGAAGTGGAGGGCCCCAAGCTTTCTAGCTGTTTCGTTGAAGTTTGGTGTTAGATAATCCACATCTACATATTGCCAGCAGAGATATTCAAACAATCCATAAGGGATAACTTTTAGTTTTTGTTTTTACTTTCTGAAAAAAATTTCTTTTTACTTTTACTTAAAAACAAAAAAACTTGATCAAGTTAACAATACTTGATGTAATAGTATCCAATCTATACGTGTGCTCAATGTTATGGGGATCAATTCAATTTGATCAAGAATTGGATATCAATTTAACTTGATCAAATGTTTTTCAATTAAACTGCAATAGAAATAGTTGCAACCTGCTAACTCCAATCTAACTACAACCAAAATCGATCAAGGCTGAATATACTTAACCCCTCTAATATCTAGGATCATGACAGCTTGTTATTGTTGCAATTTGTAATTTTTAGGATACCTGGTCTTTAACTCTTTGTAAATTTTTCTGTTTTAATTAATTGATTTTTAATTAAATACAAGCAAACTGGTTGCGCGCTGTGGTTGTTCTACCTGATATCATCGCAATGAAGTGAAGAGAATGTGAAGAATCGTCTTTTATACATGAATGAATATGGATTTGTTTAGGAACATTAGAGCCCTGAAATTGGATCCGAGGTTGGAACATTAGAGCCCTTAAATTGGTGGATGAGTTTGATTGACTATGTCTTAGTTAATAAAAGAATTTTAATTCATTGTTTTCTGTTAAACTTTCAGTTTGTTTAACCAGCTAATCGTATATCTATAGTAGAAAACTATGGCAAAAAAAGAAATGCACTCCAATACAAACTGATAACTGCTCAAATTCCCAAGAGGTGGAAATTTCTACCCGAATGAATGAGTATGAAAAACAAAGGATGACACGGATAGAACAAATTATGGAAAAAATGAAATTGGTAGGCCCTGCTGAAAAGGCTAATGCCTTGAAAAATGTAAAAAATCCCAAGGCAAATGTTGATCAAGACAAGGACTATACACCTAATGATGAGGTCGAAGACGAGAACTAAAATTACGCAAGTAGAGTTGGGAACAAGATTTCTAGAAGCAGAAGAACTGAGAATTCTCGCCGTGTGCAGGTAGTTCCTCTTTATCTTTTCTTGATTTTTATGTATATATAAGTACTAATGCATTGGCCTTTTTTATGTTCATTACTATCTTATATGAATTAGTTTAACTTTATATTTATTCCTTTTGGTTGTAATTCTGACCAAAATTTGTGTTCCATTATAAGTACTACCTTATAATATAAAGTTCTCAAGCTTATTGTATTTCACATTACTATACATACTAATATCATTTTTTCATATAACTCTCAAATAGTTTTAAGCTATGGAACAAATAAAGAAGAGTTGGATGGATGCACCAAGAAATAGTGATACTTATATTAATGGAGTTGAAAAGTTTCTTGATTTTGCATTTTCTAAAGTACACGTTGATCATACATCTGAGGAAGAAGATAAACCAAAAATCTTATGTCCTTGTGTAAAATGTTTGAATCGTTATTTTCACTACAGAGCTGTGGTATTTGAGCACTTGATAATTAAGGGGTTCAAGAAAGGTTACAAAATTTGGGCTTTTCATGGTGAAGGATTATCTTCCAGAATTGTTGGGTCTCAACAACACAGACATGATATTACGCAAGATGATTGTGATTCTGTGATTGAGATGGTACAAGAAATTTATAGAGGGATGGTACAAGAAACCACTTGCTTCAAAGCAGGAGAAGCTAGTAAATGTCTTAATGTAAATACTAAAAAGTTCTTTAGACTGGTAGAAGATGCACAACAAAAGCTATATCCTAGCTATGAGAATTTTTCGTTGTCGTCTTTCATCATCCGACTTTATCTTTTGAAGTGCAAACATGGGTGGAGTAATTCTTCATTTACCGAATTATTGGAGACAATAAAGGAGGCTTTTCCTTTTGCACAATTTGCCCAAACTTTTAACAAGGCTAGAAAATTGATTAAAGACCTAGGATTAGATTATAAAAGGATAGATGCATGCCCAAATGATTGCATGCTCTTTTGGAAAGAACATGAAAAAGATACTTCGTGCTGTATATGTGGTCCTTCTAGGTGGAATTGGGGTGATAATCAACAAGCTAATCATAGTATTGCTTCCAGCTATAAGATTCCTGCCAAGGTTTTGAGATATTTTCCTTCGAAAGATCGACCCCAGAGATTGTTCATGTCTTCCCAAACAGCAAGTTCCATGACCTGGCATGATAGAGAGTGCCCTAAAGATGGAAAGTTGCGTCATCCTGCTGATGGACAAGCATGGAAAGATTTTGATTCTTTGCATCATGATTTTTCAGCTGATCCACGTAATGTGAGGCTAGGACTTATGAGTGATGGTTTTAATCCTTTTACGACGATGAATGTTGCTTACATATATGGCCAGCTGTGTTGTCAATTTACAACTTGCCACCGTGGTTGTGCAATAAAGCTGAGTTTTTTATGATGTCCATGCTTATACCCGGGCCTTATTCTCCTAGATATGACATTGATGTTCACTTGCAACCCTTGATTGAAGAGTTGATTGAGCTATGGGCGGTTGGCGTAGATACTTATTATGCTTCAATGGAAGAGACTTTTACTATGCGTGCAGCTTTGTTATGGACAATTAATGATTTTACTGCATATGCCACGTTGTCTGGGTGGAGCACAAAGGGGAAGATGGCTTGCCCTTGTTGTAATTATGATACATGCTCTCGATATTTGAAATACAGTAGAAAGACTTGTTACCCAAGGACTCGAAGGTTTCTAGACAGTACACATCCTTGGTGCCGAAACAAAGGTTCCTTTGATGGTAATGTGGAGTTGAGGCTTGCACCTTCTAGTATGTCTAGAGTTGATGATTTGGAAAATTTGGAGGGTTTTGTGAACAAGTTTGGGAAGAAGAAAAAGAAGAATAACAGTAGAGATAGCCCATGGAAGAAGAAGTCCATATTCTTTCAATTGCCATATTGGAAGTATAACAATTTGCACCATAATCTTGATGTAATGCATATAGAAAAGAATATATGTGATAATATATTAGAAACACTTCTTGATATTCCAGGGAAGAAGAGAAAAGATCACATAAATGCTCGTTTTGATTTGTGAGACATGGGCATTAGAAAAGAGCTTCACCCAAAGTGGTTAGATGATCAGAGATGCGTCGCTCTATCAAAAGCATGCTTTTCACTTTCAAGTGAAGAGAAAAGTTTGTTTTGTGATGTCATAAGAAGTGCTAAGTTTCCAGATGGTTGTTGTCATGACCGTGGAGAATTCTTATATAGATTATAGTATGTTTTGATGTATTGAGCTTATGTACTTAGTAGTGATAGTTAAGAGTATAAATAGGGATACTTTGATTGTAATGGGCATCATTGAATACAAAATATACTCTCTACTTTCTTCTACTTCCTCATCTCCTTTCCCTTCTTTCTCATCCCAAATTCTATCTATCCCCTTAGTTATAATTCAGGTTTCCTGAATTATAACAATTGGTATCAGAGCTTTGATTTAATCTCAAATCAGGCTCTTAATCTAGAAAATTCAGAGTCGATCAAACCTTATTGCTGCTACTGGAGCATCAGATCAGGTTTACTGCGGATTGAGGAGTCAGGTACTACTTGATTGCTTAATTGCTTAAATTAGTAAAGGCTGAGAAGGTTTTGGGCTATTGTGGCATATATTGAGTAAGGATATTGGAAGTTGAGACCAAAACAAATGCGATGATAGTTGTGAGTTAGTGATCTGGGACTCGATCCTTGAGTGATCGATCAATTGTTGAAGAGAGCAGAATCTACAGCAGATTGCATCTGATCATTTGGGCATCTTAGTGATCAACTTCAGGACATCAATTCGTTTGAAGTTATACACGATTAATATAAAATTACATACAAGCAACTGTGAGATTAGTGTTGTTGCAGAATAATTTAAGGAGATTGTTGAGTACCTGAAATTGTTAGAAGTCACCTTGAATTAGAGGTTGTGTCCAAAATGGTACAATACGACATGCCAAAATGGCTCGATTCAGTTTCGGTTCAAGATAAATCTTCTAAACATGCTAGACTATTAGTTAAAGTCTTGAAGCCATTTTACCATATAGACGACGATACTCTCTATCAAGTGTTTTGACCGTATGGTCCTCTTGAAAGTATTGAGGTGGTCTCATCTTCCGCCATTGAGCTTATGGCTCATATTAGCTATTACAGGAGAAGGAATGCAGACTCAGCCTTGATTGCATTACACGGGAGAAACATATTTGATGGATGTTGCGTTTTAAACATGAGCTACCTTGAGATGGGTATTAATGGGGAAAAGGAGCTGGAGAAGGTAGACCTCGATATTTGTCAAGCTCAGGAGTCAAATTCTGTATCCCTTGATCAACCTTCTTCTGAGAAGAATGACATTTCGATAGTTGCAAATGTTAAGGAATCAGGATGACATACTAGAGGTATGGGAGCAAGAACTTGAGCAAAGGAGGGCTGATTGTACTGGAATGGTTGTGAAGCTAGGTTACTCAGCACCAATTGATGTTGATGAGGTAGAATCATATTCCTTGGATCAGATTTATGGGGTACCATAGCTTCAATCTAGTATAGTTGAGCAACGGGTGAAGGGAATGTTCAAATCTCAAGAAGTGGAGGTAGTAGCATCAGTTACTACTGCAGCAGTACAAGAGGAAGTAGCAATAAGTAATGTAGCAGTAGAACAAGTGATTGATCAATCAAGGCCTCAAGAGGTGGGACTTACAGCTGCAGTGTCATCAAATACAAATCAAAGTATGCTTAAATACATTTTTGAGCATGCTGTTGTGCTAACTCAGTGCCAGAACAACTTTATCTTGGATGCTTTGCAAGGTCTCTTGTGTTGGGTGAATGATTACAAACTTACAGCAGCTGAAGTGCACTGTCGCCAGTACGATCAGCAGAATCAGGATGATCTATTCCTTTTTCGAGTGGTGAAATGGTGTATTCAAATACACACTCTTATGACAAGTTACCTCCTGATCCGGGGGAAGATACTTAAGGCTTTGTGAAGCTAAAAAGAGTAGATTCTTTGCTGAATCGAAGTAATCAAGCTGCCAAAGTACGTTTCAAGGTTCACCAAAGGTGAAGCGTTGTTTCGGTACAAGCAATTGAGTTGTTCGAGGTGTACAAATTCAGTATCATGGAAGAAAATGATCAAGTTTCCTTAGTCCTTGCTGCAGGAGTGAAAACAGTTCTGAATGAGTCCTTAAAATGCAGTAAACAAAAGGGAAATCAGACTGGAATTAGAGGTCTTGAGAAGGAGTTAAAGTTCATGAGCTGTAAGTCGCAAAATTTAGATAGTTGGTGCATACAAAGAAGTAAAGTTATTGCTGAGGAATTGAGACAAGTACTGAATTTTAGCCTTGTGTTCTGTTGTGCCTTACTACTGCAGAGTTTGTCTATTGTCCTACTGGGTTGGTGGCAACTACAAGTTGAACAAGTAGAAGGAATTCAAAGACTCATTAACATGGGTTCTTTTCAACAGCAAGATGCTTTTCATTTGGAACAAGCTGCTGATGAAGCTGAACTCAACAAAACAAAAATCAGTATAGAAAATGCAGATTTCTGGAGTTCTGCCACACAATTGCAAGAAGATTCTGTTGTTGGTTCTCACTTGAGGATAGACCGAAATGGCATACAAGTTGAAGCAGTAGCTCAGCTTGTCTCTGAAGATGTAAGCTCAAGACCAGCTGGAGTTAGCTTGTATGTCAACAGAAAAGCCAAGCACAGAACAGCCTGTGCTCATGTGTTGATTGCATCTTTTTGGAAGCTTAAGTGGTCCCTTATGCTGGTGTCTCCTGGGAAGCTCTGTTGGTTCCTTATGCTGGTGTTTAACTTAGTCATCCGTGAGTGGGTTGAAGGAATCCAAAGGCCTAATGATAGAAATTCTATAATACAACATGCTGTTGCTAATCCAGTGCAAGTTGGTGAATCATTTTAGCTGGAAAGTTTGCAAGGGCTGATCCAAATGCAGGTGCAATGGAGTGGAGATTATTTGTGCTCATGTAAGAACACTCAGGGTAGGCCTCCTGATTTGGAAAAGGTGGAACAAATTGCGGAAATTGAGTCCGTCAATGCAAATTTAAGCAGGGTGGACACTGAATCTTGGAGATCTGCTCCACAAGTGCAAGAAGAGGTGAATGGGTGTTGTCAACTGAGTACATTCCATGGTTACTTACAAGTGGATGTAATCGATCATTGTGTTAACCATTACGCAAACCCCTTAATTGGAGAATTCAGTGGAAGGGCGAGGTCAGTTCTAGTTGCAAAATGTACATACGACAGCAGAGAAATCGATGACAAAATAGTTCCTGAATTGGTGACGTATCCGGCTATTTATTTGTTCCATTGGTTCCATTGGTAGGTGAGTTTTACATTCAAACTTATGCGCATCACAGAAGGATCTAAGTTTGGTAGTTTGCATCAAGTTCACTACCGCAAAACATCAGTACGCATAAGCCAAGTAGAAATCCAAACTAGAGTTGAAGATCTTGTTGTTAATTGGAAAAGGATGAGCTGCAGTGGAGTTTATGGAGTTGGGTTGCCTGTTTTGATAGTTCAAACATTCATAGAATTTCCTTGGAATTCAACTATAAAACTTGAGGACTTATATTGGTGGATAAAAGTTCAGAACCTTCAATCCCAAGCTTCAAAGGCTCAGGCACCTCAGCTGGATTGTTGTGATGGGAACCCATTTGCTAGAACACTAGAGAAAATCTGCAAGATGTATAGCAGGTAAACAGGGGTGCTGCAATGGAAGTTTATAAGGGATGCTGCAAGCCTTGGGCTTAGGATGTTATCTTCAAAGGCATACGTGTACAACAATGGTGAGAAATTTTTCCTGGCAGTGGACAACCAAAACAGTAGAACAGACAAATGGACAAAACAGAAATTCGGACAGCAAACCAGCAATTCAACAGTTGAAGCTGTATTGGTAGTTGGCGCTTGTGGGTCTGACTTATCTATTAGCAGCATAGACAAATGAAAATGAGGCTCGGCACTCATACCAGGATCATAGTATTTCACATGGGGTCGAAGCACGCTCAAAGATCAGCTGAAGGACGATTCCAATGCATAGCAAGAACATGCAGCCGCTTTGAGACAATTCTGGGTTGTTCAAGACCATACTCTTACTTAAGATTCTTGGGGGCAAGAATCTCTAAAAGGGGAAGTATTGTCATGACCGTGGAGGATTCTTATATAGACTATAGTATGTTTTGATGTATTGAGCTTATGTACTTAGTAGTGATACTTAAGAGTATAAATAGGGATACTTTGATTGTTATGGGCATCATTGAATACAAAATATACTCTTTACTTTCTCATCTCTACTTTCTTCTACTTCCTCATCTCCTTTCCCTTCTTTCTCATCCCAAATTCTATCTATCCCTTTAGTTATAATTCAGGTTTGATCCTAAATTATAAAAGTTGTGTAGCGAACATCTCTAGACGTGTGAACTCTGAAGAAAGGAAAATTTCGAGGTATAAGAGTCATGATGCTCACTTCTTTCTTCATTATTAACTTCCAGTTGCAGTCCGAAGACTCTTGCCAAAGCCAGTGTTTCTAACACTGATTAGATTGAGTGCCTTTTTTAAAGGGTCATGTAGAAAAGTCATTAGCACTCAAGAACTCGAGCATTTACAATCTGAAATTGTAGATGTATTGTGTATGATTGAGAAGATTTTTGTTCCAAGTTTCCTTGACATAATGGTGCATTTTCCCATTCAGTTGGTGAATGAAGTATAGCTTGGAGGCCCTGTGCTGTATCGATGGATGTTCTCTCTCAAGAGATGCCTAAAAAAATTAAAGTCCTATGTCAAAAATAAATGTCGGCCAGAGGGTTCCATTGCAGAGGGGTACTTGTCAGAGGAATGCCTTACATTTTGTACAAGACATCTCCGTCATGATGTGCAGGCAAAGAGCAATCAACCTTCCGGAATTCGACATACTATTGATTGTGGTTCTTCATCTGCTTCAGCATCTATTTTTCCTTCTCAAGGTCATCCTATTGGTAGAAAGAAGCATAGTAGAGGAAAAAGATTTAATTTGGATGACCGCACTTGGACCCGAGCACATCGATATGTGTTATTCAATTGCGATCAAATTGATGAATACGTTCGGTAAGTAATCTAATGTTACAATGTTTCTCAATTTACACTTGAAATTCGAAGCTAAATTTCTAATAACCTCTCATTTTTCTCAAACAGTGAGCATCAAGATCTAAGCAATAACCAAGGTAAAAGGACTAGATTTGCAAGGGCACGAGATCACAGTGAAGGTTTGATTTATTGGATTCGACATCGCCTAGAGAATGAGAATGTATCTGCACAAGTTAGAGCATTGTCAAGAGGCCCCAATTATAGCGCAAGAAGATTCACTGGGTATCTGATCAATGGTTACAGATTCCATATAGAAGCACGCGATTCTATATTGAAAACTCAATGTAGTGGAGTCACTTTGACTACACTAACTCGAAGTTTTGCGAGTTCTAGAGATAAAAATCCTATAATGGGAACTGTTAGCTACTATGGAGTTGTGAAAGATATCATTGAGTTGGATTATTTCGGGCAATTTAAAGTTGTGTTATCTTAATGTGACTGGTTTGATGATCAGCAAGATGACTATGGTTTGACACATGTAAATTTTGGTAGAACACGCTACTCAAATGATTCGTTTGTGATGGCTTCCCAGGTGAATCAAGTTTTCTATGTGCAAGATCCTATTGATGAAAATTGGAATTATGTGATGAAAGCTGTTCCCAGAGACTTATTTGACGTGAATGAAGAATCAGATGCAACCTTTGGAGAGTCGTAGTGGAGCGAGACTGTTGATATTGGATCTAATTATGGTACCCCCATGAATGATCATATCTTGAATTGGTCAAGGCCTGACCTACTTGCCTTGACTACTGAAATTCCTTTACATATTCTAAATTCACAGCTGGAACTAGATGAGTCGGATGATGATGAGATTGTAGATGATACTCATTGGGATTATATGGATGCTACTTCTTGAACCAAACATTTTGCATTTTGAAATGGAGAATCTTGTAAGTGCATTTGCATATTTGTTAACAATGCACACATGATCAATGTTTATTTGATTTTCTCGATTAGTCTAACTTTTTATTTATCATTGATATTTTATTATTTCCTTGTATTTTCTAACTATTTATTTACATATGATTTATTTATTGAAATGTTTAACCTTCAGCAAAAAAATTATGAGTAAATCAAAAAGTTTCAGAGAGAAAAAGAAAAAGAAATCAGTGCAAATAGGTGATGTCGATGGCCACGGACTGATAGAAGATGTAATGGTATGTACATATCATATAAAAAAAGATTCTACATATGTGAGACTTTATGGTGAATTCCTATATGTTGAATGACAATTTTTTTTTACTTTTTGGTACAGAAGTGTGGGAGTCAAGAACGAAGAAATCGTGCTTTAGCCATGAGTTAGGCTAGCTTCTACAACAAGAAGTGGGCCTTGGAACTTCAAACGAAAGTGAGGTGCACATACAACAAATCAAAGAAACTAGAACGGAAGGTATAGAGCAAGGTCAATGCACCTCATATTTTACAAAGATCTTTTTTCATAATGCTATAGTTACATTTATTTCTAATCCCATATAATAGTCCATGTCACATCGACTTACTTTTTTGGAATTTGTTCAACATTTTTTCTTCAGAAACAAGAAGAAGAGGGCCCACGATGTGCAATGCTATTCATGAATGACGGTTGCCAGATTGAACACACATTACATTAAAAAAATTTAACCAGCCTGTGGGTCCTGATCGTGAATCAGTGATCAAATTCAGCAACTTTTTGGGATCACTTGGTCACAATACAACGGTTTTGCCATTGACTGTTAAGAGCTGGCATGTTTTCAAGGCTGAGATCAAGGAGGAGCTAAGGGGATATGTTCTTGTATTACTTTCTATCCTTTTTTACATTTAATTATATACTTGCAAACTTTATGTGTTGTACACTTACATTGAATTTTGTAGCAAAAATATGTCATTCCTCACCACGCCAAGAAATGCGTTTTGCGCACTATAGCTACATCGTGGAGAAGATACAAATGTCGAATAAAGAATTTCACTTCATGAGATATAAAAAAGATGCAGATAGGTTGAACCATCGGCCTAGAATGATACCAATCTCACAATTTTAAGAATTATTAAAGAAATGGAACTCCAAGAAAGATCAGGTATTATGTGTTTATTTATCGATCTTTTTATAATTTTATAGGATGAATAGATATCAAAGAATGATACAAATATATGATTACCAATTGAAATATTAAACCTCTCAGCAAATTTCTAAGACTAACTCAAAAAATCGTGACGTGGCAAAGAAGAACAACACAATGCACACGACTGGCCCATATAGCTATGCTGTGATACGGGATGAAATGGTATGTGTATGTTGTAACGTATTAATAGATCACTTTTATATATTTGGTGTGTATTGATAATATCTTTCAATCTTTGTTAATTTTCTTATGATTTCTAGACAAGAAAAAAGGAAACTGGTGAAGATCCCACAAAAGTAGAAATGTGGATTGAGACACGCAAGCCAAAAATAAAGAAATGCAGTGATGGAGATAAGCAAGATAAAATCATTGTAAGGATTAACTTTTTATTTCACATTATGAAATTGATTTATAGTTGAATTCTTATAAATGAAGGACCCAATCCATTCTAATTTCTCAACTTTTATTATAGGTGGACCTTCAAAAATTGCAAAATCAACAGGGTGAGAGCTGTGTGAAAGAAAGTGCAATTTCTAAACATTTGGGTAACAACAACAGAAAGCGTGATAGCAAAGGTCTCTATGGCAGAGGAGTTACTAGTTCTATATTGAAGCAAAAGACAATTGCAGAAGAGTTAGAAAAAACTAGGACTGAAGAAATAAATGCGATTGGAGCAAAATATGCAGTAGAGTCTGAAAAAAAAAAATTTATGAATGCACAAGTGTTACAAATGATTTTAGGACAGATTCAGCAAGCCTGCCCTAGTGTCACCTTTGATGTATCAGTTTTTGGTGATTTATTGAATGATTAAGGATCCATTGCTCATGCTTCTAATGCTTCTAATGCAATGTAGTCAGTACATTTGCAATCTTCTGCAATCGCACATGAACCATTTCTACTTCAACAAGGAGCAAGTGAGGATTACTTTAAATAATCCAAATCACTTCTTTTTATCTTGTTACTCAAAACTTGTTGATGCATATGATGGGGATGTTGCTTTTGCATGTGCTCTAGAAACCTTTGGTGGAGGTCACAATGACCCTTTAAGTGTTGGTTTTGGAGGTATCTTAGTATACATCATTGCTAACTATTTGTTTGCATGCTTTCTCTTACTTTTCTTAGTTTAGTTGCTGTCAGAATACCTAGATACTAGACTAGTGCCTAGTCCGTAGCACTGTTGGTGGTATGTACGGAGTAGAAGTTCTATAGAAACTCTATGTAATTAAACTTGTTGTCTTCATGGTCCCATGTTCCAGCTTTAGAGTTTGGAGTTTGGAATTATGGCAATTGCTCGTTTAGTCTTGATTTTCTTACGAGGGAAAAATTCAGATTGATAACTGAGATCATAGAAAATGATACACAAGAGTTTAGAGTTTGAAATTATAGTAATGTCATGACCCGACGTGTATCTTAGATCATGACTTAGAGAACTAGAAAGAATTAGAGTTTGGGGTGAGGAAGAATAGAGAAACAGATGAGAATTAGAGAGAATAGAGGGCGAAGTAGAGAGGATTAAGGGAGAAAAGTAGAGTTTGTCTTATCATTTTAATACATATTACAAGTGTAGGATCATGTACTTATACTACTTCCTAATCACGAGAGGTGGTTAAAGTATTGAGGTATCTAGCTGAAATATCTAACACAAAGCTCTAACCAACCTATCCAACTAACTCACACTCTTTTCAAGGTGACAACTACAAGTACTTTGGCTTCTTGCACAATCTAATGCATTTTAACTATCTTAGCTAATACTAATGATGTTGGAATTTTGCTGTACCAATGTTATTGCTGCAAACTTCGAATTCAATTTGGGAACTTGCATTTGCTTCATCTTATCCAGCTCAAGTCGAAATGCTGCACCATTAACATGTTTTGTTGCTTCAATTTTCTGATTCTGGCCATCAACTACTCCATATGTTGCATTTTGTTGAAGAGCTATGACTTTACCCTGATTCATTGTTGAATCCTCAACCACCTTTGCACACATTTTTCCATTCTTTTCGATATAAACATCAAGATGCAATGGCCCTTTTGGAGAAGGATTTTCTTTTGCTTCTTCAATCTCCTTACAAGGATACAAAAATTTAATATCTAAAACACAACCTTTGTCATAGATATGCCTTCCATGTAGCTTAATAAATGATGACACAGCTTGTTTCCTTAAAGAATAGGTTACATAGGCCTCAACCTCCAAGGTTGATGTTGAATTAACTTCATTTCGTTCAATGTAACCATAGGGATAAAAGACTTGGTAGAGGATATCCTTGGTAATAGGATGAAGAGCATTCAAAATCATTACCAAGAGTGTAGTTGCGGCTTCCATTTGTCTTGATTTTGTGTAAGTAATTCAGCTAGACAATCACAAGAGCAGCAAAAGCTACCTTTGAGTCCAGATCTATGCATTTCGGTTAAATTTTTGATCACCTAAGTGCAGCATTTGATCAACCCATTATATGTGCAGCGAGATCTGAACGTTCCAGCCCAAGTCTTGATCTGTTCAGTGACAGGTGCTCCAAAATTGCAGAAAAACTAGTCTTAATATAGCTTGATGCTAATGTAAGGATTGCAACATAGAAGTAAAAGCAACTCTACTGCAGAAGAGTCAACAATCAGATCAAATCTACAAAAATTTGTGCTTAAGATTGAGCTTTGATACCAATTGTCATGACCCGAGGTGGATGTTGGATCATGACTTAGAGAATTAGAAAGAATTAGAGTTTTGGGTGAGGATGAGTTGAGAAACAGATGCGAATTAGAGAGAATAGTGGGAGAAGTGGAGAGGATTAAGGGAGAAAAGTAGAGTTTGTCTTATCATTTTAATGCATATTACAAGTGTAGGATCATGTACTTTTACTACTTCCTTATCACAAGAGGTGGTTAAAGTATTGAACTATCTAACTAAAATATCTAACACAAAGCTCTAACCAACCTAACTAACTAACTCACACTCTTTTCAAGGTGACAACTACAAGTACTTATGCTTCTTACAAAATCTAATACATTCTAACTATCTTAGCTAATACTAATGAGTTGAGTAGATTTAGTATTCATTACAAGCAATTGCTCTACTAATATTATGACTTGAATCCAAACCTTAACATCCTGTTATTAATATGGAATAATTTAGATTGCTCATCTTTTAGAAAGAGCTCATAGAAATCTTTCCATGTAACTTAAATATATACGCATTTTAAGTTAAGTGATGTCATGAATCTTGTGACTGCTCTATGCTAATTATTGATTGTGGTGTTATGTTATGCCTTTGAATACATGTTTAAAACTATTTATTCTGAAACATATGTTACACTGAAGGGGATGCAATCTATGGAAGAAGAGGACAAAGAAGAAGATGATGAAGAAATAGATGAAGAGATTTAGCTTTTGAGAACAATGTTAAATTTGAAATTTGCCTTCCATACCATTTGTAATTTGAATATTCAAGTAAGGTTATTGCTCATACTTCAATTCTAAGTTGTTACTTTTTGAAACACGAGACATGTAATTTGTCACTTACCAACTAGTGTTGATTATTTGTGAAAATCAGTTAATGCAATTCATATAGATTTGACTGGTAGTATTTGCTGTTTGGATTCTTTGTTATGCAACAATTCTTGTCTTTGATACAACATATGCAATGCTTTGGTTTCGTTGTACATGAAAGGCAATGATTGGTTGGTATGATATGGGCAATGGTTTATGATTCGTTGCTTTAGAAAGGCAATGGTTTGTAATGTGTTCCCTATTAAAGGCAACAATTTTTGTGCGTTACATAATATAGGCAACAGTTTTTGCGTGTTACCAAATATAGGCAACAGTTTTCTAATTGTTGCCTAGAATTGTTGCCTAAAACCGTTGCCTTTGATAGAACCGTTGGCTATTTGGTAAAATTTTGAAATGGTTGCCTATTGTTGAAAAAGCGTTGCCTATAGAATAGGCAACGCTTCCTAATGCAACGGTCATGCAATTGTCGCCTTAGACATAATGCAACGGTTATTTGTGAATATGCAATGCTTTTTGACGGTTGGGTTAGGCCATTTATGTTGTAGTGATAGTATTGGACCACGTCCATTTAATTGGTCCCTGTTTCTCCATACGTGTCCCCACAACAAACTGCATGGTGATCATGCATGGCTTATAGATATGCACCAATAAAGTTGAGTATTTTATCATCCAGAATTTATACAAATATTAAAAAGAAAATAAAATATTTGTATTTATATTAAATATTAAATATAGAATATATTTTTTTTCATATATCAAGTTAACGAGTTCAAATAAACTTCACTTAGTAAACTATACATGATTAATAATGTACATCATTATATGTAAACATGTTTTGCTTTTCTTTTTTCGCTAAGTTGGTATCAAATTCCACCATCCCCTTAGGCTCAAATTACGGAGCTGGCACATAAGAGATTCATATATAAGCCCAAATAGAGTTTTATCATAAAACCAATTGGCAACAGGTGGAGTAATCTACTATGCTTATAAATTGTTCTTTTCACTCTCATAACTGTAATGTGGGATTCTTATACTAAATTCGCTTGTGGAGTCTTCACTCAACAGCAGGGAACCTTTTATTCCGATCGAAGAATTACAAATGAAGGACAACAAACATGTAGAATAAACAACTAACACATCTACTTAACAATTATCAAAAAACAAACATTGACGTAACTCAACGTACACACATCGGAAACATTCTATGAACTCTCTTTTTTTCAAAAATAACAACTTGTAGGTTCCTTTTAATACAATCTATTTAGATTGTAACACAATTTAGGGAAAAGATTATACGATAAAAAGAAGATTAGAGGAAAATACGAGAAGAAGAGTAGAAGAAAGTAGGAGAAGAGAGATTAACGACAAGAGAGAGAGTTTTGGAGAAGAATGAGAGAATTGATTTAATTCTTGTTATCCCATACATCAAATAGTACAAGTATTTATAACTTTTATAATAGCCTAACAATATAACCAACAGTACTAACAATCATTTCTAACAAACCATGTAACTACTTATATCTACAATTCTAACTACAATTATCCTAACTGGAATGCAAGCTACTAGTGATATCATTGCCCTGCCGTTCAAAAACCCTTGTCCACAAGGGTGAATTTGATGAAAAATGATGTAAATGTCATATGCACATTCATGAATGTATCTCATCCCGGATCAAAATAAGGGTAAGTTGTAATTAATGAACAGGAGTTTGCTTTAGTAGGAGTTGGAAAACTTTGATCAAGCATTTTTGCATGATTATTTGACTGATAGCAGATGACCTTCCCATGGATGTGCTATTTACTTGTTGAATTGCTTCAAATGGAACCCATGATGAGTCGTTTGATTGTTTCCATGGTTCCTTGAACTCATTAATAAGAGTACATCCAACAAGACATACCAAATGATCATTCCCAAAAACTTTCCCATCAAAATTGCTGGTACCACAGTATTTCTTTAAAGAAATTCTCATCATTCAAAGCATGTTGGTGAAGATTTTTTCCTTCAATATGCTCACTTTCTGCTAAAATATCATGCCCGAATGTCAAAACATGATTACATTGTAAGTCGCGTGTTATTGATGAAGCTTAACCTCTAGCAAATTGTTGTAATGTGTCATGCAAAATGAACTTCGCCCTACTTTAGGACTTTCCTTGTTCATTAGCTTATGAAAAATGAGCTTGAAAATCCATTTCTTCTTGTATGTCCTAAATTTTTATCCTCTCACTTCATCATGCCTCAATATCTCTTTGGCACTAATTTCCATCTTATTCCTTTCCTTTTGAAATGGAAGATCAAATTTCTTCATCTCATTAACTTGGAAAAATTCAGTATCTAGTACACAACATTTGTCATAGATGCAACATCCATGTAGTCACACCATTGCAACGGCAGCACTTTGATTCAAAGAAGCTTTAACACATGCCTTAACTTCATGAGTTGTGGATGAAATCAAATCCCAGTGCTCAAGATTGCCATAAGGAGAAAATATTTGGTGAAGTAAATATTTGGTTGTAAGATAAAGAACAATGCAAATATTTACCAAAAAAGTAGCATTGTTGGCCATAGTGTAAAAACTTAAGATAAGACTATGAAGAAAGAAGAATTGTATTGGATGACAAGGAATTGAAACAAAACTATCCTATTTATACTAGATGAACGACACACCCCATCATCTTCTCAAGCTAAGAGTTACGTAAAAATAAATAGCAAGAATAAACTAAGTAAATACTAGTAGTAAAGGGCGATTTGGCCGGTTGGGAGAGGGAGAGGAAGAGCCTAAATATCTACCTACTCACTAATTACATGGAGTAATCTAGAAGAGAATATGCTAAAAATAAATACAAATACTAAAGCGAGAATACAAATACAAAATACTAATTTCTACACTCCCCCTCAAGTTGAAGCATGCAAGTTCACGATGCTCAACTTGCCGAGAAATGTAGCATGTGTCGAACTGCCAAGCGCTTTAGTGAAAATATCGGCTACTTGTTCCCCGGTGTGAACGTAGGCTGTGGCAATCTCCTTGAATAGTAAGTTGTCTCGGACAAAGTGACAATCAATTTTGATGTGCTTCATTCTTTCGTGAAATATGGGATTAGAAGCAATATGGAGAGCTACTTGATTATCACGAAAGAGCAAAACTGGTTCGTTAGTGGGAACAACAAGATCATTTAACAACTGACGTAACCAAGTTATTTCACTAGTTATGGATGCCATCAATCTGTATTCTGCTTCTGCAAAGGAAAAGGAAACAACAGTTTGTTTCTTGGACCGCCATGAAATAGGCGCATCATCCAAAAAAACAACAAAACCTGTCATTGATCGTTTGGTGCTGGGACATCCTGCCCAGTTGGCATCACAATAAGCACGGACTTTAAGATCACAAGCGGATGGAAAGAATATTCCTTGACCCGGAGTCCTTTTAGATAACGTAGGACCCTCATGAAGGCGTTAAGATGAGGTACTCGAGGATCATGCATAAACTGACTCAAAATTTGTACAGCATAACAAATGTCAGGACGAGTTGTTAAGTACAACAACTGCCCAACTAGCCGCCTATACTGACCCCCATCTTCCATGGGCTCGCCCACTCCATCTGCGAATCCATGATTCTGCACTATCGATGTAAAAACAGGTCTTGCTCCTGGAAGTCCGCTCTCACTAATGATGTCAAGGGCATGTTTTCTTTGACTCAACATTAACCCTTTTTGGGAAGGGGCGACCTCAATCCCTAAAAAGTACTTTGTTGGGCCCAAGTCCTTTATCCCAAACGTTTCATTCAAAACATTTTTAATTTCTGCCATATGATTCATGTCATTTCCAGTTATAAGGACATCGTCAACACAATTGAGAATAACAGTGTATGTTGACCCACGCATAAAATTGAATAAGGCATAGTCAGCCCTCGATTGTTGAAAACCAAGTTTAATTAAGGTTGAGGTGAATTTCTGATTCCAGTTCCGAGAAGCTTGTTTAAGTCCATAAAGGGACTTACGAAGGCAACAAACCTTGCCTTCATGTTTACGCTCAAAACCTTGTGCTAATTTCATGTAAACTTCTTCATCCAAGTCCCCATGAAGAAAAGTGTTATTTACATCTAATTGTTGGATTCTCCAACTCCGAGACGGGGCAACGGCTAAAACACAACGAACAGTTACAAGCTTAGCTACAGGGACAAAAGTATCATGGGAGTCTATTCCTTCTACCTGAGTATATCCCTTTACAACAAGACGAGCCTTGTACCTCTCAATAGTCCCATCTAACTTATATTTGACTTTGTAGACCCACTTTGAGTCTATAGCTCTTTCCCACTGGCAAAGCCTCAAGTGTCCATGTGTTGTTTAGTTCAAGTGCCTTGATCTCCTTCTCCATAGCTTCCCTCCATTGCTCATATTGTATGACCTAATTAAACTTTTTCGGCTCATCACATGAAGTGATGGCATTCAAAAGTGCCAAATGAGCGTCAGAAAGTTGTACGTTAGAAACAAAATTGGAGAGAGGATATAAAATACCAGAGTTGACTGATGGAGTGGGAGTGGGAGAATGGGCTATAAAAGGCGGAACCTCTATTATATAGTCTTGATATTTGGCGGGCATAGACCTAACTCTAGCACTTCTTCTTATGACCCCTTCTTCATTGAGGGGAACACCCCCTTTTCTGCTGTTGGCCCTTTGGCCAAACCATCCTCCGGTCCCCTGAGGACAGGCTCGGGTTCTACCGGACCGGCTAAAGGAGGGCCGGTCCATTCCTGCTGCAGAACCGGTCCAGTTAGGACCTGTTCTGCAGTTTTGGGGGTAAAAAAATCTTGCCTTAGGACCTTTTTATGGCCCTCATGCGTAGCCCCTGATGTATCAATTTTTAAATAGGGCATATTGTCTTCATAAAATCGAGCATCTCTAGAAACAACGATCTTATGTTCATCCAAGCTATAGATTTTATACCCCTTCGGACCATGGGGATACCCTAAAAATATTCCTGGTGAAGCTCGTTTATCGAGTTTGTCATTGGTGCAATTTTTAACATGGTAATAACATAAGCATCCAAAAATCCTCAAATGATTATATGACGGGGGTTTGCCCATTAACAATTCGTAAGGACTCTTATTACCAAGCAATGAAGAAGGTATCAAATTAATCAAGTAGGAAGCCATTAAGACACACTCACCCAAAAACCTCTTAGGAAGTCCTGCTTGAAATCGAAGTGCTCGCCCAACTTCCAACAAAAGCTTGTGCTTGCGTTCAACAACTCAGTTTTGTTGAGGTGTCCCGGTTAACGAAGTCTGGTATTGAATTCGATGTCTTGCATAGAAGTCTAACAATGGTTCATATTTAAACTCCTGACCATTATCGCTTCTCACCTGTTTGATCTGCAAACCAAACTGAGTACCCACCATACGACAAAAAATCATGAGAATCCCATGTGCTTGGGATTTCTCTTTCATAAGATATAGCCACGTGCATCCCTAAAAGATAACATTCTATAAGGCCCCCAAATATCACAATGAATTAATTCAAAACACACCCGAGTCTCAAAAATTGACAAAGGAAAAGGCGATTGTGCTTGTTTTGCATGATGACAAGTATCAGAAACAACATTAGTCCTTTAAATGTTCAAATGCTGAAAAAATGAAAGCTTGTTGAAAGCAACATGACCCAAACGGCAGTGCCACAAAACTGCCTCTTTATTATTCTGAACCACGTGAACCGAGGGAGCAACTAGCTACGTCTCAAGCAAATACAGCCCATTTCTCATTCCACCCACTCCAATCAGCCTCCTCGTGTGTCGGTACTGAAAGTAACAAAAATCAGAATAA
This sequence comes from Simmondsia chinensis, assembly GCA_018398585.1. Lineage (NCBI taxonomy): Eukaryota > Viridiplantae > Streptophyta > Magnoliopsida > Caryophyllales > Simmondsiaceae > Simmondsia > Simmondsia chinensis. Next base: position 10,469,346 of record JAGTTD010000001.1, read on the forward strand.
AGGGTTAACGTATAATTTTCATAACGTGTGAGTTTGCTCACTGACAATAAGTTGCAATAAAAACCCGACACGTACAACACGTCGTGGAGAATAAAATTGTCAAAAATCCGAACTTTCCCAGTATGAGAAACCGTCAACGTTGTCCCGTTTGGTAATCTAACGGGTTTTATAATTTTATTTGGCACAATGTCAAACATGAGTGGTAGTAAAGAAACCATGTGGTCGGTGGTCCCGATGTCAATAATCCAACTTTGATTGGAAATAAAAACTTGACCTATCAGATTTATACTAAGTGAGACCGAACTTTGTCCAAGTAGCGACAAGAGGTGCTGATATTGGCTAGCGGATAACCCGACAATGGGGCTGTCACCTGTGGGTTCTTCACTGCCACTGTGAACCGCAGCTGCTGCTATGGTTCCCGGTGTCCCGACCCCCTTTGACCCCTGCTTCTTCCAACCTGGAGGATATCCAATCAATTCAAAACACCTCTCCTTGGTGTGCCCCTGTTTCTTACACTGAGAACATGCAAAATGGTTAGTGCATTGGGAATTATTTCCCATGGACGAGCCTCCTGGCCCCTTCGCTGTCAAGACCGCAGCCTCGGGCGTCACAAGTGACCCCGCTGCCATGCTTTGCTATTTCTCTTCCTGACATAACACCGAAGAATCACTTCCCACAGAGGTTAAAGGTTCAGTATTCATAAGCTGTGAACGCACAGTTGAAAAAAAAGGATCAAGAACCATCAAAAGGTCCAACAATTTTTCCATATCACGAATCTGTGAAAAAGCTTTGGCATGTCCACAAGTGCACGGTGGGATCTCAACTGGCGTATACAGTTCATTCTAGAAGGATCTCAACTTAGTAAAATAAGTTGAAACAGATAAATTATCTTGCTTCAAATCCGAGATCTCGCGTTTTAATTCGTAAATACGAGGGACATTACCTTGAGAAAATCTCTCATGCAAATCAAGTCAAATATCACGTGCAGTTTCTAAATAGGTAATACTCTCATTAATCTCCTTAGACACAGAGTTTAAGAGCTAAGTTGCAACCATGGAGTCACATGCACTCCAAGTTTCCAAGTCATATGAATCTTCATCTGGTTTGGTAATACTACCATCAAGAAATCCAATTTTTCTCTTTGCCTTAAAAACTTTTAGTATGGCCCTTCTTCAAGAAAGATAATTGGGTTCTGTTAAATTGTTTTGAACAAAAATCAAGCCGGGATTATCCAAGGGATGCAGATAAAACGGTGAGTTAACATCAATGACTCCCCCTGTTGGGAGAGCGGTCATGATAGTTTGATTATCATTAGCTAGAGTAGTCTAATTATTGTTGACACTCTCCATATTCTTCCAAATCAAAACACGAAACAAGCACAAGAAGCAAATGGAAAAGGAACAACTCACAAATGCACTCCAAAGAGTGCTTCAGTCGTGAATTAGGAAGGACAAGAAAACGCCACTTAATACAAGATCGAAACTTGCTCTGATACCATGTAAAAACTTAAGATAAGACTGTGAAGAAAGAAGAATTGTATTGGATGATAAAGAATTGAAACAAAACTATCCTATTTATACTAGATGAAGGACACACCCCATCATCTTCTCAAGCTACGAGTTACCTAAAAATAAATAGCGAGAATAAACTAAGTAACTACTAGTAGTCAAGGGCCATTTGGCCGGTTGGGAGAGGGAGAGGAAGAGCCTAAATATCTACCAAAATGTCTACCTACTCACTAATTACATGGAATAATCTAGAAGAGAATATGCTAAGAATAAATATAAATACTAAAGCGTACAAATACAAATACGAGCATACAAATATAAAATACTAATTTCTACACATAGCATGATGCCTTTGTTTCTTGTTTCAACTTGGCAAATTGTTGATTTTTCGTGGCTGAGAATTGATGGCTCTGTTACAGGTTGATACAGTCTATTTGGATTATATCGAAATTTAGGGAAAATAATATACAATAAGAAGAAAATTAGATAGAAATATGAGAAGAAGAGTAGAATAAAGTAGGAGGGCAGAGATTTTTTTATCCCATACATCAAGTAGTGCAAGTATTTATAACTTGTATAATATCCTAACAACACAACCAACAATACTAACTACTAGTCCTAAACTAACCATGTCACTACTTATATCTACAACTCTAACTACAACTATCCTAAATACTATGTAAGCTACTAGTTGTATCACCATCCTAATATCTACGAAAGTAACAATCGCGACTCCAAATGATGCATCATGTAATTGTAAATAAAACTTGATCTCCAAGGTTCATTGATTCTGGAGGAGCACCACTTCACAACAATTGATCAACCCGATTTGACAATAAAGGGCATGTACTTGACAAACCTCTATTTTTCTACAATATTGTGAGAAAATGAACAGCTTCTAGCTTTGCTTCATTTGACTATTTGGAACCCAATGGTACAGAAAATACCCTAACAAATATCCCTAGATGGTCATGCAGCACAACCTTAATCGCAACTAGTTTTGGCTTACTTGATGACGCGTCATCGATATTCCAAGGCCCGTGAAAGAGGCATGGTGCAAGACACGCATGGTCTAACATGAAACACGTTAGACCATGACTAAATTCACTCAGCATTTGAAGCAATTTGGCTAGCCGAGTACAAGCATCCTTCCAACCACACCACCATTCATGATTCTAGTGTTTATATAGCAAGCTCAAACACATTGTATATTAAAAAAATAAAATATCATTACTACACATTCACACCGTCCACATAACTACAAAACGTAGGCAATGCACACCATCCGTTGGAAGCATTGACATCACGCATTGCCAAATCTCAAACCATCCCTTTTGGTCTTCTAGAGGAGTTAGATAAAGGTACAACAAGTTACAAACCTTCAATCAAATGTTCTAAGTCGCCCGACAATGTAGGAGTAGATGAACGATAGTCTTTAATTGCACCTCATAAAATGGCCAACGAGCCTAATCAACAAGAAGAGCCTAGATGTGAGAGCTTTTTCTTTTAGTTAATCCTTTTTAAGAGAGTAAACCATGTAAGAACTTCAACTTAAGTTCTTGGAAAAGAAGAACTACATATTGGGTCATATGCAACGGTTTAAAACCGCAGCAAATGGGATAAAACCGCTGCATTAAATCTAATGTAGTGGTTCATAAACCGTTGCATACGCGTCCATGGCATTAGCCTTTTGCAGCGGTTTTTTTAACTATAGTTGCGGATAATAACCATTGCATTTGGGTGGCTAATGCAGCGGTTATTTGACCTATGGCAACGGTTATTGAAAACCTAATGCAATGGTTATTTGATCTATTGCAACGGTTAATGGAAGCCTAATGCGACGGTTACTTTGACCTATAGCAGCATTTTATGGGACATCTAATGCGACGGTTATGATGACTTGTAGTAGCGGTTTATTAGATACATATTGCAACGATTTTTACCTAATGCAGCGATTTATTGATGATTTAATGCTGCGGTTATATGTACCTATAGCAGCGGTTTTAGATATGTAATGCAACGGTTACTTTCACCTAATGCAGCGGTTTATAATGACCTAATGCAACGGTTATTTTCACCTAATGCAGTGGTTTATAATGAGCTAATGCAACGGTTATTTTCACCTAATGCAGCGGTTTATGATGGCCTAATGCAGTAGTTTTTCGTCCTATACCAGCGGTTTATAGATACCTAATGCGACAGTTGTACTATTTTTTGCAGGGGTTTATTGATGAACTAATGCAGCTATTTGAAATCGCCAATGCAATGGTTTGTACAAAAACTAGTGCAGTTATTGATTAAGTTCTAACATATATTGCAAAAAAATTTTAAACCTACACCCCTTGATCCATAAGCATATCTTAACACATCTATACATTCAAAAGATCTTGCTCGACATCAAAACTAATAATAATCCAAATAAAAATTACATAGTTGATAATCAAAAGAAACTACTGAATCAAATACATAGCTGCTAATCACAAAAGCCTAGACCTTAAAATATATCAAGCTTTACATATTAAAGCCAAAAAAATCCCACACCCACAAAAGTCTATAACCACCAATTTAATATCATAAAAACACAATTTACATTCATCCACATCAAGTACATTGTTCATAACCATAAACTCCACACTATGTTCCTTTATTGGCTGCGTGTCCATAAACATTATCGAGATCCTCAGCACCCTGACACCAAAAACATATAAAATGAGCATAAGTAGCAGTATTAGAGTCTTATACAACAAGAGAGATGTAGGAGCAAATGATTTCTTCAGTTTTACATGAAGAATCATTGAGAGATATGATCATTTTTGAGTTAAAAATAAAACTAAAGCACTAATATACCTCATTTGCGGCACCTAAAGAAGAAGCCGCATTTCAAGTAGCACTATGACCATTTCCAGGTGATCCTTCTACGAAGGTTTGAAGTACATGGGGATCAAGATTTCTTAAACTTGGGATTACTAAGGCAAGTCTAGAGACCAGTTCCTGCATAATTTCTTTCGTCAGTTCAGCTTTAATGTCAGCCTTCATGGACTCCATAACCTCTTTTGGAACTTGAACTCCACCGACTTGAATCTTCTCTTTAAGATATCTCTGGGTAACACCCCTCCCAAATAGACGGATGCGACCTGGATGCTCATCACCCATTACTTCATCAAATGCATCTGTACTTTGGCTATTTGATCCTCCCTCAGAACCAATATTGGATTGATGTTCCTTAACTTCTTTCTACATCAAAGAAATGAACTAAAACGTTATACTTTATTTATAATGTCATGCCATAAACCAACTCAATACTAAATCACTTAAATGAATTTAGAAAAATTCAGGACCAATAAAGTTAAAAACTCTATTTAATTTATAGTACTTAAATGTATCTTATGTTTTTTTACTTAAATCACTTAAAAGAATCCCCCCACCCCAAAAACTTCCTTAACCATAAATGCACTAGAGTTCAAAGAGTGACAATCAGGTATCAAGCAAAAAATAATATAATAAAGAAAACACCAATTTAGAGCTACTATTGAATTGATATGAAGTTCAACACATTAAATTTTTAGATAAATTTGATGTTTGTGGTTAAGTGAGTCAAATGTTAAGTCAAGAATGGTGGTTAAGTCAGTCAAATGTTAGTTGCTTTAAGTGCTAATATTATCTTATGCCTATAGATATTATTCTAATTGTATAAGTCTTGAGTATGTCATGTAATAATGGATGTTTAGCTATTAGATGCTACAAGGTGTTGTTAGGATGATCTTTAGTAAGAATTAGTATAAGTAGGATGAATTGTATTGCAATAATTGTTGAATGATAATGAATTGATTCCAAGTTCTCTTAAGTTTCTCTCTACATATTTTTGTCAACTCTCAACTTCTTCTCTTAATCTTTACTTCTTATCTTCAACTATCTACCTGAATCTCATCTCTAATCCTCAATCCTCAATTGATTTCTTTTTTGTTGTTAAGAAAACAAAAAATGGTAGTTTAGAGTATCATAAAACCCCATATATGCCTATTTTGGGTAGGAGCCGTTTCATCAAATTTTTTTAGTATGAAAGATTAAATATACTCGTTCTTAGAAAAAAAAATTGTAGGACATTGTATGTTCTTTTCATTAGAAAAGTTGACACACAAATGATCTCATGCTATTCAAAACACAACCCAGTACCCCAAATATTACGTATGGAATTGGTACTTGACACATCATTAGTTTGAGGCATCAAAATGTTTCAATAACAATAGTAAGTTACTCGAAACACCACATGTTACTTTTCCTACATAAAAAGTGACGCACAAATGATTGAATGTTATCTAAAACATCTACTACCCAATATCCTAAAACAAACTCATTACACCATGCTTCAAAATAGGCACATGGGTTGTAGATAACTCGTCAAAATTTTCTAATTCAAAACATCAAACACGCCAACAATCAAGCCAGTCCCACCATCAAATCCATCTCACATAAATCCAATTTCAATACTTCAATCTTATCCCCAATTGATAAATGCATATGAAAATGCCTTCATACGCTTTATATCTTATGCGAATAGTAAAAGCAAATTAAAACTTACAATTTTTGCTATTGTAGGCTGCACAGGATCTTTATACTTTTTCATAGAGTTCCTCTTCAATATCTCAGTGAATAATTTACTTCGTGACAGTCTCTTTTTGTTTGGATGTTCTTGTGTCTGTAAAAAGGGTAAGAGTTGAATACATCAATAAATTAAAAACAAAAACAATTACAAAACTTAGATGCAAGAAATAAACATGTATATATATTTGAAAAAGAATGTGAATTACCAATCTGCACGTGACCCTTGCAAAGCTTTTCTTTCCGGCAGTGTGCATGTACTTTTGTTTCTTCCGATTCCAAGTGTTGATTTCGCAAATTCTCTAAATTTATACGTACTGTGAGTATAATTATCAACACATGCAATAACATATGCAATGTAATGTACATATTCATGTCGCGCACCTTGGCAGCATAGATGTTCCAATATCTAAAAAGATCTTTCAACTGATCTTCGGGAATGGATGTTGGTCGATTTGTCCAATGAGTGGCATTGTTTGCAAATTTGGTGAAGTGATGCTATTTCACTTCACATTTAAAAGACTTCCATGCCGAGTTCACAGTCGATGTAACCCATTTCCTGCCTTGCGGGGGGATTATGTACTTCTTCTGCAATCGCAATGAAACATCTTAGAGACATAAAAGAAAGCATAAAAGCAGGATATAATTGTAATTTGAAATAACCATACTGTTACATGCTCCCATATCTTCTCCTTCGACACTTTTCTCCAATTGAAAAAATTTAGAGGTGCAATGGTAGGTTCCAGCCCTAAGGTGCCCAAGAAGCTGTTGAACTCATCTAATGTTCTATCATCCAGACCAATTGGTTGATTGTGCTCATTTAGAAAGATAGGCACACGATTTTCCAGTGTTCTACCATGTACATGCTTCATCATGGTTCTCCCTTTGTGCTACTTCACTAGAGTAGAAGATTTGAATACATACCAAGAAAGTTACAAAATACATATAGTCATGTACAACAACACTCGCTTTAAAACCTATCACATAACTGATCCTAAATTTTATCAGTACTACCTTCGACTTCATTATTCTCTGGAGTGCCTTGATCGCTACTATGTGAGGATGTGTGTTCAGGCCTAACACACTTTTGTGATGAAGATCTGCTTGCTTGTTCGTTTAGGGCATGCGCTGGACTCTCTGATAGGACTGATCCTGAGCAAACATAATTTTATGATTGTGATGTGAGAGTCTAGTAGTAGTAAGACATATGCAATATTTTTTTATAATGCTCACGTTGATGATCCCATTTTGCTCATTTCGAGCTGAATTTCAAATGTTTTTTAGAAGTAATAAGAGTTCTTCAAGTCTCAATCCTCTCTAATAAGATTCTTGGCTATGTTAAGTAGGATGATATGCATTGTAATGTCACAATGTTAATGATTGATATTGAACTTCCTCTCTAAATTCTCTCTAGATTTCTCTATCTCTCAACTCTTTTCTACTTCTAGTCTCTTCTTCTTATATCTATTCTCTTCTAATCTCACCTATCTCATCTTATTCTTCCAATTCTCTTCTGAATTCTCCTCAATTTCAATATAAAATCGTAAAAAATGTAGGTTATGATTCAAGATTGGCTTCAATCATACCACATAACAAGATTCAACCAAAGGATATCAAATCTCATCTGACGTATTAGTAGTGTGACGAGCCTTGTCCAGCAATGAGTCTAGATGTCTCTGTATGTACTGAGCTCTCTTACTTCTTTCCGAAGGCGTTATGAAATCATTAAGTAAGGACCTCCTCAGATCTTGTGCCATTACAGGATCTTGGCCTTGTGAAGGAAAGCATACTCGATCATCTTCCTCATCACTCTCGATAAATGCATCATCATCACCAAGGTCATCATTTCGCGCGTACTCCTCGTCTGAGAAGTCATCTTCTTCTCTATTCTAAATATGTTGAAGCTCGTTCCTTTGTTGTTGCTCAATGTTTGCTCTTTTCTGTTGTTGCGTTTTTCTTAATGTCATTGCTATAGACCCAAGTGTACAAAAATTTGGTCCGTGTGATGTACTTTTCTTAAAAGTTTGCTTCTTTCTTTTCATCTTTAATACCTTGAAACATAAAAAAAAAAAAAAAAAAAAAAAGAGAGGGAGAGAGAATAATTAGTATGAATAAAAATAAAAGAACTAAGGCAACATGTCCACCAATATGTTGCATTGTTGCTATGTAGAAGTAATGAAAAACACATAAATATTTAAACAGTAACATGACAAACTAGCGAAAAACAATCAATAGATCAAAAAACAAACGCTCACCGGTTAAAATACATAAATAATTAAACACTTCATACGTAATCCCAGTCTGTATTATCATAATCCGAGTCATCTTCTTCATCCTCATCCTCATCCTCCTCTTCTTCATTTTCATCATCCTCTTCCTCCTCGTGTTCATCATTCATAAGTAAACCGTCCAATATGTTTGTCATTCCAATGGCCATTTCAGGAACATCATCTCTAGCCAAACTAACTACATCATGACTAGAATGCATTTCAGAATTATGTACATCTAAATCAAAAGGGTCTTGAACATTGGTCTCTATCCCTGAAGCAATATCATAGAGCTCTCTTGAAAGATACTTGATAACGTAGTGCACAAATTCATTAACACGGTCCTGGACATAGTATACTTGTTGCACTTGAGATGCTAAAACATATGGTTCATCCTTGGATCACAACTTATTGAAATTAACACAAGTAAGCCCATGTTCATCATTCTCTACCTGGTACCGATCACACTGAAATAGTACAACACTGAATTGAGCATAATAATCTATTTCACTGATTTCCTGTACTGCTCCATAGTAAGTTATCGTATCGGTAACAGGTTTACTATCCGTAGAACTAGCGAAACTCGAGGTCAAAGCAGCGAGGATGACTCCACTATTTTGAGTTTTGCATCTTACATCACGCTTTGTAGTATGGAACCTATACCCATTGATGAATTAGCCACTATATCTCTTTGCCACTCGATTCGGACCATCACCTTAATACCGAATGTAGCTTGGTACCATATCCCTATTTACTCTGTTTTTGAACCATGATTCAAAATCATTACTGTGTGCTCGAGCTTGACTCCATTTGGTGGTTTTGGATCTTCCATTCTTTTGGTTATGTACCAGTTGATAGTACTCACTACATAAATAAGGTATTTTACATAATTGAGGGCCATATGGTTGTAAGAAAAATTTTGAAACTATCGGTTTAGATTATCTAATCTGATGTACTTCTCAAGCAATTCATCGCCGGAATTGAATAAGGCACATTTGTGTGCTATACTACGAACACGAACTTCTAAAATGATTGATTTACCTTTTCCTCTCTTCTTTCCCCCCACAGGCTGGCTCACTCTTAGGAAAATAGGTGATGAAACATCATTATTAGATGTCATCTCAAACTCTCCAGATTTCTTGTTAAATTTCGTCGTACCCCTATTGCTCATGTACCTTGAGCAAAAGATCAAACATTCATCAGCCAAGTAACCCTCTACTGTGGAGCCTTCTGGCCTACATTTGTTACGTACATATGACTTCAAATTGCCAAGTTTTCTCTCTCCACTAAACATCCACCGACAATGAACAGGTCCACCGAGCCGTATTTCATTCACCAAATGTATGGGTAAATGCGCCATTATGTCAAAGAAAGCTGGTAAAAAAATTATTTCAAATTCACATAATATCTCCCTTATCTCTTTCTCCATATTATCAAGACTTTCAGACTTTATAACTTTGTTGCATATGCCCTTAAAGAAAGCAGCCAATCTCGTGATAGATAGTGCAATGGGTTTTCGCAATGACTTTCTTACTGCAACTTGAAGCAGATCCTGCATAATTACATGAGCATCATGACTCTTATATTCTGAAATCTTCCTACCATCAAGCTCCACACATCGTCCTATGTTTGATGCATAACCATGCGGAAATTTCGCATATTTCAGCACAGAGCAAAACATGTCTTTCTCCTTTGTTGTCATTGAGTAGCAAGCAGGGTTGAACATCACATGCCGACCATCTACAGAAATCTTTGGTTGAAGCTAACTTTTTATCCCCATTTACAGGAGGTCAAATTGAGCATTGGGATGATCCTTTGTCATTCCAGGAATGCCTAACAAGATGCCAAGTATGCTGTCGATGATATTTTTCTCAATGTGCATGACATCTAGATTGTGACGAATGAAATTGTGCTCCCAATATGGCAAATCAAAGAAAATGGATATTTTCTTCCAAGGGCTAGTTACACTTTGTTGTTTCTAATGACGGTAGCGTTTCACCTTCTTTTTTTTTCACCATTTTATTCTTCTTTTTACTCATTTTTGGTGCTTGATTCTTCTTTTCGTACACGTGATTCAAAGTAGACATTTCCTCTAAAACGTCACTTCCTCCCATCACAGTAGGTGCTATTCCATGGCCTGATTTGCAATTAAATGTCGTTGTGTTACTTCTCCGCGGATGGTTTCACTCCAAAAACCTCCGATGCCCCTGAAAGCACACTTTTTTACTATGAGGCAACCATTCGGAAGAAGTGTTGTAATTGCAATAAGGGCATGCTAGGTACCCTTTTGTAGACCACCCGGACAACATTGCATAAGCTGGAAAGTCGTTAATGGTCCACATCAAAGCAGCAGGCATTTGGAAGGATTGTTTACCATATGCATCATAAGTTTTCAAACCATCCTTCCAAAGATCTTTTAATTCATCAATCAATGGCTTCAGATACATATTAATCTCATTTCCAGGAGATTTCGGACCTTGAATAGGCAATGACAAAATGAAATATTCATCCTTCATACAGATCTATGGAGGCATATTGTAGTTTACCAACATTACTTACCATGTGCTGTAATGTGTTGTAGTGAATACTCATTGTTCGAAATGGATTGAACCCATCACTCACCAATCCCAGCCTAACATTCAGAGGCTCTACTGCAAATTTCGGATGTAAAAAATCGAAGTCCTTCCATGCTTTTCCATCCACCGGATGTCTTAAATTTCCATCTGTAATGCGCTCAATGTGATGCCATTGCATGATCTAGGCCGTTTCCACATAGAGATACAACCTTTGAAGCCTATGCCTTATAGGGAAATGCCACAAAACCTTGGCAGGAATCTTACGAGGGTTTGTAGCTTCATGGTTATTCTCTTTGCCTAACACCTTCTCCTCTTCTTTCCACCTAGAAGCACCACAAACATAACAAGATATAGCCTCTTCATACTGTTTTCGGTAAAGCATACAATCATTTCGACATGCATGTATCTTGTTGTAATCAAGTCCCAAATCTTTAACCATATTTCTCGCTTCGTTGAATGATTGAGGAAACTTGGCATTAGGAAGCAATTCCTTCAATAATTCTAGGAGATCACCAAATGCCACATTATTCAAACCATGTTGACACTTGAAAAGATACAATCTAATCGTAAATGACAATCTAGAAAAGTTCTCACAACCAGGGAAAAGCTTAATCTTCCTTTCTTCTAATAATCTATAAATTTCTTAGCGTCTTGTGTCATCTCATCAGTGACCTCATGTGACAAATCACAACCATCAGCCACATGTATAAATGTGTCATGTAATAACCCCTCAACATTATCATGGCTCCAAGACTCATCATCACCATCATTTATGTCATCCACACTCAATGAAGACCTCTCCCCATGATAATAATTATCATAATGAGGGACAAATCCATCGGCAATTAAATGATCATACAATTCTTTCTAGTTCCCAAAACCTAAACACACAACGATTACAAGGGCATTGTAATTATTTTCTATTGCTTTTGCCTTTAGCCTTGGTTGCAAATTGTTCAGTAAGAAAGTCATTCAACCGCAAGTCAAATTGCTCAGTTCACCGAGGTATATACCTCCAACTTGTGTCTCCCTCTTCCATATTCACAGCTTAAGGGAAAAAAAAAAAAAGAAAGGAGAAAATTAGTAAGCTTAATCTGAAAATGGGTTAGCATTCAATCCACATACAAATTACATCCAACTTGTATCTCCCTCTTCCATATCCATTAATAGTAATATGTCATGATTCGAGAAGATGGAACACATGGAATTTAGTACTAATAAGTGAAGGTTGTAATGAAGTTTGTAAAAAGTTGTAAAAGAGAAGTTTAATTCATTAGAATAGTCTAATAAGTTCATTAGCCGTTAATCAATAAGTGACGAGAGGGTTTCGGTTAGTATTGAAGGGATGGTTAGTTGGAGTTGTTGACATGTCTAGGTGAATTGTTTTGCTAGATATTTTCTTGTTAAGAAAGAGGAATATAAGTAGCTTGTCATGCTTTGTTATTTGGCATTATTGATGAATGATAATTGATTCCATCTCTCTCTCAACCCTAATATTCTCTAATTCTTATCTTATCTCTCTAATTATCTTCTCATATCAACTCTAATTCTTCACATATCCTATGCCACAATCCAAGAGTAATCTTGAATCATGACATAATAATTAGTCAATTCAAGGGAGTGAAAGAATTCAGTCCAAGAATTCGTCAAATATTGCGACTGCTTAGATGAATGTCGGTTAGCTTGTATGTCTAGGTGCATTGTTCTTAATCTTTAGTGTAAGCAGTATAAGTAGAGAGCTTGTCTTGTAAGATTCATATACTAATGAAGAAGGTTTTCATCTACCTCTCTAAATTCCCTCTAGATTTCTCTATCTCTTACCTCTTCTCTACTTCTACTCTCTTCTTCTCATCTCTATTCTCTTCTAGTCTAATCTATCTCATCTTATTCTTCTAATTCTCATCTTAATTCTCCTCAATTTCAATATAAAATCATAAAAACTCTAGGTTATGATTTAAGATTTACTTGAATCATAACACATTAGTCTTTAGTTGAAGCCGTGTAAGGTAGTTAAGTGTTGGAGGGAATGTCGGTTAAGAGTGTTAGTTAATGTCAGTTAAGGCTTGAGTTGGGCAATTGTGGATTATGTCTAGGCGAAGTGAATTTAATCAGATATTTTCCTTAAGCTTGAATTAGTACAAATAGGGATTCATCAATGGTAATCTTTTATTCATGGAATAATATTGATCTCAATTCTCTTTCTCCACCCTAATTCTCTCTACTTCTCATCTCTTTCTTCTATTTGTCATCTTCATTTCTAACTTCTTCCTAGATTATGGTTCAAGAATTGATCTTGAGTCATAACACAGAAGCACTAGTAGGGTTAATGTTCAGCATTTGGACTGTGTTAATGAATGTGTAAAAGAATTCATTGAGGTGAATCAACAAACACATTACAAACACTATCCAAAAGCCATGAATGTGTAAAGACATCAAGATATGCCAATTAAACCATACAAACATAAAAATCAATAGCATCACCAGCCAAGAAGAAACTTAATATGTCGAGATCTACTTAGACAATTAATATATGCACATGTACGATTTAAGCCAAGCTCGTTCACAAATGTTGGTAATAATGTTCACATGAAAATTCCATAACCAGTTCATTTTACTTCAAATAATGGTAAAAGTTAGTGAAAAGGCAATTTACTAGAGAATTTTACTCAAAATCAGGTTTGGCCATAAACATTAACCTCGAGCTCTAATTTCTAACATGAATTACTAAAAATCTGATTTTACCTAAATTTTGTAACTTTTTTCATCATCCCACCACTTTCGACCTTTACAATGTAACTTGAAATAGGCATTGTTATTAAAATAGGCAAAGTATATGGACCTTTAGTATTAATAACCCTTTAACAAGGGTGGAAAAAATAGGCATTCCCTCTAAGTCTTTTCCATCAATATTAATTGGCAAATTGCTATTTAGGTATAAGTATAGAATAATACACTGATGGAACTACATAAAAGATTTAATAGGTGTACTATATTAAAAACTTCATTGAGGCAAATCAACAAACACCTTATAGGCACTATCTAGGAGTCATGAATGTGTGAAAATCATCAAGATATACTAACTAACCCATAAAGACATCACAATAAAACATTGATGGAACTATATAAAAGATTGATTAGGTGTACTATATTAAAAATTTATTGAGGCAAATCAACAAGCACCTTTTAATGATCAAAGATGAGCTCAATATTAAATGTTAGGGCTTAATTTACAACCACAATAACAACAACAGTCCTAGTGCCTGAAAGTTAGGGCTTAGTATATTATACAAAAATGTAGAAAAACACATTAAAATCTAAATTATTTGAGTTTTGACATTGAAACTTACCTTTTAATGAGAGAAAGGACTTAGGCAGAGAGCACCGGAGATCGGAGGTTGGACCGATGAGCCTCCTGCAGTGGTTGGATGGTGGCGGAGTGCGGTGGTTGTCGTCGAAGTCGGAGAGACAAACCGTTGCCCTCAAAGCAGGGAAGGAGAGGAGAGCGTTGCCGTCGTCGTCATCGTCGTTGAAGCACAGGAGGAGGAGGAGGAGAAGAAGGGGGAGCGAGGAGAGAGAAAGGAGTTAGGGTTTGGGCGGTGCGCGATATGCAGGGGAGGAGGAGGGAAATAAAAGTCTAAATTTTTTTTAAATTTTTTTTAATTTGTCACGTGCCTTGCACGTGACACGCTCGAGATTTTACCGATTCTGATGCGATTCTGGGCTGATTCTACTTGAATACGATTTTTTAAGCGATTTAGATTGGTAGGGTAAAGTAAAATCGTAAAATCGTATGATTCTATGAGTTGAATCGCGATTTAACAACCATGCATTGAACCCTTGTATTGTGACTTCTTGTGATAAGTAGAAACTCATAGTTTACAGTGGAAAATAAGTATTGAAGTAAATTACATATGGTTTAATATTCTATGGCAACTGATATTTCCCATGATAATTGCTATACCATTTACGATGGTTTTTATTATCTATCTTTACAAGTCATCAGAAATAAGCAAATTATGTAGTTGTATTTATTTGTTTCACGAAGTTTATGAACTAAATAATTATTACACCATATCTAAATATACTAATATTTAATTTACTTAAAAATTTTAAACGCAATATTATTGGTTGCCTTATGAATAAAACAAAATTTTTTAGACTTTATGCAACGGTTTTCTAAAACGGTTGCACATAACTAAGCTTATGCACCGGTTTTAAAACCGCTGCATAACGGGGGCTTAATGCAACAGTTTATAAACCACAACATAAACCGCTGCATATATATTATGTAATGCAATGGTTTTGTAAACCTGGCAAAACCGCTGCATAAAATAACTTTATGCAACGGTTTCAGAACCGATGCAAAAAAATCGCTGCTTATGTCCAATTACGTAGTAGTACTGAACTCAAGTCTCTAAGTTTTTCCTTTTTTTCTATTCTCCTTCTTTTATGTCCATTTTGTTTTGTTTTTTTTTGGGGCGCCGGGGGGAGGGGGGGGTGTTTAGCATCTTCATAGTCTCCATATCTTTCTTATGTGGTTCTTTTGCTTTTGAGAATAAGACGAGTAATGCCATGCTTCGGGCACATAGTGTTTTCTACCTGGAACACCTTATTTGATAATATTGATGTCCAATGACTCTCTCCTAAGGATTGTCACTAGTTAGAATCTAATATTACCAATGATGAAATCATATCAATCATTCTTAATTGAAATGGATCCAAGGCTCCATCGTTCGATAGGTTTAATTTCAAATTCTTTCAGCCTAGGACATTGTGTGCTCAGGTATCTTCAAAATTGTTGAGTCCTTTGAGCATTCCTGTTACATCCTTCCCAAAACAAACATGCCGTGGGTCACTCTAATCCTCAAGGGCCTTGGAACTTTTCATCTTATAATTAGGCCTATTACCTTATTAGGATGTCTCTACACGATTATCTGTAAGGTCTTTTCCATCCTTCTTTTTCGGTCCTTCCCTTCCTTATTGGTGATACTCAATTGACTTTCTTAAAAGGCAACCAAATTTTAGATGGTGCCCCATTGCTAAATAGGTAGTCGGCTGGCTCAAAGAAATGAATGAAAATGCCAATTTTTTTTATTTTTAAATTGAAACTTTTATAAGACTTTGACTCTATTAGTAGGGAGATCAAAAATTGGACCCTGTGTGAGATGTGTTTGGAGTTAAGTGGAGGCTATGGATCCGGAGGTACATTTTCTTTTACCTCCTTGTCAATCGTAATTAACGATTCATCAAGTAAACCCTTTTAATTACACAGAGGCCTTAGGCAAGGTGATGCTTTTCTCTTGTTCATCATAGTGGCAGAAGTGCTCAATCAGCTACTTATCTGCAAAAAAATGATCGGTTTGTTTGAAGGCCTATTCATTAGAAGTCAGAAGCTAGTTGCTTTTAATCCTATTCATATTCAATAAGCCGATCACCGGATCATTTTTTTTCAAGCTGAAGGGAATGAGCTTCTTAACGCTAAATGGGTTCTTAGGGTCTTCCATTTGCCCTTTCGTCTAAAAAACAACTTCCATAAGAGTCTTCTGGTTGGCACTGAGTTTAGTGACTCTTAGCTTTCTCTCATGGACCACGCTCTTCACTATGAGATTGATTGCCTTATCATACCTTGGCATCCACCTAGGTGTTGATCCAAAAGCCGCAAGGCCATGTGCTATTGTCATAAATAACATCTAGTCTAAATTTGGCTCTCAGAAAACCAACCTCCTCCAAAGAGCCAACGAGTCACTTTGATCAAATCAATCTTGTCCATCCTCCCCTCATTATGAGCTTTGCATATCCTCAAAATGCCCACAGAAGTTGCAAAAATAGTTGTTAAGCTCAAGTGTATCTTCTTAGTGTGTGTGAGCTCGGTGTGTGTGTGTGTGTGGGGAGGGGGGGGGGGTGTTTGCGCGGTACTTCTACGCCTCATAAGGAAACCCTTATTAAATGGGATATCTTAGTATTTTTTAAAGTCCGGGAAGAATAGAAGTACCTAATTTTTCTATTAGAAACTTCTCCCTCCTTTTAAAATGGTAATGGAGGTATAATGTCGAGGGCTCTCCTCTTTGGTAGAGACTCATCCAAGCAAAGTATGGGCATCAACCCCCCTCTCACCCTGCACCCTTTCTCCGCATGTGAATGACAACGGGCTCTAGAAAGGCATTTTCTTACATCCATTTAGGATCGAGCTGATTAAATCTAGTATGACCTGTAGTTAAGATTAAGGGTGGGATCAAAAAATGAAGCACAAATTTAGATTGAGTAATGGATGGGTCACAATGCACTAAAAGTAAAATACCGTAGACTTTTCTTAATTTCTATCTACCTTCAAATTTGCCACCATAGAGCACATGGGATTCTAGAATAGAATTGCATGGAAATAGAATCTACATTGGCATTCCAAGCTCATTGGTCTAGAAGAGGATCTTAGGCTGGCTCTTATTTAGGACCTTTAAGAGTCAGTTCTTTATCTTGCAATCAATGATGTTTTTATTTGACAGCATAACCTCAAAGGTGTCTTCTCTATTAGTTGCTTTCATAAGGCTTTAATCAGGGCCATGGGAAATCCCATTTCTTAGCAGGTGAGAGTAGTTTGGGGTCATTTAGTCTCTCTAAAAACCGAGATCATGGTTTGGTTTGCTTTTCAAGGACAGTTAAACACAAAGGAGACGTTGGTGAGCTTTAGGATCCTATGACCAAATTAGGCACTTTTTGTTCCTTTTTGTTTGACCATAATAAGAGTTGTTCACATCTATTTCCGACTTGCCAGTTCGCTTGAGAGCTTTGAACTAGTACCGTGCATTAGGGGGGTATTAGTTTCATTTACCCCGATAATGTAAAGCACTTGTTCTACCATTCGCAACATCACTTGGGGGGGTGGGGGGAGGGGGGGCGGGGCGGTGCTTCTACGCCTGATAAGCAAACCCTTATTTAAAGGGATATCTTATTATTTTTGAAAGTCTGGGAAGAATAGAAGTACCTAATTTTTCTGTTAGAAACTTCTCC
This sequence comes from Simmondsia chinensis, assembly GCA_018398585.1. NCBI lineage: Eukaryota > Viridiplantae > Streptophyta > Magnoliopsida > Caryophyllales > Simmondsiaceae > Simmondsia > Simmondsia chinensis. Next base: position 10,487,301 of record JAGTTD010000001.1, read on the forward strand.
CTCCTTTTTAAATGGTAATGGAGGTATAATGTCGAGGGCTCTCCTCTTTGGCAGAGACTCATCCAAGCAAAGTATGGGCATCAACCCCCCTCTCACCCTGCACCCTTTCTCCGCATGTGAATGACAACGGGCTCTAGAAAGGCATTTTCTTACATCCATTTAGGGTCGAGCTGAGTAAATCTAGTATGACCTCTAGTTAAGATTAAGGGTAGGATCAAAAAATAAAGCACAAATTTAGATTGAATAATGGATTGGTCACAATGCACTAAAAGTAAAATACCGTAGACTTTTCTTAATTTCTACCTACCTTCAAATTTGCCACCATAGAGCACATGGGATTCCTGAATAGAATTGCATGGAAATAGAATCTACATTGGCATTCCAAGCTCATTGGTCTAGAAGAGGATCTTAGGCTGGCTCCTATTTAGGACCTTCAAATGTCAGTTCTTTATCTTGCAATCAATGATGTTTTTATTTGATAGCATAACCTCAAAGGTGTCTTCTCTATTAGTTGCTTTCATAAGGCTTTAATCAGGGCTATGGGAAATCTCATTTCTTAGCAGGTGAGAGTAGTTTGAGGTCATTTAGTCCCTCTAAAAACCGAGATCATGGTTTGGTTTGCTTTTCAAGGACGGTTAAACACAAAGGAGACGTTGGTGAGCTTTAGGATCCTATGACCAAATTAGACACTTTTTGTTTGACCATAATAAGAGTTGTTCACATCTATTTCTGACTTGCCAGTTCGCTTGAGAGCTTTGAACTAGTACCGTGCATTAGGGGGGTATTAGTTTCATTTACCCCGATAATGTAAAGCACTTGTTCTACCATTCGCAACATCACTTCCTTAGATGCCAAGATACAAGGACTGGCTTAAGACATTTTTGTTGTACTTAGCCCCTTTTAGGAGATAAGAAATGCACTGATATTTTGAGGTATCTCCCCAGTTAGAGATGAAAACGAACAGAACATTTGATGAACTACTCGTATTTGAAATTGATTACAACTCCTTCGTGTTTGTCATTGGGGTTTGATAGGTTATAAATCCAAGTTCGAATAGGTACAACATGCTTAAAGAATATTTTGAATTAGGGGATGCTCGGCTTGTTTCTGTTTCGTAAGCAACTTGATAAAAGGACTCAGCTTCGTAAGAGCTCATTAGAAGAACCTTAAGAATTCATAAGAGGCTCATAAAGGCTTGTTAATAATTAGTATTGACTAAAATGTGGTTCGATAATAGCTCGATGTGACTTGAATAACTCCGGTTGATAGGGTGCTTGACTCAATAACAAGCTTAGGTCAATTATGAGCAAGATTTCGTTCAATAATGAGCTTAGTTTAGCTTGCTAACAGGCTTAGATCGGCTCAACTAGCCTAATAAGCCGAGCCGAGCCGAGCATCGAACACAATAACATTTTATGGAACCACGTTTTAGCAAAAGTTTGAAAGCTCAATAAGAGCTTGGCTTGAAATCTAGCTCCATAAGTCTGATGGAGTCCGTGTTCACACTTGGGGGTGCTCAGATCAACTCAGTGCCTTTACACCACTATCCCCAATATGGTAACACCTCATGGAATCATGTAAACTAAAGGTCATATTTTGATTCCATAACTTGGGGATTTCATCATTGTTAACCATACATCATCGTTTAAAGGACTCTTTAAAGCTACGGAGTTCCTCCTATTCGGCAACAAAGCTTCTTGCTGTTCTATGGTTGAATAAGGCTTCAAATTGAATATCAATGGATCAACACTTGAGAAGCCAGGGCGTACAGCTATAAGTAGGGTGTTAGAGACCACAAGGTTCCTTATTGGCCATTATCTCTAGCCCTATTGGAGTACAAGCATCTAACTATGCTACGCTCTTCACAATGGCTATCATTTGGACATCTCTACAGTACACGGTTAGCATCTCTGTCAAAACTAGATTATCAAGTTAGATTCTTCCAATGTTGTGGCTTAGATGGTGAATCCAACCTCGTGCTCGTGAAAATGGAATTTCCTAATGGACTAGATTCCTTCTCTGGAGCAAAATTTCTGTTGCATGCAATTTAGGGATTCCTAAAGAAACGACAATTGTTTTTGATAGATAATTTCAAAATCTATACATAAGATCGCGAAAAGAGCAAATGCTTAGCAAAGGAGAGAGCATAGCTCAATAAAGCAAAAAAAGGACTACAAAATACGAAATACATAAAAATTACAACAACGAATTGGCCTAGAAAGCTGATTAGGTAGGAAAACCCAAAATGAAGACAACTGCCAATCTCCAAAGATTGAAGTCCAACAAAAACAGAAAAAATCTCCCAAGTAGGGCACTGACCAAGCAGCAAAAAATCATGCAACCATTGGCCAATGAAGACATCGATCGTACGTTCAAAAAAATAAAAGAACCTCAATAGCCCCAAAAGTTGCCCCACCCTAATATAGCGACTACATGAGCCCAAACAGCAGTACCGACATATCACGACTAAGAAAAACTGAAGGGACACACCTGAAAGATCGTGAAATATTCATGTAGTCATATTTTTTACAATCTGTTGCGACAACGTATTGATCTTGTTTGTCTAAGAAAAGAAATGCTTTATTAATCTCTTCTTGGAATTTATTACACCAAATCTCAAACAAAAGAAAATTATATTACCGACCATTTTGCAAACCAAGGATCCTCGAGGGACAATCATTTTATTCTTTGACTTTGCTCGTGCTGTTTAGCTTACAATCTTCAGGATCCCGATCTTTTGTACCTCATATCTTACATTATTTCCTTTGATTTTGGTAGTTTACTATTTTCATATACATTACATAATGCAATAGAGGTAAGGAAGTTTAAAAAAAAAAATGGAAGGTTCAAAAGCCTTCCCTTTAACTTTTATTGCTAAAACAATCAAGAAGCAAAGGGCAAATGGAACCGTAATTCTCACAACTCGAGAATAGAGAGAAAAATCTATAAAAAAAAAAGGCTAAATAAAATCCTTACCAGCCCCCTCTTTAAATAGAGGAGCTTTCCTAACTGGACTCAAACTACTAAAATAAACACAAATTTTAAATTAAATCCCTAACCAAATTTCAACGAGGGAGATTGGCAATCTGTTTTCTCATGTGGCAATTCGTGTGCTTTCCATCTTTCAATCCATCTCAAAATGAAGAAGTTATTCCTAAAATAAAAGGATAAATTTAAAAGATAAGTAATTAAATTTACTAATCTAAATTAAGCTTTTCTAATTGATGCTAACTTCTAATTCTTGTTTACCCCTTTTCGCGTCTCTCTCCCATCCTGCCAATCTTGCCAACTCGCCAACACCTAACCCACCAAGTGACCCGAACACCTATTAAAAGCATAGCTGCGTCATCCACACCTGCTTGGAGAGAATTCGCCCTTGAAATCGTCAATGCATTTTCTGGATCATGTCTTGGCACGCCCATCCTGCATCTCGCCAAGCTCCATCTTGCCAAGGTCCCCTAGGCGTGGACTATTGGCCTGACTCGCCAAGACACAGTTGCATCATCCTCCTTAGTTGGGAAAGAATTCACCCTCAAAGTTTCCAATGATTCATTATGATCATTCGCACCAAGTCACGGGTTGCATTACTCTAGCCAATGCCTCGATTACTCGCCATCTTCGACAATGGCTTTGAAGAATGGCGCATAGGGGACACAACCCTCGCTGACACAATATTGGAGTGTATGACATGTTTAAAACCCTCATATAACCCTTCTCGGGTTTTGAAGTCAGTCTTTCACTCACCTTCAGGCGGAATATGAGTCGGGTGGTATCCGCTCTTTAGACCAACTTGCTAGACACATCGAATTTTGCAATGGGCAACGAAAGTCATCCAACCTCGAAACGAATGATTGAAATTGTACCATGATCTCACAAATGGTTCAGCTATTAAGGCATATCTGCCAAGTCCCATCTTTTGTTGGCATTAAGATAGCTGATCTACTCTTCAAGCTCTCTCGAATGAAAACCCATGCCGAGTGGCTTCCAAGCTTAGCGCCTAAGATCCTCATGCTCCACAAGGTCCATTTGGTAATATGGCCGTAAAGGTAAGGCAACTCCTGGCACCCGATCAACCTGGTATTGAGAACCTCGTGATGACGATATCAAACTCGGCAAGCTCTCTGTGCAAACTTCCTTCGACAATTTTTCCACCTCGTTCAGTTCTTTTCATTGTTCCTCGTGCCACTCCTTGTCAATCAATGCAAACTCTACTCTGTGCTCACCAACTTCTTTGCCAATCATGGCGCTAGCCTGGCTGTTCGTGTTTTCGACTACCACAAAATGTGGTGCATAATCCTTCTTAGGCAGCAAGACCATCTTCGTGCCTTAAAACATGAAGCTATAGATATTCTGCATCGTGTCATGGGTGGCGCCTCTTTCAAATCGCCATGATCGTCCCAACTGACAGGCATCCATGGTAATCACATAGCACCGTACCCTTTCCCTGTATTTTTTTTCCCCAATTGAGAACTGAACCAAAATGTTCTTCAAGGCATGGTCACCCTAGCTTCTGGACTGCTTCCTCGGAGACAGCGTTCTAACAACTTCTTGAATCAATGTCTGGGCGACATACCCTTCCGCCAATAGTACATGTCGTATGGAAGATGTTATCTCCAGGGCATCCATCTCCTTTTGCTTTCTTAGACCTGAAGCTAACAAGCTGAACCATTAATAGGTGGTCCCCCTCAGTTTTATCCTCTCCTCCACCCTCCGATAGGTTTTAAGGCTAAGTTGTAGGCGTTTGGTTGGGATTTGCACCCAATTGGTCCAAACATAACTCAATTCGCTGGAATTTCTCCTCCAACTCCTTGAATCTCCTCTCGAATTGTCGTTGTAGATCACGCTTATACGTCACCAGCGATGGTGTACCCTTGTTGCTCCCGGGCCATCTCAGAAAACATTCTGAGTGCTGATACCAACCGATGCAGCGCAGATAAGGAAATCAGGGAAATGAAAGGTTCAACAGCCTTTCCTTAAACTCTTGTTGCTAAAACAATGAAGGAGCAAAGGGGAAAAGGTTAAACCCTTATTCCCACAACCCGAGAATAGAGATACACACATAAATAAGGAATAAAAATCTAAACAAATTGAATGTTAAATAAAACCCTAACCAACCCTCTCTTTAAATAGAGAAGTTTTCCTAACTAGACTCAAACTAATAGAATAAATTGCAAATTTTAAATTAACTCCATATCTAAAGATCAATGGTGAAGATTGTCTATCCGTGTGCTCATCTAGAAGCCGTGTGTTTTTCAGTCGTCAATCCATCTCAAAATAGAGAAGATATTTCTAAAACAAAAAACTAAAATTAAAAAGATAAATAATTAAATTAATAAATCTACATTAAGCTTTTTTAATTGACGTGAACTTTTGTTTCCCATTCACCCCTTTCCGCATCTCTCTCGTATACCGCCAATCTTGTCAACTTACCAACACCCAACTTCCCAAGTGACCCAAACACATGTTAAAGGGGTGGATGCGTCATTCCATTAACAATTTTGTAATGAAGGAGGCACACTCGCTCCTCTTAGTCATTTATCAGAACAAAGTTAATAAACACCGCATAAAATTTGTGCGGTGGATAGATCCTGTTCGGGTCCACATAAGTTCTTCACACAGACAGAAAGCAAAGGGAGAGGGAAAGAGTGGTCGGAGGAAGAGAGAGAGAGAGAGAGAGAGAGCGGGTTGAAGCCCAAAAGCAGTAAACAATTGTAGGAGAAGAGCCATGGCAGCAGATGAAGGCAACAAAATTAATAGGGACAAGAGATGGTCCCTTCAAGGCAAAACTGCTCTGGTCACTGGTGGTGCCCGAGGCATTGGGTGCGGATTATCCTGTGCTCAATGTTGTGCATACTCAAGTTATATACCGTTAAATTTCATTGGGTCTTTGGGCCCCAACCTACTGAATTGGCACACACGAGGTTCACATATAAACACAAGTGGAGTTCCATTCTAAAACCAATTGGCATTAGATGGAGTAATCCAATAGGCTTATAAGTTGGTCTCTTCTTTCGTACAACTCCTACACGGAATTTATATTGTACTCACATGTGGAGTTCTTACTATAGTACTATGTTATTTAGAGTTTTCATTTTATTCCTTTCGTACTGTAGCTATAATCTACCATCCAAATCATATGCAACTGAAATTTTGTTTTCAAAAATGCTAAAGCTATCTAATTTAGGTATCTGAATTTACCTAATAATACGGTAGAAAATTATTGGATAATGAAAAAGAATATGCATGTTATTTACTCAAAATTCCATGTAGTTGGCTTACTATGTCAACTTATTTCTTTGGTATCAATTGTGTCAATTTGATCTTATGTTAAATTTATAATTAAGTTAGTAAAATAACTTCAAGGATCACATCATCCGAGATAAAATTGAACCAACAGAAATCCAAATGTTGACAAAATTTAAACCGACTTGTAATCCAACATTTAAAAATTTTACAACCAATTTTACATCAACTTTATTGGGGACTAAATAAACACAATCTTATTTTTAGAGGGACTAAATTGCCAAAGTAACAGTTCATAGGACAATCTATAACATAAATATCCCTATCGTTAATTATTTATAGTTGCACAAACTATGTATATTAATTGTTATAGTTTGAAAACATAGGAGAACAATAGTAGAAGAATTAGCAAAACTTGGAGCAAGTGTGTACACATGTTCAAGGAGCGAAGCTGAGCTGAAGGACAGCATACAAGAATGGGAAAGGCAAGGCTTTAAAGTTGGTGGCTTAGTGTGTGATGTCTCTGATAGAGAAGACAGACAAAGGCTAATCCAGACTGTATCTTCTGCATTTGAAGGAAAGAATCATATTGTTGTATGTTTTCGTTTTGTTGTAACATTGTGAAATCAAAGCGTTTTAAATTGAAAGATATGTTATTTAAATTGTTTTAGGCGTTGCTTTTTTAAATGGTATAGACAATCACTGAGGTATGCCCTCATTGCAGAGGGATACCTAAACCATCAACACGTGAAAGAAGGAGGAGGGCCCTGCTTCAAGAAATATCGCCCAACATTATGCAAGAACCCCATGACTTGCATTTATGAACTACTATGCAAATATATTTGCTTTTCTATAACAGTATTTGAAAGAGGCTTGATTTGATCGTATTTGCATAGATGTTTGGCCGGATCCTAAAGACATCTTCTAGTAGAAGTGAAATTTATCTTTTTGCATTTACATAGATGCATGAAAAGGTAAAGAAATCATATGTAAAATTTATTATATTTTAAGATGAATATACCCCAACTATAACTTAAACGAAGTTGATATTGCAAAAACTAATTGTTCAAAAAAATAATGATTTTACAGTATGGCTAAAATAATCCTATGTGAATATAACTTGTATTGAAATTTAATTCTGGTTCTCGAAAATACCCCATGAAAGTCTTTAGGAAATTTGCTAACTTTGAGTGAAAGAAGATATTGGCATATATATCTAGCAGGAGAGCGGTTGGATTTACCATAGTAGTTGGATCACCCACCATAAAGCATAAGGTCTTAGGTTTAAAATTCATATCCCTTTCTCCGGATGTTATTAGGCCTTATTAGGGCATTGTCGCACCTCTTTATCAGTTTAAAAAATATGTATCTTGAATGGTGTTTTCTATAATGTCTGTTTATTCCAAGATAAAGTCTCACTTGGGTTTCGTGTGGACCTTCCCTAGGCCAGAGGCCTCATGAAATTTCATATGTTATTAGAGGACGTTGGAGATTGTCAGCATTGGGCAGTAATCGACTTAGGTGCTAGTACATTGTTATCTCAAAATTGAAAATTGATATGATTAGATGGCAATTTCATAAGGATAACTTTGGTGATATTTAGGTAAGATTTGATTCAGTGTTTGATTGAGATTAGGATTGGATAACTCAGTTGTAAAAGGCTTTAAAATGTGCTTGTTGAGAACTTGAGAGAGAAGAAAGATCAACAAGTTTGTAGGATTTATAGAGGGGTGCCCGATGGGACCCCAGGGTAGGGGGAGAAAGTGAGTTTTGTTTATGAGTCCTTTGATTTAGAGTTGTGAGAGAGTTCATAGCTTCCTCTATCTACTGTTACATTGAGGATGGTTGCTAGCTTGCAGTATAATTGCTACATTGCGGATAGTTTGTGGCTTACAATGCAATAGTTATATCAAGGATAGTACGTGGCTAACAATGCAAAGGTACATAGAGAAGGGTTGGTGACATATGCTGTGAAATAGCCACATTTGTATGTAGAGATGGAAACGGGGTCTGGGGTATAATTATAGATTGTAATCTTAGGTTTCAGCGTAAATGAGACACCCATTTGAGTCCTGTAATTTTTTCCTGTAGTTGAGTGAGGGTTTTCATGCATCTTTGTGATGATTGTTGCTTTTGTTTTGCTCGTAGAAAATGGTATCAGAGCTCACTGGTAAACCTTGTTTAGGAGAAATGGTTCTAAATCTAGTAGAGGACCAAGGGCCTAAGGTGGAGCTTGGCCATGGTAGGGGCTCATAGCGGTCCAGGCCCATCCAAAAGAAAACATGCAGTCGTTATACGCCTGATGGTTATTGACGAATGTTAGAAAAATTCAGAAAATACTTGCAAAAACTTTGCAACCGGGTATCCAAACGATCTCAGGTGTTGAGGCGTGTGATCACTATCCTTAAGGCTTATTTCGGTATACGAAATATCCTCGGGGATGCAACAACTACCAAAATATGGAGTGAAGAAGTGTATGGGAAGAGATTGATAAAGATGTCTAGAGATTGGCCTGATTTTTGAGAACACACCCTTTGAAATTCTCACAAAGAACACAAGAACGAAGAAGATGTTCTTCAACTTTCTTTCTTGTGATTTTACTCTACAAATTCATATGTGTTTTCACTTCAATGAGTGGGGAGAATATCTGCATATAATCTCTTCAGAATGTCCCAAAACCAAGAGCCTAAACATATAAAAGAACTGGGAAGAAACCGCGTAGAAAACCGTCAAAAACAACCTGTGTGTCGAAGTTGAGTGTCGACACACAGGTCGACACACGGGCTTACTGTAAGCCTATGTGTCGACACACAGGTTTCCTCTGTGCGCTACTGAAATGGGCTGTGTGTCGACACACAGCTATCTCCCCTGCGTTCTGTAGGATTTTGTGTCTACACATATGGACCATGTGTCGACACACACTCCCAATAATGCTCTAATCACTCATACAAGTATCAGGATAATCTCAAATACATCTTATATACATATAAACAACATTTAACACACATATATACATATTATACAACAAATATTTTGAAAATACATCAACCATCCCCCACCATTTTCAAAATACAACCAATCTCAAAGTGACATCTCGTTTAAAGGAGGCCTTATTGTGCATCAATGAGGGTGTCTCATGATTGAACCCCCAGCTAGTGAAAGATCATACAGTTAATCAGATCGAAAATGGTAGACCAAGCTTTGAACCATACAACCAATTTGACTAACCGACTATCTAATCACGCACAAGGCGTACTCCCCGTACACACCCTACACCTCGTAGATCGACACATTTATGGCCTTGTATCCTGTACCCTTCATGAGTGTTTCAGGGCCAAACCCTTGTCAAAAATACCCCTTTGAAGCGGCCAAACTTCAACACTCACTAAGGTGGACCTCATTGATCATGCCCCTGTGATGCGGCATTCAATAAGTTCTAAAACCAGGTCCATTAAGAGCATTTGCTCATCCTTTTATAATCACTAACGCAGGTATCAAGCACTTCACACTCGGGATGGAAACAAACTCATTTAGTGCTTGCAGTCACACAGATGACAAGTCTCTCTCATTGAACCCGAGACCTAGCGTCATACTAGGCGTCGAGTTGAGAGCCTATCATGGGCGACTAATTATGACAGGTTTCAACCCCATCCCTTCATTTGTTTTCAAAACCAAATCTCTAGCCAGGCCTTGAGTAAATGGATCCGCTAGATTCTGACAGGTTCTCACGAAGTCCACAGTGATAACACCTTCCCGAATAAGGTGTCTCACCATACTATGTCTCACACCAATGTGTCTGGACTTCCCATTATACACTTCACTGTATGCTTTAGAAAGCGTAGCCCGACTATCACAATGGATAGAAAAAGGAGAAATCGGCTTCGGCCACAAAGGTATCTCATACAAGAGATCCTTTAACCACTCGGCTTCTTTAGCGGTAGAAGCAAGAGCTATAAACTCCGCCGCCATTGTAGAGTCAGATATGCAAGTTTGTTTCTTGGAACACCAAGAAACCGCACCCCCACCAAACAGGAATACCCATCCACTTGTGGATGCATGATCCTCCACATTGGAGATCCAACTTGCATCAGTATATCCTTCCAAAATAGGAGGATACCCAACATAATTGAGACCATAATCCATAGTCTTCTTTAGGTACTTCAGTACCCGGTGCACAGCATTCCAGTGCAACTTACTCGGTTTGCTGGTATAACTACTCAGCTTTCCAACAACAATGGCAATATCAGGCCTAGTGCTTGTCATGGCATACATGAGAAAGCCAATAGCTCGAGCATACTCCAATTGTGCCACTGGAGCACCCCCATTCGGTACTAATTTCACACTAGGATCCATTGGTGTGGATATCGGTGCACAGTCAAAGAAATGGAACTTTTTCAACACCTTTTCGATATAGTGAGACTGTGTCAAGGATATGGAATTACCATTCCTTACAATTCTGATACCGAGGATCACCTCCGCCTCACCCATGTCTTTCATAGCAAAGTTTTCAGAGAGAAACAGTTTAGTTCTCTCTACTTGTTCCATATCAGTACCGAAAATCAGCATGTCATCGACATACAAACATATAATGAACCCTTTGCCATTATCAAACTTGCTATAGACACATTTATCTGATTCGTTTATAACGAATCCGTTGTTCAATACAACCTGATCAAATTTTTGGTGCCATTGCTTCAGAGCTTGTTTCAGCCCATACAAAGAACGTATGAGTTTACACACTTTTCTCTCTTGGCCCGAAACAACAAACCCTTCTGGTTGTTCCATGTATACTCCCTTCTCTAGCTCACCATTCATGAATGCCGTTTTGACATCCATTTGGTGTATCACTAGTTTAAAAATGGAGGCAAGAGCAATAAGTACCCTTATCATCGATATCCTCGCCACTGGGGCATAGGTATCAAAGTAATCCAGCCCATGTCTTTGGGTGAATCCTTTAGCCACCAATCGGGGTTTAAATTTGTCAATTGATCCATCGACTTTCATCTTATTTTTGAAGATCCATTTGCACCCAATGGGTTTACTTCCTCGTGGAAGGTCCACAAGAATCCAGGTATTATTACCTAAAATGGAATCCATTTCATCGTTTACAGCCTCTTTCCAAAACGAGGCATCATGAGACCTCATCGCCTCATCAAACGTCATGGGATCAGCTTCCATGACACAACATTATGGAACCACTTGGTCCACATCGTTCCTCGAACCTTCTACCGAATACGTGTAGAAGTCCGAACCGAAGGATTTCTCCTTCCTTGCTCTCTTACTCCTTCGGATTTCTAGAGCACTATCAAGGACATTCTCCCTCTCATGACGAACAACGTCATTAGACACTTGCGTGTCAATCTCAACCAGTACATAATCCCTCGGTCTAGGGATAGAAGTAAACCGATTCTCATCAAATATTGCATCTCTCGATTCTATTATCGTATTCACGTTGATATAATCATTAGGTTCAACAATATAGAACCGATATGCCTTACTGTGAGACGCATAACCCACAAAGATGCAATCAATGCCTCTTTCACCTAATTTTTTCCGTTTAGGTTCAGGGACTCTAACAACTGCCCTACACCCCCACACTTTTAGGTAATCTAAATTAGGGGCTCGTTTGTTCCACAACTCATATGGAGTTATTTTATTTCTCTTGTTTGGAACTCTATTTAATATGTGACAGGCCGTTAACATAGCCTCACCCCAAAATCCATCACTGAGACCGGAATAAGATAACATGGAATTAACCATCTCAGTTAGAGTCCGGTTTTTCCTCTTAGCCATGCCATTTTGTTGTGGCGTATAAGGTGCAGTTATTTCATGTATTATTCCCGTGGATTCAAAATATTTAGGATCGTAGTATTCGCCACCACGATCCGACCTTAAACGCTTGAGGAAGGTTTCACAGTGTAATTCAGATTCTGCTTTATATGCTTTAAACCTATCAAGCGAGTCGTCTTTGTTACTTATCAAATAAACATAACAAAATCTTGAATAATCATCGATAAATGTAACAAAGTAATTCTTTCCACCCAAACTCGGTGTTTGCTTAAAGTCACATAAGTCACTATGGACTAGATCAAGTAGATTAGTCTCTCTTTGCACAGAAGGAAATGGAGATTTCGTTATTTTTGTTAGCATACAAGTCTTGCACTTGTCAATAACTTTATCTATGTGAGGAATCAACGAAGAATTATCCATTTCATGTAATCTACAAAAATTTACATGACCTAGTCTATAATGCCATAAAAACAACAAATCAAGAATATAAACAGAATCAACGATCTTATTATTAACATTTAGTTTAAACATACCATTACATAGGTATCCTTTCCCAACAAATACACCACCCTTTGACAAAATAAACTGGTCGGCCTCAAAGACCAACTTGAACCCAAACTTATTCAACAGGCCACCCGATACAAGATTCTTCTTAATATCGGGAGCGAAGCATACATCGGTTAAAGTAAGAGTTTTTCCGGATGTGAAAAGTAAGTCAATTTTTCCCTTCCCTTTAACCGGTACCAACGCCCCATTTCCCATGAACAACTCAGTTCCATTGTCCATGGGCTCAAAAGTGGAGAAGAACCCCCTATCCTTACATACATGCTTCGTGGCCCCCGAGTCAATCCACCAAGAATTATCACTCTCGATTAGATTGACTTCCGAAATCATCGCCACGAACCTCTCGTTCGAATTTTTAGTGCGATGATCAAGCCCCATGCCTTTGTTCTTTTTAAGGCAATAACAGTCTTTTCGCATATGACCGGGCTTCTAACACTCCCAACAAACAACTTTCGGCCTCTTGTGCTTATTGTTCTTTTGGAAGTGTCCGGTTCTCTTTGGTCCCTTACTAGATTGGCCTTCCTCTGCGACGTTGATTTTACCAACATCACTTGGGCGGTCTTTGTTGTCATCTTGCACCCTGTAACCTTCCTCAATACGTAAATGGTTAGCGAGTTCCTCAATTGACATATCCTCCTTCTTATGTTTTAAATTTTTCTTTACATCTTTGCAAGAGGGAGGATGTTTGTCAATTAAGGAAGAAACAACGATTGTGTCGTCCATATTCATGTTATGTTGTTTAAAATTATTTAATATACGTTCTATTTCATGGAATTGCTCCATGACAGGACGACCATCAATCATCTTATAATTATTAAATTGACTAACAAGGAATTTTTTGCTTGTTGCATCTCGGCCATGTAACGAGCCTCAAGTGTGTCCCATAGGTCCTTCGCAGTTGACATGTTAGAGTAAATGTCAAACAAGGCATCAGTCATCCCATTTAAGATGTGCCCTCTACAAATGTAATCATCGTTTTCCCACTTCAGTCTTGCCCTTTGCTCGGCCAGAGTTTCTTCCTCCTCAGAAACAGGGGATGGAGACGGTGTATTCAGGACATACACCACATTCAGCGTTGTTATGAGAAAATGCATCTTCCTCTGCCGCCGTCAAAAATTTCCCCCATCAAACCGGTCCAATTTCACAAAATTGGATGTCATCTCCCTTAGTGATGAAGCCATAACCCAAACCAGAAAGATAAGCCTTAAGATTGTTAGAAAAATTCAGAAAATACTTGCAAAAACCTTGCAACCGGGTATCCAAACGATCTCAGGTGTTGAGGCGTGTGATCACTATCCTTAAGGCTTATTTCCGTATACGAAATATCATCGGGGATACAACAACTACCAAAATATGTACTGAAGAAGTGTATGGGGAGAGATTGATAAAGATGTCTAGAGATTGGCTTGATTTTTGAGAACACACCCTTTGAAATTCTCACAAAGAACACAAGAACCAAGAAGATGTTCTTCAACTTTCTTTCTTGTGATTTTACTCTACAAATTTATACGTTTTTCACTTCAATGAGTGGGGAGAATATCTGTATATAATCTCTTCAGAATGTCCCAAAACCAAGAGCCTAAACATATAAAAGAACTGGGAAGAAACCGCGCAGAAAACCGTCAAAAACGACCTGTGTCGAAGTTGAGTGTCGACACACAGCTTTCTGTATCGACACACAGGTCGACACACGGGCTTACTGTGAGCCTGTGTGTCGATATTGTGTGTCGACACACAGGTTTCCTCCGTACGCTACTGAAATGGGCTGTGTGTCGACACACAGGCCATGTGTGTCGACACATAGCTATCTCCCTTGCATTTTGTAGGATTTTGTGTCTACACATATGGCCCATGTGTCGACACACACTCCCAATAATGCTCTAATCACTCATACAAGTATCGGGACAATCTCAAATACATCTTATATACATATAAACAACATTTAACACACATATATACATATTATACAACAAATATTTTGAAAATACATCAACAATTATAGATTGTAATCTTAGGTTTCAGCGTAAATGAGACACCTGTTTGAGTCCTGTAATTTTTTCCTGTAGTTGAGTGAGGGTTTTCATGCATCTTTGTGATGATTGTTGCTTTTGTTTTGCTCGTAGAAAATGGTATCAGAGCTCGTTGGTAAACCTTGTTTAGGAGAAATGGATCTAAATCTAGTAGAGGACCATGGGCCTAAGGTGGAGCTTGGCCATGGTTGGGGCTCATAGCGGTCCAAGCCCATCCAAAAGAAAACATGCAGTCGTTATACGCCCGATGGTTATTGAAGAATTGGCAAAGGTTATTGCAATGACAAAGGAAGCCCGGGACAAAGCAAGGATTTGACGCGTGACAACAAAGAAATCTAGGGACAGGTGTGAGATGAGTCCAAACTCTGGTTGCTTGAAGTTAATTGCTCCAACGTCGGTTGAAGGACCCTAGTTGAGTGAGTGTTAATATAAGAGATTGATGTTCCCCTAAAACCGTCAATTTATGGCTGCATCATTAAGGGTTAAAAATGATTGTGACTCATTCGCTCACTGGAGGTTGTGATTGTAAAGGCCTATAAATAGGATCTCTTGTGCCATAATTTGGTAGAGGTAAAATCCAAAAGGTTGGGCAAAGATGTAGTGCAAACAATGAGAGGTAGGATGTGAGTTTGTACTTTGTTATAATACCTTTGCTCCTATAGCGAGATATTGTTACTCCTATCCCATGGAGGTTGCCTTCGGTTGAAGCACATAAATTTTTGTGTCGAAATTATGCCCCCAATCTCTTTATTATATTTGCTATTTTGATTTCTGATTCAATGTTCATGGTTAGTCTTAACAGTGAGAACATCATGTTAGAGAGTCCTTCGTCAGAACACGGTGCCGAGTGATAGAAAGCACATGGAAGATGCAAACGATGTGTGACGCCTGAATTGTCTAGGGTAAAATTGCACAAAAATGTTAGAGTGAACGAAAAAGAACAAAAGAAGGTCAAGGAACAATGGTATGTGATTTCTTTTGGGGAACTGGAATAATCATATAGCAACCGAAAACATGTTATGGCAACTTCAAAAATAATATATAAATGAAAAAAATGGCTTCACAACTAGAAAGATTATTAGTTGGATTACAAGGCAAACAACAAAGAAGTTAAGACCTTTTTACTGTTCAAAACATATTACGCTTCATGTATTTTTTCTAAAGCATATTTTCTTCTTGTGTATAAAGTAAACATTATGTTATATTTGCTCCTTTTCTTTGCCACAATAGCCTATTAAGGCATTGTTATGCATTAATTAATGTAAGACAATACATATATTTCCCTAATTACAAAAAATTATGTCGACCTTTGCACATATAGGTGAACCATGCAGGAATAGGAAAGACGAACGAGGCAACGAAAGTCACCGCAAAGGAACTTGCGACAATAATGGGGACCAAACTTGATGCGTCTTTTCATTTGTGCCAACTAGCACAACCTCTTCTTAAAGCGTCTGGGGATGCCAGTATTGTGTTTATCTCCTTGGTTGCTGGGCTCATTAGCATACCACAAAGCTCCATTTATGCAGCTTCCAAGGGTATGTCGTTAAAGGCTTATTTATTTTATTTGTACGGATTATTTAAATTTTCTTTTACATTGACTAGGTTTGAGTTTCCTTGTTTTTTTTTCTTTCAAGAATTTAATTCAAGAGAACTTTTAGGAAAAATGATCAAAAATTTTAAATAAGTCATTTTAACTGTAAAAAATGTACTTTCTACTATGATATTCACTTCATGAACATCCACACAGCTTTATTATTTCTTCTAATACACGCCATATAGTCACTATACAAATTGGAGACTTATTTTGTTCCACTTTCAAAATCAGTAGTTTAAAATTCAAAATATAAAAAGTTTATGACTAAGCATTTAGGCTCTGTTTGGCATTAGAAAAATCTAAAAGAAAAAAAAATATAAGGAAAAAAAGTTGAAGGAAAAAATTACGGCCCGTTTAGTGATAGAAAACTATTTTCGTTTTTATCTCCAGTTTTCATTTTCAAGTTTTGCAACATAGAAAACTAGAAAATGCGTTCAAGTAATCCATGGTTTTCAATTTTCTGAAAATTGAGAATGATACATAAATAATATACCATGCGATATAGGAATCAAAATTTTTCACCTTAATGTAAGGGTGCAAAAAAGATGAGTTGACCAGAGAACCCCTTTGTTCGAACTCGACCTTTATAAGGCTTATCAAACTCAAGTTCGAGCCGAACTCTTATCGAGCTTTTACTACCCTTGTTCGAACTTGATTCGATAAGATTTTAGTATATTAGATACTCAGCTTGGCTCGTTAGGCTTATGGACTTCAGTTGAACTTGTGATAGAGCAGTGTCGAGCTCATTATCGAGTCTAATCAAGCGTAAAATCGAGTGGAGTTTGCTATTGGATCGAATTTGCTATCGATGCTTTTTAAATTAATCGAGCCATTATCGAATCACTTTCGAACCAATATCAATTGTCAACGAGCTTTTAATAAGCTCTTATCAAATTATACACAAGTGTCAATGAACCAGGTTGTTACGAATTAATAAATTTTACTTGTAATCCATTTTAATTTCTTAGTATTTCTTTTAATTAGAGTCTATATGATGTAATATCAATTAAAAGAGCACGGTTAAAATAGATTTTTAGGCACCAAATATTAGCAGTGCACACTGAGGTCCTGTGCAAAGTTAGTTATGGGTTTGAGGCGGGAAATGCAGTTACACCGCAGGGGGTTTAGGAGGGACTTTAGTGATGTTTTTGTGATCTGATTTCCTGTATAAAATTGAGTGATTAAAGTGTATTTGGATTATCCAATTAAATGAAATCTTATTCCTATTTGCTTTCTCAATTTTCTCATCCCCTTCCCTTCTTTTCTCATCTCAAACTCTCTTCTGCAAGATTAGATTTTCAAATTAATTTTGGGAACCTAACAATTGGGATCAGAGCTAGTTTAACAATCCCTTAATTGATTAAGCTAGCATTAAAAAATCAGAAAACAACAAAAAAAATCATGGCCGATGGTGTTAGAACCAAATCTGGAGCTGGTGGAGCCAATGCAACCGGTTCAAATATGGATTTCATAGCTGCGGTAGCTGGAAATACAACGACCGGACCTCAAAATGCAACTAACGAAGACCTTCACGAGTTACAACAAGGTTTTAATCACAAGATGGATCAAATTCTGGCATTATTGTTGGATAAAGATGCAAAGGATGCAAAAGTTCAGGACCGTTTGCAACAAATTGAGGAAAAAATTGAGCTCTTGCAAGATCAAGTTAACAAGCCAGGTGAATCGAGTGTTGAAGCCATCCTTAAGCCCGCAAGCCAGATACACAAATCAGTTGAAATAGATCAGCCGCAAGCAAATACAGACAGATCTGGTGGAGTGTTGCGCAACCGAGGTAAATCTCCTATAATGCAACCTGGTGTAGGACCATCAATTAACATTAGATCAGCTGCAAATCCATCTATTCGACCTGAAGTTAATGTAGAAGATCCAAATCGTGCTTCTGGACTTGTTAATTACCGAACATATGTTGAAAATTCAGAACAAAACAACAGGCCGAATGCTTCTGTTATGCACCAGAATGTTGCAGATGAGGTGTTCGAGCATTTTGATAGACCACCTGATCCCCCATATCAGCATAGAACTGTGACCAATGACAACACAATTGGGGGTAGGAGTGGCTCTTACAGGCAGCCAAGGGTAGAAATCAATCCATTTGATGGAAAACAACCGGAATCTTGGCTTAGGAGGTGTGATCGATACTTCTTATATTACAATGTACCTGAGGAGGAGAAGCTCCAGCTGGCTGCAGTCCGTCTTCATGGTGATCATGAGGTTTGGTACTATAGTTTGTTGAAAAGCAAACCACATCTTTCTTGGGGCCTTTTAGTAGAAGAGATGTGTGAACGGTATGGTGAAGGAGAATCAACGGATGTTGTGGATAACTTCAACAAGTTGGTCCAAACATCAAGTGTGAGAGAATACATGCTTAGATTTGAGAATTTGAGAGCCAATTTGATGTCAGTTCTGGCCATTGCTCCCGAGGATGCCAAATCCTACTATGTCTCTTGCTTTGTGAGTGGCCTTAAGCTTAGGATCAAAAACATGCTGAAAGCCATTAGTCCTAATACTTTTTCAAGCGCTTACAACAAGGCAAAGTTGATAGAAGCAACTCATGTCCCTTCATATGACAAAGGGAAGCAGCACACCAGCAGCAAACCGAGACAGCTGCAGCAGCAGAACAAAAGTTTTAGCAGTAAAAACAATGTCAGAATTTCAGCAAGGCTTTGTTTTCATTGCAACCAACTGTATCAGCCTGGACATAGGTGCAAACCACAAGCACTTATGCATGCAAAAGGAGTCCATGTCCCTGCTGAAAATGACAGTACCGATTCTGATGTAGAAGCAGATGAAACCGAGTGCAATTCTCAAGGAAATTCAAGCGAAGATGAGGTCAAGATTTCTATGAAAGCTCTAACTGGAAGTGGAGCTCATAACACAATCAAAATCAAGGGACAGGCTGGAAAACATTCCATTATTATTCTCGTTGTTAGTGGGAGCACTCACAGTTTCGTTGACCCGAAGTTGATTAAGAAAGTCAAGCACGAAGTGACGAAAACACACCCTTTGGCGGTAATGGTGGCTGAAGGTAACTCCTTAACAACTCAAAATAAGTGCATAGCATTCCCATGGTCTATGAAAAACCATCAATTCACTTTTGACTTTAGAGTTATTCCTTTGGGTGGTTGTGATATGGTGCTCGGGGTCGATTGGATGAGAACCTTCAACCCGGTTGTATTTGATTTTGATAAAATGACCGTGGATTTCGAGGTTCATTGTGTCAAGGTATCCTTGCAAGGCATGCCCGAGGAAGCTCAGCTCAAATTGATTGAAGCTAAGGGGGTGCAAAGCGGAATTAAAAAGAAGGCGATCCAATGGATTGGACAATTGTTCATGATTAGGTCGGTTTCGGTGCATCAGGACCTACTTCCTGATGAACTATTTTTGATCAATGACTTTGGGGACATCTTTGATGAGCCAAAGAGTCTTCCGCCCCAAAGGAGTGTGGATCATACTATACCCTTACGAGGAGATGCCGATCCGTTCAAAATTAGGCCATACCGGTATCCTCATGGCCAAAAGGCCGAAATAGAAAGACAAGTGGAGGAGCTTCTTCATTTGAGCTTCACTAGACCGAGCCGAAGTCCTTTTGCCTCTCCCGTGATCCTTGTAAAGAAGAAGGATGGGACAGCCCGTATGTGCATCGATTACCGCCGTTTGAATGCTTTGACCGTAAAAGACAAGTTTCCGATTCCGGTCATAGATGACTTGCTCGACGAGCTTCATGGGGCATGTTTCTTTTCCAAGTTGGACTTAAGGCAAGGATATCATCAGATCTGAGTCTTCGAATCAGATATTTACAAAACCGCTTTTCAAACTCACTTTGGCCATTTCGAGTTCGTTGTTATGCCGTTCGGTTTAACAAATGCTCCGGCCACCTTCCAAGCGGCTATGAATGATGTCTTCAAGCCTTATCTGAGGAAGCCGGTGCTGGTGTTCTTTGATGACATACTGATTTACAGTCCCACATATGAAGCTCAACTCACACACCTCCGGCAAATGTTCGTCTTGATGCGACAACACCGGTTTTTTGCAAAATTGCCCAAGTGCTCGTTTGCTCAAAGGAGGCTCGAATATTTGGGCCATATCATCTCATCAGAGGGCGTCGCTACTGATCCTAACAAGATCGGAGCAATGCAAGAATGGCCAATCCCGATCACCTGGAAGCAATTGCGTGGTTTCTTGGGGTTGACCGGATATTACCGAAAATTCATTAAAGGTTATGGTTCCATTGCCAAAACTTTAATGGAGCTCTTGAAGAAGGATGCTTTTGGGTGGAATGAGAAGTCTCTGGCAGCATTTGAAGCCCTCAATGCCGCTATGTGTGCAGCACCGGTCTTGACAATGCCAAACTTCACCGAAAGCTTAGTTTTGGAGACCGATGCAAGTGGTACTGGTATTGGGGCTGTTCTCTCTCAAAGAGGAAGGCCTATTGCATATCTAAGTCAAGCTCTAAGTCTCAAGCATCAGGCAATGTCGACTTATGAGAAGGAGTACCTTGTGATTCTCTTAGCCGTAGAGAAATGGAGGCACTACTTGGAGGGTCACAAATTCACCATTCGGACAGATCACCAAAGCCTAAAATATCTCCTTGAGCAAAAAATAGTGTCGAGAATTCAACAGAAAGGCTTGATGAAAATGTTAGGCCTTGATTACGACATCGAGAATAGAAGTGGCAAAGAAAATGCAGCTGCAGATGCACTGTCAAGGCGTTTTGAGGACACTGTTTCAAGCTCATGCTCAGCCATTTCAGTGGTAATTCCTTCTTGGGTCGAACAGCTACACAAGTCCTACGAGGAAGATCCATTTGCTCGTGAAAAGTTGGCTGCTGCAGTGCTCAAACCCGATGCAAAAACGGCTGCAGAACACCGAGAGCTGACAGTTCAAAATGGGCTGTTGCAGGTCCAAGGTTATGTCGGTTCTGCTACTGACTTGAGAAAACAGGTCATCCAAGCCTCACACGATGCTGCTTGGGGAGGTCACGAGGGTGTGGAAGGCACTTATCAACGAATGAAAGCATATTTTACTTGGCCGAGCATGAAAAAAGATGTGAACGATTATGTAAAGTCTTGTGAAGTATGTCAACAAACGAAATTGGGAGATCCTCGATACAAGGAACTTCTTCAACCTCTCCCTATTCCGGATGGAGCTTGGGTTCATATTAGCATGGACTTCATCGAGGGTCTACCAAAGTCCAAAGGCAAGGAGGTCATATAGGTCGTGGTGGATCGTTTCACCAAACATAGTCATTTTATTGCCCTTGTTCGAC
Source organism: Simmondsia chinensis (assembly GCA_018398585.1). Taxonomy (NCBI): domain Eukaryota; kingdom Viridiplantae; phylum Streptophyta; class Magnoliopsida; order Caryophyllales; family Simmondsiaceae; genus Simmondsia; species Simmondsia chinensis. The sequence goes on from JAGTTD010000001.1 coordinate 10,508,812, forward strand.
CTGTTACTGCTGAAAAGTTGGCAAGGCTTTTCCCTGACAACATTTATAAGCTACATGGGTTGCCTCAATCCATAGTGTCGGACCGAGACAAAATCTTCACAAGCACTTTTTGGAGAGAATTGTTCAAGCTAATGGGAAACACGTTGGCTCTTAGTTCTTCCTATCATCCTCAAACAGATGGTGAAACCGAACGAGTCAACCAATGTGTAGAGCAATATCTTCGGAGTATGGTCTTCTTGAGGCCCAAAGAGTGGAACCGTTGGCTTTCCTTAGCCGAATTTTGGTTCAATACATACTTCCACATAACCATTGGCACTTAATTCTTCCAAGCATTGTATGGCTACTCTCCACCTTCTCCTATGATGATACAACAACCAAAAGCAGCTAATTCTGCAGCAACCGAAATGGTGCAGCGTAGGAGACAGATCATGCAGTCGCTTAGGGACAATCTCCAACAAGCTCGGGCTCGAATGAAGTATTATGTAGACAAGAAGAGGGTAGACAAGAACTATGACGTTGGGGACATGGTCTACCTCAAATTACAACCATATAGACAATCATCCGTGGCTGTCGGACGGAATGTCAAGTTTTGTGCTTGTTTCTTTGGCCCGTGCAAGATCTTAGAGAAAATTGGCAATGTCGCATATAAACTTGACTTACCTTCGCATTCTTACATTCATCCCGTGTTTCATGTATCCCTACTTAAAAAACAGGTCATGAGAGGTGCTGATTGTGTTCAAGATCCTTCAATTGCTGAAGCCAATGGCTGCTACTGCAGTACCCGAGCTCTATCAGATCCAAGAGAACGTTGTAGCTCAATGACAAGAAAATTCAAGAGGTGTTGGTCACTTGGAGCAACCTAAAAGAGGACTTTACAACTTGGGAGGACTACACTTTCTTGAAGAGTCAATTTCCGGGCTTCACTTCTTGAGGACAAGAAGTGTCTCAAGGGGGAGGAAATGTTACGAATTAATAAATTTTACTTGTAATGCATTTTAATTTCTTAGTATTACTTTTAATTAGAGTCTATATGATATAATATCAATTAAAAGAACACGGTTAAAATAGATTTTTTGGCACCAAACATCAGCAGTGCACACCGAGGTCCTGTGCAAAGTTAGTTACGGTTTTTAGGCGGGAAATGCAGTTACACCGCAGGGGTTTAGGCGGGACTTCAGTGAGGTTTTTGTGATCTGATTTCCTGTATAAAATTGAGTGATTAAAGTGTATTTGGATTATCCAATTAAATGAAATCTTATTCCTAAGGAAAATTCTCTAATTCTTATCTCCTTTCTGTATTTTCTCATCCCCTTCCCTTCTTTTCTCATCTCAAGCTCCCTTCTACAAGGTTAGATTTCCAAATTAATTTTGGGAACCTAACACAGGTGCCCCTATTCGAACCTAGCCCATTAAGCTTATCGGGTCTACTCGAATTTGGCTCGATAAACTATCGAGCTCTCATAATGAATACGAACAAGCCCTAATCAATTTCAAACACAAGTAGTTTATCTAACATTCTGTTCGTTTATACCCGTACTCTAGCGGATAGATCGGTATCGCTTTGAAAAAAGGAACCCGTCCTTTAGTACTCCTAAAGTCCACTTTGTCACATTCTGCAAAGATAAGTATCTATAATTAAATAACTCACATGATTCTCTTATTTTTTTCTCTACCTTGAAGAGTATTTATCTCTTTTAAAATTGGAAACATGGCCTTAAGTGCTTCCAAATCATTTACGTAAGAGGAAGAGGAGATGAGGGGGTATAGAAAATATTACAAAATGGGTGAGTGGTATAAAAATATGAAGGGGGGGGGGGGGGGGTGTTGGAAAACAAGTTCCCTATTCTATAAAGAAAATTTGGAAAATAATTCAAAATTTGTTTTACAAATCTGTAAATGAATGGAAAAAATTAGGAAACTGCTTTCCAACTTCTGGAATTAGAAAATTGGGCTGCTGTTCTTGGAAAACTAGAAAATTCTCTGTTATGAAATATGCTCTTATTTTTTTCTGTTATTTGGAAGTCAAAGAAAAGTAGGGAAAAACATATATATGTTTCCAAGATTTTTTTTTTCTTTTTCTGGTTGGTGGAAAATAAAATAGAAAAAAAGATATTATCTAACCTAATAAGCTATATTCTCCTTATATTGTGTGAGCCTTGTGAATTTCTAGTGACCAATCTTGACATTGTTTTTTTGGAATTTATTTTATGAGCACTATGTGTTTAATTTTTTATTATCCAAACATTTAACATTTTAATATATACAATTAAAGATGCCATGGTTTAAAAACTTTAGAGAAATTTTGGTTCAGGTACCACGAGTTGAAAATAGTTTTTAAATATTTAAAATACCTCACAAAATATTTCTCAAATGTTTAAATATTTATCAACTTTACAATATTTTTCAGACATATAAAATATTTTTATGGGTTGTACACACCAAAGGCCTCTGCACTTTTCTCAATATGGAAGCTTAATTAGCGTACTTTTAATTTTGTCAATTTAATCCTTATACTTTTAATTGTGTCAATTTAGTCCCTCTACAATTTATATGGTATATATTTCGTCCTTTAGTCAGATTTAACTAAAATTGTTGGCATAACCTTCAATGAGGTATTAACGTTAGATAAAAAAAAAAATCAACTATGAACCCACCTATTGACTTAATTTAACTCAATCCATAATATTTCAGTAACAAAATTTTACTTTCAGACCAAATGGACACAATACAAATTATGCATGGATTAAACAATTAAAAGTAGACTAAATTAACACAATGAACAAAATAAAGACACCTTTGGAGTTAACAGCTATATTTTTAAGCACATAGATATTTTTAAAATATTTAAGACTGTTTATGAAATATTTTAATAATTTTTAATACAATTAAGCATTTAAAAAAAAATTTACACATTTTAATACATTTAGAATATTTATAAATGTAAATAATAATTTTTCAGGTATTTTCTTTTTCTTTAAGTATGTGTAAGCAAAAGGTAATGAAACTTTATAAAGTTACACGCATAATAGCCAAAAAGAATGTTAGCAAAGTTCAGGGTAGTTTAAAAATATTTCAAAAACTACATGTATATCAGAAAAATATATTATTAAACCTTAATATATCCTAATCAAATTTTTCATAATTTTATATTATTCATGTACCGGAAAGTTTAAAATTTTTATTGATTAGATGCATCTAAATAATAAATACTTGTTTCGGGATTTTTTGGTTGGATTCTTGAGGGTGGAACGAGGCTCAAGTTCCTTGTCTTTCTTATGATGTCTCTCCCCTAGTTATAGGGGAATGTGTGCTTGGGTAGCAAGTAATGGGGGGTAGGCTGCCGCCTGGTCCCTTCAGCCAATAGGGGCATGAGTGATTTCTAGAGGTGAGGTTATTTAGGTGGGGGTGTTAAAGGGGCCGGCAATGGCTCCTGGGCCCTGTACCGCCTGGTGGCGGTTATGCTGGGAGGCGATAGTGGCTCCTGGGCCCTGTACCGCCTGGTGGCGATGATGCGGGGAGGTGGTAGGGGCTTCTGGGCCCTGTAGCGCCTGTCGACGGGTATGCCGGGTGGCAGTAGCGGCTCCTGGGCCTTATACAGCCTGGTGACGGTGATGCTGGGAGGCGGTAGTGGCTCCTGGGCCCTGTACTGCCTGGTGGCGGTTATGCTGGGCCACGGTAGTGGCCCCTGGGCCCTGTACCACCTGGTGGTGGTGATGCTGGGAGGCGGTAGTGGCTCCTGGGCCCTGTACCGCCTGGTGGTGGTGATGCTGGGAGACGGTAGTGGCTCCTGGACCCCATACCGCCTGGTGGTCACTTTTGCATTCATCAGTTAGCCCCCCACTTTGAGGTCAAAGTTTCTTTGATTTCAAAGTGTATAAAAACCCCTTCATACTCTCATCCTTTGGGTATTCCTTGTCCCTTTCATTCTCTAAGTAGTACCTTGAGAGTTGATTATGGAGGATATAACTAGTTAAATGTTATCTTGGCTTCCTTCCAAATAGCTTTTAAGGTTTTGCTGTGCCACCTCTGAATTTTGTGGTTTACTTACCGATGGTGACTTTGTCAAGAAACAGTCTTTCCGTGCTCTTGAGTGTGATACTGATGGGGTCTTGTTACAACCAGAAAGCGAGTTTTCTCGTGATAATCTGGGGACCTTTTCCTCTGCCAGGGACTTTTCTCCAGTTATGCCGCCAAAGGTAACGGAGGTGCTGACGAACAATATTAGAGTTCTCGGTGTTCAGGGTGGTTTGATATTGTACCGAGACTACAATCTCTCCAAGTTGTTCGGGTGTAACCCTGCATACGTCAGTTGGTGCCGTTGCCTGACGGTATTTTGACGAGCTGTCTGGATGCCCCTTTTAACCTAGTGTTTGGGTGTTTCGATTCCACTTTTGAGTTCGGGTTCTACCTTTTCCTTATGACAATGGACTTGCCCTACCCTTGCCACGGCTTTTGGCCTACCGCATACCAGGTGTATTATTGGCAGGGCGATTGGAATTTTTGGGGAAGCCTAGACGTAGGCCCCCGAAATGTTTTTCTTATGGACCACGTTTGTCTGCATGGGGAGCTTTTCTTTTTGTCTGATTGGGGCCATTATATTGACGGTAGCAGTAACCGCCCATACGTTGTTCGTTGGAATACCGACACAGGGGCTGTTCATAACATGACCCTTCCGGGCGTGGTTTGGGATAACCTGTCCTCAAGCCGAGATGCAAAGATTTCGTGGTGGTGGGAGGTGACCACAGGGCCCCCTTCACTATGCCTGCTAACTCTCTGGAGTCCAGTGTTTACCATCTGGACTCTGACTAATGTGGAAGATCCTTCTTCTTGGATCAAGCGGGAGCGGTTATTCGTTCGGCTGCCTTGGTCTGGAGGTAGATGGGATCCGGCTATTACAAGCTTTACTGTCTCAAAAGAACACCTGACGTTTACCGCCTGCAATCAGGTGTTCCAGCTCGCCCTTTGTGGAGACCATCGTGGCTGTCCAGTTTTCTTGGGACACTACCAGGGGGAATACCATACCCAGCTGTTTCCATATTCGAGCTCTTTGTTTCGTTGTGGGAATGATCCCATGATTCTTCATCCCCCGTTTGGGTAGGTTGTGGTAATGGTAGGAGGGTGTTTTAAGCCTTTATTGTACATTACTTTTGGGGATGTGGTTGTATTATTAGAAACTCGGTGTAATGAAGTTTTGTTGTAGTATGTATGGATACTCTTGTTATATATAATTATCAGTATTCCTGTTAGGGTTTGCTACTTTGTTGTGCTTGCTTATATTTGAGTGGGCTTATTACTGGCTCCTCTCTGGCTGAGATGCAAACAACTGTCTTGTTGTTAGACGAGGCAAAAACTGCGGGCTCTCAAACCGGTGAGAGTTTACCGCCCGTCCCTGATGTTAGATGGGACACACAACCGCCCCCGTGTTAGGTGGGACCAAATAATCGCGGGCTCTCAAACCGGTGAGAGTTTACCGCCCGTCCCTGATATTAGATGGGACACACAACCGCCCCCGTGTTAGATGGGGCCAAAAAACCACGGGCTCTCAAACCGGTGAGAGTTTACCTCCCGTCCCTGATGTTAGATGGGACACACAACCGCCCCCATGTTAGGTGGGGCCAAATAACTGCGGGCTCTCAAATCGGTGAGAGTTTACTGCCCGTCCCTGATGTTAAATGGGACACACAACCGCCCCCATATTAGGTGGGGCCAAATAACCGCGGGCTCTTAAACCGGTGAGAGTTTACCGCCCGTCCCTGATGTCAGACGGGACACACAACCACCCCCGTATTAGGTGGGGCCAAATAACCACAGGCTCTCAAACCGGTGAGAGTTTACCGCCCGTCCCTAATGTTAGATGAGACACACAACCGCCCCCGTGTTAGGTGGGGACAAATAACTGCGGGCTCTCAAACCGGTGAGAGTTTTCCGCCCGTCCCTGATGTTAGATGGGACACACAACCGACCCCGTGTTAGATGGGGCCAAAAAAACACAGGCTCTCAAACCGATGAGAGTTTACCGCCCGTCCCTGATGCTAGATGGGACACACAATTGCCCCCGTGTTAGATGGGGCCAAAAAACCGCGGGCTCTAAAACCAGTGAGAGTTTACCGCCCGTCCCTGAAGTTAGATGAGACACACAACCGCCCTCGTGTTAGATGGGGCCAAAAAACCACGGGCTCTCATGCCGATGAGAGTTTACCACCTGCATGTTCTTTACATTAGGTGAAAGCCAGGCGGTTCCTTCACTTTGGGCGAAGGATGACCGCCCCACCTTTTCTGGCTCCCTTACGTCCATTTGAGCAAGAAGACCAAGCCCCCATTGTTCAAGGGACTTAGCGTACCAAAGCCTTCACTTTAGGTGAAAGCCAGGCTGCATCTTAACTTTGGGTGAAGGGTAACCGCCCCACTTCTTCTTGCTCCCTTACTTCCATTTGAGTAAGAAGACCAAGCCCCCATTGTTCAAGGGAATTCGTATACCAAAGCCTTCACATTACGTGAAAGCCAGGCAGTATCTTCACTTTAGGTGAAGGATAAACGCCCCACGTCTTCTTGGTCCCTTACTTCCATTTGAGCAAGAAGACCGAGCCCCCATTTTTCAAGGGACTTCGTATAACAAAGCCTTCATATTAGGTGAAAGCCAGGCGGTAACTTCACTCTAGGTGAAGGGTAACCGCCCCACTTCTTCTCGCTCCCTTACTTCCATTTGAGCAAGAAGACCATGCCCCCATTGTTCAAGGGACTTAGTATACCAAAGCCTTTACATTAGGTGAAAGCCAGGCGGTATCTTCACTTTAGGTGAAGGGTAACCGCCCCACCATTTCTTGCTCCCTTATGTCCATTTGAGCAAGAAGACCAAGCCCCCATTGTTCCAGAGACTTAGTATACCAAAGCCTTCACATTAGGTGAAAGGCAGGTGGTATCTTCACTTTCGGTGAAGGGTAACCGCCCCACTTCTTTTTGCTCCCTTACTTCCATTTGAGCAAGAAGACCATGCCCCCATTGTTCGAGGGACTTAGTATGCCAAAGCCTTCACATTAGGTGAAGGCCAGGCGGCATCTTCACTTTAGGGGAAGGGTAACCGCCCCACCTTTTCTTGCTCCCTTACGTCCATTTTAGCAATAAGACCAAGCCCCCATTATTCAAGGCACTTAGCATACCAAAGCCTTCACATTAGGTGAAAGCCAGGCGGTCTCTTCACTTGAGGTGAAGGATCACCGCCCCACCTTTTCTTGCTCCCTTACGTCCATTTGAGAAAGAAGACCAAGCCCCCATTGTTCAAGGGACTTAGCATACCAAAGCCTTCACTTTAGGTGAAAGCCAGGAGGTATCTTCACTTGAGGTGAAGGGTAACCGCCCCAGTTCTTCTTGCTCCCTTACTTCCATTTGAGAAAGAAGGCCAAGCCCCCATTGTTCAAGGGGCTTAGTATCCCAAATCCTTAACATTAGGTGAAACCTGGCGGTATCTTCACTTTAGGTGAAAGGTAACCGCCCCACTTCATCTTGCTCCCTTACTTCAATTTGAGCAAGAAGACCAAGCCCCCACTGTTTAAGGGACTTAGTATATCAAAGCCTTCACATTAGGTGAAAGCCACCCAGTATCTTCAATTTAGGTGAAGGGTAACCGCCCCACCTCTTCTTGCTCCCTTACATCCATTTGAGCAAGAAGACCAAGCCCCCATTGTTAAAGGGACTTAGCATACCAAAGCCTTCACATTAGGTGAAAGCCAGGCGGTATCTTCACTTTGTGTGAAGGGTGACCGCCCCACCTCTTCTTGCTCCCTTACTTCCGTTTGAGCAAGAAGACTAAGCCCCCATTGTTCAAGGGACTTAGTACACCAAAGCCTTCACATTGGGTGAAAGCCAGGCGGTATCTTCACTTTAGTTGAAGGGTAACCGCCCCACTTCTTCTTGCACCCTTACTTGCATTTGAGAAAGAAGACCAAGCCCACATTACTCAAGAGACGTAGCATCCCAAAGCCTTCACATTAGGTTAAAGCCAGGCGGTATCTGCACTTTAGGTGAGGGGTACCGCCCCACTTCTTCTTGCTCCCTTACTTCCATTTGAGCAAAAAGACCAAGCCCCCATTGCTCAAGGTACTTAGCGTGCCAAAGCCTTCACATTAGGTGAAAGCCAGGCGGTATCTTCAATTTGGGTGAAGGGTGACCGCCCCACTTCTTCTTGCTCCCTTGCTTCCATTTGGGGAAGAAGACCAAGCCCCCATTGTTCTAGGGACTTAGTATACCAAAGCCTTCACATTAAGTGAATGCCAGGCGGTATCTTTACTTTAGCTGAAGGGTGACCGCCTCACTTCTTCTTACTCCCTTACTTCCATTGGAGCAAGAAAACCAAACCCCCATTGTTCACGGGACTTGATATACCAAAGCTTTCACATTAGGTGAAAGCTAGGCGTTATCTTCACTATTGGTGAAGGGTAACCGCCCCACTTCTTCTTGCTCCTTTACTTCCATTTCAGCAAGAAGACCAAGCCCCCATTGTTCAAGGGACTTAGTATACCAAAGCCTTTACAATAGGTGCAAGCCAGGCGGTATCTTCACTTAGGGTGAAGGGTAACCGCCCCAACTCTTCTTGCTCCCTTACTTCCATTTGAGCAAGAACCCCAAGCCCCCATTGTTCAAGGGACTTAGTATACCAAACCCTTCACATTAGGTGAAAGCCAGGCGGTATCTTCAGTTTTGGTGAAGGGTAACCGCCCCACTTCTTCTCGCTCCCTTACTTCCATTTGAGCAAGAAGACCATGCCCCCATTGTTCAAGGAACTTAGTATACCAAAGCCTTCACATTAGGAGAAAGCCAGGCGGTATCATCACTTTAGGTGAAGGGTAACCGCCCCACCATTTCTTGCTCCCTTATGTCCATTTAAGCAAGAAGACCAAGCCCCCGTTGTTCAAGGGACTTAGTATACCAAAGCCTTCACATTAGGTGAAAGCCAGGAGGTATCTTCACTTGAGGTGAAGGGTGACCGCCCAACCTCTTCTTGCTCCCTTACTTCCATTTGAGCAAGAAGACCACGGCGCCGTTGTTCAAGGGACTTAGTATACCAAAGCCTTCACATTAGGTGAAAGCCTGGTGGCATCTTCACTTTAGGTGAATGGTAACCGCCCCACTTCTTCTTGCTCCCTTACTTCCATTTGAGCAAGATGGCCACGCCCCCATTGTTCGGGGGACTTAGTATACCAAAGCCTTCACATTTGGTGAAAGCCAGGCGGTATCTTCACTATAGGGGAAGGGCAACCGTCCCACCGTTTCTTGCTCCCTTACGTCCATTTGAGCAATAGGACCAAGCCCCCATTGTTAAGGGGACTTAGCATACCAAAGCCTTCACATTAGGTGAAAGCCAGGCGGTGTCTTCACTTTGGGTGAAGGGTAACCGCCCCACTTCTTCTTGCTCCCCTACTTCCATTCGAGCAAGAAGAACAAGTCCCCATTGTTCAAGGGACTTAGTATACCAAAGCCTTCACATTAGGTGAAAGCCAGGCGGTATCTTCACTTGAGGTGAAGGGTAACCGCCCCACTTCTTCTTGCTCCCTTACTTCCATTTGAGCAAGAAGACCAAGCCCCCATTGTTCAAGGAACTTAGTATACCAAAGCCTTCACATTAGGTGAAAGGCGGGCGGTATCTTCACTTTAGGTGAAAGGTAACCGCCCCACTTCTTCTTGCTCCCTTCCGTCCATTTGAGCAAGAAGACCAAGCCCCCATTGTTCAAGGGACTTAGCATACCAAAGCCTTCACATTAGGTGAAAGTCAGGCGGTATCTTCACTTTAGGTGAAGGGTAACCGCCCCACCTCTTATTGCTCCCCTACTTCCATTTGAGCAAGAAGACCAAGCCCCATTGTTTAAGGGACTTAGCATACCAAAGCCATCACATTAGGTGGAAAGCCAGGCGGTATCTTCACTTTGGGTGAAGGGTAACCGCCCTACTTCATCTTGCTCCCTTACTTCCATTGGAGCAAGAAGGCCACACCCCCATTGTTCGAGGGACTGAGTATAACAAAGCCTTCACATTAGGTGAAAGCCGGGCGGTATCTTCACTATTGGTGAAGGGTAACCACCCCACTTCTTCTTGCTCCTTTACTTCCATTTGAGCAAGAAGACCAAGCCCCCATTGTTCAAGGGACTTAGTATACCAAAGCCTTCACAATAGGTGAAAGCCTGGCGCTATCTTCACTTAGGGTGAAGGGTAACCGCCGCACCTTTTCTTGCTCCCTTACTTCCATTTGAGCAAGAACACCAAGCCCCCATTGTTCAAGGGACTTAGTATCCCAAAGCCTTCACATTAGGTGAAAGCCAGGCGGTATCTTCACTTTAGGTGAAGGGTAACCGCCCCACTTCTTCTCGCTCCCTTACTTCCATTTGAGCAAGAAGACCATGCCCCCATTGTTCAAGGGACTTAGTATACCAAAGCCTTCACCTTAGGTGAAAGCCAGGCGGTATCTTCACTTTAGGTGAAGGGTAACCGCCCCACCTTTTCTTGCTCTCTTACATCCATTTGAGCAAGAAGACCAAGCCCCCATTTTTCAAGGGACTTAGTATACCAAAGCCTTCACATTTGGTGAAAGCCAGGCGGTATCTTCACTTAGGGACAAGGGTGACCGCCCAACCTCTTCTTGCTCCCTTTCTTCCATTTGAGCAAGAAGACCACGCCCCCATTGTTCAAGGGACTTAGTATACCAAAGCCTTCACATTAGGTGAAAGCAAGGTGGTATCTTCACTTTAGGTGAAGAGTAACGGCCCCACTTCTTCTTGCTCCCTTACTTCCATTTGAGCAAGAAGGCCACGCCCCCATTGTTCGAGGGACTTAGTATACCAAAGCCTTCATATTAGGTGAAAGCCAGGCGGTATCTTAACTGTAGGGGAAGGGCAACCGTCCCACCTTTTCTTGCTCCCTTACGTCCATTTGAGCAACAGGACCAAGCCCCCATTGTTCAGGGGACTTAGCATACCAAAGCCTTCACATTAGGTGAAAGCCAGGCGGTGTCTTCACTTTGGGTGAAGGGTAATCGCCCCACTTCTTCTTGCTCCCTTACTTCCATTTGAGCAAGAAGACCAAGCCCCCATTGTTCAAGGGACTTAGAATACCAAAGCCTTCACATTAGGTGAAAGCCAGGCGGTATCTTCACTTGAGGTGAAGTGTAACCACCCCACTTCTTCTTGCTCCCTTACTTCCATTTGAGCAAGAAGCCTAAGCCCCCATTGTTCAGGGGGCTTAGTATACCAAAGCCTTCACATTAGGTGAAAGGCAGGCGGTATCTTCACTTTAGGTGAAAGGTAACCGCCCCACTTCTTCTTGCTCCCTTACTTCCATTTGAGCAAGAAGACCAAGCCCCTATTGTTCAAGGGACTTAGCATACCAAAGCCTTCACATTAGGTGAAAGTCAGGCGGTATCTTCAGTTTAGGTGAAGGGTAACCACCCCACCTCTTCTTGCTTCCTTACTTCCATTTGAGCAAGAAGACCAAGCCCCCGTTGTTTAAGAGACTTAGCATACCAAAGCCTTCACATTACGTGGAAAGCCAGGCGGTATCTTCACTTTGGGTGAAGGGTAACCGCCCCACTTCTTCTTGCTCCCTTACTTCCATTTGAGCAAGAAGACCATGCCCCCATTGTTCGAGAGACTTAGCATCCCATAGCCTTCACATTAGGTGAAAGCTAGGCGGCATCTTCACTTTGGGTGAAGGGTAGCCACCCCACTTCTTCTTGCTCCCTTACTTTCATTTGAGCAAGAAGACCAAGCCCCCATTGTTTAAGGGACTTAGTACACCAAAGCCTTCACGTTAGGTGAAAGCCTAGCAGTATCTTCACTTTAGGTGAAGGGTAACCGCCCCACTTCTTCTTGCTCCCTTACTTCCATGTGACCAAACAGACCAAGCACCCATTGTTCAAGGGACTTAGTATACCAAAGCCTTGACATTAGGTGAAAGCCAGGCGGTATCTTCACTTTAGGTGAAGGGTAACCGCCCCACTGCGTACTTATGACACCTAAAGGGGACCACCGATGTTGTGCTTTCTCTCTCCTCACGCCCCTTTTATTCTCTTTCTCCTTAAAACCCCTTTCCTTCTTCATAAACCACCCGAAAACCCTAGCTCCTTTTCTCATCGATTTCTCTGCATAACCGGTCCTGCTTCCGTGAATTTCACCCTGATTCCTTTTTTCCTCTCGCCCATACTCTTTTTCTTAAAAGTTAAAAGGTATTTTGCTTGTGCTTTTACGGATTTTTGAAGCATTTTTTGGGGTTTTCCCCTGTTCGCCTTTCACCCTTTTTTCTCTCTCTCTTTTTTTTTTTTTTTTTTAAAAACCAAGGGAAGCTTCCTTGTTGGGGCTTCCATGGCTGATCCTAAGGATCCCATGGACGAACTCGACGGGGTTTTCGAACTGAGCCCCCAACTTATAAATGAACTTGCCGCGATTCTCGCCGGCCATCCTGCCATCCACCCAGGTGAGGTGGGGGGGTGTTATGACCTGGGATTCTCCCCCTCCATGTGTTGCCATGATCCTCAGGCGGCTCCTGCCTCCCAGGACACCAACGCCCCCGTCTTACCCTCGGGAAGCTCCAAGGGTGAGTCTACTATTTTTCAGGGTAAGATCCCTTTCTAATTTCTCCTTATATTTTGTGAATTAGTTAAATGGCTCCAAAACATGAGCAGAATGGACCTGGACGTTCAGACCGTGCTGGAGGAGCGTCTTCGGATGAGGGACTGATGGTGGAGCAGTTATCCCAACTGGCCCCCTCATCACCGAAGTCACATGAGGAAATGGCCGTGCGTGCTCAGTATCCCGATACAGCCGCTGCTCTTCCCCTGGGAAACCTCATATCGTCATTGGCTACGGCAGAAGGGATGAGGAAATTTCGTGAAAAATATTTTTCCCAAATGGTTATGAAGTTATCGGCCCACGAGAGAGAGACAACATTTTATACCCTTGCTCCCTTGAATTATTTGCCGTTAGCGTAGACGCTTTGGAGGCTGGCTTACGCTTCCCCTTGCCGCCTATCCTGGAGTGGGATTTTAGGCAATATTCTGTGTGTCCTAGTCAGGTCACCCCCAACGATTTTCGTAATATTTACGGCTACCTTCTTGCTTGTCATGTGGCCAGTCTGACCCCTTCCACTCGTGGCTTTGATTATTTATTTAGGGCCAAACAAGCTAAGGGTGTTGTCAGTTTCGAGGGAAAAAGCGGGATTAAGTTTGTGGAGTTTAATCCCTCGAAGGTAAATTTTTGGCAAAATAGGTTTGTTTGGGTCTGACTTCCTAGTCCTTTAGGCATCCCTCATTATTGGACCTCATTGAGCAAGTATAGTACCCCTCAGAGGATGAATTGTCTGCCTTAGATAGAGAGGTGGTTCGGTATTTTGAGAGGGATTTAGGATCGCGGTACCTGGCTACCAAGGAGGTATTATGCCAGGAGAAAATGTTGATCCGGGCAGGCTTGTGTGCCTAACCAGTTAGTGGTGAGTAATTCTTTGGGACGGCTAAGCTTTTATTAGGGTTATTTGTGATTTAATAGTTTTACCTTGGCTGCTGAACTGTTTCTTTTCAGGATCAGAGGCTGATATAGACATCGTGGCCTTCACCGAATCCGATCGTGAGGGACAGAGGAAGAGGAGAGAGAAGGATGAGAGTAAGGGTGAAAGAGCCACTAGATGGGGTAAGAAGGTGGTCACTGAAGAAGGAGAAGGACCCCCCAAGAAGGTCACTTGGTCCAGGAAGTCTCGAGCAGAGGCTCCTGCACCAGGCGGTGGCTTGGAGGTGCCCCCTCCATCCGGGGTCGCTTTTGAGATGCCTATAGTGCAGGCGTCTCCCGCTGCTGAGAGATCCTCTTCACCTTCAAGTGGTAGGGGACCACCTACCTCTGTATCTCAGCAAGGTGATAGGGGAACATCAGCCGTACCCCGTTCTGAGGAGGCTTCGATAACCAAGGTCGTTGCGGAAGGGGGATCCAGGACTATGCCAATCGTTACCGTGGCTGCACCTGGGACTACCGTGGCTGAGGCTGAGGTTACCATGGCTGAAGCTCCTCCCGTCATACCGTCAAGCGCCCCTCTGTAAGGGATAGAGGTGGGTCCACCACCTGAAGGAAGGGAGGAAGGGAGGGGGCCCTTAGAGGTGCCAGTTGAGGTGCCAGATCCACCCTTAGTAGAGACGGCAGGGTTAGTGTCCCCACCCCAGAGAGGAGTTTCTACCAGGACCTCGCCTCAGCCGCCAGAATTGCTGCAAGAGGCGGTGGCGGATATCCGTCCCGGCATACAGGTAGAGGACAGTCTTCTCCCCTCCTTTCATGTCTATTCATCAGCTCCGGGGACCCCCGCTGACGTCCCTCCTGAGTCACAAGGGGAGATCCCTAGAGAAGACAGAGCTTCTACGGAAGACGGAGCAATGCCTGAGTGTCCTACTCGTCCCTCTCCTTAGCAGCTCCTCAACGACATCCAACGTGTGGTTTCACCGGTTCTTCTGTCTGGGGGTCCTCAGGTCGTGACCCGGGACACGGCAGTCGATTACGTTGCCAAGGTAAAAGTTATATGTTATACTTTTAAGTTATAATTATATTAACCACATGCTTTGGTGTTTTGCCTTCAGGTTAGTTCCCTTTCTCCTGCCCTGGTCTCGGGGTGGCTTCGCGAGCAAGAGGCTAAAGCGCAGGAATTGTTTCTATTACGAGAAGAGAAAAGGAAGCTGGTAGAGACGTCCGAGAGAACAGAAAGGGAAAGACTGGAACAAGCCGAGCTCGCGGCAAGGATAAGAAGGGAGAAGGAAGTGTCAGATGCTGAGGCCCAAAGATTGAGGGAGGAGTTGTCTTCTCAGCGAGCACGTTCAGAGGAATTCCTAATCAAAGCTCAGCATGCTCGGACTGAGGCTGCAGAGGTGGTCTCTCGCTTTAAAGAGAGCCCCGAGTTCCGTTTCTTGACGAGCGCCCATTACTAGGAGGGCTTCGCCTCAGGTCTATCCACCCTCGCTCGACGCTTATCACGCCTTTATCCTCAGCTTAGTAGAGAGGCCCTTCAGCAAGTGGCGGGCTAGCTCTGCCAGGACATCATCCGTTCTCGAGGAGGTGCAGGCGGTAGTTAGGCCTCTCCTTCTGTTTTTTTTTTTTTGTGTTAATTATGCGCCCACTTTCTCCTATTTCTTCTTGTATACGTGAAGAGAGAGTCGGGGGGGGGGGGGGGGGGGGGGGGGGAAGGAATACCCCTTTTTGTCATGCCCCCCATTATTTTTTGGCCAATGTACCTACTTATATGTAGTAGTGTTTAGAGGCGATAGTTCGTCTGTGGCCTTGTCGAATGTATATTTTAGCAAGAACAATGGCATTTTGTTGTACATTGCCTTACATAGATATAGATATATATATATATATATATATATATATATATATATATACTCTTCCTTTTGTTTAACTTGGCTTCCTATCGATGATATTGACGCAATCTTTAAGGAAGCATCGTTTATTTATATGGTGGGGGTACCGTCCTAGGTTCCCTAAGATAGGACTTACACAACATCGGTATACGTTTAATATTTTACATGCTTATTTACAGGACTTGCCTAGCTAAGCATAGTACCTTTTGAGATTCTTGATGTTCCATACTCGGGGCACTAGGGAGCCGTCTAGACGTTCTAGCTTGTAACTTCCTTCCCCTAACTTCTGAACCACCCGGTAGGGGCCCTTCCCAATTTGCAGCAACTTTGTCGGCTCCGACCCCCTGGGCCGTGGTATTTGCTCGTCGCAGGGCTAAGTCCCCTACCTCTAGACTTCTCGTCCTTAGATGTTTATTGTAGTATTGAGACATTCGTTGCTTTTGGGCCGCCATTCGAAGAAGGGCATCCTCCCTAACTTCGTCCACTAAGTCCAGAGCGCACCTTTGCTGATCTTCATTACGCAGACAATCATAATGTTGTATGCGGCAACTGGGTTCTCCCACCTCCACTTGGATCATAGCTTCAGCCCCATAAGTTAGCTTGAACGGGGTTTCCCCTGTAGCCGCACGGTAGATCGTCCTGTGCGCCCATAGTACACTGGGCAATTCTTCCACCCATCTTCCCTTAGCCTCATCCAGCCTTCTTCAAAGCCCGTCCAGTATCTGCTTGTTTTCCAACTCTGCTTGCCCGTTCCTCTGAGGATATGCAACGGCGGTAAAATGAAGAGCGATGTTCATGCATTGACAATATGCTCGGAATCGTGGTGACGCGAACTATGTTCCATTGTCAATGATAATGGCTCTAGGGATTCCAAAACGTGTTATGATGTTCTTCCAGAGAAACTGCAGCGTCACGCTGTCTGTGATCCGAGCCACCGCCTCGACCTCCACCCACTTACTGAAATAATCTATGGCAACGATCAAGAATTTTCTCTATCCGCTGGCCAAGGGGAAAGGCCCTAGTTTGTCCATTCCCCATTGATCGAAAGGTATGGGGTCGACGATGGGTTGTAGCGGCGCAGCAGGAGCATGGATGAGCGGCACGAACCTCTGGCACTTGTCGCATTTCCGCACAAGGGTGCCAGCATCCTTTCTCAGGGTGGGCCAAAAATACCCGGCCCTTAACACCATCCCGACTAAAGCTCGTTTTCCAATGTGGATCCCACATATTCCCTCGTGGATTTCCCTTAGGACGTAATCCCCTTCTTCCAGTGTTAAACATTTTAATAAGGGATGCGTGAACGTCTTTTTGTATAGCTGATGGCCAATGACTGTAAAATGCACCGTGCGCCTTTTCAGCCTTCGTGCTTCCACCTGATCCAAGGGTTTTACGTTGTGAAGGATGAAGTCCAAAATTGGACGCATCCAATTAGTCTCATGCTGTACCTACATTACGTCTAGGGGTGTGGGCTTGTCTACATACTTAACCTGGGATTCGCGCATACGGATGCGCCCATCGAGGTCCCTTCCTCCAGTACTAGCCAGGCGGCTGAGTTCGTCAGCGCGATGATTGCTTTCTCGAGAAATGCCCTGTATGTTAAAGCCTTGAAATTCAGAGGCCTTAGCTCTAACCAGGTCCAAGTATCGGGATAGGTGCGGCTCCTTTACTCCATAACTGCCCGTGACTTGGTCCACAACCAATTCTGAGTCGCTTCACGCCTCTAGGTAAGTTGCTCCAGCGGCTTTGGCTAGGTCCATGCCCAATAGCAGTGCTTCATACTCGATTTCATTGTGAGTTGCATAAAAATGTAACTTTATTGCATATTCCACCTGCTCTCCGTCGGGGTTGATTAGTACTATGCCCGCGCCTTGGCCTTCTGAATTTACAGACCCATTCACAAACATTTTCCAGACGGCTATCTTTCCCAGAGGGTCTGTCAGTCCAGATGCCGCAATCTTGAAGTCACATTCTACTAGGAAATCGGCCAAAGCCTGGGCTTTAATGGCTTTGCGAGGCTGATAGTGTATGTCGTATTCAGAGAGTTCTACCGCCCACTTGAGCAGGCGTCCTGAGCAATCCAACTTGGAAAGCAGCTTTTTGAGAGGCAGGTCGGTGAGTATCGTGATATTGTGAGACTGGAAGTAGGGCCTTAGCTTACGCACCGCGGTGACTAGGGCCAATGCGGTTTTTTCGATGGCAGGGTACCTCCTTTCCGGGTCCTTGAGGGTCTGACTTACAAAGTACACCAGGAGCTATCGCCATTGTCGTTCAGCTACTAACACTGCACTCGTGGCGTTTTCCGAAATAGCCAGGTAGAGACCTAGCTTTTTGCTCGGCTCAGGAGAGGTGATCACCGGGAGGTGTGCCAAATGCTACTTCAGCTGATCAAAGGCGTGCGCACATTGCTCATCCCAGGAAAAAGGCTGTTTCCCTCGTAATACTTTAAAGAATGGCAAAGCCTTTTCCACAGCTCAGCTGATGAATCGATTGAGTGAGGCCATGCAGCCGGCCAGCCTTTGTACATCTTTGGGGCAAAGAGGTGGCCTCAGATCAAGTATGGCCTTTACCTTTTTGGGGTTTGCCTCAATCCCTCGAGAATTTGAGATGAAGCCCAAGAATTTCCCGTCGGGTACGGTAAACGAACACTTTTCCAGGTTCAGCTTCATGCGGTACTTCCGAAGGGCCTCCAAACCCTCTCTCAGATCTGAAACAGGGTCTAACTTATGCTTCAACTTAACTATCATATCGTCCACATAGAACTCCATGTTGCGCCCTACCTGGGGGGTGAAGACTTTGTTAACCAGCCTTTGGTAAGTAGCTCCTGCGTTTTTAAGCCCAAATGGCATTACTTTGTGGCAGTACGTACCTTCTGCCGTGATGAAAGCCGTTTTTTCTTCGTCAGCGGAATGCAGTTGAATCTAGTGGTATCCGAAAAAGGCGTCCATAAAGCTAAATAGCTCGCAGCCTGTAGTGGAATCCACTAACCTGTCTATTTTGGGCAGAGGGTAAGAGTCCTTAGGGCAGGCTTAGTTGAGATCTGTAAAATCCACACACATCCTCCAACTTCCATTAGATTTCTTCATTAACACCACATTGGCCAACCATTCGGGGTATAACACTTCCCATATAAACCCAGCTTGAGATAACTTCTTAACCTCAGCTTTGATGATCTCGTTGCACTCGGTGCAAAAGCTGGGCCTCCGCTATTTAACGGGTGTCTTATCATCTCGTACATTAAGTTGATGAGTGATTACTTCGGGCGGTATTCCAGGCATTTCACTGGCAGCAAAAGCGAAAACGTCCCGGTATTGCCTCAAGAGTTCCCCAATTTCTTCACGCAGATGTCTGGGGAGGGAGGTGCCCAAATAAGTGTAACATCCCGGCCCCAGCTCATATTTCTTCAAGGGTGGAGGGGAAGGCCGCGCCTCAGGAGGGGAGCCCAGTTCGAGTGGTTCGGCTGTCATGACTGCCTGGCTGGAAAAGGTATGATAATATTCTGAGATCGCGCCGTGCCTCCCTTGTATTGTCATGACGTTCCCAGTGTCTGATTCAAACTTGATTGCCAGGTGATAGGTAGACACTACTGCCTTCAAACGGTTCAGGGATGGCCTCCCTAAGATCGCGTTGTAAGAAGAGGGAGCGCCAATAACAAGGAACTCTATCTTGACCGTCCGTCGCTCATCTTTGTTTCTGAAAATGGTGGACAGCGTTATCCTGCCCCGTGGCAGGATGGGCACTCCGGTAAAGCCCACGACGGAGTACGGTGCGGGTGATAGCGCACTGAGCGGCGTCCCCATTTCGTTATAGCAGTCCAAAAATAGGATATCTGCGGAACTGCCCTGATCCACCAGTGTTCTACATACCGTGTGCTTGTTGATATCGACCGCAATCACAAGGGGGTCCTCTTGCCGAGCATCCACACCTCTGGCATCTTTTCTGGTGAAGCTAATACATCGGGGCGCATCCTGGGACGCGTCCCTTTCCACGTTCAGAGTTTCCATCCCCTCCCCTGATGTGGGGGGAATTACCTTTGAGGCGATGGTGGCGAAAACTTTGGCCACTATGTTCTTGGAACCTTTTTCGCTACCACTTGCGGCTCGAGCCTCTCCGGTCTTCATCTTTTTTGACATTGCGAATACTTCCCACTGGCCGGTACGCTCGGCTTCCTTGAGGCGGAAGTCCAAGCCCCGACACTTGGCCATGTCATGGGTAGAGACTTGGTGATATGCACACCAAACCGCCCCACCGCCATCAGGCGAAGTAGGGTCCTGACCCTTGGATGGTCCCTTCGTTTCTACTTCTAAGTGCTGGCGAGGCGCGGGCTGAAGATTCTGAGTTCGGAAGGCAGGTGCGTTCGGTTTTCTAACCTGTCGGGCGTTACCCTGGGGTGGCCTGGGGCGTTCTCTTAGCCCTGGAGACACCTGAGTCATTTCGGTTTGGGGCGTTATCTGCATAACGTCCTCTACCAGAATATACTTGTTGGCCTTTCTCCATAATTCGTCAATGGTGGGGGGCGGCCCCTTTGCCAACGCGAACTTGAAGTTGGAGTTCTGCAATTCGTTAATAAAGGCGGTAATGGCCGTTTCCTCAGACAAGGTGGCGACGTCGATCATGGCCAGTGTAAATCGTTTCACATAACTCCTCAAGGGCTCAGTCTCATACTGTTGCAACTTGAGGAGATGCGCCGTCGTCCTCCTCCTTCTTTTATTACTAACAAAGTGACGAACGAACCTTTCGGAGAGGTCCGTGAAGCTATCCACAGAAGAGTTTGGAAGGGAGGCGAAACAGTTTTGGGCAACCCCCTTCAAGGTAGCGGGAAAACATTTGCACCAAATGTCCTCCCCCACGTCCTGTAGATACATCCGGGCCATAAAGCTGGCCAAGTGATCTTCAGGATCCTGTGTTCCATCAAATAAATCGATGTTTGGAACTTTTACCTTCCCTGCTGGGGCTGACAAAATCTGGGACGAGAAGGGCGAGTGAGTTCCTGGCACCACGTAAGAGGTGGCCGGTCTGGGGGTTGCCCTGGATTCCCTCCTGGCTTGAGTGAGGCGAGCGCTTGGCGTAGAGGCGGTGGCCCCGCTCATGTTTTGAGCTTGCGTCCGAGGGGATGCCGTGGTGGAATGGTCAGGCTCTGGCATGTATTCGGTGTTGGCTGGTGTATGTGAGAAGAACTGGTGGATTTGTTGTTGGAGCTGCTCAAACTGGCCTCGTGTTACGTAATCGGGGCGATGCCGTCCCCCGTGAGCGGTAGATCGACTGGTGTTTAACATGGGAAAAGTTAGTACTGCCCTTCCCACAGACGGCGCCTATTCTTTCGGGATTTTTTGGCTGGGTTCTTGAGGGTGGAACGAGGCTCAAGTTCCTTGTCTTTCTTATGAGGTCTCTCCCCTATTTATAGGGGAATGTTTGCTTGGGTAGCAAGTAATGGGGGGTAGGCTGCCGCTTGGTCCGTTCAGCCAATGGGGGCATGAGTGATTTCTAGAGGTGAGGTTATTCAGGTGGGGGCGTTAAAGGGGCCAGCAATGGCTCCTGGGCCCTGTACCCCCTGGTGGCGGTTATGCTGGGAGGCGGTAGTGGCTCCTGGGCCCTATACCGCCTGGGGGCGATGATGCGGGGAGGTGGTAGGGACTTCTGGGCCCTGTACCGCATGTTGAAGGTTATGCCAGGTGGCGGTAGTGGCTCCTGGGCCTTATACCGCCTGGTGACGGTGATGCTGGGAGGCGGTAGTGGCTCCTGGGCCCTGTACCGCCTGGTGGCGGTTATGCTGGGCCGCGGTAGTGGCCCCTGGGCCCAATACCGCCTGGTGGTGGTGATGCTGGGAGGCGGTAGTGGCTCCTAGGCCCTATACCGCCTGGTGGTGGTGATGCTGGGAGGCGGTGGTGGCTCCTGGACCCTATATCGCCTAGTGGTCACTTTTGTATTCACCAATACTCTATTTAATTTATGTTTTTTTGTATATATATCGAATATGCTTAAAATATTTCATGAACTTATCAGACAACCAAAATGGAATCTAATGATTAAACATAAAAGTGAGACAAATCCAATGCAAATGTTGTGGGAATCACTTGGTTTGAGATTCAAAATTTTTTTTATTTTCAATTTTCCTCTTTATTTTAAGAGGAAAATAATTTTTCTCGAAACCTATTTTAAATTTTGAAAAGTTTTCGTTAAATTTTTTTCCTTTAATATTTTTCATGTATTCCAAACACATGAACACTTTCTTTCAAACTTGTTTTTTCCTTGGGCAAGATTTTTATTGCTCCAAATGAAGCTTTAGAGTTTTACCGATAGTTTATCGCTGCTCGCAACTTTTTCGAAGCAAAACTCATTATGGTAATTTAAAAAGCAATTTTAATGTTGTTGAAACACTAGCTTCCCCCCCCCCCCCCCCCAAAAAAAAAAAGAGGCTTTTTTCCGCTCAAAAGTAGCGTCAAATAAATACTTAAAAAAATATAAAACTTGTAAACTTACACTTTCTCTGTTTCCTTTTTTTTTTGGGAATGCAGCTTACTTAGGCCTTGTTTGGTTATGAAAAATTCAAATAACTTAAGAAGTAAAAAATCCTTAGAAATTTCCATTTTTTTAAAACGAACAAAATAATTTGCCAATAGCCCTTAGGTAAATTCTAATCTATTCGTTTTTACCCACACCTCGGCTCTAAGGAAGTTCTACTTTTCAACTTGATGACCAAATACATTATGCCTATTTCTTGTGAAATTAGTACGAGAATTAAATTTCTCGTAAACATAATTTCCCTTCGATATTGAATTAATGCCGCAATTAATACATGAAATGAAAGCAAATTAGATTTCAAATCGTTCCCTTTTTTTTTTCCCATGTTGTCAAATATTAGCTGCTTCCCAATATTAATACATACTCTATTGTTGAGTTGGACAATACGTACGGAAGTAATTTTCCTAAATAAATAACTACCGTCACCTTGAAAACTTAATGTCAGGCCCATTATTTTTTCTTTGTTCTTTACCTTTGTGTTGGGGTGTTACCGAGTCAAGCGGAGCCGAGCATTTCATACTCGACTCAAACTCAATTAACTACTAGGGTATTCCAATTTGAACTCGAACTCGAACTCAATTTGAGTAGTTAATTTTGCTTGACCTCGAACTCGATTAATCGTTCGAGTACTCAATTTGACTCGACTACCCGTTTATTGTGCATGTGAAAGTTCAACAAATTGGCACCATTATAATATTACTTCATACACTCAAACATTACTTATACTCAATTTAGGTACTCGATTATTTCACACACTATATTTTAACATATACAACTATATTTATTAATAGAAAATATGCATCAAAACCTAAGTTTTAAAAAATGCTAGCAAACCAAATACAAGTTCTTTCACTCCACTACGAATGTAAAATTTTTTGGGTAGGTTTCAACTTTGACGGCTTTGATCCACCTATGGTGAGCGCTATGCTTTAAAGAGGGTGACCTAACTGCCCCTTTGTCCTGTTTGGTTTGCCCCGAGTCCGAGCCTTGCGTAGTGAGTCCTTTGATTGGTTTGCCCTATTTTGTCTTGTTTGTAGCCCTATTTCTTTGCTGTTGTTTTCTTTTTTGAGCCCCATTATTGAGCGGGTTCTCTCAGGGCTCGCTTGTTCGAGCGCCTATTTTGTTTTGCGACTTGGTCACTAATTACCAAAAAAATAATAAAAATTGTCATCTTTTACAATAAATTTAATCTTCCTTCTTTCATCGTACTACTAATAGCACAAACCATCCATTTTAAAAGAAAATAATATACAAGAACTCCTTTATAAGAGTCGAATATCGAGCCAAGTACCAATTCGGGTATCGAGTCGAGTATTTACTCGAGTACCTAGTCGAGTATTTAATCGAGTATTGAGTCGAGTATCTAATCTAATATCGAATCGAGTGTTTAATCGAGTATCAAGTCAAGCATTTAATCGACTATCTTTTGATACTCGAACTCGGTTAATACGAGTTCGAGTGGAGTTTTATTTGAGCTACTCACGAGCGGCTCGGATCGTTTATACCTCTACCTTTGTGTATATCTAACAAATTAAACTGTCATATGCATATGTTTTCAGAACTTCAAACTAAGCCCGCCTTTACTAGAAAAAAAAAGGTACTCCACTACTTGACTCGTAGTCGTTTATTAATCGGTATCCTTTGATATTTGAACTCGAACTCGAACTCGAACTCGGTTAATTCAAGTGCGAGTGGAGTTTTATTCGAGCTACTCATGAGCTACTTACGAGCATCTTGGTTCATTTACTCCCCTACCTTTGTTCATGTCTAACAAATTAAAAAAGTCATATGCATATGTTTTTGGAACATCAAAATAAGCCCGCCTTTACCAGAAAAAGGTACTGGGATATTACACTAGATATCAGTGTCATACATAATTTATTTGGGTAATTTTATATGTTCATTAGATGAAGTATGTTGCATATTACTGTTTTTCATTTTTTTTTTTAATGCAATAGTAGTGCTAGGGGGAGGGCATAAACTTCACAAATTCCCAATATAGGGAAACACCACATGAGCCTTGTGGGAATCGAAACCGGGTCAAGCTGTTGGATATCGGAGAACATCGCCACTAGGTTATATTGAATTTATCACCTTAAAATTATTGAACAATTGGAAAACGAAATCGATGTCAAGAAAGGAAAAAAGGAAAAGCAATCTATCATATTCAATTGCTAAGCTTGAAATTGAATTAAATTTTGAACAAAAAAATGATACAAATAGGGATGAAAATAACTAATACCAAGCTAGCGAGATCGAAGAATTTGCAGTGCAAGAATGAAGAATTTGTAAACAGGAGGGAAAAGAAACGAGAGAAAGATTGAGCGAGAGAAATAAATTCTGAGTTTGTTATTGGATGATCCACAATACAAGCCAACTCCTCCATATATGAGTCTGATGCACAGTGCCGATATAAATTTACGGGAAATGGGAAGGTTCAACAGCCTTCTTTCAGTTGTTATTACAAAAATAATAAAAATAAGGGGAGAATAGGGTTTATTCTAATTCTCACACCCGAAAATTGAAAGAACACACAAAAGGGATAAATTTTCTAACACTTGAATGCCTAAGATCCTAACTAGCCTTCTCTTTAAATACAAGAGCTTTCCTAACTAGACTCAAACGAATACGGATTATAAATTAAATCCTTAATTGAGATCAACGGTGGAGATTGCAATCCGTGTGATTCATCTAGTTATCCGTGTGATCTTTACAAGTTAAAGACTAAAAAAAACAGAAATAAATTTAACTAATTAGATTTTAAATCTAAGCTTTTCTAATTAAGGTCAAACTCTACCTATGTCAAACCTTATCTCGCCACGCCTAGGATCCGTCAAGCTCATTAAACCGCCAAAACCTTTTCCGCCAAATATGGGTTGCATCATCCTCTCTAGGTTGGAGAAAATTCGTCCTCGAATTTATCAACAGATCATCTTCACACCAAGATAACTTGCCATGTCCTATTCGCCAATCAATATGCCATGCCTGAAGGCTGGGCTGCATCATCTTTTCTGGGTTGGAGAGAATTCACCCTCGAATTCATTCATGCTTCATCCGAACAATTTTCGCCATGGTGAGTAGCAGGGTGCCTGATGTTGATGACTCCGAAGGCTTCAATCCACTTGGTAGTTGTAGGCAGTAAACTTTTTTGAAGGCTTCAACCTTGTTGTACTTCCAAGTTGGAAGTTGTTTTCTTGTCTGGGTTTCCCATGTAGGCAACTCTTTCGAAAGCACTCAATCGACAAACCTTGTTGTATTTCCAACCTGGCACTATCCTTTTTAGTATTGTAGTCTAGCTCAACTCCAATCAATTTCTGCTCCCACCCCTTGACGTTCTCAGAAACAAAACGCAGGATAAGGACACCCAACATTACCCTTTTCGTCTTTCCTAGATCATCCTCCAATGGGGTGGAAAGTCCATAATACATAGTGACCTCGTTGATTGCCCTACCGCAAAGATTCTTCTGCCAAGTCTTGTCCTTCTTCGGCATCAAGCGAACTGTGAACACCTGATGTATGGACTCTTCGTGCTCCACAAGGCTCACTCGGTAATGAAGCCAAACTAGTAAGTCATTTCCCGGCATCTGGTGTTCCCCAATGTGGAGTGCTCCCCACTGTCAACATAGTACTGAGCGCCCCTTCTATCTCTTCACCTTGTCCTATCCTTATTCCCTCTCTCATCAGTACATCTATCTTCTTATACTCGCCAACTTCCTCAACATTCGCCATCTTCCACAGTGGCTTCCAAAGGCGGCACATGAAGTGTACATCCTTGTTAATAGCAACTTCGGCGGCTAAGCCATGCATATACTTCATGGGTAAGTCTTGGCATTCGAAAATGACATTCCACCAATACCCTAGTAAGGCACAACTCTAATGGAGTTTGTCCTTCAAACATGATCTGCTAGATCCCATCCCCTTTTGCAATTGTCCTACAGACTCATCCAATCTTAGAGTGGGTATTTGACATCATATCATGAGCGTAATGACGGTCTTACAACCAAGGCATGTTTTCCAAGTTTCATCCTTTGTTGGCGTCAAGGCTGTTGATCCGCCCTTCAGGTTCTCTCGGATGTAACTCTGATTGAACAACTTCCAAACTTGGTGGCCGACATCCTTACTTTTAGCAAGGCTTACTCGATAAATGTGGCCTCCTTGGTAAGGCAGCTTTTGGAACCCAATCCAATTGGTATTGAATCTCCCTTGTTGGTAGCAAGAAATACCCCAAACCTCCTCTGACAGACTCCGTACCTCATCCGCCACTTCCTCTTCTTCGTGGATGAGCTCATCATATCTGGGCTTATCAAAGATTGATGGAGAAGATGGATCAAGATAGGTTGGCTCATCAAAGATAGGTTCTCTCCAAATTTTACCCACCGGTGCCGACACCATCTCTACCTTGCCAACTACATTGGCGAACACGACCCTATCTTCCGGACGCATATGGCGCTTCATCTTTCTTGGCAACAAGATGATCCTTGTTCCCTCAATGATAAAGCTATTCGTGTTTTTCTCCCGTCATGTATAGTACCTCTATAATATTTCCAATAGAAGATGATACACATCTGTGGCAACAATATTGCACCACACTGCATCCTAATACTTCGTCCCAATCAAGAAACTAACCAAAAAACATTTAGCTATTGTTATTTAATCTCCTTTCTCAAGCCACGATAATTTGTAAGGGTTCAGATGCTCCTCCATCTACAACCCTAACTTCTAGACGGCTTCCTCAGAGATGGCATTCTCATAGCTCCCGGGGTTGATGACTAAGCGGCATACACCCTCTCACCAATTACACATGTCATCTGGAAGATGTGTGTCGAAACCATTCATCTCCTTCTGCTTCCTAAAGCGTGAAACCAATTCGCCCGACCAATAACAAGCGCTACCTCCTTTTCGCCTAGCGACGCCCGCTCGTCCTGAGCCTCTTCCGCCACTATGATGCCATCACCTTCAAACTCCGGAAATTATTCCCAAAGCCCATACTTCCACCCCTTATCGCGTAAACAATAAGAAGCTTCGGTATTCAGTTGAGTCTCTCACACGCTTAGCACAAGGTCTTCAACCTTCGGATACAGCTCATGGATATTATAGTCCTTTTTTTCCTCGCCACCCCCTGTCGGGGTTGTTGAGGCTAAGCCATTAGTGTATGGTTGGAACTCACTCCCAATTGTACTAAACACAGCTCAATTCACCGATATCTCTCTTCCTAGTCCTTGAATCTCCTCTCGGTATGCTGTTGAAAATCATGCTCGTATATGTCTTTGATGGTGGCGTATCTTTGTCTCTCATGGGCCATCTTAGAAGTCATTCTGAGCTCTAATACCAACAGATGTAGTGTGAAGATGAAAATTTAGGTGAAATTGTAAGGTTTAACAGCCTTCCCTTAATTCTTATTACAAAAATAATAAAAATATTGGGCAAATAGGGTATATTCTAATTCTCACACTCGTGAATAGAAAGAACACACAGAAGGGATAAATTCTCTAAGCACTTGAATGCCTAAGACCCTAACTAGCCATCTCTTTAAATAGAAGAGCTTTCTTAACTAGACTCAAACTAATTCGAATTTTAAATTAAATCCCTAATTGAGGTCAATGGTAGAGATTGCAATCCATGTACTTTATCTAGAAATCAATGTTATCTTTCTAAAATAAAGACTAAAAAATACAAATAAAATTAACTAATTAGATCTTAAATATTAGCTTTCTTAATTAAGGTCAAACTCTAGTTGTGTCCAACCTTATCTCGTCGTGTCTAGGATCCACCAAGGTCATTAAAGCACCAAGTCCCTTTTTGCCAAATATGGGCTACATTAGAGTCAATCCAAGAAGAATAATACAACAAACCAACAAATCTTACAACAACTCGAGCTCAATTTGGTAACAAAATAACTTGAAAGTACTATCTTGAAGACTTAACCCAATACAATTGCATAGCTATGCCCAATTCACAATTATCCTCTATCAATAACCCAATCAAGACGAGAGAAAGCGAAAAAGGCTCCCAAGAATTGTAAAAGTCACATCCGAGCTAGAAAAATAGTTCAAGATTCAATTTTATTATGATTTGAATTTAAGAGTTTTTTACTTAATTAGGTTTAAATCTTTTATTTAACTACTATTTTATTTACGACGATTTATTTTGACTTAATTATGTGTTGGAATTTGGGGGTAGTATGCTTCAATTTTAGAAGTCTAGTGTTTTGCCCCAATCTCACATTGAAAATCTAGAGGAGGAGAGACTAGATTAAATACCACGATATTATTGTACATGGCAAATTATTCTGGGGTCTAGAGTCGGTTTCGTGAACCACACACACATGCGGCCGCCTCGCCTCGCCAGCCGGCGTGTCATGCTGTTTTGCCTCCTCCATTACTGAGTAAGTTGGGTGTACTCCACACCATCTTCATGAAGTACACTGCTAAGGTGGATGCCGTGTTAATCCTTGGAGTCAGAATGTCATTCATCCCATTATACTTTTGTGGGGACATAAATGACTTAGGGCAGTAGACTCACTATGGCGCGGCAATTTCGTCAGTCAATTCTTTTCTTTTATTATCTGTTTTTGAGTCAATTTTTTCACTTCTTGTAATCTCAAAACCAAGTTACTTGAATTAAAAGATTTATATTTTGATCTCTTGTTTGCCTATTACACCAACAATCTAAGTCATTCAGTATAATGAGTAGTTATAATATGACTGATACGATTAAAACTAAGCCATTGGATGGAAAGGACTAGAGGGCTAATAAGATGGAGTTCTTTCTAGGCCAAGTAGAGGTTCAGTATACTCTATTAAATTATAAAGCTATACTGGGGTCCAATAAGGATTTGAGAAAGACAACTTTACTTGTAGGGGAATGCTTCTCCATTATATGGCAACTCCTTTTTATCATATTTACAATAATATGAAAACCAGTAAAAAGGTATGGGAACCATTGTTAAACAAGTATGGCATAGATGATAGTGCGACTAAGAAATACGGTTGTAGTAAGTGGTTGTCCTTTTCTATGGTTGACGAAAAACCTACTCATGATCAAATCCACGAATATGGGACCTTGTGGACTAATGTACTAAAACAAGGGAATGAAATTCTGTGAAACCTAATTGCTTGATAGAAAAACTACCTCCCTCTTGGGATAATTACAAGGCCTTATTGAAACGTAAGAAAAATGACATGACACTATAGGAACTGATCTCCCAGATTAACTTGAGAGATCAGAACTACAAGTAAGCCAAGGGGAAGTCCTCTAAGCACTTCTCCTTGGCAGCTAACCTTGTTGAATCAATAAACGCTGGAAGAAAGGCAAGTTTAGGAACCCTTGGAGCAAAGGGTAGACCTAATGCTCGAGAAAATTGCTCTAACAGCAAGTAAGGCCAATCTCAAGGAAAGAGGCCATTGCAAAATGCTGATGATAGCCAAAAGAGGGATAAAAGAACATGCTGGACTTGTGGCAAGGCTGATCATACCTTAAGGAACTACAGAAAGGGATTCGGACCAGGAAAGCACATAGAACACATCCCCAGGCCAATTTCACAGAGGAAGGAGACATGTTAGTTGCCATGATCTCCGAGGTGAATATGGTTGGGAACACGGTTGAGTGGGTTGCAAATACTAGTTCCATGAGGCCCATCTCCACCAATAAAGGGCCTGCTCCATGAATATGAGATAGCCACTGATGGGGAGAAGGTATTCATGGGCAATTCTAGTTCGGTCCCTGTCCTCGGAAAGGGAAAGGTCCTCTTTAAAGTGAACTATGGAAAAACTCCGTGTTTGCTGAACATGCTACATGTTCCTAATGTGTAGAGGAATTTAGTCTGGGATGCGTTGTCGAATAAAGGAGACTTTAAGTTAACCTTCGAGTCTGATAAGTTAATCCTCATTAAAAACACCAACTTCGAGGGAAAAGGGTTTTGTAATGCTAGTCTTTTTGTACCAGATGTGATGAATGAGAATGCTTCTACTTCTGCTTATATTTTTGAGCCTTTGGATTTATGGCATACTATACTTGGACATGTAAATAATAACTCAGTTAGGAAATTTAAACAAATGAGTTTTTATTTCGGATTGTGATTTAACTGCACCTGATAAATGTGAAATATGTGTCGGGGCCAAACACCGAAAGAAATCACTTAACAAATCAATAGGAAGAACTTCAAGCCTGCTCGAGCTAGTGCATTCTGACCTAGGTGACTTTAAGGGCACCATGAGTAGAGGAGATAAAAGATATTACATCACATTTGTGGATGACCACTCGAAATTGACAAAGGTGTATCTTCGACGTACTAAGAACGAGGCTGAGGAAGTGTTTCTGAAATATAAAGCTGCGGTTGAGAACCAATTAGACCATGGGATCAAGAGGATTAGGCCTGATAGAGAAGGTGAGTACGATACTATCTTCCTCAGGAAATATTGTAAAAAACTTGGCATAGTTTATGAGGTCTCAGCCCCTTATACACCTCAATAGAATGGTATAGCTTAGAGGAACAATAGAAATCTAAAAGAGATGATGAATGCCATGCTTGTTAGCTTAAGCTTACCCTCGAGCATGTGGGGAAAGCCATGTTATCCGCTGCCATGTACTAAATAAGGTTCCATATAAGAACTTAGATAGAACCCCATATGAATTATGGAAGTGCTACATGCCTAACCTAAAACACCAAAAAGTGTGGGGGTGTCTTGCTAAAGTAGGGATTCCTGAATTTAAAAGAAGTAAAATAGGTCCAAAAACTGTAGATGCTATCTTTGTTGTTATGCCATGAATAGGGCTCGAACTTAGAAGAAGTAAGAGGGCTCGAACTGAGACTGGCCGGACTTCATCATCACTTTCTTGTCAGAACATGACGACTTTGATGAACATGTTGTGAGCGCATTCACGCAAGAGGAAGATCCCAAAACTTATGATGTGGCTATGAGAACCATAGATGCTCCTTTCTGGAGAGGCCATAAATAATGAATTAGACTCTATAACAAGTAATACCACTTGGGTATTAGTGGACCATCCTAGATGATACAAACCTATAAGGTGTAAGTAGGTGTTTAGAAAGAAACTAAGGACTAATGGGTCCATAGAGAAGCTTAAGGCCAGGCTGGTAGCCAAAGGGTACACTCGGAAGCAAGAAATAGACTTCTTTGTTACATACTAAAATTGTCACTATAAGAGCCCTATTAGTTGTAGCGTCTATACATAACCTTGTAGTACATCATATGGACGTTAAAACAACATTTTTGAATGGTGACCTTAAGGAAGAAATTTATATGGAACAATCCAAGGGGTTTGAGGTTCCTAGTATGAAGCATAAAGTGTGTAAACTTGTAAAGTCATTGTATGGACTTAAACAAGCTCCTATATAATGGCATCAAAAATTTGATTGAACCTTGGTCATATATGGTTTTGTTGTAAACAGCAGTGATACTTGCGTGTATTCAAAGAATGTTAATACTGATTGTGTGACTATATGCTTATATATTGATGACATGCTCATCTTTGGAACGAGTGTGAATATTGTGAATGATACCGAGTCTTTCTTGAGTACATGTTTTGATATGAAAGACCTCGATAAGGCCGATGTGATACCTGGGATTAAAATTACTCGAACACCTGAGGGTTTGACCTTGAGTCAATCCCATGACATAAAGAAAATATTGAGGAAGTTTGGTCTCTTTGATAATACATACTTGCTAAAACTTCATATGACCCTAGTGTTCATTTGATAAGAAACACAGGAGATAGTATATCACATGCTGAATATACTAAGATAATTGGTAGCATAATGTTCTTTATGAACTACACTCATCTTGATATTGCCTATGCCGTTAGTGGATTTAGCCATTACACCCATAACCCAAGTGATGTGCACTGGAATCCTTGATAAATGTTAAGGTATATTAAGGGTTCCATGAATTGGTGTTTACACCATAAAAGGTTCCCTATTGCGTTAGAGGAATACTATGATGCTAATTGGGTGTCTAATTTGTGATGAAATTCATTCTTCTAGTGGTTATGTATTTGTGCTTCCTAATTGTGCTATTTCGTGGAAATGATCTAAACAAATTTGTATTGCTAAATCGACGATGGAGTTGGAATTTGTTACTCATGAGATGGCATGTCTAGAAGTTGAATGGCAGAGGAGTGTCTTGGGAGACATTCCATTATGATTCAAGAGCAACCATTAAAGTTGGTCAAAGTGAGGTTTATAATAGCAAGCAGAGGCATTTTCGCCTCAGGCATGGTGTTTTTGGAAATTTGATCACGAATAATGTGATCTCACTCAAATTGGTGAGGAGTGAGAAAAATTTAGCAGATCCTCATATAAAAAATCGTGCAAGGAAATTGATAAATGAAACAACTGAGGGAATGGGTCTAAAGCCCCTATGTGTGTCATAATCCTGGCAGATACACATCTCAAGAGTTACTCTCAGTGTTCAATAGGTTAAGCAAAGTCAGAGACCGAGAAATTTCTGATTGCTACTCGAACCCTTCCCATGAATGCTGTACGAGTGGCTATAGGATCTGTTGAATCTCTCATGACGGAGGTTGAGCTTAATGCTCTTAGTGTCATCCATAGCCTTCTGTGATGGTGTGGGCAACACACTTCATGGACACACCGCTATTGCCCATGTTGTGAGGATGAGCCTTTCGCTCTTAATGGTGTCCATAGCCTTTATGGTGGTATGGCGCAGCGTACCTGATGGACTCACCTACGGGACAATGGGGGTAGAAAGTCCTCCTGTCGAGAATATGGGCTTACTCTCTATAGTGGTTCGAATACCAGGTTTCGGATTATTTTGGGGGACCTCATATGTCTTGATCGTGAAGTGCGTTTTAGCCTCGTGAACAGCATCGTCACTAGGTGCTGTTTATGACCTTATTCACCTATGGGTGGTTGTGAGACATGCTTAGTCACTAGGTGTTGTTTCAAGTTCAAATGACAACTACATCATTAAGTGTTGGTCTCATTGCTCATTAACATTCTTTCTTTCCTTCCTTTCTCAAAATTGAATGAAGCGGGGGATTGTTGGAATTTGGAGATAGCGTGCTTCAATTTTGAAGTCATGTGATTTGTCCCAATCCCACATTGAAATTCTAGGGGATAGTCTAGTTTAAATACCCCCATGTCATTATACCTGGTAAAATATTTGGGGTCTAGAGTGGGTTTTGTGAACAACACGCATGCGCCCGCGCCCGCCCACCCCGTCCCATTGAGCTGGCCAGCGCGCCGTGATGTGGTGTGGTGTGAATTTTTTCTAACCTAGAATTTTATTTTTATGACCCTCGTATTTGTTTAAGTTGTCATAAACTAACTCAAGATGAGTTCTTGTTGTTGGGTTATGCTCGAGGATGTTGTTTGAGCTCTAGCTATCATCTCTTGTGGACCTGAGGCTATTTAGCTTGAGGCTCTATCTATTCTCCGGGTCTTGAGGCTCAAGGCTTCAAGCTCGAGCTCGTGTACACGTTTTGACCATATCTTTTCCCCCTCTTTGCTTAACTAATATTTTCCATAACTGACTGGATTTTTACACGTTGCCATGTTCGTCCCTTTCCTTATTTGTGGATGATATTTTACCATGATCTTTTACTCAACCTCTAAAGTATTTTACTCTAATGTGGATAACACAATCACTTATGAAAATTCCAGAGTTTTCCTTCTTCATTGCGGCTTTCTTTTCTTTCTCATTATATCCTCTCCGCTGTTACTAAGCAAGTTGGGGTGCACTCCAACCCATCTTTCCGGAGTACATCACTTCGGGGGGTGTCGAGTTAATCTTGGGAGTTGAAGTGTTGTTTATCCCATTGTAGCTTTGTGGGGGCATAAACGACTTAGGGAAGTAGATTCGCTACGACGTGGCAATTTCTTTGGTCTTGTTTAAAGTTGTTTCTTTCATCTTCCTATAATCTCGAAATCAAGTTGATTGAAATAAAAGAGTTGTATTTTGATTGCTCATTCACCTATTACATCAATATTATGTACTTAGATTTATGGTTTTGAGTTATGTTAGGATTATATTACGTGGCAATTAGTTACTTGTTTTAGAAAGCTTTTGATTAATGGAAGTAGTTTGATAAATTTGATGTTTGAATTGATCTTGGTAATTTTATTTTGAAACAATTCAATAAAATTAAGCAACACCTCTTTAGGTTATTGGTCGGGCATTCGCAGAGTCAAGGAGTTTCAGCAGATCCCTTTGAATCCGGCATCATTATGTACAATCAACCGCTCCTAGGAATTGTAAAAATCGCATCCGAGCTAGAAATGTACTTGGAGATGCAATCTTATTATGATTAGGATTTGAGGGTATTTGATGCAGCACAAATAAAGAAATTAGGGAAACAAAAGGTTCGATAGCCTACCTTTGATTTCTTATTGCCAAAACAACAAAGAAACTGAATAGTTGTTTAACTAAAATTCTCACACTCGAGGATAGGAGAAAACTCTAGAACATTGATAAAAATTTTTAGAAAATTGAATGCTCACTTGACTCTAATCAGCCCTCCCTTTAAATAAATGAGTTTCTCTAGCTAGACATAAACTAATAAAATAAATACAAATTTTAAATTTAATCCATGTGTATAGATCAATGGTGGATATTAGAAGAGGTGGCCATGGGCTGGTTCAGGCTGGGCCAAGGCCCCCGGGCCTAGCCCGAAAAAGGGTCGGGCCCCACCATTTTTTTTAAATACAACTTGTAAAAATACAAAATACACATTCGTTTTGTGGAAAAAATAATTATAATTCATTGATAAATAATATAATATATAAACATTGTACAACACCATCATAAATAATGGTAAATATAGCTAATAAAATAAAATGTGCCATAAATTATTAACAAATACAATAGCACCATTTAAAATTGCAAATATATTCCATGAAAACATATACTGTAGAGAAATAGAATTAAAATACACGTTGGGGCTTTTTTGATTTAAAAAAAAAAAATTACTGAGTCTAAGCTGGTAGGGGTTGGTAAGCCGGGACTTGACATAGCCGTAGTACGGTTGTCTTCATCCTCGCTCGATAAATCTAACTTCAGCTGTTCTTGCTCCCTATCCGCTGCATGCAGCCCGTCCTTCAAGCACACCGACATTTGCAAGCTGGACGATGATAACTTCGCTCTTTTCATTCCAAGCAACCTGCCACTTGCACTAAAAGCATATTCCGATGCTAGCGAAGATACCGGACACGTTAGTATATCCCGTTCCATGGTGGAAAGTACGGGATATTGGGTTTGTTTGAAACACCACCATTGCAAACTGTCAAAGCACGGACTCGCCGATGTAGAGAAGAACTGGAGCATCGGTGAACGCAAGCAATAATCTAACTCGTCACACGACGTGAGATTTTGTTTGGGCTTGAATCAGTTCAGCATCTCCCACGCACATGAATTTTCTTCAAAACTACTACTATATGCGGAAGAACCATTAAATATGGAAGAAACTTGAGGATTATCAACCGATAATCTTCGAGAATAAGAGGAAAATAATTCATGTAAATCTCGATCGACTTCCGCTATAAAAACTACGTTATCAAAACTTGGATTTAATTTTTTGTAAAAATTTAGAAAACAATTGCAAACCCGTAAGTTTACAACATGGATCCAAAATGGTGGTAAACTAATAAGTAAGAAGTCGCTCAAAATAATATTTAACAAATTTTACCTTTATTGTGGCGGCCGAGACCTCCAACAAGGGGTTGGATTAGTTATCTTCCATCCATGCAGCAACATCTACCAATATAGATATTGCTTGTGGCATGGTAGGATAATAACAACCAGAAAAAAAAGTCATAGCGTCTCTTAACATAATAAAAAATTTACATACTTCACTAATTGCATTCCAATCTAATGCTTCTAAATGAAAAGACCTAAGATCTGAACGACTATGCTGTACAAATTCAATTCATATATCTTTATATGGCAGTATTTTTTCTATCATATCTATTGTTGATGACCACCTATTTTGTACATCTAATTTAAATTATTTATATTGTATAACATGCGTGTCATAAAGATTTTTAAATCCTTTCCTCTAAGTTGTGGATGATTTGATCGCTATAGTAACTTCTCTTAAATACTCAAGAGAGGCTTGTATTAGGTCCAAGCCATCCATTACCATTAAATGCACAATATGGCATACACAGCATAGATGAAAACAGTTCCCATCTAACATGGGTCTCATGTGCCTAATCAATTGTTTTACGGATGGGTTGTCGCTTGAAGCATTGTCAAAAGTAATGCTAAAAATTGTATGGTCTAAACCCCACTTGCACCCTGCCTGCATAATGGCAGCTATGATTATCTCAGAAGTGTGGGAACAATCTAGATGGAAAAAATGAATTATTCTTTTTTGCACAATAAAGGAAGAATAGATCCAGTGTGCCGTTATGCACAAGAAAGGCACACCAGGTTTCGACCTCCACATGTTGGACGTTAATGAGAACATGCTCGTGTTCATCCTAAAAATGTATGGAAGCTGATTTTTCATTATGAAAAATTCTTTAAATGCGTCCCGCTTGAAAGTGTTCCAAGGAACCTTTACGGCTGTGGGGTTTAACGCGTTTTGGCAATAGTGGACGAATTTAGGGTCTTCACGGGTGTTAAATGGCTTTTCAGCCCCAATGACATATTTTACTAATTCTCACCTACTGTTTTCTTGTTAAAACCTAAAATTAGCAAGTGCACCGGTCACTTGCTGTACTAAATATTGTTGGGATCTATCTGGGTTTAATTCGGGATGGCATCGTGCCAGGAGTCTTTTTAAGGTGCCTGTCCCACCATCACGTGAATGACTAAAAGTTTTAGAGGGATCACATAGTTTCCTTGGTGAGCATGGCTCTAGTTTGAGGGTTTTGGTTTTTGGATTCCTAGGAACATGGGGCTTCTTCCTTCTTAGGCAAAATAACAATATTTGTGCCCCCAAACATGATACCGTAGGTATTTTGCCTTCCATCATGGATGGTGCCTCTATCGAATTGCCATTGGCGTCCATGTAATAAGTGCACACTTCTGTGGTAACCACATCACACCATACCCCATCCCTATACTTTTTCCCAATTGAGAAATTAACTCGGCAACAGTTAGACATAGTTACCAAGTTTTCTTCCTTAAGCCATGACATCTTATAAGGGTTCAGATGCTTTTCCGTTTTCAAACCTAACTTCTAGTCTACTTTCTTAGAGATGATGTTCTCGCAATTTTAGGAGTCCATAACTAGGCGGAACACCCACTCCCCAATCGTGCATGTCATCTAAAAGATGTTATTTAGAAGCCATCATCCCCATCTACTTCCTTGGGCGTGACGCCAACTTGCCTAACCACTAGTATGTAGCCCTTGTCATCCGCAACTTCTTCACCATTTGGCATCAACTTTTCATGAGCCTCTCCCTTAACTAGCACGCCGTCCTCAACATGGAGACCTTTGATGTACAACCCTTTAAAATGTTTGTCACTCTTTCGACAATCGGCGGCATGGTGTCCCATCTCTCCACACTTGAAACAACGGGTCCTTCAGCTACTTCCCAAGTCTTGGTTATTCAGCTTTCTAGGGTTTGCAGTGACTAGCTTCCCTTTCACATCTGAGTTGGACGGTAGTCGTACCTGGCCACGCCCACTATCTTTAGCATTCCAAGTACTGCAAACTTGAAGTCGTATTTGTTACTTCTCGACTTTCATAGCTCTCTGACTAGCTTCTGAGACTGAAAATATGTCAAACATGGTTAACGGCTCCTTTACTAACTTCTTAAGCCCAACAACATTTCTATATTTCGGCTGCTCTTTGGATTTTGCCAAGTCATTTCTGGCAACTATGGAGTAGAATTCCGCCATGTACTCCTCCAGTAACCAAGAACCCTTACGCAAGCTCTAAAGACATTGGTACATCACCTCGGCATGATTGTCGGGAAGAAAGGTGTTCTACATGTGCTTCCCATATTTTCCTACGGCTCAATCTTCGATTTACCTTACTGAAGCCCAGAATGTTTCAGCTACAACTACCAGGCGATGGCACCTATCCCTCAACTAAGTAAAGACCAATTACACCTGTTTGTGCTCCAGAACCTCCTTAAACTCGAGCTCCTCCTCTAATCTAGCCAATCCCAAAACCCCTCTGATTTTACTCCACCAGCAAACTCCCGAATTTCAATTCGAAGCCCGGACTCTTTCCCCTATTCATTCAAAAGATCAAAGGCTTTGGTAATTGATCGTGCCCTTCTCACATTCCGCCCTTGGTTTCCAACGTCCGAAAATGGGTTGTGGAAATGCTCGTCCGTTTCCTCCTCTCCACCCCCTACCGTCAGGTTTTGAGGCAAAGCCTTTAGTACTTGGTTGGGATTCAACCCCAATTGAACCAAACATAGGTCAAATTGCCCGAATTTCTCTGCCAATTCATCGGATCTCCTCTTCCTATCATTGAGAATATCCCATATGCATGTCCCCAATGGCAATGTACCTTTATCGCTCACGGGCCATCGTAGAAAATGTTATAAGGCCTGATACCAACTGATGCAGCACAGAGAAAGAAATCAGGGAAACGGAAGATTCAACAGCCTTTCTTTAATTTCTTTTTGCTAAAACAATTAAGAAAAAAATAAAAATTGTTAAAGTCAAATTCTCACACTCGAGAATAAGAGATAACTCTAAAACAATGATAAAAATCTATAGAAAATTGAATGCTCACTAAACCCTAGCCGGCCTGATCTTTAAATGGAGAAGCTTTCCTCTCTACATTAAAGTTAATAAA
The DNA here is from genome assembly GCA_018398585.1 of Simmondsia chinensis. NCBI lineage: Eukaryota > Viridiplantae > Streptophyta > Magnoliopsida > Caryophyllales > Simmondsiaceae > Simmondsia > Simmondsia chinensis. Next base: position 10,547,444 of record JAGTTD010000001.1, read on the forward strand.
ATAAGTACAAAATTTAAATTAAATCTCTATCTAAAGATCAATGGTAGATATTAACAATCCGTGTGCTCATCTAGTGATACAAGTGATCATCCTAGACTAAAAGTGCAAAAAATATACAAAGACAAAATCAAAGAATCTGCTTTAAGCTAAAGCCCCCTAATTAATGTAAAACTCTAACACATTCCTTGCTGCACGTCTCGCCAACTCGGAATGCAAATTACCTCCTTATTCCAACTCACCAAGCTTTCCATCTTGCCAACACCAACCTACCTACACCCATCCAACCCTTAAACCGCAAAAAGTTAAAATGTGGCAGCGTCAGTATTCTTGCTAATGATAAAAATAGGGATGAAAATAACCCAGCAAGACGACAAAAAGAGAAAATGGCTCGCAGGAGTTGTAAAATTGCATCTGAGCTAGAAAAATTGTTCAAGGTGCTATTTATTATGATTAGGATTTTAGGGTATTTTGGCTTTATTAGGTTTAAATCTTTTATTGATTAGGTCTATTTTAACTAAATTTTGTAATTAGATTAGGATTTTGGAGTTATGTTAGGATTATAGTAGGTTGGTAAGATTTGGAATATGATTGTTGTTTAGAGTTCAATTTGAATTAAAAGTAGGGTTAGAGACGTGACTATAAGTAGGCCATTATTTATTTGTTTTAGAATGTTGTTCATTAATAGAAATAATTTGATAAATTTTATATTTGTGTTTATCTTTGCAATTTTATTTTTAAAGATTTCAAGAAAATGACATAGCTCATGGCTCAGGTATTTGCATAATCAACGAGTTTAAGCCGATATCGTCTTGTACGATCAACGGGTTTGAGCAACTCTATCGTTCCCACAACACGTAGTTGAGGTTTGACATTGCAGATCAGATCTTTAGACCGATTTACATTAGTTGGCATTAGAGCATAGAACGTTTCCATCATGACCCGTGGATGACCAAAGTACACCTGCATTGGTGACATGCATGGGAGAGGCATCTTTTATAACAACTATGCTCGTCAAACCGAGGGTAGGTTAGAAGAGATAGAAGTGAGATTCCGGCGTCTCGAGTTGAAGACGAAGCAAGCCGTTACCGAGCTTCGTTGGCTATCCCGATGTCATGCCCTACTCGTGGATTACAAGCCAAGCACACAGACGGCATTGATAACCATCTCCATCGATCATGCTCCAAGACCACACTACCATCATCATCGACAAAATCGGTAACTCATCACTTTTCCACTTTCTCAACCCGAGTACAACCACTACCACTGCTTTTTCTGGCCTCATGAAACGCCACATACCACCATGTTCTACAACCATGATACCGACCACACCACCATGAAATCTTCCCATTGCAACAAATCACCACCGATTACTCCACTAGCTAACCTACCCCCCCCCCCCCCCCCCCCCCCCCAAAAAAAAAACGGAGCCTATGTTTGGCATATATAAGTAGAATGATCTTGATTTTTCTTCCCCGCCTTTCTTTGATGAGTCCATCTATGACGAGTAGGGAATTAAGGATATTGAGATCCTCAACATTCATCACACCCACAAACACCACCTTTACGGGCCATTCATGAACCGCCATCGGTCCAACCTCAGCCACTGCCGTTAGATCCATCAAAAGTATCATCAACCCAACCATCATCACGAGCATGAAGTAAATCACCCCTATATTTGAGAACTTTAACTTTACCTAAATTGGAACCTTTTCACCCCCAGGGCCATCATCACGCAACAACAAGATTATCATTTTGAATTCGAGGATGAATTCTGTTCAAGCGGGCAAGAATGATGCAAATAGGAATAACCCAATCAAAACAAGAAAAAGAGAAAATGGCTCCTAGGAATTGTAAAAATCGCATCTGAGCTAGAAAATTAGTTTGAGACGTGATTTTATTATAATTAGGATTTTAGAGTATTTTTGCTTAATTAGGTTTAAATCTTTTATTCAATTAATATTTTGTTTATTAGGGTTTATTTTAACTGAGTTATATAACTAGATTTAGGGTTTTTTAGTTGTATTAGGATTGCATTGGGTTTAGTTAGATTTTGTGATATTTTTTTAGAGTTCAATTTGAATTAAGAGTAGGGTTAGAGGGGTACATATAAATATGCCATGAGTTTTGTGTTTGAGTTGATCTTTGTAATTTTATTTTGAAAGATTTTTAATAAAATTACACAGCTCTTCTTTATGTTATTGCCAGTGTATTTGCATCATAAACGAGTTTTAGCCAATTCCTCTCAATCCGGCATCATTGTGTGCAATCAAAGGATTAGGGGAACTCTATCCTTTCCACCAAGTGTCTTTGAGGTTTGATGCAGCAAAGTGACCTTTAGGCACACTGCATCGTAAAAAGCCCTAGATCCATTTAATTATGTTATTTTAAAATATATATATATGTATATATATATATATATATATATATAATTAGATAACTAGCAAGAGAAAGCACAATAGGGAATGGCAGGGACTAAAGGCAAACAACCAAAGAACCAAAAATGAATATGATGCAACGCGTGATAGAGATATGGGCTATGGGAAGGTTCAACGGCCTTCCTTTTGTATTTTATTAAGAATGGTAATAAAATAAACAAAGAGGGGTAGAATTTGCTCGCTCACAACCTGAGGAGTCTAAATTCTCTAGAATAGAAATATCAGTTTAATCAAATTCCAGTCTCCCTTTCCTACTCCTAACCGGCTTCTTTTATAGAAGAAAATTACAAGATTTGAAATTCAAATTAAAATTTAAAACAAGGAAATAAAATCAAAATGGAAAGAATCAAAACCGTCCATAAATTATGCCCGGAAATCCCGCAAGCCTTCTACTGGGGTTGCGTCAAGTATCGGTGAAGCCAGGATTGACTTGTCCCTAACTATCCCCGTTCCCTCTTCGCACGGATACTAGGTGGTGCCAAGTATTGATGGCGTCAAGTATCGGTGAAGCCAAGATTGGCCCTGCCCTGGCTCCATGTTCCCCTTCCTTCAACGGTTCCTTCTGACGCCCACTTATGGTGGCACCAAGTTCTTCCCCTTACTCCACCACGCTCCCATCTCCTCTTGAACTTGCCTCGCCTGTGGCTCAACCATGAAGACATTGACTTGATAGTGTTGACCCACCTTTGAAAGAATACTCCCTACATCACTCTCCAAGTTTAAAAGAATCCTTCCTCGAATTTTGAGCAATGTTTGCTTGATTATCCTAGTCAGGTGGTGCTCCCTTATGTCATTCCTTAGCCGCTTTGGCCTATTCCACCTTCGTGTAGGTGTCATCATTCTCCCCGGATGAGGGAGAACTCGTCCTCGAAGCGACTACCCAGCCATCCTTACCTCAGCGCTCAAGGTTGCGACTATCATGATGTTGGCTCTACCGCCAACTTGCTTCCCATACGATTCACCTTTTTGTGGCAATAGTACTGTGCATATTGCTTTCTCTTCAGGGTTTGGGTTCTCGGATGTCTTCGGCTCACCTTGCATTGTTTATGGTACGCCTTGGCTCGCCTTTGGATCCTTTTCTTCTCTTACCAACAAATCGGACTCCGGTTCCTCTACATCTTGACATGCCCCTACTGGATGGTCTTCCTCCTTGGTGATGCCAAGTAGGATTCGTCGACTGTAATCATGGTTGCCTTTTCTAGTTGGCGATCATTTGGGGTGGCGCCAACTTTTGCTTCCACCAAGTGTCGATCCCTTCGTTCGGTGTCAGATTCTCGGTCCTTGTCTCACTTGGCACCGTGACTTTCTTCGGCAATAGCCTGATCTTTACTCCCTCATAGACGAAGGAAAACGTGTTCTCCTCTTCATCATAGATGGTGCCTCTATAGTCCATCCATAGCTTCCCCAACAACACGTGGTAAGCGTCCATAGCCACCACATAACACCACACTAACTCCCAATACCTCTTCCGAATTGAAAAATTGAGCAAACAACGTTTTCGTGGAAGTTCCTGTTCACCTCTTTCGGCCATAGTGTAAGCGTTTGGATAATCTACAGTCTTCAACCAAAACTTCTGGATGGACTCTACAGAGATAGCGTTGCTACACCTTCCGGGATTGATGGCTAAGCGGGCAATTCTCTCACCCATTAAGCACATTGTTGGGAAGGTAGGTTGCTTTCACCTTTCTTTTTTGGATTTTGGGATAGCACCCAGTTTTAAGGGGCGTTGCGGTAGGGATCCTGGTTCAAGATCGGGATTTGCCCCCAGTTGGACCAAGCATCACTAGATTCACATAAATCTCTCTTCCTACTCCACAAATCTCCCCTCAAGTTGCTGAAGTTGGTCACAGTTAGTCACTTCTTCAACGGTGGTGTTCATTTGTCGTCTAAGGGCCATCGTTCTTCAGGAAGCGTACCTAGGCTATGATACAAACTGATGCAGCGCGTTAGAGAAAATAGGGGTTACTGGAAGGACCAACGGCCTTCCCTTTGTATTTTATTAAGAACGGTAATAAAATAAATAAAGACGGGGAGAATTAGCTCACTCACAACCCGAAGAGTCTAAATTCTCCAGAATAAAAATATCAGTTTAATCAAATTCCAGTCTCCCTTTCCTATTCCAAACCAGCTCCTTTTATAGAGGAGAATTACAAGATTTGAAATTCAAATTAAAATTTAAAATAAGGAAATAAAATCAAAAAGGAAAGAATCAAAATCGTCCATAAATCATGGCTGGAGAACCTGCAAGCCTTCTGCCGCGTCAACTCTTGGTGGCGCCAAGTATTGGTCGGGCTAAGTATTGGTTGGGCCAAGTATTGGTGAAGCCAAGATTGACCTGTCCTTGACTAAGAGCGTTCCTTCTCCCCACGTATACTTGGTGGCGCCATGTATCGGTGAAGCCAAGATTGGTAGTGCCCCAGGCTCAGCGTTCCCCTTCCTCTAATGGTTCCTTCAGACACCCCCCTATGGTGGCACCAAGTTCTTCCCCATACTCCACCACGCTCCAATCTCCTCTTGAACTTGCCTAGCTCGGGGGCCCGATCATGGAGACATGACCCGATAGTGTTGACCCACCATTGAAGGATTACTCCCTGCATCAGAATCCGTTTCAGTGAAAAACGTTTTGCTGTGAAAACAATTAAGGATGGACGATTGGCTAGAAAAAAATTGCAAGTATTAGTATCCATGGGTAAGATGTAGAGGTGGCCATGGGCCGAGTTGGGCCAGGCCCGGGCCCTCTAGGCCCGCCCTGCAAAGGGCCGGGCTGGGCCTGGGTCTCAGCCCGGCCCAGGCCAGGTTTGGCTTGGTCACAAACCCCCCCCCCCCCCCCCCCTCCCCCCCCCCCCCCCCCCTCTCTCTTTGATTTTTGAACATGCAAAATTGAAAAAACTGCAAATTCGTTTTGTACAAAAATTATTATAATTCATTGATGAATACTATAGGCTACAAATGTAATCCATCACAATCATTAATAATGCTAAATATATGTAATAAAATAAAATGTATAATGAATAATGGTAATGGTAAATAATGTAACAAATACAAATACATCAGTTGGTAGGATCTATTTAAAAGTACAAATATGTTTATTAAAAAAAAAATACAAACAAGATATCGACGTACAACAATAAAAAAAAATTAGTCTATGCAGGTTGGGGGGTTGCTGTGCCTCCGTCTGACATATCGGTAGTGAGTTTGTCTTCATCCTCGCTCGATGAATTCGGCCTCAGTACGTTTTGGTCCCTAGCCTCTCCATACATCCAGTCCTTGAAGCACATGGACATCTCCAAGCTGAGTGATGATAGCTTCCCCTTCTTCATTCCAAGCAACCTGCCAATAAGACTAAAAGCACACTCCGATGCTACTGAAGACATCAAACACATTAGTATATCACGTGCCATGGAGGAAAGCATGGGATACTGGGTTTGATTTGTACACCACCATTTTAAAATATCAAATTGCGGATTCGACGGTATTGGGAAGAATTGGATTAGCGGCATCTGCTTATAGTAATCTAACTCGTAACATGACATGGAAGTTTGTGTGGGCATGAATTGGCCCAACAGCTTCCGCGTAATTGACGTGTGTGCATTACTTCCACTAGATGTGGAAGATCTAACTGCAGTACGAGTAACATATGGATTATAAGATAATAATCACTGAGAATAATGGGAAAATGAAGTGTGTAGGTCTTAATCGACTTGCGCAATGAATTTTTTGGTATCAAAATCATATTTTAATTGTTCGTAAAAATATTTGGCAGACAAGTTTATACCCGTGAGTTTACAATGGGGATCCGGAATAGTGGCAAAACAATATATAAGAGGCAGTTCAATATTTGTAAAACTTGGTTTTCATTGGCTTAATCGATTCAGTAAACACGGGGTTCGATTCATTTTTAGACGTCTAAGATACAATATCAATCAATCTAGACATTGCTTGTGGTATATTTGGATAATAGTAATCAGAAGAAAAGTTGGTAGTGTCTCTAAAAATGGTTAAAAAAAAAATTCACAAATTTCGTTAATTGTGTCCGAGTGTACATCGTTCAGATTATAATCACTTAAATCTGAAGGAGTATCCTGTACAAATTCCACTAGGACATCCTTTTATGTTATTATGCACTCTAACATTTCTACAGTTGATGACCACCTAGTTGGTGAGTATAATTTAAATTGTTTATACTCTAACCCATGTGTCCTACAGAGAATTTTAAATCTTCTCTTTCTGGTTCCGGATGATTTTATTACTATTGTTACATCTCTTAAGGTAGAAAGAGAAGTGTTTATTAAACCTAAAGATCCATCACCATTAATACAGTATATGACAAATGCAACGTGAATGAAAACACCACCCACCTTACACGGGTTTCATATGCCTACTTAGTTATTTAATGGATGTGTTATTACTAGCAGCGTTGTCTAATTTGATACTAAAAATACGATGCTCTATCCCGCACCAGCAGACTGCCTTCATAATCGCACCCGTGATTATGTTGGTAGTGCGGGGATAATCTAAATATGCAAAATGGAGTATTCGTTTTTGAATGGTGAAGGAGGAATCGATCCAGTGTGCCGTTATGCACAAGTAAGGCACACCAGGTTTCGACTTCCAAGTGTTGGAAGTCAACGAGAACATGCTCGTGTTCACCCTAAAAATTTCGAAAACCTCAGTTTTCATCTTATTGTAAGTTTTAAACGCGTCCCGCTTTAAAGTGTTCCAAGGAACCCTTACGATGGCGGGGTTCACCCCTGTTTGGAGATACTCCACGTCACTAGGGTCTACGCCGGTGCTAAAAGGCTTTTCTGCCTTTATTACATATTTAGCTAGTGCTTGTCTATTAGTTTCTCGGAGAACATAAAGTTAGCAAGCACACCGGTCGCTTGCTGTACTAAATGTTGTTCGGCTTTATCTGGGTCTTGTTCGGGGTGGCACCTAATTATATGTCTAGTTAATGTGCCAGTCCCACTGCCGGGTGGATGACCACATAATGTACAAATCGCTTTATTATTGTTCCTATCTAAGTTGAAGTGCTTCCATACCCCACTAGTACTAGTTCTAACGCTCTGGGGTTCGGTAGTCGGTGTGGGTTCCTCTTCAGTCTTTGAGTCTCCACCACCACCACCCGACTCAGAAAAATCCTGGTCGTTGTTGTACTATTGTTGTTGGAGGTCCCAATCTATGGTGTCAGTGCATAGAGGTGATGGGCCTGGTTCTAAAAATGCTTGTTCATCAGTATCAAGTTCGACAACTCTACCCCTCTTAGGTACTTTAGGCAGTCGAGAAGAGCTAGAACTAGAATGACCGGCTAGAGACAAAGATGCGTTTTGTGCCATGGTAATGTAGAGAGAGAAGAGAGAATTAGATGAAAATTTGTTGGGAAGAAATGGAATGGGGGGACTGGGTATTTATAGTAATTTTTTTTTTTTTTTTTTTTTGGCTAAAAAGCAAGGGGGAGCAACGGCTCCCGCTCCCAACGGCTCTTTTAAAGAGCCATTGGGCTTTTGCGGGCCCGGGCCAGACCCCAAAAATTTTGGGGCTCATGGCCCAGCTTGGCCAGGCCCGCTACAATAGCCGGCCAGGCCCAAACTGGCGGGGTCAGGTCGGGTTCCGGGCTGACCCGGCTCACTGGCCACCTGTAGTAAAATGTGTCTGGGAAACTTCAACCAGGGAGAGAATGAAAAAAGTCAAATTTGTTTGATTTCAGCAGGAGTTTGTAAATTTTTGTGCCGAAATTATATTTTTTGTTTTACTATCGTGAAAGTAGGATTCTAAGTTACGATAACACACTGTAACAAATCATGAAACTTAATGGTAGATAAGCCATTTGGTTTTTCCATCGTGTTAAAAGAGATTTTTGGCATGAAATTGAGGTGGTGTTTCATGAGTAATTTTCATTTTTATTTTGTGTGTGGTATTTTTCCAGCGTACTGTGATCTTACTTTGCCTATTTTTTCACTTTGAATATTATTTTACAAATTCAATGAATTACTTAAAATTATTAGTTTAATTGTTGATAGGAGCGTTAAACCAAGTTACAAAGAATTTGGCATGCGAATGGGCAAAGGACAATATTCGGACCAATGCAATTTTGCCTGCGATGACAAGGACTTCATTGCTCCAAAAGGTTCAGGCACGTGAATTTCAGCTTTCTTGCGAATATTACTCACTCAAATTTTTTTTAAAATGGCTTGTCCAATTTACTAAGTAAAGAATTACATGATCGATGGTTTCACAAACGCAAAAGAAATAATACAAAAAAAAAAATTGCAATTAAAACGAGAATATGAGATTTACGTGGTTTGGATCCCAAAACGATAGTCATAGTCCATATTTCCCTATCTTTCGAGAACTCTTTCTAATATATGAGGATTATGTTATAATTATAGGCTAAGAATCATCCTATGAACAACTTACGACTAAAATCAAGGCTTCTAAGTCAAAAGCCTTAGAATAAACAATCGAATGTTGCAAATATTCACTTCGTGTCCATGAAGATCCTCATAAAGAGGACTGACGGCTGGAATCTAATATGGAGAGCACACGGGAGATGAGATGGAGAGGAAATAAGAGTCAAATTAGTGAGAAAAATAAAGGTAGTCTAACATCAACAATAACCACCCCCTCAAACACCCCTAGTACACCCAGCCTTAAAACACAATTTTTGCCATTTAACATCACAACATCGGACGATTCTCAACCACCAAGGCAAATACAATCTCACTTGTCCGACAGATGCAAAAACTATTGGATGACTAAACGAGGTAGTTGAATGATTTTAGGATTTTGGAGCAGCACAAGCAAGCAAGCAGGGACTCAGTCATGTAAATAAGCAAAACAGGAAGAGGGATTGTTAACAATGATCAAGCCTACCTCATTTAAAAAAATCTGAATTAAAACATCCTTCATGTTGCACTTATTTACAATTTTTCCACCGTCTTACCAAAATTCCTTATTAGACCTCAAGTGGCGTACCTCGGATCGTTCTCTTATCAATCTCACCATTTTAGTCTTCAAACTACTAGACATACTATGGCCATGAAGCGCAAAAGAATCCTTGGTTCATCCTACATTCTATTCACCTTGAAGTAAGTTAATTGACTTAACAAATGTATATCTAAAGTTACGACCTTGGTTCCTATATCTGATGTATTATCATGAGTGCAAATTTCTAGGGGCCGATCCTATTATTATCAACTACTTTCATGCAAAGTTCCTCCTAATACCTACATGTTTGGTCTGATCAAGATATTACATAGAGCTGATGACTCATTAATAGTATAAATCTAAGGTACACCTAGTGCTAGGTTTAATTATGAGAAAAGACCATTTAGCCAAATGCCGTCCTTGATAGCATCTATTAGAGCTGAATACTTGGCTTTAGTGGTATACAATGTTGTTATTGGTTGAAGCTCGAATTTCCAACTTATTTCACCACCATTAAGGGTTGTGAAATAAGCACTAGCAAAATTTCTTCTATCTAGGTCTCCACCACAGTCAAAGTCAGTGTATCCTACTAGTTGGAGGTGTAACTCAACTTTACCACCTTAAACTAGTTGTGCTCTTTAAGTACAAAAGTAACCATTTCACCCCATGTCAGCATTCTTTTCCTAGATTAGCCATATACTTAGATAAAACACTCACTAGTGATGAGTTTGGTCTAGTGCAACTCGTTGCATATATTACTAAGAAATTGGCATTGACTTAAGGAACCTTAGACATCTCTTGTTTTTCTAGGTCATCAATTGGTGAGTGCCCTGCAAAAAATTTTAATGGCTAGCATTCTGATTGGTTTACAGCCAAACATGTTAATTCTTTCTTGGACCTTTTTAAGATATTTCTATTAGAGAAGTTGATTGTTTTTAAATCTCTATTTCTATTTGTTTCTATTCCTGGAGCCTTATTAGCTTGACCAAAATCTTCTATGTCAAAACACTCATTTAACATATCTCTCAACTTCTTGTTTAAAGTTAAAGACATAGTGTCGTAAGCACATCATCAAAATAAATCAGCAAGTATATAACAACATCACAGTCAACATTCATGAAATAAAAACAGTTATCATGCAGAGATGGTTGTTGTTCTAGTGGTGCAAGCATGGAACCAATGCCTTGCCGGAGTAGTGCGACCTTCATCCTTGCCCTCCAAAAAGTAAAATCGTTTTACCATTGAATTTCTCGATTACAAATTTTGTAGACATTATTTAAGAATCTAAAACTAAACCTAAAGCTCCGTTGTACCACTTTCAAAAATGGCTTGACAAAATTGCAAAGTCAAGAATTACAAAATCGACGAATTTCACAACCGTGAAAGAAACAATAAATAAAATTACAATTGAAAGAAGAATGCGGATTTTACGTGGTATGGACCCTAAAAGAAGGCCCTATTCCACTGTCTACACCCTAATTTTAACTAGGCTGGGACAACGCCAATTTAAAGTAAAGTGCCATGTGGTCATCATGTGAGGTTATCCTCAAGAGGGGTTAGGCCCTTGGGTACTATAGTAAAGACATCTCGAGAGCTATTCTTGGGAAGAGTTATTACCCTTGACAAGGATATCAGCCACTCGAGGCTCGAGATGGCAGAAGGGTGAAATAAGCCCGAGTTTGAGGTGCTGCTTGGAAAGTGGCACAAATGTTAGTTTCCAAGCTTGAGGAATTTACTTGGAGCACAATTTCAGTTTCTTGGGCCTTAAGCTTGATTTAAAGGAATGTAAAGCTTCTAGAGGGAACTTCTACTCAAATTCCAGACATGGACATCACGGATTTCCCTCCAAAATGCAAGACACATTCTTAAAGAATAAACTCACATAAAGGAAAACTTAGGGTCTAGATATGGGTCGGAGTTGCGGTGAAGATACGAGTGGCCATTATATTCTTTTTCTATAAATAAAGGACTTTGCGTCACTCCAAAGTAGTACACACACACACACTCAAGACAAAACTTCTTCAAGCTTTTTATAGCACACTTGTGCTTTTTCCTTAGGAGTAGCGTAATACTGCTAGGCATAGCATAACATAGATCTTTGCTATAGTTACCTTGGTAGTAATACAGTTCTTGGGCTTCAAGTGTGACTTTCCAATTTTAATATGTTCCCACAAACTGACAAGTTGAGATTTGAGGCTTTTGTTTACGGTTTTGACAGCGAAGGCTTTGTCCCTTGATTGCATTGGTCTTAACACTACTGTCACTGCTTGACAAGTCAGGTGAATAGGGTCACGCCATTGATTAGGGCTTTGATGGCTAAGGCTTGTCCCTTGATTGTGTTGGTCCTAATCCAATGACCTAACTATGGTTTGTTCCACTCAATCTTGTCAGACCTAAACTCATTTGAGTTATTATATGTCAAAGGGTGCCAGGCTTAAAAACTAGATTGACTCGGGCTTATAAGTGAACGGCTGAACTCTTAGATTTGTCTTCACCCCAGTTTCTTACTTTTCTTTGTATGAGGAAAGGTGTCCGTGGGCCTTACTCCGTCATTGTAACTGCCACATGATTTAGATTCATATGTTTTAATTTTCTGTCATAAAAATACGTAAACTTCACATAAATATTTAACAAAGTCTCCTTAATTGAAGTGGAAGCAGAACTCACGGTATAACTGAACTCTGATTCACCATCATATCACAACCGTTTCTCCAAAAAAGGTGAGTGGTTGAGGTCAAAGAAGTGCAGTTTGTAATTAGGCTCACTCCCTAGTCGTAGTGAGTCCATTTTACACATTTGTTTTGTTTTCATATTCGCGGCGACGACACACACATCACTTGAAATAAAATAGTGCAAACACGTATTTTTTGGTGACCACAGTTGGAGGCTCGAAATGAGATTCATCTTTAGCCAGTCGTGGATTACCAAAACATAATTGCCGACCATTCACAGATGGTCATAAAAAGGTGGTCTAGTGCTCTCAAGCTCGAGGAACCAGAAAGCTTAGCCCTTATCAGGTCCCCGCTTAAGCGTCCTTTAGAACAAAGTCCCATATCTTGAAGGGATGAAATTAGTCATTGCTACGGCAACAAAAGTGGTGGTGATGATGACATCCCAAACGATGAACGTATTGGGCTCGATGGCCATTCTCACAAGAGTTTGATGTCCATGCTTAAGGGTCATTTAGAGATTGTGGACCAGAGAGTCCAATAACCATGAGAGAAGCCTTTGAAAGAGAACGTGCTGAACCTGAGCGCAATCTTCCCATAACCGAGCCCTAGTTTGTTCATGGTTGTCCTTAAGCGAAGACATAAAGGCTTCCGTCTTCCCGTGGGGACGTGTCAAATCCGGAATAGGTGTCAAGTCAATCGAAGAATGGGGAACAAAGCCATAAACTATCGTGAATGGTGCAAACCATGTGTTTCTATTGAAAGAACTGTTACAGGCGAACTCCACCTAGTGCAACTTCATCTCTCATCCCCTAGTGTGATCAACAACTAGGCACTAGAGAAGGTAACCGAAATATCGGTTAGTGACTTCGGTTTGTCCACCCGTTTCAGGATGGTGGACTGTGCCAAAGGCGAGGGATGTATTCGCCTTCTTCCATAACGTCTTGCAAAAGTGGTTCACGAACATGACATCCCAATCAGAGATAATATTACCCGGTAACCCATGCAACTTGTATACTTCCCAGAAGTAGAGACTTGCCACATGTATGGCGTCAGTAGCGTTCTTGCGTCCAATAAAAAGTTCCATCTTGGAGAAACAGTCTTCGACAATAAAAATGGAATCAATTTTGCTAGTGGTTCTCGGTAAGCCCAAAACGAAGTCCATGCTGATATCCATTTACGGCTGACTTGGAACCGGTAATGGCATATAAAGGCTAGCGTTTGTCACGCCTCCTTTCGAAACTTGACAAACATGGAAATGTTTGACAAACCTTTCAACCGCCCTGTGTACAGTAAGCCAAAAGTAGTTGGCGGTAGCAAGATGAAATGTCCTATCTTGTCCCACATGTCCCGCGTTGTACTTCTCCTCAATATTCTTGAGCAGCTGGCTTAAGCTCGAGATGCAAAGTTGGTTTCCTTTGAAAAGAAAACTGTCGTGAACAGAGTAGCCAGGAACAGATCCTGACTGCACATCTCGCCATATGTTACCAAAAGTGGGATCGTCGTGGTACTGACTCGCCAACTGACTGAATCTGGTAACCCCTATTCTTTTCTTTGTCAGGACAAGACTCCGACTGCTTAGAGCATTCGCCACCTTATTCAGTACACCTGACTTGTGCTTTGTCGCAGAGTTGAAGAGCTATATGAACCCCGCCCACTTGGCCCGTCGATCTGATAGCTTCTCCTAGCTGTTGATGTATTTCAAGGCGACGTTGTTGGTACATAGCACCAACTTTATATTGGCAAGGTAAGACTTCCAATGCCTCAAAGCCTCGACAACTGCGTAAAACTTGACGCCATAAGTGGAATAGTTTAGCTTGCTCCCATCAAGTTTCTCACTAAAATAAGCGATAGGCCTCCCTTCTTGGCTAAGTACGGCTCCTCTCCGAACTTTGGATGGGTCTGTTTGGAGTCCAAACGTGTTGTGGAAGTTAGGTAGTGCTAACACTTGTACCATTGTGAGTTTCCTCTTCATCTCCTTAAGGGCGGCAGCAGCCTCTGGAGTCCAAATGAAAAAACTATGCTTCATTCAATCTGTCATTGGTGCCATCATTGTGCTAAAGTGAGGTACAAACCTCCTATAGAACGACGGCAACCCATGGAAACTACAAAATTCTCCAATTATTTTCGGTTGAGGCTAATTGCAGATGGCTGTTATCTTCCCCTCATCAGCTACGATTCCATCGTTGGAAAGTACGAAATCAAGGAATGTGACCGGGACCTTTACAAACTCACACTTCTTTAAGGCGACAAATAGATGTTGTTCCCTTAAGGTATTCAGCACTTCCTTGAGGTCCCTCTGTACTCAACTCAATCCTGGCGATAAATCAGAATGTCATCAAAGTAGACACCAACAACCTTCCAATGAACGGCCGAAGGACTTGATTCATGAACCTCATGAAGGTATTTGACGTGTTGGATAAACTGAATAACATGACCAGCCATTTATGAAGCCCCTCTCCTATTTTGAAGGCAGTTTTCAACTCGTCCCGTGGCGAGATCAGAATTTGGTGATAGCCACTCTTTAAATCTAACTTGGTGAACACTGCTGTAAGTTGGCCGAGTGAGTCATCCAGTCGTCGTATGGGGATCCGGTATATAACCATGATCTTGCTGATGGCCCTGCTATCAACACACATCCGCCAGCTCCCATCCTTCTTCGGCGTCAGTAAAGTAGGTATGGCATAGGGGCTTAGACTCTCCCGGATGAAACCTTTGGCGAGAAGATCCTCTACTTGGCATCTCAGCACTTCGTGCACTGAAGGACTCATTCGACAGTGTTTCCTATTCGATAATGAGGTACCCGACACTATATCGATACGGTGCTGGATGTCTCTAAATTGCGGCAGTGTGTCCGGCAACTATTCTGGGAATATGTCAACGTATTCCTTCAATAAGGTGGCAACTTCACTCGGTAAGCTTGCACTCCTTCCCAATCAGCACATACACTAGTTTGGTGTCCCCAAATTCCTTGGCAAACATGGTGGGCCCTTGTATGTTTGGGTGCTAAGCTTCAAAAACCCTGGTGTCTCCTCCTTTTGGTAGCAAGATGATCTTAGTCCCCTCAAAGATAAAGCTATATGTGTTTTTCCTTCCGTCATGGACGGCACCCCTATCATATAGCCATGGGCATCCCAACAGCAAATGTCAGGCGTCCATAGTAACAACGTCACACAAAGTCCCGTCCCTATATTTAGCCCCAATCAGAAAATTAACCAAGCAACATTTGGATATGGTCACCTGATTTTCTTTCTTGAGCCATGACAACTTGTAGGTATTGGGATGCACTTCTGCCTTCAACCCCAACTTGGTGACTGCTTCCTTGGATATTATGTTCTCACAGATGCCTGAGTCAACGGCCATACTGCACAGCCTATCGCCAATGGTGCACGTGGTCTAGAACGTGTGGTTCCTCAGCCAACCATCTCCCTGCTGCTCTCTAGGCATGAAGCAAGCGCGCCTAACCACTAATAGATGCCCCTTATCACTCGCCACAACATCCTCTTCCTATTCAGGCAACTCATCTTGGTTGTTTTCTTCAATGGTCGCGCCCTCTTCCTCTTGAGGCTCATCATTGAAAAGAGCATCGTTCGGCCTATCACCCCTCCGGCAATCAGCTGCACAATGACCAACTTCCCCACACTCGAATCAACATGTCCTGGATGAACTTACCATGTCTTGAGTAACCTGCTTCCCTGTGTTAGCGACTGGTAGTCTGCTCTGTGCATTCTGAGTTGGTGTTACTCATGTTTGGTCTCTTTCGCCAACTTGAACCCCCCATGTTCCACCAACTTGGTGATGCCTCTGCTGCCATTCCACATTCACGACTCTCTGACTTGCCTCAGACATGGTAAAGATGTCAAAAATGTTCAGCACCTCTTTTATTGATTTCGTCAACCCGCCAATGTAATGGTCCACCAACTACTCCTCGGTTTTCGCCAAATCATTACTAGTGACTAACGGGTAGAACTATGCCATGTACTCTTCCACAGATCTCGAGCCCTGACACAATCCCTGTAGGCGCTGATTATGAGGCAAGAAGGTGCCTCTCATATGCTTTATCATTTTCTCGCATGATTCTATCTTCGACTTCCCTTGGTGAAGCCGAATTTGCTTAAGCTGATGCCACCAGGTAGCTGCCTTACGCTGTAACTGAGTAGCGACGAGCGGTGCCTGCTTTCTCTCCAGCACTTCCCTGAACTCAAGAATCTCCTCAACGGCAACAAGCCAATCCAGAACTCTTCTGGGCGTCCTCCTCCATTAAACTCCGGAATCTCAATCCATAGGCCTGATTCCCACCTCAAATCATCACGATCATTGATGTCACCAGTACTGGGTCGATGGTAGCTCGGCCTAGGATCTGGTAGCTTTCATCCATCTCCTCTCCTATTGCACCCGGTAATAATGGGCATTGCGGCAGAGTTCCCCGTGCAAGATCGGGATTTGCCCCCAACTGAATCAAGCAATACTCAATTTTCTAGAATTTCTCCTCTATCCTCCTCTCAGTTTGCTATTGACAATCACGGTCATTAAAGTCTTCGACTGCTGTGTTCCTTTGTCGTCCACTGGCCACCTCAGAAATTGTTCTAAACTCTAATACCCACTGATGCAGTGCGTAAGTGGGGAAAGTAGGGGTACAGGAAGGTTCAATGGCCTTTTCTTTAATTTTATTAATAAAAGGGGAAATAAAGCTCGATTCTCACAACACGAGAAAAGAGGCTCAAAATATGAATAAAGTCTGAAGAAATTGGGATCCCTCTAAAACCCTAGCTTCGCCTCCTTTATATAGAGGAGTCGACGGAAGACTAATAAGGAAAGAAATCACAATTAAGCATAAAAAAGAAAATAAAAGCTAAAAACAAAAGAAATTAAAATTGAATTAAGATCCCGGTTGTCCCACCTTGATCCCGTCTTGAATCCCTACATCCATGTCGCCTCTTGAATCCTGAGTCCCACCTACGCCGAGGCTTCAGCTAGCTTATGCCCAAGCCTTAGCGAACAGCAACAATAATATGGGACAGATGCTTAAAAATGTGGTGTAATATTTTGCAATCTGGGTTGGTAAAAGAATGCAATAATAGTGGTTTGTTATCAATCCTTTCTTTAAAAGTGTTCTACCACTTAAGGATTTCTTTCTAAAAGTAGGAAACCCTTCTGCCACTAGTATGTTTACCCCCTAGCATAAGAGAAAAACAATATGGTAGCTAGTTTTAAGGATTTTAACTTTGTCCAAACTTTCTTTGTGAGCTTAATTTGGCTCCGCGTTGTTTTTTTCTTATAACTTTTCATTCATTTCTCACTTTTGATGTTAATGTTCAAAAGTTGGGGTGTTTATCGATTGAAACATAGATATAAACACACAATAAGCCAGTAAATGCCTAAAATGTTGAACTGGAGATTTGATTATATGTGAATTTGTTCTACTTGTGAGAAATTAGCCAGTGAAATCCAAATGTTAGTCGAGAATGGTATTCAATACATGAAATAGTTAGTTTATTGCCTAAATTTAGATAGAACAAAGAAAATCATATTTTCTTTTAAATCAAACAAAGTATAATAAAAATAAATTATATTTCTCGTAAAAAAAAAATCTTTCCTGCATTAAATTTTTTTAGTTAGAGGTTTTCCCTTTGGATGCCAAATTGAGCCTTAAAGATAGCAACATAATTGATTACTCTCTATTTGTTAACAAAAATTTTCAATTGATTAAATGCCTTGCCAGGGACACAATGTCTCGCGATCGGTGAGTGTGGGAGGGCGATAGAATATTTACAACAGAAATTTGCTAGAATCTGGTAATCTCTTATTATAATGCACTATTATGGTTCATGATTAAAATAATATATCTGCTCCAAAAATACTTATATATTATTGAAATATAATCCATGTTAACATAACTAGATTTGTCATGTTCTGTGAGAGGATAGCCAATTTGACTTTAAGATATCTGAGTGACAAAATTTATAAGCCACATGGTGCCTTATCACATATACTTAAACATCATGATACGTAGTAGGGAAATATGGAACTTCTACCTACCTAAGGTCCTGTTTGGTTTTGTTCTATATTTTTGTAGATTTTACTTTTGAGAAATTCAAAATCATTACCAAGCATTTATTCCTATATTTGGTATTGTGTTTTTAATTTTCAATAATTATGGTAAAATCTAAAAAATTTAAAAAATATAATTTCTAGTGTATGGTTTTATTTTTTTTAAAAAAGAAAAATTGCAAATAAAAAACGATGGCATAAATACTTTGATAAACTGAGACCACTCTTAAATTCTATTCGACAGGAATCAGATGATGAAACCAAGAGGATGATTGAAGGCGTGATTGCTCGAACTCCAATTCGGCGAATTACGGAACCGGAAGACATATCGCCTTTAGTGGCATTCCTTTGCATGCCTGCTGCCTCATATATTACTGGACAATCTATTTGCATTGATGGAGGCCTCACAGTGAATGGGCTCTAGCTTCACTGACTGTATTACTAAATATCACCATATATCTATTTCATATTTAAGATTTAGATTTATTTTAAATTCTTTATCTAGACCTTGCTTTATCTGGATTGTATTCAAGTTTATCTCATCTTGTCTTTACTTTTCTATAAATATAAGTCAAGGCTACCAAGTCTTGTATGCCAATAATTCATAAATATTTCACATGGTATCAGAGTAGAAAACCCTAAAATCCTTCCTCCCCCCCCCCCCCCCCCCCCCCCCCCCAAAATAAAAAAAACTTTAATACTCACGGCAGCCTACTTCTCCCTCTCTCGAAACTTTCGCCATCTCCCTCCTTCTCTTCCCAAACAATCGTCCCTCCCTTCTTCTTCGCTAACAAGGCATACCTCTCCTTCAACCTTGAAAACAAGGGTCTGCCATGGTAGCTTCTTCACCAAACCCTAGCACCCCTAGTCAGCCTTTTATCTCCGCCACTGCAACTTCCCTGATGACCCCTGGTTTCGTCTCTTGTGCTTTTCCCTCTTACAGCTCAGTCCTTGGCAGTGTCACCTCCACCTTATCCACGACTGGTACGGTTCCAATCTCTCTTCCCCAAATTATAGTACCTCCCTCTACTGATTTTCACACCAATATACCACATATGAACCCTGGTCTTTCTCCTCCCACATTACCATCCTCTCTTACTACCAACCTATTACCTGCCTCACCTCTTCACTCCATCTTTTTGGTTTCTACTTTCACAAATCTAGTAACAATCAAACTTGAAATTCCCACTGATTACTCCCCATGGTGTGAACGAATCTCCATTATCGTTCGGGCACACGGACTCATGGGTTTTGTTGATGGCACCTTTCCTTGCCCTATACAACACATTAATTATCCTGATGGCTCCATTATTCCCAACCCTGAATATATCTCCTGGACATGCACTGATCAAAGCATACCTTCTTGCATTGCCAATACCCTTGCCCGACCCGTTCTCAATGATGTCATCCGTCAACCCACCTCTAAAGAGATATGGGATGCCCTAAACAAACGATTTGGTGATCACTCTCTTGTGAAAGAATTTGATCTACGTACTCAATTGGCACTACTTCGCAAAGACAATAAGCCATTAAAACCTACTCATCCGAACTCCAGTCAATTGATGATGACCTTGCTGCTATTGATTCTCCTATTTCTACTAAAGAATTGCTTCATTATGCCTTGTTTGGGCTTCCTCCAGAGTATGGTGCATATGGCACCATTATGCGCAACTTCTCGTGTAATAGTACTTTTGAAGAACTCAAGACGTCCCTCCTAAATGAAGAAGCTTCCTAAGCACGCCTTGCTAGCCGAAACACTATCGAACCAGCCCACGCCCTTGCTGCACAATCTCCATCACACGATCCTATGGGTGCAGGTCATGGTCGGGGTGCTCAAGGCCGCGGCCAACGTGGTGGCCGAAATTCCAAAAACCGAGCAAGACATGGTGGTCGCGACCCCGGTGGGCAAGATTACCAACATCAATCAATATCAGGTGGCTTCCCCTTTTGGGCCTCGGGTCATTATACTGCTGGATTTCCTTTGCCTCACTTCACTTCTCAGGTACGTAATGCAGGTAATCATCTCCATCAGTCTGGTGAGAGCATACTCAGCCCTGGCCCTGGTGTTTGTCAAATCTATCAACAACTTGGTCATAACGCACTTCACTGCCAGCATCGGTATTCTCAGATTGATCTCTCTCAATCTTTATCTGCCCTGTCTATTACTTGGCCTATAGATTATACATGGTACCCTGACTCTAGAGCATCTAACCATATGACTTCTAGCTTAGGTATTCTACATAATTCTCGTCCTTACACTGGGTCTAAGTCTATTTTAGTAGGTAATGGTTCGCTACTTCCTATCACACGTGTTGGCTCTCTAACGATTCCCACTTCTTCACATTCACTAGTCTGTCCCCTGTCTTTTTAGTGCCTAATCTCACTCATAACTAACTATATGTTAAACAATTATGTCGTGATAATAACTGCATTGTTGAGCTTGACTCTAACTCTTTTCGTGTCAAGGACAAAACTAAGGGGACACCTCTCTTTTGGACGCATAGTAATGGATCACTTTATGGATTCTCGCCGCATTCTACAAGACTTGTTGCATGTGCCATCAATTCAAACACTTGGCATAGGCACTTAGGTCATTTAGGGAATAATGTTTTGGATATTTTGAGTAAACAATGTTTTATTTCTGCTCACTCTACTTCTGTTAAACATTCTCCTCCTTATTGGTTAGAAAAATCACATTGATTAATTTTTGTGCGTGCTATTCATACTACTAGTTGTCCTTTGCAATTAATTCACTCGAATGTTTGGCAAGCCCCCTCCCCTCAAATTATACTTTTAAATATTATACGGTGTTTATTGACAGTTTTTCTAGATTTACTTGGCTCTACTCGATGCATAGGAAAGATGAAGTATATAACTTATTTTTGATTTTAAAACACTTGTTGAAACCAACTTGAATGTAAAATTAATTGTTTTCAAAGTGATGGTGACCGAGAGTTTCACAATAGGAAAATGGCTGCCGTATGTCGCACGCATAGCATCCATT
The DNA here is from genome assembly GCA_018398585.1 of Simmondsia chinensis. Classification (NCBI taxonomy): domain Eukaryota; kingdom Viridiplantae; phylum Streptophyta; class Magnoliopsida; order Caryophyllales; family Simmondsiaceae; genus Simmondsia; species Simmondsia chinensis. Next base: position 10,568,530 of record JAGTTD010000001.1, read on the forward strand.
TTCATCTTTCCTATCCTGATACCCCACAACAGAATGGGATGGCGGAACACAAGCATCGGCACACTAGTGAAATGGTACGGACGCTCATCTTTCAAGCACAACTTCCTAGGAAATTTTGGATTGATGCAGCCTATACAGTTCGTTTCATTATTAATCGGCTACCTACGCCGGTTTTACAAAATGTTTCACCCTTTAAAAGACTGTTAAATGTTTTACCTGGCTATCATTTTTTTCGCATCTTTGGGGATGCATGTTATCCTAACATTACACCCCATACCACTTATAATTTGGCTCCTCGTGCCATTCCATGCATTGTTTTAGGCTACACCACTCGCTACAAAAGATATCGATGTTATGACCCCAAAACTGAACACGTTCACATTAGTTGCAATGTTCACTTTATTGAAAACGTTTTTCCCTATCGTTCTCTAATGCCTTATGGCACAAGTATGTCTAGTAGATCTACATCCATTGAGGTACCACTCATGATCACACACGCATCTCGCTTGTCCGCACAACCTAACTCTGTTCCATGTCACTTGCACACTACTCACTATTTACCTAACCGACTCCCCTCTTCCCGTGAGTCCTCTCCCAACCCTTTGGCTACTCTTTCATTTTTTACCATAGCTCCATCCTCGACACTGGGTATGTCGTTTAGTAGTGTATCTCCTATCAAAAATGTGCGACTCATATATTTTTTTTGCACGTTGACTCTTAATCCGAGAAATAGTCCAGGCTTGTGCATGGAAAGTTAATTGCTTTGATATGAAAAAGGATGAGGTTATCAAGTCTAACCAGGATCTTACATTCATTGGGAAATTGAATGAAGTATGGCGAGAACAGATTGACATCTTTCTATAGGTGGTTCGTGCCTTACTTCAGCTCGGTGATGGCGCCAGTCACAGAATATATGAAGGGGAGTTCCTTTGCTTGGACTCCGAGGGCAGTTGGGGCCTTTGAGGAGATCAAAATTAGGTTAACCACGGACAGGTATTAGCTTTGCCTGATTTTAAGAAGACATTCGAGCTTCACACAAACGCCTCCAAAATTGGAATTGGCACCATGCTTAGCCAAGAGGGGAGGCCAATAGCATTCTTCTACTCTCGATTTCGTATAGGTCGATGGAAGTAAGTTGAATTAATCTACTTATGACATTGAGTTCTAAGCAGTGGTTAGGGCACTGAGGCATTGAAAGACTTGCCTCGCCAACAAAGAGTTGGCATTGTACTATGACAACGTCGCATTTAAGTACATAAACAGCCAATATAAGCTATCAAATCGACACGCCAAGTATGCAAGCTACATTTAGCTTTTTCACTTCGTAATCAAGCATAAGTCTAGCGCCTTGAACAAGGTAGCGGATGCACTAAGTAGGTGGAGCCTTATCTTGTCACAGAGCAGAGTGACGGTAACCAGATGTCAGCAGCTTATAGAAAAAACACAAAGGTGGTCTCACCTTTGGTTACATATGGTAGGATGCCAAACCCGCCTCTGTTCCCTAATATTCCAGTCATAATCGGTTTCTCTTCTAAGGGAACCAACTTTGCATCCCAGATTCGAGCCAAGGGAACCAACTTTGCATCCCATATTCGAGTCTACGACTGAAGATCATTGAGAAGAAACACAATGAAGGGCATATGAGATGAGACAAGATGCTAAAGCTCATTAGCGCCAACTTTGACCGGCCTTCATTGTGAAAAGACGCAGAGATTTGTCAGACGTTGCCGCATTTGTCAAGTTCCTAAAGGGGAAGTGGCTAACACAGGTCTATACCTTCCCTTACCAATTCTGTGTCTGCCATGAGCGGATGTCAGTATGGACATTGTATTGGGACTACCACGAACACGGGGAGGCATCAATTCCAAATTCATCATTGTAGATCAGTTATGAAAGACAGTGCACTTCATCAGGTTCAAGAAGGCTGTTGACGCCACATATTTTCGGGTTTATATTTTCAAGAGCTATACAAGTTGCATGGGTTATCGACTAGTATCGTCACCGATAGGGATGTCAGGTTCGTCAATTACTTCTAGAAGGCGTTATGGAAGATGGCGAATACATCTCTCACCTTCAGCACCGTCTATCATCCTCAAACGGATGGACAAACTGAGATCACCAGCCATTCCCTAGGCAACCTTCTCCATGTCTTGTTGCTCACATCACTAAGGGATGTTGAATGTTCACCAAGCTGAGTTTGCCTACAACAACTCCGTTAATAGCAGTACAGGTCTCATGCCATTCAAAGTCGTCTATGTCTTTGTGCCATGATCCTCGATAGACTTGGGGTCTGTTTCGGATGTAATTCGTCCCCACAGAAAGGCGGAAGATTTAATCTCTACCCTTAAAGACATCCATGAGAAAACCAGAGCTTGATTGCTGGAAGCTACTGCCAGGTACTAGACAGCAAGTGACAAGAGAAGCCAGGCATTTCAGTTCCAGGTAGGTGGCAAGTGGGCAATCTTGACGAGGGGAGCGATTTCCAGCATGGGAATATAACAAGCTGATAGCTCGCAAGATCGAGCCTTTGGCGGTACTTCAGAAGATCAACGACAATGCTTATCATCTTCAACTTCAGTATGCGGACCTCTGACGTGTTCAATGCCAAACACCATGTTCCTTACTTTGGTGACGAAGATCCTACTAATCCTCTGAAGAATTTGAGGGCAATCTCTCTCCAACCCGAGGAGGATGATGCAGCCTGTTACAGGCTTGGCGGGTTGGTTGGCGGGTACTACTTGGCCGGTGCAAGGGTTGACGGGTATGAAGACGCGGAGCATGGAGGTGGACACGACGATGGGAAGAGCTTGATTTCTAGTAGGATTTGCTTTCTGTAATTATTTATAATTATTTTTTTAGTCTTTTATTCTAAGTCAATTAGCTCCTCTATTTAAGGGAGAGGAGATCTAGGGCTTTTTTTGGCTTTTATGATTTCAGATTTTACTTCATAAATTCATGGTTTTCTCTCTTTCTCGTGTTGTGAGAAATTAAGCAACTTTTCTCACCTTGTTTTTATTATTTTCGTAATAAAGATTAAAAGGAAGGCAGTTGAACCTTCCCGTTCCCAAACCCCACTTTTATGAATTACATCACAATCATAGTAGCCGAATTAGTTGATGTGCAAGTGACCATCGAGAAATTATGAAGATGGTAGATAAGCTAGATATCGATTCAAAGAAAGGGCAGAAAGAGTCAAAATCTAAGTGGAAAATCACTTGATCCACATCTGTAGGCATCACCCCAACAAGCGATGGCGCCGCTACCCCTGCCTCAACCACGACCAGCACCTTCACCGTGGTCCCCGCCACTAACACCGACATCGTAATAGTCGCCACCGTCAACACCTCTGCCCCTGTTTCCCCCACCACCGTCACCATCATCTCCTTCTTACAAGCAACAGAAAGTCATCCTAAAAACTCTAGCACTGGCACCACCAAGCCTGTCTACCTCTACCACCATGACCTTGCCTTCACGGTCGAGCTCTCCTGGCTTCTTATCACCCCTCACCATGCTGCCACCACCACACCTCCACTATGGCCTCAAGCTCATCTCTCTGCGACTCCCGCTATACTAAGACCATAAATGTTGTGGCACACATTGACAACTCCACTGACCTCGATGATCAGGCCGCAAATCCCCACGACAAATGTACAATTGTTCCTCTCTGCCAAGGGTCAACCGACCAGAATCCTAACCGTCGCTGCCACCGACCTTTACCCATTTCCTTATTTTCATATTAAGTTTGTAAACCCTAATTTTGGTGTAAAACTAAATAACTCTTTTGCCCCATAAATTTTGTCAGATTTGTTGTTTACCATTATTAGGTTAGTTAAGCAAATTTATGGACTTAAATTTTTTTTTATTGGGTCTATTATTATTATTGTTATTATTATTATTATTATTATTATTATTATTATTATTGTTTTGGTTCATTGTTTAGAGAAAATAAATTATATTATGTTATTTTATTTCTTTTTTATTTTAATATTCGATCCTAGAGGTTTACATATAGTTAGAAAGTGGCTCAATATCATAATGACTTTTGATGACAAGGATCTTTGAAGGGAAAATTATTTATATGAGCCAAAATACAAAATTATATAAAATAATCTTGTTATGGTCGGTCATTAGTATTTATACCTTTGTTATATTTACCTTTAAGTCCCTTTGTTTTCGTTGTAAATTGAAAGTATTGTAACCAAGGATTGTTATAAATGAATTGAACAAAAGTTTCCTCCCCTTTCTCTCTCTCTCTCCCTCTTTCATGTCTTATTCTTTTCCCCAATTTCTACCTTTACCTCCTCTAAGTTCTACTATATTATTATTAAAAAATTTGGTTTGACATATAAACTAGTCTAAAAGCATAACCTGTCTGATCATTTCAGGCGTAGTACGGATTACTTCAATAGTACTAACAAATTTCTTTGTCCATCATAATTTGATATTAATTTGGATAAAGATTGTTTTCGAGGTTGAGTACAAGCTCAACCCTGACCAAAAATTAAAAGCTTGTTATACTAAAGTCTAGGCTACAAACATAAGACAACACACAAATAAAATGATAAATCAAGTCATGGCTACAAACAAAAAAAAGGAAAAACCAATATAAAGTATAGAAATCTTCACATGAGTGCAGAAAGTATAAAAGGAAAACTCATGAATTTATGACTCTCTTGATTGAAGTTGACTTGGCTCTTGCTTTAGTTCCCCAATACTTCGGCCACTTGCACTTGAGCCTTTGTGAGAATTAGGATCTCTCTTGGCGACTCGGATATGAAGGGGATGTGAAAATAGGGCAAAAGATGTGAAAATTAGGCTTCCTCCATTTTATTTATAGAGGCGACATGCCGGTCTTTATTTGGCAACACGCGCAATTAACCTAAAGCGCACATAACTTTTGATCTATAAATAGTTATTGGCCAAATTACATATCAAATTGAAGATCTTGAAGAGATGTTCAATGTTCTCAACGATATATTTAGTGGAATTTTATATTACTGGATTGTGGATACTCTTCTTTCAACCTTTTGCTCGATCCAAACTCGACCATTTGACCTGGTTGGTTTATTCTCATATGTAGCCGGGTTTCCAAACGTAGTCTTTATAGCTTGTCTATGTCTACTTGTTCTTCATCACTTTCCATGTTGTCTTTACTCCAACACGTTTCAAGCTTAAATACACCTAAATCACGGTAACGCACATGTAATACCGGAAATCATAGAAATTAGGTATAAAATATTAGACATATTAGTTGCTCGCTATCATTCTCCAGTTACTTGCGATGTAAAGTGCGATCGGTTACTCGCGATTCTGTTCCGGTTACTCGCGATTCTGTTCCAGTTGCTCGCGATGACAAGTACGGTTGCTAACTCGCTTTGCTTTATTTCACTTGTCCTTTTATTAAGTAAGACAAAAAAAATTAAAGCATGCTGCACAATGGATACAATATGGGACCACCCCATTCCTGCAATACGTACACGCATCTTTATTTGTGGCCTCAAAAGATCTGCTTCGTGATCATGGCTTCACATTACGAACACCACTCAATATATTTTGAAAGTGAAACGCACACTCACACACACACACAGAGAGAGAGAGAGAGAGAGAGAGATGGCAACAGAAGAAGGCAACATAATAATTGGAGACAAGAGATGGTCTCTTCATGGAAGGAATTCTCTCGTCACTGGTGGAACCAGAGGCATTGGGTATGGGTTAGCCTTTCTCACATAGCATTAATGTTTCTTTTACTTGACTTCATAATTATTGTTCTGTTTTTTATGTTAGGGTTGGGGCCTCTTGGAAATAGCCTCTCTTCAAGGTAGTATCTTGTAGGGGTAAAGCTGCGCATATTTCACCTCCAGACCTTGGCTTGATGGTGTTGAACTATAAAACTATTTCGACCCTTCACCCATTAGTTTAAACTTTTGGGACAGATAGTTCTTTGACATAGTATCAAAGTTTTGTTGACCAAGAGATTATAAGTTCGAATCTCAACAACTCTCACTTTCAATATTTAAATAATTTAAGCATAAGGTACGAATTGGGAATGGCCCGCCTATGTTTCAAACCCAATTGGCACTCGCGCGAGAGGGCATGTTAAAGTACGAATAGTTATTCACCCATCAGCTTAAACTTTTGGGACAGATGGTTCCTTGACAAGTGGGAGCCTTTCAGGCACTAGGTTTATTGTTGCTGTTAACTATTTAGATAACCCTGGTTATTTTTTCTATAAAAAAAAATAGGAGAGCAATAGTAGAAGAAATAGCAAAACTAGGAGCAAACGTACACACATGTTCAAGGAATGAAGCTGAGCTGAAGGAGAGGCTACATGAATGGGAAAAGCAAGGCTTGAAAGTGAGTGGGTCGGTTTGCGATGTTTCTGATAGGGCACAAAGACAGAGGCTGATGCAGACTGTGTCTTCTGTCTTTCAAGGGAAGCTTCATATTCTTGTAAGTCATTACCAACAATGTTGAGCTTTACTTGATTAGAGAGAGAATCATAGAACATACTTCGCCGTAAATCACTATATATTTACCAATGCCCTTTTTTAATTTTCTATTGCCAAATATAATAATTCGATTTAGTTTTATAAAGTTACATAGGCTTCATATGGTTCGTTTTTTTGAAGTTGATATGCCGCCGAGGATATAATATTAGACAGTAAAATATTTTCCCTCACATGAACCAAAACCTCTTTTATGTTTTAGACAGAATGACACTTTCTCCTTTATTAGGAAAATATTTTCTCCTTAGCCAATTATTAATAATGAATCATATAAAATTATTGTAGAGTTTGGATGGTAAAAGACTAATGTATAACTTTCTCATGTTGATTTATCTGGGTCATCATTGAGGTATTGTCGTAAGTACTTTGGGTTCCTCTTAAGTTGTGTGGTATGGTCACTGTGGTTATTTATCGGTGTTTCATTTAATGCACGTAAACATCTGCAGTGAAATAGAACTTTTGACCTTTGAATTGAAGCAGTGGAGTTGTCATTTTTTGAACCAACAACGTGTGTGGAGATCAACTATTGCTTTGGAGTGCAGATGTTAAGGATCTAGGTCCCTATTTTCATTTCCGTTGGATGTGTTGTTCTGTTTTGAAACATTCAGAAGCTTGTGGGTTTAGCAAATTATGTTTGGCTTGATGAGTCCACCTTATATAGAATAGAAGTATAATAGTTTATCTATAAAGAAAGTAAAGTGGATTACTCTAACTCCTGGGAAGTCTTGACCCTCAGGTTGGGGGCACTGGAAAACAGCCTCTCTTCAGGTTAACACCCTAAAGGGGGAAGGCTGCGTACATCCCCACCCTCCCCCCCCGACCCTGCGTAGGCGGGAGCCCTTGAGGCACTGGGTATGTTCCTTTTATGCAAACACAACTCTACTAGCATAATCAAGGCATAATTGTGGTTTATCTTATCATATCATATCATTACTATATACCATAACTTATTATGCCATCCATGGTGCAACAAGACGGCGGAGTGGATGCAGTAAATGGAGAATGGCCTCCGCGGTACTGTGTGATAGGAAGTTCCAGTTTAAGTTAAAGGGAAAATACTATAAGACGGTAGTGAGACCGGCTATATCTTACGGGATAGAGTGCTGGCCAGTTAAGCAACATCACACGTAGAAGATGAAGGTAGCAAAAATGAGGATGTTGAGATAGATGTGTGGAAACACAAGGAAGGATAGGATCATAAATGAAGTCATGAGAAGTAAATTAGGCGTGGCCCCAATCGAGGATAAGATGCGGGAGCAACGTTTGAGTTGGTTTGGGCATGTTAGGAGGAGACCAAGCACTGCACCTGTCAGGAGATGCGAACAACTCCATGTTACAGACGAGAAAAGAAGAAGAGGCCGACCAAAGAAGAGTTAGATGGAAGCAATTCGACAGGACCTCGCCTATCTCAACCTCAGTGAAGAAATGGCCCTAGATAGAGATCAGTAGAAGATTAGTGTAAGGGTAATAGATATAGCGGGGTAGGAACGTCGCCATCGGGCTTCTTGCATACCTATCTGTTTATGCGCATTTCTGCCTTGCTTCTAGTTGCTTGCACTATTAATATGCTTGCAGGTTGCCCTTAGGTAGGCTCTCCCCCATAGATGCTTGGTTGCTTTCACGTTTTTGCTCTTGCTTAGATGCTTCCATGCGTGTCATGCTCTCCATGCACTTCGTGCTTTTTATGCCATCTTACTTTCCAGGATGGAGGTTCTCAGAAACAGCCTCTCATTAAGGTATCCCCCTGATGGGGTAAGGCTGCGTACATGATACCCCTCCCAGACCCCGCTCATGTGGGAACCCTTTTGTTGTTGTTGTTTTAACTTATTACGCCATGTACTCTATGGAATAAAAACGCACCATAACCTATTTTGAGTATTATTTGCAACAAAAACATAAAGTTTAACTTGGTATGAAAGCATCCAACACTCTAAACCTCCAAAAAGAAAAAAGAAACCCTGAATGTTTGCAGAACCGTTGCCCTTGCCACCTTTCTTTCTTTATTGCTCCAAAAGGCAGCATACTCCTCGAACACTTCTTTTCTTTCTCCAAGAACTACCATAATGACCACAAAAGCCTCTGTTAAAAATAGAAACTCAAAACTAAAACAATTCAAAAACAACTTGAATAAAACTTAAGATAAGAGAAAAGAATGAAGAATGAAAAATTGGTGCATTTCATTGATTAACATAACATCTATTTATAATACATGACTAGGGAAAATGAAAAGACAAAATAAAAACAAGACTAAAATCCTAAGTAATACATTGAAGGCTATTAGTGGTGCTCTTCACTTTCCCTTGACGGGTCACTAGCAAGAGAAGGGGGAAGAGATAATGCTCCACTAAATCTACAAATTAAGACCTATTATGGTACTAATAAAGACATAATACATAAATACAATATAGAAATATAAAATCAATATTAACAATCCCCGACAAGTTAGAATATGCAAATTGACAATGCCTAACTTGGAGAGAAGAAGAGAAAACGGAGGGTGTCCAAAAGCCTTTGTAAACACATCGGCAAGTTGTCCCAAAGAATGAATAAACGAGATTGTAATCTTCTTAGCCAACAACCGTTCATGAACAAAGTGGTAGTTAATCTCTATATGCTTCATACATTCATGAAATACTAGATTAGAAGCTATGTGTAAAGTTGTCCCCCTGAGTTAGCTTGTTTTCTTTCCCAATAAGCTCAAAAACTAACTTGGTGTCACCAACCTCCTTGGCAAACATGGCTCACCCTAGTATGGAACTTCGTCACACCAAATCCCATCCTTGTACTTAACCCCAATTGAAAAATTAACCAAATCCCTTCTCGAGCCAAGACAACTTGCAGGGATTGGGATGCGCTTTCAGCTTCAACCCTAACTTCGCGACTGCTTCCTCGGATATCACATTTTCACAGCTGCCTGAGTCAATGACCATGTGGCACACCCTGCTGCCAAGGGTGCACGTGGTCTGAAAGATGTCGTTGCTCAGCCAACCATCCCCCTGCTCTTCTCTAGGCACAAAGCAAGTATGCCTAACCACTAGCAGATGGCCCTCATCACCCGCCATAGTATCCTCTTCCTGTTCCGCCAATTGATCTTTTCCATCTTCCTCAATGGTCACACCCTCTTCCTCCCGGGGCTTATTAATGACTAAGGGCTTTTCCAAGTCCATCACCCTTTTGGCATTCAGCAGCATGATGAACAACTTCTCCACAGTTAAAGCAATGTGTCCTTGACGAACTCGTCAAGTCCTCTGTACCTTGTCTCCCTGTGTTAGCGACCGGTAGCCTGTTTAGTGCATTCTGAGTTGGCGGTACTCGCATTTGGTCTTTGCTGCTAGCTTGCACTCCCCAGGTTCTGCCATTTTGGTGGCGCCTTTGCTGCCGTTCCACGTTCATGGCTCTCTGGCATGCTTCAGACACGGTAAAGATGTCGAACATGTTCAACACCTCTTGTATTGACTCCCTCAACTCGACAATGTAACGGTCCGCTAGTTGCTCCTCAGTTTCCAACAAGTCATTCTTGGCATCTAACGAGTAGAACTCTGCTGTGTACTCCTCTACAAATCTCGAGCCCTGACATAATCCCTGTAGAAGCCGGTACATCATCCTGGCGTGATTGTGAGGTAAGAAAGCGCCTCTCAAGTGTTTCTTCATTTTGTCCAATGATTCTATCTTTGACTTCCCTCGGCGAAGCCGGATTTGCTTCTACTGATGCCATCAGGCGGGTACCCTACCCCGTAACTGAGTAGCGACAAGTAGTGCTTGCTTCCTTTCCAGCACTCCCCTGAACTCGAGAATCTCCTCGATAGCGACAAGCCAATCCAAGAACTCTTCTGGACGTGCTCCTCCATTAAATCCAGAACCTTAATCCGGAGGCCAGAGTCCCACCTTCGATCATCACGATCATTGACGTCACCGATATTGGGCCGATGGCATCTCGACCTAAGATCCTGTAGCTCCTCATTTGAGAACGAATTTTGGATGCGTTTGTCCGTCTCCTTTCTTATTGCGCCCGTTGTTAACGGGGGTTGGGGCCGGGTTCTCGGTGCAAGATCGGGATTTGCCCCCAGTTGAATCAAACAACGCTCGATTCGCCGGAATTTTTCCTCCAATTCCTCTATCCTCCTTTCAGGTTGCTATTGACGATCACGGACATAAAGGTCTTCAACGACGGCATTCCTTTGTCATCCATGGGCCATCTCAGAAGTCGTTCTGAGCTTTGATACTAACTGATGCAGCCAATAGGGGGACGGGAAGGTTCAACGGCCTTCCCTTTAATTTTATTAATTGCTAATAAAAATAAAGTGGAAACGATAAACTCGATTTTCACAACCTGAGAAAAGAGTGTACAAAATATGCATTCAGAATCTGAAAATTAGCTCACCCTAAACCCTAGTTTTCTGCCCTTTATATAAGGGAGAAGTTTGGAAGACAAACAAGAAAGGAAATCAAAATTAAACTAAAAAGGAAAAAAATAAAGCTAACAAAAGGAAAGAAATAAATCAGAATTTAAATCCTGTCAATCCCGCCTTAAGTGTAACCCGCGTAGCACCTTGAGTCCCAGATACACCAAGCCCAAACCTTCAGCTGAATCCCGCCTCTGCCAAGTCTTGGTGGGCTGCATCACAAGATTTTCAAACATGCGAACACTTTTAATCCAATGATTTTATAAGTCTATCAGAAAACTAGTGTTTGAAACCTATTTAGATTAATGTAACTTAAGCACAAGTGCCACTTATATCCTATGTTTATTTTAGAAAATTCTTAATTATATTGTACGGTATTTTGCTTGTATCACACGCAAAGAATTTTTGCTAATTTAATTTATATTAGGAAATAAAATGAAATAACCACCTATCTATGTACCTTGGCAAATAAAATGCACAACAAAGAAAAATATACTAAATCAGAAATAAAAATCAAATTTTAAACGAAAGCAGCTACTTCAAGACAGTATTCCAAAATTAAAACTCTATCCTCAAACTGATGCAGCACATGATATGGATAATGGGATGGCTCAATGGCCTTCCCTTTTGAATTTTATTATTACTGGAATAAAATTAACAAAAGAGGTTCATAAGCTCATTTCTCACAGGTCGAGAAATCGAGGTTACAAAAAAGAAGAAAACAATTTATTGGAATTTTAATTGGCTACCAAAAAATAACTCTTCTTCCCCTTTGTATAGAGGATGACAAGAGTTTAAAATTCAAACTAACAAATCAAATAAGGAAATCAAAACTAATCAGGTAAGAAAATTCCAGAATCAAGAAAATCCCTAAAATCACGGTTGGAAGAAAGACTCGTTCAAAGTGACCAGGACTTGGCGTCACGCCAAGTTTGTTCGCGCCAAGTGCGCTCCTGCTAAGACCTCAGCCGTCCTTCCGCCAAGTTGGGGCTTCACGCCTCAGCCCGTTGCATCACAAACTCAAACTACTATCAGTTAGTGCCTACATTAAGGCACTTGTATCATCTTCGATTGTTATCAAAATGATTCCAAGCTAGTTTAAGACTAGGGAACATCTTACAAACAAAATATATTAATCCTAAGCAAATTCACCAGGAACATGTTGGACTAAAAGGTAATATAATTCAAGTAGAAAATATATGACATACCATGCAATGATGGCTGGTCGGTCTTGGTTGGAAGTGCAGTTTAGTATCCGGGGCAATTACATATCTAATGGCTAGTCTTTTCATAAAACAAAGCCAATCTACCTTTTTCTTTCTTTACTAATTTTATTTACTCTATAGAGCTTTCATCACTCGTAATAAGGATGTTTGGGCGAAGTGCACACATTCCTTAGCTATTATGATGCTTTTTGCCTTTTATAGCTTCTTCATCATCTCAAAAAACATATAATCCTTATTATTCATTTTACTTCATCCACGATTGAGTGAACGAGTTCCACAGGGAATCAAGATCACATCTTATTGAGATTGCCTATTAATCTTTACATAAAGAACTTGGTTTACTCAAATATGCCATTATCAACCACACATGCCCTTGAATAAAAGTTCTCTATCACTTTCTACTATTATGCATCGTTCTCAGTAGCTCTTTTCTTACTACCCTACCCCATCCTTCAAAAATTTATTTCAATTGTTTGAGCATCTCTACTTCATTCGACATTCAGAACATCTGATACATGACCACATTTGACATTGATGCTAGAATGTAGCCTTAGACTAACTTACCTTAAGCTAGCATTCAAAACACTCCTTTGCTGCAGCAAAGTTTCAGAAACAAGAATCAGTGGCCAACAGGCATAAACTAATGGCCATCATGAACCAAGACACTGTCAATTCATTTTTTACTAAGCATAATAGGACAAATGAGTAGCATATCTATTAATATTGACTGCAATGTGTAATTCAAATCACATAAACGGTCCGAAAAATATAAACAGGACATGCAACATACAATGACAGTTTTCTTGCATTTAACAAACAAACAAAGAATAGAGCTCGCCAACCTATGTACTGCCTGAAAGTGTACTGCCCCAACTAGTCTAACCTTTACTCCCCATCAGCAAGGTTACATTGAGTTACCAATTTAGATGAGAACAATTCTCCTTTAAATGTTTCCTTCTAACTCTTACGAAACATAATTAACTCAATACTCTTCAATTAACATCAGATGATATGACAAATTTTTATAAGGCAAGAAAACATAGTATTCTAACCAACTAATTGCCATTACCTAGACATTAATAAAAGTTCATATAGTACTTCACGGCGGTATGGTCAAACTTGTTTTCCAATGCTTTAATCTATTCCTAAGAAATCTAACCCTGTAGTACGAAAATAAATGCTCTCCCCATGAAGTAATGCCCATCTACCATATTGTCAGATTGCTAATGATGAATGAAATTCATATACCATATTACAAAACCAATTACATATTTGATATCATTTCCTATTTGTAGTTTATAGAATTTTGACGAACAAAAAATTGGTTTTTGAAAATATGCTTTTCATTGGATTTTGTTTTTTGTTTACAGTTAAATTAATGAAGAAATGAAAACCAAAATTCAAAAATCCAATATAAGGGCAAATTATTTTCAAAGTACTTTAAATTTGTGATATGCACAAAATTGTTAGGTGAAGGACAAAAATAATATACAGTAGCAATGAGTAATCAAGTCATGCAATTTAAATTATGATTTATGTAACAACTTCACTTATTACACCCTACTATTTGTCGAGTTGAGAACCATAGAAGTACAAACCCAAAAAATGAATAAATAAATAAATAAAGGCACCAGTAAGTAAGAGCACAGTACAAGTTCTAAATGGCTTGGCCAATTGTGGCCATATGAACGAGGTTTTGGAGATTTACAATTTCAAGAAAGAGCATAGGAAAAAGCTGTTTATAATGAATTTGGTCAGTGTGCTTATACGTCATTTTGGAGTTCTATATGTGGTGGGGTTCGTCAGGATAAGCTGAATCCAAGCCCTCGCTACACACCCAGCTTGGTATTCCCTGCAAGATTCAATGAAACGGTTAGAGGGGCCCATGGGATAACCCACGAGGGACCCCTCTGACACTCAAGTTAGTACTAATCTCAAGAGATAGTAGTGGAAGCGGGTAATAAATAGACATACCATATATAATATACTTAATATAAGGAGTGTAGGAAGCTTGAAAGATTATTGCTCCAAAGACAAAAATCATGAAAGAAGGGAAGGAAGAGGCATGACAGAGGAGGGTAGGCCATGTGGAGATATGAGGAGCCTATTCGCTTTTATAGAGAATTTGGGTCGGCTGTTTGCCTGTTCTGGGTCACCCATTTTGGGTTGAATCAAGTAGAGATTGTAACAAAAATTGATTCAATTGGAGTTAAACTAAACTAAGATTGTGACAAAAATTAACCCGTTTAGGGTTGAATTGAATAATTGAATAGAGAAAGTTATGAAAATTTCTTCAATGTGGGTCGAACTGAGCTAAAAATATAATGTAAATCAACCCAATTAGGGTTGAATTAAATTAAAACTGCAATAAAAATTGACCCAATTAGGGTTGAATCAGGCTAAAATTGTAGCAAAACTTGACCCAGTTTGGGTTTAATGTAAAAAAGAGAGAACCACCGCTAGTGGTAGTAGTTGTATGGGCTCCTAGTGGTGTGTGGTGGCTACTATTGGTCACGGTGAGCCACAAGTCAAGACGAGCTACGGTCAACGTGAGTGAGGTCTGTGCAAGTAAGTGGCTTCCGAATGAACTTCTGGACAGCCTCCTCTAAAATAAAGTTCTCATAGCTTCCCAAATCAACCACCAGGCGAAAAACCCTCCAACTAATGGTATAGATCGTCTGAAAGATGTTATTCAGTAGCCAACTGTCTTCCTTTGCATCTTTAGGCACGAAGCAGACTCGTCTAAACACAAGTGGCTCTTGTCATTTGCAACGGCTTCTTCCTCTAATTATACCAATTCATCCGAGAACCCTCATCAATGATTGTGCCATCTTCGTCACAAAGCCCTTCAATGGACAACCCCTTGCTAGGCTTGTCACCCTTCTGACACTCGACTGCATTGTTTCTCCACACTTGAAACAACAGATCCTTGAGCTACCTTCCAAGTCCTGATTACCCAGCTTGTTGGTGTTAGTGACAACTTGTTTAGCTGGAACTGGGTTGGTTCGTACCTGATCTTGCGCACTGTTATGGGTGCTCCAAATTCCTCCAACTTGATGTTGCCTCTGCTGCTTCTCGACCTTCAAAGCTCTCTCATGCCCTTCCAAGATAGAAAAGATGTCAAACATGTTTAACACCTCTTGTATGGACTCCTTCAGCCCACCAATATACCTATCCACCAGCTGCTCCTCCGATGCAGGCAAATCATTCATGATAATTAAAGAACAAAATTTCGTCGTGTATTCCTCCACAGATTGAGAACCCTAACACAAGCTTTGAAGGTGTTGGTACATTATTTTGGCATGATTGTAGGGAAGGAAGGCACTCTTCATTTGCTTCTTCATCTTTTCCCACATCTCGATCTTCGATTTTTACTATTAAAGTCAGAAATACTTCCATTGTTGCCACCAGACGGCGGCTTTACCCCATAACTGGGAAGCAACCAAAGGCACCTGCTTGAGCTGGTGCTTGTGCTTGTGCTTGTGCTAATTTTTTTTTTTTTTTTTTTTTGTAAGTTAGTGATATTTACTATATACAAAAATAATATATGTACAAGTCTACGAGGGGCATACCACAAGTCATGGCCATGAAGGCCTACAAAGAATAAAAACAAAGGAAAACAAAGGTTAAAATGACCAACAAAGCAAAGCTAAATAATGGCTAAAAACCAAACATAGACTAATTCTCAATCCCCCACTTATGCAGAAGCTGAGTGTAATGATGAGCACTGCGGAGCGTAGGAGCAGCAATGAGATGGCTGCGGACCAATCCTGTAATCTCCTCGATGACAGCAGAAGACAGTCTGGACTGAGAGAGCTGCATCCTCAGGTTATGCTCGTACCAGAGGATGTAGACTTTCGCAGAGAGAAAAAGTTGGGCGAGGATACGATCCACCTCATGAACACAGAGCTAAGGAGAAGCCCATTAAACTAGCTCATGCTAAGGTAGCATAGGCCAGGCAAAGAAGGTGCACGCTGACACTCGGGACGAAACAGTAGTGGAGAAGCGGTAGGCAAAGAAAAGATGCCTATGCGACTCATCATCTAAACCAGAAAACACACATGAAGACTGGATGCCTGGAATCCTATGTCTTAGCAATCTGTCAAGGGTCCAAAGTCGCTCACCGAAGGCAAGCCATAGAATGAAGGAATGCCTAGGAATGTGTAACCGGAACCAAAAAAGATGGTAGATGGAGTCGTCCTCCCTCCTACTATGGATCATCTCCCAAGCCGATCTAGTGTTGAATACCCTTGAGTGGTCACCCATCCACCTAACACAATCTGCAGCACATAGTTGAGGTTTGAAATCAACAGACGCCCAAATAGGCAGCAGCTTAACCCTATCCTGAGGAAACCTCCACTGATTACTCGCAATAATATTTGACACACGAGAGCCCCAGAGATGACAAGTGGAGAGCAAGAGGCGGTGCCGCTGCAAAGAAGCCAATAATCCTCCTAAAACATAGTATCATGGTCATCCCCAATGATATGCCTGAAAGCCCTGCCACACAATGGCCAAACACTAAGGATGCTCCTCCATGACCAAGGAATCGAATCAGTAAGCTGAACCTCCTAGAAGCTCCTCTCCCGAAAACGGTTGGCATGAATCCATTGAGGCTAGAGGAAATCACAGTCTGTGAGTAGAACCCAGATGTACTTCGTAAAAAAAGCATAGTTCCACTCGGCCAAGCGTTGGCATGAATCCATTGAGGCATATCCCAAGTCCACCCTCTCTGCGAGGATAACATAAGTGCCTCCAGGTAACCTTCGCTCCCCCCGGGGTCAGCGTGGTGCCCCTTCAAAGGAAAGCAGCAAGCGTCGACTCAATCTTCTTGATAATCGCCTCCGGGATAGTGAAGACAAATGCCCAGAAGACCTGAATAGAGAAGAGAACTGATCTGATAAGCTGTAATCTCCCAGCATAAGAAAGTGCTCATGAAGTCTTGAGCTGGATGTGAGAAAAGATGTTGTCTAAAAGAAGCTTGCAGTGGATGAATTGAAGCCTCGACAAAATATGCAGCACCCCCAGATATCTGACAGGACACTTCCCCAATCTGAATCGCAGAATGCCCAAGATAAACTGCTGAAACTTAAGATCAACCCCAGCTACGAAGATGGTGCTCTTTGCCACATTCGAGTATAGCCCCGAAAGCTCGATAAATCGATCTAACGCCTCACGAATATTTGAGACACTGCCGTCCACTACAACAATCCAATCCCAAAACTCGAGCACTTCCTCCACTATAGCAATCCAATCCCAAAACTCTTCTGGGCATCCTCTACCATTAAATTCCAAAATTTCGATCCTAAGCTCAGATTCCCACCTCCTATCATCAACATAATCGGTGCCTTAGAAGTTTGGCTGGTTTCTCCACACGTGCTGATCTTGAACTTCAACTTTTGAGAATGGATTGTGGAAGCTCTCGTCCGTGTCTTCCTTGCCACCCCCTACGAGCAGGTTTTTAGGCTGAGCCATAGGTGCTTGATTCGGATTCGCTTCCAATTAAATCAAACATGGCTCGATTCGTCGGAATTTCTTTTCTGTCTCCTTGAATCTCCACTCGGTCTGTCATTGAAAATCACGCGCATATACGTCTCCGATGGCAACGTACCTCTGTCACCCACGGGCCATCACAAAAACAATTCTGAGCTCTGATATCAAGTGATGCAGCGCGAGATACGAAATTTAAGGAAACGGAAGGTTCATAGCTTTCCTTTAGTTTGTTATTGTTAAAACAACTAACAGAACAAAGGGAAATTATCTACTCTTAATTCTCGCAACACCAGAATAAGAAAGAACTAATAAAAGTGTTGAAAATAATCCAGATTGAATGACTAAAACCCTAGGTTTCTTTCCTTAAGTACAGTCGCTAATTAAATTATAATGAAAGGCCAAGATTTAAAGCGATAATTACAAATAAAACTAGATAATTCAAACCAAGTTTCCTAATTATGATAAAACACTATGTCATCTCATCCCCCAGCCGCGAAGCCTAATCATGTCGCCTTCTAGCCCATTACGTTAACCCATACTCACCAATAATCTTGCCAACTGCGAAGGTGACGCTACATCATAAATTGATTAAATCCTCCATTCCATGGACATTAACCTATTTAGAGAGTAAGGTTGTCCTACACAATTAGTCCAGCACATTTGATATCAAGAGTTCCCCTTTCATCGTAAGCACTTACATTACAACGACAAAATACTAAAATGTAATGCTACAGTTGAAAAAAGGAACAAGATAGGCATAATCTTTACAATATACATAAAAAGGGTAACATAATTTAAATATATAATTACAAAAATAAGATGTTTTAGGAAACCAAAAACAAAGGTATTGATATCCTTATAAGTGACTAGAATAATGATATAGCAATTAGAAAAATTTTATGCAACCTGAAAAATGACGTGCAACCTAAGAAATGATGTGGCAAATGAGGTGCCAATAGAAAGATGACTTGTAGGATGATCAGACATTGAAAGATGAAGTTACAAACCCCCATTTTTCTTTTTTGCAAAGCATATAACGTGTCATGTTCTATCTCTATAACATAACTATTCTTATATATAGTTAATATCTTGTGATAACATGTTTCCTTTTTTCAAATGTACTACTCTTTTAAGGTATTTTTTCCATTCATTGCAGTAATGTACTACGTATGTTTTCTAGTTATATAAAGAATGTGATAATCTTTGCATACATAGGTAAACAACGCAGCAGTTGTGATAAGAAACGAGGCAATGATGGTCACAGCGGAGGAATACGCAACAATAATGGGAACCAATTTTGAGGGCCCATTTCATTTATGCCAGTTAGCACATCCTCTCCTTCAAGCCTCTGGAGACGCTAGCATTGTGTTTATATCCTCTGTTGTTGGTCTCATTAGCATTCCTCTTATGTCCATGTATTCAGCAGCCAAAGGTATGCAGCTAATGGTTTTTATAACTTTTTTTGATTTCACATATTGATAATTGATATAACTATATTAGTAATAATAAGGGCTCAAGCTTTATATTTGCCTATCAGAAAATGTACTCATTGTATTCATAAATTACAAATTTTTTTTAGAATTGCATTCTTTTAATTATTTCTTTTCAAATTACTTTACAAAGATGTGTATTCATGACTAAAATTTCTATCTTTTGTTATTGAGTCCACTTTATAAAAAAATCTTTATTTCTATCTTTTTCTAAAAGTTAAAAAAAAGATAAAGTGCGTGATTTAAATGTGGTTTTAGTGTGGACCAAACACCAGTAACAAAATGGTTTTACATATTGCGAAGCAAAAAAAAATATAGTCAAACAAACACTAAATATATACAAAATGTACTCAAGATTGTGTAAACATTGAAGTTTGCATAAATAAAGAGTTAATCCCACCAAAAAATATAAAGTATATGTCATTTTTCTTTGTGTTTTACTTTATGTCATTTAGAAAATTCTTTTGATGTAATTAAGGGCTTCTTTTATTTCTTGTTGTTTGACACACTGATAGTTATTTTGGCCCTTTTTCGGATGAATTTATTTGTTCCTTCCTAAAATAGAATTCTCAAATTCTATGATTATTTTTCAAAAAATTCCCAAAAATAAGAAAATAGATTTCAGTGTTTAGATGAAATATTTTTGCATATAGCATCTCGGTCCACATGGACATCCGTTTCCCTACTCTACGACATAAAGTCGCAGTCCAAAATTGAAGGCTTATTTGGTTGTGCTCCTTTTAGAGCAACCATTTCAAAATGCACAATTATAAAGATTATTGATTATAGATTCTATTTTTGTTGACTTTGGTCTTTAGAAAGCTCTATTTGTCTACTTGTTTCTGAAAGCAAACAAATTTCTTGTTTCCAATTAAATGTGGATCAAACAGTGCAAAGAATAATAAAATGGCTTTCTATGTTACGAACCCAATTCTGCCTTTTTTCCCCCCCTACGGAATAGTGTCAAACAAACACTCCAAAACTATACAAACTATAGTTAATGCATATAATGTATTGATGTCATAGAATAGGGGATATATTATACTTAATAGAATGACAATAAAAATACAAACTTAAATATAATTAGAGAAAAATAGCAAGTATTTTATTCTAAAACTCAGGAACTTAAATAACATTTTTTCTCACTTCTGTTCTTTATATCAACCTCAAAACCAACCAACTTATATTTATACATATGCAGACAGCAGGAAGCAAAATAACATGGTCATCACCTTTTTCTTTGTGGGTTGACACGTTTTTTGTACATGCATCATGTATTCAAATTGTCCACATATATACATGTATATGTATATATATCTATATATATAAAAATCTTTTAAGTAATTCCTAATTTTTTATAATATTTGATAATATCCAATATCGACAACACTCTCCTTTTGGATACTTTCCTTTGAAACATTACGGGTCAAAAACTCTTGAAAGAATATAATATCCGAGTTATATACACATGCCTCATTAAAAACTTTGCCAGGAAATACACAGTGGGAAAAAAAAACCACACCGAAGGAAAAAAAAAAGTACAACGCTTGTTTAACTCCCCCTCATGTGAACATATTAGTAAGGGGCATTTTTTAGTCGAAGCATACCAATCTTGTGAACTAGTTTTTCAAAAGTTGTCGTTGGCAATGTTTTCGTGAACAAATCTACTAGGTTCTCACTTGAGCGAACTTGATGAACATCTATTTCACCCGTCTTCTGAAGCTCATGTGTAAAGAAAGGCTTTGGAGAGATAAGTTTAGTTCCATCGCCTTTAATGTATCCACCTTTTATTTGAGTAATACATGCAGCATTACCTTCATACAGTATTGTCGGACTCCCCCAGATTGTTGGAAGATTGCACTCCTCTTGAACATGTTGAATAGAAGATCTCAACCATTAGCATTCCCTACTTGCCTCATGAAGTGCAAGTATTTCAGCGTGATTTGAAGAAGTTGCGGTTGTTATTTGTTTTCGTGGATCGTTAAGATATTGCGGTATTACTATAGGTAACCTATTTGTGAATGATGTTTATATGGATCAGACAAAAATCCTACATCTGCATATCCAACCAATCTTGGATTTAATTGTTTCAAATAGAATAATCCCATTTCAGATATACCACAGAGATACCGAAATATATGTTTAATCCCATTCCAATGTCTTGGGGTAGGAGTTGATCTATATCTTGCTAATAAGTTAACCGAAAGGGCTATATCTGGGCTTGTGTAGTTATTAAAATACGTCATTGCACCTATTGGACATAGGTATGGAACTTTAGGACCAAGAAATTCTTCGTTATCCTCTCAAGGATGAAAAGAGTCCTTATTTACATCAAGGGATCGGACAACTATTGGGGTACTCAATGGATGTGCCTTATCTATGTTAAAACGTTTTAGCACTTTCTCTATATAAGCAGATTTATGGACCAAAATTCCATCATATAAGTGCTTTATCTATAGGCCATGACAATATTTTGTTTTTTCAAGATCTTTCATCTCAAACTCCTTATTCAAATATGCAATAGCTCGTTCAATGGCTTCAAGAGTTCCTATGATGTTTTGAATCATCAATATAGACTGCAATGATAGCAAATTCAAAATTTGATTTCTTAACAAAATTATATGGGCTAATTGGATTGTTAACATATCCATCTCATAGAAGGTATGTACTAAGACGATTCTACCATATTCACCCTGATTGTTTTAATTCATACAATTATCTCTGTAATTTGATTGAATACAACTCTCGAGGTTTGGAGCTATATCCAACTGCCATTTGTACTCCTCTAGGGACTTTCATATATATATATATATATATATATATATATATATACACACACACATCATTATCAAGTGATCCATATAGATAAGCAGTTACTACATCCATAAGATGCATGCAGAGTCTTTCAGATATTGCCAGGCTTATTAAGAAGCTAAATAAAATTGCATCCATTACTAGTGAATGCGTCTCTTCATAGTCAATTCCTCGCCTTTGTGAAAAACTCATGCTACAAGTTGTGCTTTATATCTGACCACTTCAATCTTTTCATTTCTTTTCCATACATATACCCACTTATGGCCTATGGATTTTGTGTTTTGATGCATCTGGACTATAGGTCCAAAAACTGCATGTTTCACTAGTGAATCTAAGTTCGCCTGAATTGCTTCTTTCCATTTTGGCCAATCATTTCTTCTTTGGCATTCTTGAACAAATTCAAGTTCAAGATCTTCACCTTCTGTGGTCAAATCAGTGGCCACATTATATGCGAATACTTGATCAATAATTTACTTGATTCGGTTCCATTGTATGCTAGTAATAGCATAGTTATTGACATTTCCTCATTCTCGATATTTTCATCATTTTCACAATTCTCAGGCACTTGATAGCCTCGAGGAGCCATTTTGTCCTCCGTATCTTTTTCTTGTATTTGCATATGTACCTCTTCAAGAGTTTTAATAGAGAAGCCAACTTATTTGTTTTGCTCCCTTTTCTTTTTTGGATTCTTATCTTTAGAACTAACAAATCTATCACACTTCTGGTGTGCAGTAGACATACTTATCAATGTCCTACAAGACTGTTCATTTGGAATATCAATTCAAACGAAAGCATTCATAGTTGGAACATGTGACTTTGTCACTCTCTTTATATCAATGAATGCATCTAGTCTAAACCTCTAATTTAAATTCATTTGTGCACTGGTCAAAATGTGATATTGATTATGCATTTCACACAATTTCTCGCTTTTTCAGCTTTAATTTTCCTCCCCTAGTTTTGGAAGCATTGTTTTGTCAGGTTTACAATCTGCAAACCGTGTTGTAAAAATATCTCCCATCAATATTTCAAGATATTGTGTGATTGAAGAAGATTCAAACTCAAGACAGATTCCAAGTCCCTTTGTGGACCCATCTTTGCGCATAGGGTTGGAGCAATTGAAGCATACACGGTGCAACCAAAAATTCGTAGATGGTATATATTTGGTTCTTAACCAGAAATTAGTTGCAATGAAGAGTATTTGTGATAACCAATTGGCCTAATACGAATTAGTGTTGCAGCATGTAATATAGCGTGCCCCCATACGGAGTTAGGCAACTTCATTTTCATGAGTAATAGTCTAGCAATTAGTTATAGACGTTTGATCAGAGATTTTGGGAGACCATTTTGTGTATATTGGTGAGCCACAAGATGCTCAACTGTAATCCCAGTTGACATACAACAGTCATTAAAAGCTTGGGATGTAATTTTTCCTGCATTATCAAGACGGATCTTTTTGATCATGTAATCCAGAAATTGAGCTCATAATCGGATTATTCGTGCAAGGAGTCTCGCAAATGCCACATTGCAAGTAGATAATAGACAGACATGTAACCAACGGGTTGAGGCGTCTATTAATACCATAAAGTTTCGAAATGGCCCACATGATGGAATAATAGTCCCTTGTATTCTTTCTAAAAATGTAGGAGATGTAACCCCAGTTTTAGTTGGGGATGGCTTAGTACTCATTTTTACCTTGAGCACAAGTAGCACAAGAAGTTTCATCAGGTGAAAGAATCTCTTGATTCTTTAATGAATGGCCACGAGAACTTTCAAGAATTTTTCTTATCATAGTTACACCTGGATGGCCCAGACGGTCATGCCATAAGGTGAACGTTTTGCAATCAATTAACTTCTGGTTAACCACTGTATTAGATTCAATCGGGTTTATATAAGTGTAATATAACCCAAAAGAAAATGCGGATAATTTTTCCACTATTTTCTTTCGGCCTGAGGTAAGCGATGTAATATAAAGATATTCTTTATCGCTCTCATTTATTGTCTCAATATGATAACTATTATGACAAATATCTCAACAACTGATCAAGTTTCTCTATGATCTACTAGAAAACAAAGAATCACTTATGTCCAGTTTTGTTCCTCTAGGAAACATAACACGTGCTCTCTCGGAGCCTTCAACTAAATTTGAAACACCGAATATTGTATTAATATTCGCTTCACCTAATCGTAGCTGAGAAAAATAGATTTTGCTTTTGAAGATAGTGTGTGTTGTTGCACTGTCAACATATATAAATCTCCATCTTTGACCAAATCTATACATATGTATTAGTGGAACTCTATTTATGTTACCCATTAATAAAATTACAAAATTGTAATGCCCAAAGTAATTCAAAATTACTATAATATAATAATTCTTCCGAATTTTACTTTATAAACGTAGTTGATCAAGCCTGACTTTATTGGAAATAAAATAAAATATCAAAAACATAATATTGTACTAAATTACACGCACCAAAATGATATTATTTCATTAAAAGTAAAACAAACTTTAGGACAAAAAACACAACTAAAAAACAAATACCTTAATCAGGTTTAACATTTCCATCGCCTATCAAATGATTAATTTTTCCACTAACATCGTCAAAGAAATAGGAAATATCAAAATGCATCACATTAATTAGAGAATGATTTTCAGCAAAATTTGTTTCTGCGTGTTTGCCTTTCTCTTTCAGTGATGCTCAATAAAGATTCACCAGATGTTTGGCCGTATGATAGGTGTGCGTGCAGTGACCTTTCGTACCATAGCTTTAGCAATTTGTTTCCACATCTTTTGACGAATTTTGTTGATGGGTTTTCTCGCTTTTATATTTCTCTTCATTATTGCCGGACTTCTTAAACTTTGGTCCATTTTGATTGCCATGGTGCCAGTTATTATGACCACGGCTATAACCTTGACCACGTCCACAACCGTGGCATGTTCGCGACCAACACCACAGCCACGGCTATATGTATCATTGTCGTGGAATGCAACATTCATTTCGGGAAATGGCTTTGACCCAATTAGTCTTGACTGATGATTTTTCATTAGCAGTTCATTGTTTTCCTCAACAACAAGAAGACGTGATATTAATTTTGAGTATTTTAATTCCACTTTTGATATTGCTGCTTCAGGAGCATATTCGGGGCATGAAAAGTAGATAATATTTTCCCTATCATATCCTCCGCGGTAATATTTTCTCCATATAATTTTATTCCGAAGGTAATACTAAATACTATAGGGAGGATCACATATTTTTTTATGATTAAACATCTCCTTTAAATTTAGACAAAGGACAAGGGGGTCCTTTATAGTAAGATATTCGGCTTTCAATCCCTCATGGATATGATGCCTTAGAAATATCATTGCTTTAGCGTGATCCTGCAGGGATGCCCTATTTCCCTTTTTAATTGTATCTCCGAGATTCAGAGCATCAAGATGAATCTCAGCATCAAGGGTCCATAACAAATAATTTTTGCTAGTAATTTAAAAGAGCTGTAAACTCAAGATTAATAAGACTAGCCATTGAAAATCACAAAGATTTGGAAACAAAAACTTAGAACAAGTAAATGAAAATCCTTAGCTAGCTAGAGACTCGTGCTGATAATGTATTATAAAACTAGGGACATATTATACTAAATAGAACGATAATAAAAATACAAACTCAAATATAATTAGAGACAAAATTAGAAGTATTTTATTCTAAAACTCATAAACCTAAATAATATTTTCTCTTGCTTCTGTTCTTCATATCACTCTCAAAACCAACTTATCTTTATACACATGCGGATTGCATGAAGCAAAATAACAGTCTTAGTCTTTTATTTATGGGTTGGCATGTTGTTGTGCATGTGTCATGTTTCAAATTGTCCACATATATACATGTATATGTGTATATGTAGCTATGTATATAAAGGTATGTTGCATAATTTTTAATTTTCTAGGATATTCAATAGTATTCAATATTGACCATAGATATTATACCCAAAGAATATCCAATATTTACAGCAGTTGCTTCATGTATTGAAAATGATTATTTTATTATAATTTTTCTTTTACCCAATATTTTATTCCAATATGTGTGTGTGTGTGTTGGGAGAGGGCGGGAGGGGGGGTTATTATATAGATCTATACTAGTGCTTCATTTCAGCAAAACTGGTTTGTTGTTTTATCGTGGCTACTTTTCTATTAGCTGCCTGATCCTTTCATTTATGCGGGTTGACTATGGTCTTATTTATACGAGCTGCCCGTTTTATACTGCAACCGTGTCTCTAATTACTAGAAAAAAGCAATTAAAGGTTTTTTTTACACATTTTAGCACCTCGATATTCGTTCAAATAGTCAATAAAACCGTTAAATTTTTTACTTATTTATTTTTTTGTACCTTTGACTTTCATTGTGTTAATAAATAAAACCCGCTCTGTCATGATGACTACATATTTTAGGGAAAAAATTGACATTATAGGTCACTTTTAAAGCGCACTATGATATATTGACAAAAATACCTCTCTTGACCTTTTTTTTAATAAAAAATGAAAACCCTCCAATTACAATGGTTGATACCCTCTCACTTTAAGGTATATTTAAAGTAATTTGTCACTATTTTGGTGCGCCACTGGATTCCCTCACTTCTAAACTTTTTTGGTATAGTGCTATTGTATAACATGATATTATTTTTTCTTTTTTTGTTCTCTTTAACTAAAGTATGGTCCTTTTCTTAGGACATTTTGGTGTGCTTGGTTAATTTTTTTAACTTTTTTTTTCCCTAGTATATCTATTTTAAAAAGATCTATTTATTTGAAACTATATTTTTTATAATAACTATTTGGTGGTGTAGTGCAAAAAGATCTTTTTCTCATAATGAAGTATTTTGATACAAATTCAAGCAATAACTTATTCATCCGGATCACAAAAAAATGACTTAATCCTATAAATCGACTAATAATAGTATATAGCAAAGAATTAAGACAATGTCGAGTCATAGTAGTGGAAGGTGGCGAATGTAATGACCAATAGGGTAAAAGGGGTGTCCGTAGGTGCATTTAGTGATTGAAAGTAAAAGTAGATCATAGTGGTGAAGATTTAATATATAGACTTGTTGTAATTTGGGAGCTGGGTGCATCAATTTTGTTCAACATGACTAAACACCTTGATCGCACATAGGAAGACTAAAAGTCAGAGAGCCATTTATGTATCCTCTATCCTTTGACTTGGTAAATATTTGTGGGCCTAGAGTGAGCATAATTGGCCACAAGCACGCGGCACGCCACCATGTTGCGCTAGGACGAGACTATTCCTTATTGGGTCAGCATCGAGCTCAAGTTGTCATTCCTAACGAACATCATGGGTTCCAATTTGATGTATCACCAACTACTCCATGCTCGAGCTCGATGCCACAAGGTCAAACTTGAGATACACGTCTTGATCCCTTCAGTGCTCGCTCTTTCCATTACTGAAGCTGAATTTTTTGCTCTTCCATATCCTCCACTCTCCATATTGTGGCCGGATTTTCTGCCCAGAATCTATAATTGACGATTGATTAACAGGAAGACTTCTGCCTGTAAATCAAGTACCTTAGACCTTTGATTGGTCTACAATACACCAAAGTACCATATTTTATCTGTTTTAAAGACACTTTTTTTCATCATTACTGAGCATGTTGAAGCATGCTCCGATCCATCTTCCTAGAGTGCACTAGTAAGGCGGGCACCATTTTAACCCTAGGGCTCGAGTGCCACATGTACCTATGAGAGGGCATAAATGACTTAGGGTAGTGGAGTACACCATGACGCTGCAATTCTTAAGTCTAATCTCTTCTTACACTTTCATACTTTCTGTGGATGTTACTGTACCTCGAGTGTACTTCTATTTTAATAAAGTTATATTTGGTAACTCATTCACATCATTTCTAGACAATCTAAGTCCTTTATGTTAAATGAGTAATGGCAACATGACTCATGCAAGATTTATCCTTCTTAATATGTCTAAAACTGAGCCTCTAGATGGGAAAAACTAAAAAATGTGGGTTCATAAGATTAAGTTCTTCCTAAGTCAAATTAAGGTTCATTGAACTCTGTTTAATAAAGACTTTAAGAAAGGTAAAGGAACCAATAGGGGAGTGCATCTCCACTACATGACAACACCCTTACATCACGTCTATAGTAACATGAAATTGTGTAAGGAAATATGGGAAGGCTACAAAAGAAATATGGGTTGGATGATAGTGTTGCATGCCTACACATATTTCAGTATTAGATGGCTATCGTTTACTATGGTAGATGAAAAACATGATTTTAGAGTAGATTCAAGAATATGAGACTTTGGGCATTGATATATTAAATGAGGGATAAAAGTTACATGAAAAATTCCAATCTAATTGTCTCATTGAGAAATTACTGCCCTCCTAGGACAATTACAAGTCCTCATTAAAACTCAAGAAGATGAATATGACTTTCAGACAACTAATTTCCCATATCGATCTAGAAGATCAGAACCACAAGCAAGCTAAGGGGAGGTCATTTGAAGATTCCTTCTTAGCTTGTAACCTTGTAGAATAAAAAAATGCAGGAAAGGGGGGCAATTACAGGAAATTGTAGAAAAAGGCAAGATCCAATCATGAGGATGATGCATCCAATAGCAAACAACGCAATTTATAATGAAATAGGCCAACGGACATCTCAAATAAAAGCGAGATGAAGCCCAAGCAAAGTCTCACCAAGGATGGAGACGTATTTGATGCCATGATCTCCTAGGTGAACAATGTTAGGAATTTTTACAACAACTAATACCCTCTACGATACCAGTTGTTTGGACCACCCAGAATCACCGAACCATAAACCGAAATAGCAATGCAGAATAAAGGGAATGGAGAAACAATTGAGACATCAGAATTTATGTGGTTCATTCGAAACCTACAACGATGGAGAGGGAGCAACATAATTTCACTAATATAACTGAGGTATTACAACAGAGTTTCTCACTTACACCCTACCTCCCACTTTTTGGACTATATTTTGTCCCTTGCTTTCAACTCGATACCTAAACTGTGGCACAAGAGGTCCTATTTATAGGTCTCTACATTCATAACTCCCGGCAGCCCAAGAGTCACCATCATTGGGCTCCAATAAATCCAGTCATGAATTAGTGGTTTAGAATAGCATCAGTCTCCAACCTTAACAAACATGGCTGGAAACCCAGTTGAGTGGGCTGTAGACGCTGGTGCCATGAGGCGAATCTACACCAATGAGGACCTGTTCAAAGAATTATAGAAAGTTGAGGTCGGGGAGTTTGTGTTCATGTGCAACTCTAATTGATGCATGTCCATGGCAAGGGAAAGCTCTTCCATAAACTAATCTCTGGAAAGTTTTTGTCTTTACAATATGTGTTACATGTTGCTAACTTCTCTAGGAATCTAGCTTGTTATTTGTTGCACAAAGTGGGTTTTAACTTTCGTGATTGATAAATTGATTATCATAAAGAAAGCCAACTTTATCCATAAAAGGTTTTTGCAATAGTGGTATGTTTGTACTTGATGTTCCAAACGATACGAATAAACCTAGGTCTACTTTTGCTTCTATTATTGAATCTTTAGACCTGTGGCATGCTAGGCTTGGACAAGTAAAATATAATTAGGTTAAGAGACTTAAACAAATGAGTTTATTTCCTAATTGCAATCAAACTCAACATGGCAACTGTCAAATATGCATAGAGGTCAAGAATCCTAAAGGGTCGTTAGACTAATCAGCGGAAAGAACATATTCCTTGCCAGAACTGGTACATAGTGATCTGGTTGACTTTAAAACAGCAAAAATAGAGGTCGTAAAATATATTTTATTGCATTCATAGACGATCATTCAAGATTTACTAAGGTGTATCTCTTGCATGAAAGCTAAGTTTGAAGAAAGGTTTCTTAATTATAAAGCAAAAGTCGAAAACCAATTAGTCCATAGAATCAAGAGGAATAGGTCTGATAGAGAAGGTGAGTATATCTTCCTAATTTTTTAAGGAACTTGTAATAATACATGAACTCTCAACCCCTTATACATCCCAATGGAACGGTATGGCTAAAAGGGCACATAAAACCTTTGAAGATATGACGACTGCACCGTGCTCATTGGCTTTGGCTTACCCTTAAGCTCTATATTATATGTATGTCATGTACTTAATAGGGTTCCACATAAAAATAAAGATAAAGCGCCTTATATACTATGGAAGAATTATGTGCTAAACACTATTCTCTTTATCCAGAAAGTGAACAGCCACTAGATGAAGAAACTGAATGAAATATTGATAATTTTTATGAAGGGTAAAAGCATATTCCTGAAAATCTGGAAAAGCTGGTAGAGAATGACAAACGTTCACATCACCTTTTATGGTGGAAAACAAGCATTCACTATAAAAGGATGGTGGAAGACAAGTGTAAATTAAAAACGACAAGTCTGACAACAGT
This sequence comes from Simmondsia chinensis, assembly GCA_018398585.1. Lineage (NCBI taxonomy): Eukaryota > Viridiplantae > Streptophyta > Magnoliopsida > Caryophyllales > Simmondsiaceae > Simmondsia > Simmondsia chinensis. Next base: position 10,598,906 of record JAGTTD010000001.1, read on the forward strand.
ATTAGCATATAATTGTTTTTTAAACATTAGTATGTAAAATTTTTCGATAAATAGGCATCGGAGACCCTTTTGGTTTCCCAAGTTGTACAATAAGTTTTCTCCTCCCTCCTTGTAAAATATCTTCTTATTGTAAGTTGCATTCTACTCTATAATTAATATTTTAAAATATTGGGGCCATTTTTGTAGAATAATAGGCCCTAACATTGTAGGTGCCATTTTTGTTAGTTGTGATACTAGTAGTGGTGCATATAGATTCATGCAAATAAATGACTCAAGCCCCGGGCTTAGTAGAATAATAGAATCTCAAGATATTGAATTCTTAGAGCATAAATTTTCTATGAAAGAATCTATGCATGTTTCATTACCTGCTTCTTTGTTCGTTACATCTACCTCGTTATGTTGCCACTCACCTCCTAAAGTTGAGGTTCAAGACCTCAGAAGAAGAAAGCGGGCTCGAACTGAGACTAATTTTAGACCTGACTTCCCATCACTACTTTCATGTCTGAACATCGTGATTTTGACGAGCATGTTGTTACTGCATTCATGTTAGAGGACGACCCTTGGACATATGATTAGGCCATAAGAACTATAGATGGTCCAATCTAGAGAGAGGCATTAATAATGAATTAGACTATATAATGAGGATTAAGACTTGGGTGTTAATGGAACTTCATATGGGATTGAAACCAATAGGGTGTAAATAGGCCTTTAGGAAGAAGTTGAGGACTAATGGATCTATAGACAAATTAAGAGCCCGGCTAGAGGCTAAAGGATACAGCCAAAAACACAGAATTGATTTCTTTGACACATACTCACCATAACTAAGATTGCCATTTGTGGGAGCTTTGATGGCCTTGGCATCCATATATAACCTTATAGTACACCAAATGGGCATTAAAACCACTTTCTTGAATCGTGACCTCAAAAAAGAAATCTTGTATGACCTTTAAAAAGCTCCTTAGAGGCAATTACGATTCTAGTTGGTTGTCTGATATTGATGAAATACATTTTGCTAGTGGCTACATGTTTATGCTTTCTAATTGCGCAATATCATGGGAAATCATCTGAACAAACTTGTATTACTAAATCAACTATAACTGATGCTATGTGTTTATGCCCTGCAGTGTGGTTTGAGCTTTTTCTACCCAGACTTTTATTTTTATGGGTTTCCTATTTTTGATCATCAAAATCGAACTCAAGACTATTTTTTTATCTGGTTGAGGTTGAGGCTACAAGCCTGAGCTCAAGTTTTCATTCCAACTACTATGGGCTCAAGTACTGCCAACTACTCTGGGCTCGAGTTAGAGGCTACAGGATCGAACTTGAGAGAAGCATCTTAACCGTTTCAATGCTCACTCTTTCCATATCCATTCTATGCATAATTGAAGCCGAATGGTTTTCTCCTCCATATTCGACACTCTCCACATTGAGGCTGCCCATTATCCAAAACCAATGGTTGCTTAATTTGATTGCTTCTTCCTACAAATTTAGTATCTTAGATCTTTCATTGACACACTTAAATACACTGAAATACAAAGTCTTTTCCACTTCTATACTTTCACTCTTTCTAATACACTTTCTATTTTTCATTACTGAGCAAGTTAAAACGTGCTCCAATTTATCTTTCTAGAGTAAGCTACTGAGGTGGGCATTGTGTTAACCATATGGTCAGAATATCATTGGTAAACAACTTAGGTTAGTGGAGTTCTCCAAAGCGTGATAATTCTTCTATATATTCTCTTATTATTGTTTTGATACTTTATGTCGGTGCTACTATTCCTCAAGTTCACTTCTATCTGTATTAAAGTTATATTTTGGTTACCCATTCAGGCCATTATTCCAACAAGCCTTTTTAAAACATTTTTCTAAAATAAGTTGGAAAAGGATCTAATTCTGCATTTTTCTGTTTTGTTATAAAATAGCTTTTTATCATTTCATTTAAGCGATGAAATCACTTACAGCCAACTAGAGTTTTTTTACAACTTCAAATTGTTAGAAAGGTAAACCAAACGTGAGTTACTTAGTTATTTTCTTAATTATTTGTAGGAGCATTAAACCAACTTACAAGGAATTTAGCATGTGAATGGGCAAAGGATAGCATCCGAGCCAATGCAGTTTTGCCTTGGACCACGAGGACTTCTATGCTCCAAAAATTGGAGGTATATTAAACTTTCCCCTATATGTTTTCGTTTCAATTGATGCTAATAAATTTTAATTCGAACTATTAAATATAAATATAGGGCTATTCATTTGCGCTAGTTTTTTTGTTTTTGTTTTTTTTTTTTTTTTTTTTTAAATTCAGTTAGCTTTGGGCATATTTGTAGTACTTAGGTGGTTACGTATTTATAATAATTTATATTTATATGACATCTTTTTTTTAAATAGGAAGAGGAGTAAATCCTCAAGGAAATACACACTGTCTTTTCAAAAAAGAAAAGAAAAATACAAAACTAAAAAAGAGAGTGTACAAAAACTCAGCTCTCTAAACTTATTTGCGCAACATGATCAATGCTGGCATACATTACTCAAAGCTTTTCCACAACACTTATGGTGTCAAATGTGAGAGTGAGCGAAACAACGATAAACTATTATCCTTGGACTGAGCCTGTTCACGGGGCCTGCTGGGTCTGGTAGTAGATATGGAGTTTAATCAATGGGCATTCAATGTGCAGTTATGAATGGACATGTCTGGATGATCAACTATCCCTTGAAACAATGTAATAACCCTCAGTTTTATAGTATCCATGATATGTGCCCATTATGAGGTGGTAATGTGACCCTTATCATTACAATACAAATGGAGTAAATATGTAATACAATAAAATTAGACTTTTTTTTTAATTATTAGGGACAAAGTTGTAATACAAAATAAGCAATTTGTACAGACAAGTCCTGATCTTACTAGTATAAAAACGGGGAGCAAAAGCCAAAAAAGTATTACAAAAAAAGGGCAAGAAAAAAGACAAAAGGACTACAAAAAACTAGCGAAAGAAGAACATCTGAAAACCAACAAATATTAAATGTTTCAACAACCTCTAAAGAGAATTTGCTATGAACCAAGAATAGGGCTAAACAAAACAAAAGATCAGAAACAAAATAGCGAACCTCTAATCCATCGATGCAATATGCTTAATCACAATCCACTGAATCTCAATCAAATTTTAGCCCCAACTTTTTAACAAGCTCCCACACATGGCCTGTAATAAGAAATATTGACATCTTTAGCATTACCCCCCTTTTCCACCTAGTCTCTCTTTTCCTATTTGTTAGAGTGCTTGACTGATCTCTTCACTATTTCCAGGTGACATATCTTTTAGGAATTCTAGTTGGTCTCGCCTGGCTTGCTTATAATTGTACACGATCAATGCTCTTCAACCCTTTTTTACAAAACTTTGTTAGAAGCTTGGGGTCCCACAATCACCTTTTTCTTTTGTCCGTCAGCTTACTGGATTCCTTTGTATGTGGCATATGGATAATCCCAACAGAGCTCCCATCAATGTGTTGAGATTTTATAACGGAAGGAGGCTCAAAACCCAGCAAATACTCATGCTCGAAGGACCCTGAGTCATTGTCACTTACGGCGCCCATGCAGGGATCTCTTCAAAAGATGTTTAATCATGAGGCCTAATTTATTCGGCCAAATTATCTTTAACCATGGTAGGAAAGAAGTGGAAAGTACTGGTAATTCGAGCTTCCTTGACTAGTGGTTGAGCAACATGATGGGAAAAGGGAGGTAGAGGTGACAGGCATGGGTAATGACAACCCCAGGCCCATTTCCCAATTAACTGGCTGTCAATATGAAGTGCAATCTATCCATACATTGCCCATACCTCACACCATCATGAACTAACCTTAAATGAGGTACTAGAGTGTATCCACAAATTTCAAAGTCACTTGTCATTTGTTCATGTAGAGGGAAAAACTCTAAGGGAAGTGGAACCAGAATGGTGCAAGCTTTGTCATCTAGTGCATGCCAAGAAGACATAGCTTGTTCCCTTGTTAATTTGGTAGAGACGACGAGGTCAACGACTTCAGAAGAGTAGTTTGGGGTCAATTCTGAATTACCCTCTTTCACAAATACCATGCTAGTTACCCCCATTAACTTGAACTAGGACAATCTGTTGAATAATCAATGGGAAGCATGGGTTAATAAGAACCCTAGCTATATCAACACATCACATCACGGAACGCGTCCACTCTAATGAACTTCCCCCATAGGACGATCAGTAAAACAATTCTTTGACCAGCATTAGACTAGCAATGCATCGATCTCAATCCCAACTCTCTTATTTAGGGAACCAAGGGTACGGCCTGACTATTCATACTCGTTTTTGAATCTTAGGAGTTGTATTTCTTTACGAGGTCCACGATTGAATTCTAACGAATCAGCAAATCACAAGTCAAGACAAAGATGTTTGGGCTTAACCCTTTGGGAACTAAACCATGAAGGTTGTTCTCCATTATAAATGTGAGTATATTTTCTAAATTATCATCCTAAATGAGTGTGCATTTATTAACCTGTTCGGCCTGGTCTCCACACACTTGTTGCTATTTGTCACGACAATCTTTGGATAGTTTTGATTCTCGGTGTCCTTTACCCGAGACCTTGAGGATGCATTTTCATGATCACGATTGGCCACTGTAACACCGGATCTTCAATGAACCCCTAAGTTGGGTAGGTCCCAACAAGATGTAGAAGTAGACCTTTTTGTAAAAGGAAGACGAAGAGGAGATGGTGACAGAAGAGATACTGGTGGCAGCATATTTGATCGGCGGTGTGGTGGTGTGGTGTGGATGTTAAGGGAAGATGGTGGTGGTGGTGGGGTTGGAGGAGGAAGACGAAGGGACAAATGGTGGAGCGGCGATGGTGAAGGTTAGGGGAAGACGAAGGGCCGAAGTTGAGGATCCTCGCACTGTCCGAAAGTGGCACTGCTGGTGGTGGCATGCTCTCCGTAAGGGGAAGAAGAAGGGGCAAATGGTATGGCGGTGGCGGTGGCGGTAGCAGTCATGGTGTCGGTGCGGTGGAGATTAGCACCAGAAGGCAGAATGGAACTATGAAATGTTTATTTATGTTTTGGCTTTCAAACTAGGACCTCAAATTGAAGTTTTGTTGTTTATAAAATTAATATAATAATATTTTGGAATTGTTGTTCTAATATAAATGCAAATGATGTTGGACTTCGGATAATTGAGTCGGATGATATGCACTATGGTCTAGGTGACATGTTATAGCTTTTTATTTGTCAAGGCAAAAGTAAATAAAGGTTTGAGTTTTATTAGTCTTTAATCATGTGTTTAAATGGGCCCATGTTACATGTGATTCCAATGAAACCCTTTGGTGTTTACCTAAACGATGTGATGAGCTACAAAAATAGCTATTATAAAAGTATCAAACATTGGGGAAGAGGGGCGGCAAGACAGAGAGAGAGTTGTGGTCACGTCAAGCTCACTCAAGAAATTTGGAGATTTTTCGATGCATATCGAGAATTGATCTTGGAGCAATTTGTTTTTAGGCAATTTTTAGAGTGAATTAATATGGGAGAATCAATTATTCTCAGGCCTATGAAGGTATTCCTAGACTGTTCTAATTTTCTAGTAGGTTTTAACTTAGAACAAACATCTTGAAACCATAAAATTATAATTGTTATTTTCTACAATGGACTTTTCTGTTGGTTTGCCCCGGTTTTTTATCTCTACCATGGAGGACTTTCCACTTTTTATATGGTGCTGATGGATTTTTGATTTAATTTTCTTGTTAATATTTGGTGATGTTCATATCCCTATGATTTAATCTATGATTAATATTGTCTTGATTGGTCAACTAGAATTTGGTTTAGTGTTTTAGACCTCAACAAAATTGTATCAGAGCTAAGGTCCACTATTGGGGTGAATAATAATGGATTGTAATAGTATTAGTATTATGATAAGATTGACCAGTGAAAATAATTCAATTTGGAAGCCAATGATGGAGGATCTACTTGGTTGTAAGAATTTGCATGACTCATTGAGGATGATAGTGGTAGGTCAAAAAAATTGACAGATAAATAATGATAAAAATTGGGTATAAATACAGTTGAGAATATTAGAAAGTGGGTAGATTCGGTGTTTTTTTGCCATATATTGCAGCAGACTAATGCCAAGACGTTACAGAAAATTTTATCAAGTTAGTATCAAAGAAAGGCACAACAAAATAAGGCCTTTCTGATTAAGAATTTGGTGAACCTGAAATTCAAAGAGGGCTGGTCTATGGTATAAGACTTTAATGGATTTCATGATGTTATTAATCAGTTAACTATCAAAAAATTATTCTTGATAATGAGTTGCAGGCTTTTTTCTTTTAAGCTCTCTACCTGGCAGGCTGGAGACCTTGGTGGTAACTATTAATTTCTTAGCTCCGAATGGGAAATTGTCCTTCAATGTAGTCAAAGATTGCGTGTTCAATAATGTGATAAGACGAAAGCAGATGAGTGTTTGTTCTATGCAAGAACTAAGGTAGGAGTAATATTAGAGGGCCTAAGAAGCATGGTAAGTCAAGAGGTAAGTTCAACTCCAGGGAAGAAAAACCAAAGTGCTCGCATTGTCATAAAACCTAACACTTGAAGCAAAATTATTTTCTTCTCAAAAGCAAATAGAAAGATGAAACAAATCAGAGAAAGGCAGACAATGAAAAAGTTGTAGCTGCAATGAAAGGTCATGATAATGATGACCAAGTGATGATGAAGGATTAGTAAAGATGATACAGACTAGGTACTCCTCAGCAATACAATATTGCATAAAGGATGAATAAAATAAATGTAGAGAAAACTAGATGTTTACTTAGAATGTCAATGCTGCCTACAACATTTTGGGGTGAATCTGTGAATACTAATGTATACATCATTAACAAGGCTCAATCAGTTCGTTTGACATTTGACATTCGAGACAGAGTGAAGAAAAGGAAAGATATTTCTTATTCTCATTTGAAGCTATTGGGTGCAAAGCCTTCGAACATGTACAAAAAGAATAGGGATCAAAACATGACATTGAAGCAACACTGTGTATATTTGTAGGATTTGGTGATGAGGATTTTGATTATAGATTATGGGACCCTGTGAAGAAAAAGACTGCGAGAAGTGCAGATGTTGTATTTCACGAACATAAGAACATGGCTAATTTTGACATGCCGGAGAAGACTACATGTGCTCATAGCGGTGTTGCTAATACTATACTAATTTCATCTTCATAAGGTGCTATAGATGAAGTACTAGTGTACAATGGGATAGACCTTAAGAATGACTCTGAGCCAGTTGCAATTAGTGATTATCCAGGTGCAATTGGTGTTGAGTAGGGAGAGCCAGCCTTTCAACCTGTGATTGCAAAACCTCAGGTGAGAAGGTATGATAGAGGGCATCAACAGTATACAACATACTCAAGTTTGGGTCATATTTGTCTTACTAATGAGGAGGAACCAGAGAACTTCAAAGAAGTGCAGACTCGTGAAGACAAAGATTGTTTGGTGAAAGCTATGGAAGAAGAGATGATTTTTTTTAGAAAATAATGGAACCTATGAGTTGGTTGATCATCTTAAGAATGGAAAAACACTTCAGAAGAGGAAGGTGTTCAAGCTGAAAAAGAATAATGATCAAGTTGTGAAACATAAGGCTTAATTGGTGGTAAAAGTATTCAATTAGAAGAAAGGGGTTGATTTTGATTAGATCTTCGCTCTGGTTATGAAGATGAGTTCCTCTCAAGTGGTATTGGGTATGGAAACTAGTATGAATCTTGAGCTTGAACAGGAACATGTGAGGACTGCATCTCTACGTGGTGATAAGCAAGAGGAGATATAACATGAAGCACCTGGAGGGATATGAAATTCAAGGTAAGGAGCATTTGGTTTGTAGGTTGAAAAAGAGCTTCTATGGTTTGGAGTAGGCTTCCAAACAATGGTACAGGAAGTTTGACTAATTTGCGATAGGTCAAAGATACAAGAGAACAGATGCATATCATTATGTGTATATAAAGAATTTCTCTAGAGGTAATTTCATCATTTTACTGCTTTATATTGATGATATGATAATTGCTCGTAAAGATGTTGATATGATTTGAATCGTAAATATGTTGATATGATTTGAAGTCTTAAGGAGTCAAAGTCTTTTGAAATGAAAGATTTGGGTCCAATGAAGTGGATTTTGAGTATGAATATTACTTGTGATAGAGAAGTTGGAAAGTTTTAGTTGTCCAAGAAATGTATGTTGAATGAGCGCTTGATAGGTTTAACATGAAGAGTACTAAACCAGTTAGCATGCCTCTTGCTACACATTTAAAATTAAGGAAACAATCTTGTCTTTTTGCCAAGGAAGAAAAAGAAGAGATGTCTTTTATTCCCTAGTGCTCTACTTTTGGGTCTTTGATATATACCATAGTTTTTGCTCAGCTAGATATTGCTTATGAGTGTTGTGAGCGGGTTTCTTTTGATTCCAGGGAAAGTTCATTGGGTAGCAGTTTTGAAGGGAATACTAATTCTTATATAGTAGGATGTTTTAATAGTAGGAAATCTACTTCAGGGAATTTGTTCACTTTTGCATGGGGAGTTGTGCCTTAGCAATCTATGTTGCAAAAGTTTGTTGCTTTTTCCGCTACTGAAGGTGAGTATATTTTTGTTGTTAGATGTTGCGGATGAAAAGATTTCTTCCAGAGTTGAGTCTGAAATAGAAAGAGTATGTGGTTTTTTGTGGTTGTCAGAGTGCAATGGATTTGAGTAAAAAATTACATATATAATGCTGCACAAAACACATTGATACACAATATCATTGGTGGCGTTCTGCTTTGAAGAGGAATTGATGATTTGAAGTAGATCCATGCAGACAAGAACTTGTCGGCTATGTTGACAAAGGTGGTTGTTACTCGGAAGTTGGAGTTGTGCAATAGGTTGGCCTGTATGAAATGTAAGTAGCTTGATGAGGAATTCACTCCTCCTCATAGTGGCTTGGAGGGGCAGATTTGTGAGGTACATGATGGGCACTATGGTCCAGCTCACATGTAGTAGATTTTTATTAAGCAAAAGTAAAAATAGGATTGAGTTTTGATGGTTGTTTGATCATGGGATTAAATGGGCCCGTGTGAATAGGCCATGTAAGGCCAATGAAAGCTTTTGGGGTTTTCATAGAATTTGTTGTGAAGAGCTACAAATAAAAGCTCACAGAAAAGCATTAAACATGAGGGATGAGGGTAACAATCCAAAACAGAGAGAGTGAGAGTTGTTGTGACCTCAAGCTCGGCTCAGAAAATGTCGTGTTTTTTGGGCGATGATCAGGAATTGCTCTTTGACCAATTTAGAGTGCGTTTTCTAGGAAATTTTAGAGCAAATTGATTGGGGAGAATAATTGTTCTTAGGCGTATGGAGGTAATCCTTGTATTGCTCTAATTTGCTTGTTAGTTTCAATTTATGGCAAACATCATTAAACTATAATGTTTTAATTCTCATTTTTAGTACTGGATTTCACCATCGATATGCCCCATTGTTTTTTCCCTCTAATCAGGAGTGTTTTATAAGTTATATTTGGTGTTGATTTTTTCCACTTTATTTTTCTCATTGATATTTGGTGGTCTTGGTAGGCCATATGAACTAAAAATACTTCCTTAATCATGATTACGAAAACCGCAACGATTAAAGGAATTTGATTCGTTCTTTTCTACTTACAAAACTGTAATAATAGAAAGGGAAGAATAATATATCAAATTTATCCAATGAAAGTTGTCTTACAACTAAAGAGAACACCCATATTTATCGACTTAAAAAATGACAGCTAAAATAACTAGAATAAAGACTGCATTCTAATTAAGAAATAAATTATAGATGTTTTGAACAACTAAAACTCTTAAAATAACTAAACTCTTGTAACAGCACTAATTCTGAATGGACTCTTGTTAGGAGAATAATTCAAATTATACTGCCAATCGGTCCCCAATTGGTTAATTTGAGAAGTAGTAACCCATAGTTCTATCTCTGTCCTAACTGGAGTGCTTGAGAAGTAATCTGTCACAATTCTACCTCTTGCATTATTATTATTTTTTTTAACCAAAGGAAAAGCCCTATCAGTTGCATCGTTCTACCCGTTTTGACAAGAATTGTACAAAAATGACAAGCAATATAACTTGAATAATAGAAAACACTTGGAATGAGAGAATAATCTTGGATGATTGAATTAACAACAATCCTAGCCTACTTATAATTTACATCAAGGCAAATGAAAAGGTGCAAGACTAAAAGGAATCCTAGGCAAAACGCATCAAAGCAATTCTAGATCTAGAAAAATAAGAGAAATGAAGAAAGCATTCATGGGGCCAATTACGTCTATGTGGCCGGTTACAAGAGAAACCAAGGGGGAATAAAGACCAAAAATTTACTATCCTAATTTAATTCTAAATCTAATTTATTCTATTACATTAAAACAAATACAATAAAACAAATATAGAATTGAACAAGAATCCGTCCTTGAAGTTGACCATGGTACCATGTGGTGGATTGAGACAAAAATAGAAGGAGCTAAATGGAATCATTTCTGGTTGTGATATGTTACAAGTTTGATGCCTGATAGAAACGATCATGGTGGTGCGCTCTGCGTACAGTGATGACAAGGTGGGTCGAGGTGGATGGTGAGCGATTTCCAGTAATGGAAGTGGTTCATGTAAGAATTGATACTATACAAAGATGAACGAGGAAGGTTTGGTGGTGGTCGCTCGTGGATGACGATAGCTAAGCCTTTGACGAGTGACAAGAATCAAGTTGATAATGATATATCTATCTATCGATGGCCCGAAGATTTAGTCAAAGCCCGCATCGACTATGTTTTCTGTGGTAATGATTATAGCTAGATAGTGGTATGGTGAAGATGATGGTAGTAGAAGTAGTTGTGGCTTGTTGCTAATGTTACATACAAGGACATGTAGTCTAGGCCTCCATCATCCTTCGAATATCTCCTCACTACAATCGGGATCAGTACACAGAAATGCGAAAACTTGTTTTTTAGACAGGCTAAATATGGAGTCTGAATATGCAGGCGAATTAACATTGTAAATATTTTGTTTATCTTCTTCCACATCCTCCACTTACTATGGATTCTGAGGCTTGAATCACTAGGCACATTGTTTTAGCCAACAGCTCCATCAATGCCTCCTAATGCATGATTCATTTGTTAATCTTGTCCAACTACATATTCAATTATTGAACTAGGTCCCTTTTATAGATCTCATCAAGAAGATATGTCCTCTCTGTTGCTTGCTTTATTACAAAGCAGCATTGAAAATTGACCAACACTTAATTCAAGACTTTTTTTAATTGAGGAGGTGTTAAGCGACCAACAACTAATTGTAGGGCATAAGACCTAAAGGCACTAAGCCATTCTGAAACACTATAGTATTAATTCATCAACCATGAAGAAACCAATAAAGGAATTGGTTCCATCGGGTAACACCTCCTCAATTACATCCACCCCATTATCTAACTCCTCCCCTAACAACATCAACACTTTCACTACTTGTCGCTACAGGTATTGTCGCTACAGGTGGCCCCACACCAACCTCCACACTGGTGACCCTAGCAATCCAAACCCAATATGTCCAATCCTAGCTAATACCTATGATGCCCAACTAAATGAACCCATCTGATGCCTATGTGAGAGACAAAATAGAGCAAATGTAATAACAATTACAAACAAAATAGAAGGGAGGACTTGAAATAGCAGAGGAATGGAAAACAGTCCTACGGAACAGTGGTGCTAGGATGGTGACCCACCCTGCAACAATCTCCAAGATGCAAGAACGCTGATGGAGGTGGATAGCATGCAACCCCACGAACAACCAATAGTTACAAGTGAACATAGTTAGCTTGAGGTTGGTAGGAGGAAGGATAGGGGGTGGAGTTCTGACAGAAAATCATAACATGCCGTATCATGTTTGTGTTTTGTCAGCAGGTATTCTTAAAAAATGAGTCAACCTACACTTGCAAGGTTTTTAAATAATTTACAAATTATAAACCCTTACTGAACCTAATTTACAAATAGGGTAAACCATGGGTAACTTTGTTTTTTAAATGCTATCTTGTTAATTTACAAGCATTTCATTAGTACACCTCACAGTTGATATTACAATAAATATAAGAAACATTTATAATTATTAAAAAAATTATTAAGTTAACATGATCAATATATTTTATATTGACTTACTTGACATGGCTACCAAATAATATATAATAATAATAGAACTACAACACTCAAATAACCTAAATAACTATATAAATAGGTAAAGCGTATTAAATATAAGCTGAGCCAACCCAAACACAAATTAAATATAATAATTTAAACAAATTAAACATGATATTTTTTTTATTTGTTTTTTTGGTAAGTCGGCGAAATATGTAGATGAAAAGAAAATTAGTACAAGCTATAAAGGGCATACCCTAGGACACGGCCGAAGCCTGCAAATATGAAACAGAGTCATAAGAGTCGGACAAAGTCCATACAAAAAACAACCAAAGAACAACAAAGGGAACAAAAAAGAAACTAAGTCTCAAGACCCCAGTGCCGAAGCAAGGAGGTGTGATGATGAGCTCCTCTGAACGAAGAAGCAGCAAGCAAGCGGCTCCTGACCAAACTAGCAATCTCCTCTCGAACGGCTGCAATTGGTCTGGACTGAGAACGCTGGACCCGAAGGTTGCGCTCGTACCAGACAGTATACACAGTCGCAGAGAGGCAAAGTCGGGCAATACTGCCAATCTCTCGCCCCCTGAGATGCTGAGCAGCCCAAGTGACAAGATCGTCCCAAGGAAGGATAGGCCAAGCGACAGATGTACTCGGAGTGACAGAGCTCCAGACCGAGGTGGAAAAGGAGCAGGCTAAGAAGAGGTGCTCATGTGTCTCGTCAGCAGAACCGCAAAGAACACAGACACTCTGAACCTCTAATGCTCCGAAAAGCCGAAGTCGGTCCCAGGTCCAAAGTCGCTGCCGAGAGGCGAGCCAGAGAATGAAGGAGTGTCTCGGTATATGCATCTGAAACCACAGAAGGTGATGAATGGTATCCTCCCCTCTCCTACTCAGCACCGTCTCCCAAGCAGACTTGGTGGTGAAGTTCCCCGATGGGTCACCCAACCACCGGATGAAGTCCTCTACACCAGCCCGGGGGCTAAAATCAATGGTGTCCCAGATGGGTCGGAGCTCCAAACAACCCTATGGAAATCTCCACTGACCACCCTAAATAATGGATGAGACCTGAGAATCCCAATGAAGTCCAGAGGAGGTGAGCAGACGAGTCGGGAAGCGCTCCGAAAGGCGACCACATGGCAGCCAGTAATCAGTCCAAAGGGCAGTGTCAAGGCCATCACCAATGACATGGTAGATCGCACCAGAGCAGAGGCGGCGGACCGAAAGAATCTGAGTCCAGCACCAAGAAGCAGAACTCGTCGCCCGAATAGTCCAGAAGTTCCGCCCTCGAAGCCGGTTCAGATGACCCCAACGCGGTCGTAACGAGGAAGGGTCAGAGAGGAGGAACCAGATATGCTTCATAATCGAAGCCTGGTTCCACTCAGCAAGGCGACGGAGCCCAAGACCACCCTCCCGCCGAGGGTAACACAGATGCCTCCAAGCAACTTTTGCCCCTCCCGGGGCTAAAGAAGATCCTCTCCAAAGGAACGCCGCAAGAGTCGACTCAATCTTCCTGATCATCGTCTTCGGAAGCATGAAGACCGATAACCAGTAGACCTGAGTGGCGAAAAGAACAGATCGGATAAGCTACAGACAACCAGTATACGTTAGAGAAGGGGAGGTCCAGAGCCGTATACGAGAGAGAATGCGATCCGGCAGTGGCTTGCAGTCAACGTATCGTAGCCGAGAAGTGATAAATGGTACCCCCAAATAACGAACTGGGCATTGCCCAAGGCTAAAACCCAGAACACCCAAAATGTCCCGCTGAGTCGCAAAGTCCACCCCTGCTAGAAAAACTGAGCTCTTCGCTGCATTCGAGGACAGCCTTGAGAGTACAGCAAAGCGGTCTAAAGCCTCACAAACAACAGATACACTACCCATATCACCCCGACAGAAGATCATCAGGTCATCAGCAAAACATAGGTGCGTCAGCCCAGTACGACCCATCACGGATGATAGTGAAAACGCGGGTCATCGATAGCATGACGAAGCAGCCCTCGGAGACCCTCCATAGCAATAACAAACAAATAAAGAGAGAGAGGGTCACCCTGACGTACACCTCGACTGGAGTGGAAGAACCCCTGAAGTTCGCCATTGATGGCGACGGAAAAGCGGGTTGTAGAGAGGCACTCGCGGATCCAACCAATCATCACCTCAGGAATCCCCATACTCCTCATACCAGCTAGAATGAAGTCCCATCGGACAGTGTCAAAAGCCTTACGGATATCGACCTTCAGTGAACAACGAGGCGAGGCCTGAAGGTGATAACCGCGCATCAACTCCTATGTCAAAAGGATGCTGTCAGAGATCCGACGACCCTGAACAAATGCTGTCTGAGCATCGTCAATCAACCCGGGAAGGACACCCTTCAACCTGTTTGCAATGATCTTAGTGATACACTTATAGATCACATTGCAACAGGAGATAGGGCGGAAGTCACCAAAGGTGGAGGGAGTCTCCACCTTGGGCACAAGACATATCCTGGTGGTGTTCAGGGCACCCAGCATGCGCCCGGAGACGAAGAAAGACTGCACGGCCCTGATCACTGCTCCTCCACCACCTCCCAAGCCCTCTTAAAAAAGAGGGAAGTGCAACCATCAGGCCCCGGGGCTCTGTCATCACCTATGGAAAAGAGAGCATCACGAACCTCAACTGTAGAGATCGCGGAGATAAGCGGGCGAGCCTGATCCTCAGAAATGCGAGCTTCAAAAAGGTCAGAAACATCCTCAGTCAGCGGACCACCCGGCTCAGTCAACAAATTCTGGAAGAAAGTAACCCTGGCACGAGAGATCAACTGCAGATCATATGTCCTCACACCATCAGAACCAACAATCGACGAGATTCGGTTCCGGGCCTGCCGATGGAGAATAGATTGATGGAAGAACCGAGTGCTCTGATCCCCGAGCGAAAGCCTCTGAATACGTGACTTCTGATGGTAGAATGCCTCCTCATCCCGACACAAAGCAGAATACTCACGAAAAGGACGGCGCTCCTCAAGACGAAGAGAAGAACTCTTAGGGTCCTCATCTAGGGCCCTCTGGCCCATGGCCCAAGCATCACGGGCCACCTCGACTCTGGCCAAAATGTGACTGTAATTGCGGGCATTGAGGGCCTTCAACTCACTCTTCAGCAGCTTCAGCTTCTGAGTGAGCTGATACATCGGAGTACCCTCAACACAAGTGTCCCAGACTCGCCTAACAGTGAGAAGGAAGTCCTCGTGATTAGCCCAAAAATTGAAGAACTTAAAAGGAAGACGCATGGCACGACATTCCCCAAGCCCTCGCACAACAATGGCGTTATGATCCGAAACAATATGACGAGCAAGGATCTCGGCAGATGCGATGGGGAAATCACAGAGCCAACCCACGCTAAAAAGCAACCAGTCAAGCCGCTTGAGAATCAAGCGGTCATCCTCGGCCGCATTGGACCACATGAAATGAAGACTCGAAGAGGAGATGGGCGTGAGCTCAGCCTCAGTAACACACTCCTGGAAGTCATCCATGTGGCCCAGCCAACCCTCCTGGCCACCGCATCAATCAGAGAGGCTAAGGATGGCATTGAAATCCCCAAGTAGGATCCAAGGCTCACCCAAGAGACTCAAGCTAGTGCTTCGAATATAGTCCCATAAAGCGCGGGGAGGACCCGGCTCGTTAAAGCCGTAAAAAAAAGTATCGAGAAAGCTCACAGCTCCAGAAAGATCAGAGATACGATAAGTAAGGAACTGGTTCCCTCCCCGAATGAGCTCAACTGTAAAAACGCCTGGATCCCAAGCAACAATAATGCGACACCAAGTAGGGCATATGCCACTAAAGAGAAAGCTCCACTCGTCAGCACAACGAGCAATCGTCGCCTCAACGTCCGAAGGCTTGGTTTTGGTCTCGACCAAACCAACAACAGATAGACGATTGGAAGAAATCCAATCACGAATAGCACAAAAGGATCGGGGATTGTTAAGCCCCCTAATATTCCAACAACCAACCACCATGAGGAAACAATCAAGAGGGGGCGCGGCCCGCATGCTTGGCCGCACAAGTGAGCGGCCTCCTCGGGCCCACTACGACAACCTCAACACATGAAGAAGTGGAGGCGTCTGACAAACGCTCAGATTGGTTCGACATGCCTAGACCCGGCACACTAGTCGACTGACGCAACGAACAAACAAGGGGGTAGCAACTCCAAGAATGCCATCCTGAGCCATCTCCACATCAATAGGAACATCCATTGACTCCGAGTCTTCCCGAATAGGAGTGGGAACATGTAAAAAATCGGCGAAGGTCCGAGGCGAAAGGGAAACTGATCCAGAATTAGAAAGAACCATACGGTCAACATCAACCTCGAAAGATCCGAAAAGCTGCCCACGGCTAGCATCCCCAGAGGAAAGCCCCTCCGAATCGGGCCCATTCCCACTAGTGCGAGTAACGGGTGAAACTCTAGGAGAAAGCCCCTCCGAAACGGGCCCATTTCCCTTAGGTGAAACAGCGGGTACGTCACTAGAAGGAAGCCCCACCAAACTGGGCCCATTCCCTCTGATGCACGAAGTAAGTGGGTCACGAGAGAAAAGCCCCTCCAAAACGGGCCTATTTCCACTAGAAAAAGAAAGTCTGGAAGGGCTAGAGCCATTGGGTCCAGTAAAACGCAACCCAGCCGTGGGCCCAGGGAGAGAGAGGCACGGCCCAAGATGAACAACCGGCCCACCAACAGCCTGCTCCACTGACCGCACGCAACCCCCATCCCCAACTAGCCCACCGTCATCTCCTTACCCACCAATAATTTCCTCCTCAAGCCCAATATTTGGCCCAATTGGAGGCCCATGCCCATTATGCATCTCAACACCACTTCCCTTCTTCCCCTTAAGCCACCTCCGTCGCCGCCGGCCTTTACCGCCGGCCACCACCTCCGGTTGCTCCTGGAGGATAGTAATGGTGCTCGGGGTGGAACAGGAATGACCAAAAACCCTACATTTATGACAAACTTTTGGCATACCCTCCAATTTGACAGTCACCGGCATGATTTGGCCATTGTAATAAACCGAGAGTCACTTTGGGGGGTCAGTCTGAGCATCGAGCTGTACACATACACAAGCATAGCTAACCATAATACCTTCCAAGGTTGGTTGGTCCATGTAAAGGGGGTGGCCAACACCACTAGCTATCGAACTCAATGAATTCTCCAACCATAGGGAGGCCGGGAGGCCATGTAATTGGATCCAAATTGCGATCCGAGGGAGGTCGTGCGAGGGAGCGAAGTTAGGTTGCCAACGCTCAAGGGAGAGATAGTGCCCATTTAGGGTCCAAGGTCCACCCCTAAGAATCAAATCCGACTCAGCCATCGACTTAAACCGGAAATAGTAGACTTCCTTATCCGCAATTACGCATTCAAGCCCTTTCGACCCCCAGAGAATTCAAGCTAAAGCAACACACCGAGAGTATGCAACACGACCCCCAATAATATGACCAACAAGACATTGGCCCCATATTTGAAGACCCGGTGCTACATCGGCATCAGTGATGGTAGTAACCACTTGCCCATTCACGAGCCTCGGAGGAACAAACCGAAGTGTACCACCCGGGGGTGACGAGCCAGCCACCGAGACCCACGACCGGGGTGGGGCGCCCGGTTCAGCCATGGCGCAACCAAAACAAAGCAAGCAAGAAGATTCAACCAAGAAACAAGATTGTAACAAACTTGTAATAAACTTTCAACAACCCCAAATCTCCAAACAAAACAAACCAAATTCTCCACCACCCACCCCAACAATACCGGCCAAGATCGAGAATCAAGCAAGCAAAACAAGAAGCAACTTGATTAATTCATCATCTAAGTAAGTGGGATAGAGGGTGTGTGCCAAGATTTGCTCCACAATAAGAGATACAAGCAAGATTCGATAGAGAAATAAGACCCCGAGGAGAGAGAAAATGAGCTCCAAATCCACCAATCGACCAAGAAACAGCAGGGGACCACCGTGGTTGAAAGCGCCAAGATGATGAAGAGTGAGAAAGAGCGTCCTATGCCATCATCAACACCAAACTCAACCACCCTCGTTCACATGTGTTTCCACCCACAAAAAATAAAAGTGATCAGATTGATGCAAAATTGGTCCCACAAGAAAGAGGAGATCACGACGAGTCCAGAGCTGGCTTCCGCTCCTCAGTACGAGCGTCCACAGGCCCGTACGCTCCCAAAAACAGCCCCAGTGCATAGGGGCCCTTACCCTCGCGCCACCAGTCAAGCCCCACACGCCGGTTTTTGGCCACCGCTGCTACCACCGAAGGCCGGCAAGGACAGGAGGAGGTGGTTGGTCCTGGTGCCGGTTGAAGGAGCCACCCACTGTGGCCCGCTCCTCAACAACCCAAACCCCAAACCCTAACTCCCTCCTCACTCGAAATTCACCCTCATTGGTTACCGGTGACTGCCGGAACCGCCCCCACCAGAAAGCAGGAGTGCCGGCAAACAGAACGCCACCCGACCGGACCCCAGGAGGCCACCGACGCGCCGTGCAACGGCTGCCCTAGAGCTCCACAGTAATCTTGGGTACTGTAGCGGCTGCCCTCGTCATGCTCGTTAAGAAAAAAGATGGAACGTAGCGTAAATTAAATTAAATTAAACATGATAACTTAAATTATCCCCACTTTAACTACCACAAAATCCCATTAGTTGTGTATCATGTATGTGTCACCGCTCTAGGTTGGGGCAGCCATCTGGGGGGGGGGGGGGTGTAACATGTAGGGTAACCAATGGTGGGGCTTATTGACTTACCTTAATGGCAAACGGTGCGGTGGTCAACTTTTGGCTATGTGGGTGTGCTTGATTGGGGCTTGGGCAGTGTGACCAACAATGGTGGGAGAGGTAGGGTAACATGTTACCACCTAATTGGTCATCATTTCACAATTTTTGATATTATTAACAAACATAGTGTTTTAATTAAGAATATTATGGGTTTTTTTTGTACATTATAGAAAAGGATATGTTGACATTTGGAGTAAAAAATATATATTACATGTTAACCAAAACATTATTTTACGAGTGTGGTTTAAAAATACAATTAGTATATTTTAAGCACTTGAATGCATCCGCATTCTACATTTGTTTTACTAAATTTGAAGAGCCCTAAAATTTATTTTTTTTTTATTTTTTTTTTTTTTTGTATTTGGAAAACCCATTTGGTATTTTCTCCATCTTGGAGGAAAAGCACATTTAAGTTGTTAGGTTGATTTCATTTTTGTTTGACCCATTTTCTATTGATAATTAAAAAGAAGGGGCAAAAAAGGGGTAAAAAGACTTTAGTTCTCTGCAGTTTCAGTTACCAAAATCTGAAAAGAGGGAGCATCTACATGTTGAGAGGGGAGGAGAGAAATAGAACCAAAAAGAGAAAGGTTCAACTAAATTTTCTTATGCTCGATTGACATCCAAATCTTCTCCAATTTGGATGAAATATTAGTGCATTGTTCTTATTGTGTTAATCATCATATTCACTGGTCAAATCATCTTTTCACCTATTGAAATTCAGTATCTCATTCAGCCCTAACTTCCACTCATTTTTTGGTTTTTCCACCATGGGGTGACAAATTTTGAAGATTTGTTATTCGAATAGCATTCTTGTTGATTTATAATGCGTCTACCTAGCCATAGAGAAGCCAAATAGGTTGCACCTGGATTTGATATGGTGATAGTAGAAGGATGTACTATTTATTGATGGTTTTGAGGTTTTTTCTTTTTATCTGGAGACGTTTTCCAAATCATGCGTCTCATTTGTTTTATTTTGTGGGCTAATATCACTTGTTACATTCCATTGTATATTTGAGCTTATGGTGGCATTAAGATTGCCCACTTCATTTACACGAAGAGTGAATTGGGTATTTTTTGAAATAATTGCTATGAAAGATGGTTAGACCTTTGATGATTTCTTATTTTGATTGAAATGGATGAGAGCCAAGGAAATAGTCCTGGTAATGCCATGATGCTGATACTAAATCTATTAACTATGATTATCAGAAAAGCCATAAGGAAGACCACCTATTCTTAAATTGATTGCATAAGGTATTTATTAATACCACACAAACTGGAAAAAGTTAAGATGAATGGAAATTGTTACACAAAAAGAATGTTAGAGTAGTTAGACTATTCATTAACCTGTTTGTTTATCAGCGTATACATTATGAGACTGATGAAGTACAAATTTGGAAAAGGCTAGTGTTAATATTTTAGCAGAGAACTGCTTTGAATAAAGCTTAAGCAATGTTGTAGAGATAGTAACAGTTTTCTAGAGCATCTTAATGTGTATGGCCTTTTTAGTCGCCTTGGAATGAAGTTGAGCTTAATAGTGAGTTGCAAGCTCTCTTATTATTGAGTTCGGTGCCAAATAGTTGGGAGTCATTGTAGGTGTCCTTTTTTTTAAACAATTCTAGGTGTCCTTGAGTAACTCCTCTTCATATAGCAAGCTCACCTTTGAAATAATGAAAGGTTCCTTGATAGATTAAGAGAATGACGGAAACAAAAGAAGCATAATATTTCCAATTTTTCAATGGCGAACATTGTAGAGAATTAAAACGGAGAAAAACTAGTGGAAGAAGACATAATATAAATTTTCTTTGTAAAGATAAATCCAAGGGGAGGTCGAAATCTAGAAGTGGGATCATTTTTCAGTGAGGCAAGAATCGAATAATCCCTCTCATTCCAAAC
Source organism: Simmondsia chinensis (assembly GCA_018398585.1). Classification (NCBI taxonomy): domain Eukaryota; kingdom Viridiplantae; phylum Streptophyta; class Magnoliopsida; order Caryophyllales; family Simmondsiaceae; genus Simmondsia; species Simmondsia chinensis. The sequence goes on from JAGTTD010000001.1 coordinate 10,619,761, forward strand.
TGCCAAAGTTTTTCTTGGCAAAGGTAGTGATGACTGTGGCATACCTATTTAAGCTCTATCCTTCAATTCTACTTGACAGCAATGTTCCTCAAAGAGTGTGGATAGGGAAACATACTTCTTACAAGCATTTTGAGAGTGTTTGGATGCGGAGCTTTTGTGCCTTTACCTAAAGGTGAGATGTCAAAGCTTGGTAGTATGTCAAAGAAAAGCATCTTCTTATGGTATTAAGAAGTTGAGTTTTGGTACAGATTGTATGACCAAGTTTACGAAAAAGGGATGAGAAGTAGAGCTCTATATTTTTTGTAGAAGGAAACCATTGAGGACTATGAGAAAACAAAGCATCCAAAGTCTTCTTTAGGCATCAAAGTTTACTTGTGTCTAGTGGTACCTCTAAGTATGATAACAATGGGGAAGATACACAAGAAAATGATAATGACGATACATTATCCTATTGATGATGATTATGGAGGTGGTAGCAATTCATCGTAAGTTCGTGGAAAGCCATGAACAAACACTCATTTAATTAGGTCCATCAGAGATAGACAACTTTCTATTGGATATCTAACACATGAGTATGTGATGTTTAATAATGGGGTAGAACTAGAGAGCTATGAATCAATGTCACATGTTAACAGTGATAAGTGGTAGAGTTCCATCCAAAATGATTTGAGGTCCTTGCATGAAAATTAGACGTTTGACCTTGTGAAATTGTAGAAATCAAGACATCACTCAAGAGCAAGTGGGAGTTTAGGTTGAATTATGAAAGGAATTGCTTATAGCCCATGTACAAGCTAAGGCTAGTGGTGAAGGGTTTCGATGAAAACAAAAGCAATGCTTTTGATGAGATCATCTCACCAATTACAAAAGTGTCTTTGATCAAAGTTGTTCTATGTTCGACTACAAGTATGGATTTAGTTGTTGAACATTTCAATGTAAAGTTTGGATTTTTGCATGCTGATCTAGAGGAAGAGAACTAAGTACCCTAACTTGAGTGTTCTCAAGTTCAGGGAAATGATAAAATCTTTTATATCAGTTGAAAAGAACCTGCATGGATAAAATCTTTATGTGCTTGGCATTTATGCTTAACAAGAGCATTAAATCATATCAAATAATACAAAATGATTAGAGTATAATCTCCTGAGGATTGTTATTGAATGAGTACTGGAATTCGTAGTTTCAACACTATTTGAAAAACCGAAATTTTAGTTTTTGAAATAAAACAAACAAAAATAAAAAGAACTAAATTAGGTTACTAATTTTTAGAAATTTTTCTGATTTTTATGATTTAATAAGATCCAAGGCATCCGCTTTCACCTAGTTACATCAATACGCTTTTCTATTCTCGATATTCAAGTTGTTATTATATGTTGATGGTTAAAAACCTTAATTTACTAATTATTGTCTCTCGAGCAATATTTAACATGCTCTTTTATATATTAACTCATCAATCTCTTACATAAATTTAAATAAGAATAGAGTTTTGAACATCGATGGTTTTACTTAAGACTACACAAATTGCGTTAAGATATCTCTAGCATTCACTCAATTTGTGGTATTTATCACTTTAGCAATCATCATAAATCTCCTCTCGGACTTATTATGAATCATTATAGGCTTTGAATGGCGATCAAGCATTCAAAACTCTTGAACAACAATGCTAAACACTCGAACAGCGTGATAAACAAACTTTAAATGTGCTGAATTAGAAGAGAGTGTATATTACAACTTAGGCTACATCGTAGCCTAGGAAAGACAAAATTAATTCAAGGTATACATAATATAAATCAAAACTAAGACAAAATCCATGAACTTAAAGTATAAAAGGATAGAAAAGAACTTGAAAATATGAAATTATAAACCAAACTTTCCTTCCTTCCTTCTCCTATGGTTTTCCTAAGCCTCCTACTACTTTGTTTTGAGTTTTTTATGAATGAATTGATGCCTAAAGACCTCTCAAACACTCTTATATATAGTACCTGAGCTTGGAATAACATGCAATAAAAAATTTTAAGGGCCTCACTCTCATTTGCTCTTTTAGTCGCCCATGGCCGCCCACCTTGCGACTTACTGCTTTTTGCTGATTTTGTTCAGTTTTTGAATCTTTCCATCACCCAAAATCAGCTTTTACATCAACTTGAACATATTCTTGAAGTGTACAAAAAGTTCTTGCATTAGATTTGTTCATTTTGCCCCCATTTTTGCACTTTGTAATGTTTATTGTTCATCCTTGCTTTAACCGTGTAGATTGAGGTGTTTGGCCCTTTTTTGCTTTTGTTATATGCATCTTGCATTAATTTTTTTGATATTAATGGTAAAACCTAGCAAGAATTAGCATAAAATGAGCAGTTTTGCGGGAAAATAACAATAGGAGAGAAAAGGAGCAAAAACAGGCAAAAGCAATAAAAGTTTATTGTAAAATGGTTTGAAAATGAACCTAAATGATATGAATAATTATATACTGAATTGGATTTATTAAAATACCCCCAAACTTAAATCTTGCTCGTTCTCGAGCAAGGCCAAACATCAAAGTGCAGGATCTCATATTTTTTTTAAGAATTTTAACACAATTCAAAGCGAGATTACTTCTATTAAAAAAGAATGACCGAGGCTCAAAGTTCAAAGTTCTAAAGGAAAAACAATCTTTCTAAGGAAAAACCTGTCAATCACCTAGGTAACCGAATTCAATAGTTGGCTAAGCAAATTAAATTTATCCGTTCTTTCTAATCTTAAGACATTCAAGCAGAATAGACGACAAAAATCACGCCATTTATAACTAGACTTCTTAGGTATGCCTAAGACTAAAAGTTATTCACAAAATTTTCTCTTCTTTTTTTTGTTTTATTTTTCTATTTACGGGGGACTGATCTGCTCTAGTCAAACCGGTCCATGAGTGTGCCTTTCACCGAGAATGGAACTCCTGATCCCTGAGTAATGACGAATGGGTAAGAGAATTCACCACTAAGATGCTCTCAATATGACCGTGGAGTATATCTTCAGCGAGAATCAAACTTCTAACCTTGGGGCGTTGACCGCATGGGTAAAAGAAGTCACTTGTGAGATGTCCTCATTATTACCTCATGAGTATATCTTCAACGAGAATCGATTGACTCCTGGGCGATGACAGCATAGGTAAGAGATGCCACCACGAAAGCGCCCTCATGATGGGCAGCACATATCTTGAAATGTTTATATGGGATAGCGGTGCTAGAGATGCTTCCCTCATTTTCTTTCTCTTTTTTTCATATCTTTCTTTAGACTTAGGCATAACTCTTCAAAGCTTATTATGCAAATGATAATCTTAATGCAATCCTTTCAAATTTGAGCATCTTTTAATCAGAAAGAAAAGTAAAATAGCCATGCTTGCTAGTGAACTGAAATTCCACTGTTTTATCAAGATAGTGCCTTAGAATATATCATGTTTTGCAATTGGAATACACAAACAATTGATTCTCAGGTTACTCAAGTCTAATTAAAGTAAACTAGCTAAAAAAAGTAGAAAAATTGTCTAAAAAGCATGATCATAAGATCTCAATTTTTTTTTAAATGGTTTTAAATTGGTTAAAAATGTGCAATAAAAATTTAAAAGACTACTAATTTAAACTATTGAAAATAAAAAATCTTTTTGTTGGCCGACACTATCTACATCCCCATACAAAGACTCCGAACTCTGGGAGGCACTGAAGCCGACTCTAAAAAGTAAGGCTAGACATGAAAATGTTTTGAAAAATTTTGTTCAAAATTTGAAAAAAAAAATGTCTCTTCCACCTACAAACATAAAATTAACATTGTCCTCAATGTTTAAAGAAAAGCAACGAATGAAGCAGTAGGTGAAAGATACTTCCTATGTCTGAGAGATTGATTTTTTATGGTGAATGCTGACATCATGCTACCCCCAAACTTATTAAAAAATCTATTTGAACAAAATGTACAAAAATATAAGAAAATAATTAAAGGAAATTAAAAGAATAGAAGTAAGGAACGAAAAGGTTGGATTATCTCCCAAAAAGTGCTTAAGTTATAGTTGTTTACTTAACTTTTTGATGATATTCTATCTTGTATCCTGAATGAGAATGGAGTTTCCTCCATCTACCCTCAATGACCATTTCCTTCCGTGTATCTTCGTAGTACCCTTCTTTACATGCCCACCTCCACCTTCTCTGATAATCGGATCCTTGAGTTTAATATGCCATGACTTGAATTTCCTTTTTCAATCTTTTCTGCATTTTTTCACTATGTCATCCAAAAGCCCCTGACTTCGTTAGACAAGTTTAACACTCAATTTTGACCACTGGTGGTGGTGGGTCGGTCAAGATACGTTTAGTAATCAGTGGTGATGAGTCAATCAAGGGGGTTATGTCACATTAAGGTGGTTCTTCTAATCTGTTCCCATCCCTCAATGCTATGGTGATAGTTTGTTCCCCTAGGTTGGTGATGATATTGAAAAGTAAGGAATTTTTGGACCTCTCAGAAAGTTCCTCTAATGTAACCCCTACTTGAGTTTCTAAATTTCGGATGGAAGCTTCTTAATTTCTAAAGATAACCTTAGTTTCTTAAGTGAAATTTGTACATTCGTGCATGAACTCCCTAAATGTCTCTTCTAAGTCGTAAGTCTTTTCTTCATGTGGAAGAATGGGTGACCAAGGTGTTTCATGACTGTTCCAAAAAAAATTAGAAGGGTTCATCCATCCTTGATTATAGGTGTTAGAGTAGGGGTTCTATGGGGCTTGTTAATAATTTAGCATGTAGTTGTCCTGTTCAAAATCCAATGAAGAAAAACTGTTGCCCACTTGGCATTCCATACTAGCATAGTTACTTGCACAAAATTCACATCAGGGTATGGAGTATGAGCAATTCTGACACTTTTGTTATCCATTTGCTTTTGAACTAGTGAGAGTTGAGCATATAATGCATTAATTTAATGAATTTCAAGTGGTTGTTATTGGTATAGCTTGATATTGAGGTCTCATATAGTTGTTGCTAGCCATCCCTTCTAGCGACATTCTATGTCAAATTTTTAGAAAATAAAAAGATAAACTTAAAGTTAAAAGAAAGGTAAAAATAATGACAAAGTATAAAAATACAACACTATAATACAAAACCGTAACAAAAACCAAATTTTAGGGGGGAAGGAGGAGATAGTTATACTAATGTTTTGAAAAAATTAAAAATACAAATTTAACTTTGAAGAACATATCTAGATGAATTACAACGTTAAAAGAAAGAGAAAATTAATAAGAAAACATAAAAATGCAACAATCTAATACAAAAACTTAACAAAAGCCAAATATTAATGCAGAGGGAAAGGGGAGTATAGTAATACTGACGTCTGAAAAATTTAAAAAAAAAAAAATTAACTTTCAAAACTTTTTTCGAAGTGCACTTATAAGTAAAAAAAAGTTAAATATAAAGAGAAAACACAAGAAAAACATCAAAATAACACAAATTTAACAAAACTTAACAAAAATACAATTTTGGGGGGATGTTGTATACGAATTAAAAAAAACTTTACAAATTAAAAAAAGTGAATTAAATGAATGATATAAAAGATTCTTCTTCAACTATAAACAAAATTTATAAGTTTTTATAAAACAACTTCAAATTAGTACCAAAAATACTCGGTATCGATATCACTCAAATAAGAACAATCCCCAACAACGGCTCCAAAAACTTTATGCTCTTGGTATTTATGCGTAGCAAGTGCACTAAGTCGTAAGAAGTAATATAGAATGAGTAGAGTACTGTCCCATAAGGATTATTATTGAATGAGTACCGAAAATAGTAGTTTCAGTACTATTTGAAAGACCGAAATTTTATTTTTTGAAATGAAATAAACAAAATGAAAAGAACTAAATTAGGTTACTTAATTTTAGAAATGTTTCTGATTTTTATGAGTTAATAAGATCCAAGGCATTCCATTTCACCTAGTTGCATCAATACGCATTTCTATTCTCGATATTCAAGTTGTTATTATGTGTTGATGGTTGCAAACCCTAATCTACTAAATATTCCCTCTCACAAAACATGTAGAATGCTCTTTTATATATTAATTCATCAATCTATTGCCTACATTTAAATGAGAAAAGAGTTCTGAAGATCCATGGTTTTCACTTAAGACTGCACAAATCGCGTTAATCTATCTCCAGCATTCGCTCAATTTGTGGTGTTTACTACTTTAGCAATCATCATAAATGTCCTTTTAGACTTATTATGAATCATTATAGGCTTTGAATAGTGATCAAGAATTCAAAACTCATGATGAACAATGATAAACACTCAATAATCGCAATAAATAAACTTTGAATACTTTGAATTAGAAAAGAGTGTAGATTACAACTTAGGTTACATTGTAGTCTTGGAAAGACAAAATTAGTTTATTATATACATAATATGCAGCAAAACTAAGAAAAAATCGAAGAACTTAAAGAAAAAAAAGGATAGAAAAGAATTGAAAATATGAAATTGCAAACCAAACTTTCTTTCCTTCCTTCCTTCCTTCCTTCCTTCTCCCATGGTTTTCTTAAACTTCCTGCTACTTTGTTTTGAGTTTTTTTCTAAATAAATTGATGCCTAAAGACCTCCCAAATACCCCTATATATAGTACTTGAGGTTGTAATAACATGCAATAAAAAAATTTTATAAGCCTCACTCTCATTTGCTCTTCTTGCCACCCATTGCCGCCCACCTTGCAACTTGCTGATTTTTGCTGATTTTGTTCAGTTTTTGCATCTTTCCATAGCCCAAAATCAGTTCTTACATCAAAGTGAATATGTTCTTGAAGTATAAAAGAAGTTCTGCATATGATTTTTCCATTTTGCTGCCTATTTTTGCACTTTGTTACAAATTGTACATGTTTGTTATCCTTGCTTTAGTCGTGTCAATTGATGTGTTTAGCCTATTTTTAATTTTGTTTTATACATCGTGCATTCACTTGTTGATATTGATGGTAAAACCTATCAAGAATTAGCATAAAATGAGCATTTTTGCAGAAAAATAATGAAAGGAGCGAAAAGGAGCAAAAAAAGCAAAAGCGATAAAAGTTTAACGTAAAATGTTTTGAAAATGAACCTCAAATGATATGAATAGCTATATACTAAATAGACTTGTCAAAATACTTCCAAACTTAAATCTTGCTCGCCTTAGAGCAAGGCTAAACATTAAAGTGCAGAATCTCAAATTTTTTTTTTTTTTGAATTTTAACACAATTCAAAGCGAGGCTACTTCTATTAGGATAGAATGACTGAGGCTCAAAATTTAAGGTTCTGAAGGCCAAAGAATCCTTCTAAGGAAAAACCCATCAATCACCAAGGTAACTGAATTCTATAGTTGGCTAAGGAAATTAAGCTTATCTGTTCTTTCTAATCTTAAGACATTCAAACCGAATAGATAAAAAAAATCATGCCATTTATAACTAGACTTTCTCAGGTACGCCTAAGACTAAAAGTTATTCACAAAGTTTTCTCTTATTTTTTTTATTTTTTATTTTTTCTATTTATGAGGGACAGATCAACCCTAGTCAACCCCAGCCCATGAGTGTACATTTCAGCGAGAATCAAACTCGTAACCCCTTGGTGATGACTGCATGGGTAAGAGATGCCACCACTGAGACTCTCTCAATATAACCGTGTGAGTATATCTTCAACGAGAATCAAACTTCTGACCCCTGGGCTTTGACTGCATGAATAAAAGAAGACACCACTGAGACACCCTCATTGTGACTTCACAAGTATATCTTCAGTGAGAATCGAACTCCTGACTCCTAAGCGATGACCGCATGGGCAAGAGACGCCACCACCGAGGCACCCTCATGATGGGCGGCACATATCTTAAAATGCTTGCATGGGATAACGATGCTAGAGATGCTTCCGTCATTTTCTTTCTCTTCGCTTTCATATTTTTCTTTAGACTTAGGCATAACTCTTCAAAGCTTATTATGCAAATGATAATCTTAATGTATTCCTTTCAAATTTGAGCATCTTTTAAATAGAAAGAAAGGTAAAACGGCCATGCTAACTAGTGAATTCAAATACCAAGGTGTTATCAAGATAGTGCTTATACTATATCATGTTTTGCAATTGGAACACACAAACAATTGATTCTCACGTTATTCAAGTCTAATTAAAGTAAACGAGCTAAAAGGAGTAAAAAATTTGCCTAAAAAGCATGATCACACGATCTCAAAATTTTTTTTTTAATGGTTTTAAATTGGCTCAAAATGCGCAATAAAAATTTAAAAGACTACTGATTTAAACTATTGAAAATAGAAAATGTTTTTTGTTGGCCGACAATATCTACGTCCCCATACAAAGGCTCCAAACTCTGAGAGGCACTGAAATCGACTCTAAAAAATAGGACTAGACACAAAAATGCTTTGAAAAATTTTGTTCAAAATTAAAAAAAAAATGTCTCTCCCACCCCCAAACATAAAGTTAACATTGTCCTCAATGTTTAAAGAAATATGAGGAATGAACCAGTAGGTGAGAGATACTTCCTAGGTTTGAGGGATTGTTTTTTTATTGTGAATGCTAACATCATGCTACCCCAAACTTGTTAAAAAAACCACTTGAATAAAGTATACAGAAACATAAGAAAATAATTAAAGGAAACTAAAAGAAAAGAAGTAAGGAATGGAAAGCTTGGTTTGCCTCTCAAGAAGCGCTTAAGTTATAGTCGTTAGCATGACTTTTTATTATGTTCTATCTTGTATCCTAAAGGAGAATGGAGTTTCCTCCATCCACCCTCAATGACCATTTCCTTTCGTGGATCTTCTTTGTACCCTTCTTTACACGACCACCTCCACTTTCTCTAATGATGGGATCCTTGAGCTTAATTTCTTTTTTCCGATCTTTATGCACTTTTTCACTTAGTCATCTTTGGCTCGAAAAGCCTCTGACTTCGTTAGACAAGTTCAACACTCAATTTCGATCAAAACTGGTGGTGGGTCGGTCAAGATAGGTTTGGGCATTGGTGGCGATGAGTCGATCAAAGGGGTTATGTCACATTGATGTGCTTCTTCTACTGTGTCCCTACCCTCAATGCTATGGCGTTAATTTGTTCCCCTGGGTTCGTGTTGGTATTTAAAAGCAAGGAATCTTTAGACCTCTCAGAAAGTTCCTCTAATGTAGCCTCTGCTTGAATTTCTAAATTTTAGATGGACGCTTCTCTACTTCTAAAGATAGCCCTAGTTTTTTGAGTAAAATTTGTACATTAGTGCATGAACTCCTTGAATGTCTATTCTAAGTCATAATTCTTTTCTTTAGGTGGATGAATGTGTGACCAAGGTGCTTCATGATAGTTCCATGAAAAGTTAGAAGTTTCATCCACCCTTGATTTTAGGTGTTAGAGTAGAGGTTGTATTGGCCTTGTTGATAATTTAACATATAGTTATCCTATTCAAAACCCAATGTGGAAAAACTATTGCCCACTTGGTATTTCATAGTATCATGGTTACCTGCATAAAATTATCATCTAACTATAGGAGTATTAGCAATTCTGACACTCATGTTATCCAACTGCTTTTGAATTAGTGAGAGTTGAGCATATGACGCATTAATTTCATGAATTCCAAGTGTTATTCTTGGTATAGCTTGATATTGAGGTCTCATAGAGTTGTTGCTAGCAATCCCCTCTAGCAACATTCTGTGTCAAATTTTTAGAAAATAAAAAAATAAACTTAAAAGTTACAGAAAGGTAAAAATAATGAGAAAATATAAAAATACGGCAATATAACACAAAACTTTAACAAAAACCAAATTTTAGGGGAGGAGAGAATAGTAATACTAATGTTTTAAAAAAAAATTTTAAATACAAACTTAACTTTGAAGAACTTATATAGGTGAATTAAAAAGTTAAAAGAAAGATATAAATAAGAAAACTTAAAAACACAACAATCTAATACAAAAACTTAGCAAAAACCAAATTTTAAGAGGAGTGGGGATAGTAACAATAATGTTTTGAAAATTTTAAAAAAATAATAATTTTAACTTTCAAATTTTTTTTCAAAGTGAACTTATAAGTAAAAGGAAGTTGAAAATAAAGAGAAAACACAAGAGAAACAACAAAAAATACAATTTTAGGGGGAGGGTGTATGCAAATTTAAACAAAAAGAACTTTACAAATTAAACAAAGTGAATGAAATAAAAGATTCTTCTTCAAATGTCATCAAAATTTTCAAGTTTTGACAATACAATTTCAAATTAATACCAAAACTAGTTGGTATCGATATCACTCAAATAAGAACAATCCCTAGCAATGGGGCCAAAAACTTTATATGCTTGGTGTTTATGCTTAGCAAGTGCACTAAGGCGTATCAAATAATATAGAATGAGTAGAATATTGGCTCGTGAGGATTGCTACTGAATGAGTAACGAAATTAGTATATTCAGCACAATTTCAAAGACTGAAATTTTAGTTTTTAAAATGAAACAAACAAAATGAAAAGAACTAAATTAGGTTACCAATGTTTAGAAAGTTTTCTAATTTTTATGATTTAATAAGATCCAAGGCATCCAATTTCACCTAGTTGCATCAGTACGCCTTTCTATTCTTGATATTCAAGTTGTTATTACGTATTAATGGTTGAATATCCTAATTTACTAAATATTCTCTCTCGAGCAACATTTAGCACACTCTTTTATATATTAACTCATCAATATATTGCATGAATATATATAAGAAAAGAGTTTCGAAGATCTATGGTTTCACTTAAGACCACACAAATCGTGTCAATCTATCTGTAGTATTCACTCAACTTGTGGTACTTATTACTTTAGCAATCATCATAAACTCCTCTTGGACTTATCATGAAGAACAATGATAAATACACGAACAGTGCAATAAACAAACTTTGAATATGTTGAATTAGAAAATAGCACATATTACAACTTAGGCTACATCGTAACTTTAGAAAGATAAAATTAGTTTATGTTATACATAAGCTATAGAAAAATTAAGACAAAACATTTCACAAGCTTCAGTCTCATGAAATAGAAAATTTTTGCATCCCTATATATACTATTGGAGGTTGGAATAATATGAAATAAAAAATTTTACAAGCTTCATTCTTATTTGCTCTTCTTGCCACCCATTGCAGCCCACCTTGCAACTTGCTACTTTTTGCTAATTTTGTTCAGTTTTTGCATCTTTTCATCATCCAAAATCAGTTCTTACATCAACTTGAACATGTTCTTGAAGTGTACAGGAAGTCCTTGCATTGCTTTTGCCCATTTTTTCACATTGTAACAAATTGTACATGTTTGTTGCTCATCCTTGTTTAGGCCATATAGATTAATGTGTTTAGCCCTTTTTGGTTTTGTTTGATGTATCTTGCATTCACTTGTTGATATTGATAGTAAAACCTAGCAAGAATTAGCATAAAATGAGCATTTTTGCAAGAAATTAACGATAGGAACAAAAACGAGCAAGGTTTGATGTAAAATGATTTGAAAATGAACCTATATTATATGAATAATTATTTACTAAATTAGACTTATTAGTGATCTAGATCAAGAGAACTAAGTGAACTAACCTGAGTGTTTTCAGGTTAAGGGAAAGGGCAAAATCTTTTATATCAGTTGAAAAGAACTTGTATGGATTGAAACTAGCACCTTGGCAATGGTATAGAAAAATTGAGTCATTTGTGAATCACAACTTCAAAGAACCACATGGTGATCACTATGTGTTGATCATAGGTCAGGAAGTCACGTCGATTGCTAACTTGAAGAGTTCCCTAAGCAAGTCATTCGTACTGAAGGACCTTGGCCCTTCAATGCAAATCATAGTCACAAAGATTACCTGTGATAAAAGAAACAAGAAGTTATGGCTATCATGGGAAAGATACATTAAGAAGCTATTAGTGAGATTGAACATTAGCGCTAAACCCATTAGTTCTTCATTTGTAAGTCGTACAAGTTTGAGTTCAAGTCGATGTCCTATATGTGAGAAAGAAAAAGTAGAGATGATAAAAGTGCCTTTTTAATTCACTATGTGAAGCTTGATATACGTCATGGTATGCACTTGGCCAGACATTGCACGAGTTGTTAGTGTCGCTAGCCGTACTAAGTAAATACCATGTAAAGATCATTGGACAACTATGAAATGGATCCTTATGTATCTTCAAAAGTGTGTTTATGTTTTGGTTTGGTACATCTTATGTTGGATGGTTACTAAAATCCAAACATGTTTGGAGATTTTGATTCATGTAAGTCTAGTTCGAGGCACCTAATGTCGTTTGAATGGGGAGTGCCGCCTTGTTTGTCACGATCACAAAAATGGGTTGCATCATCTATTGAGGCTGATTACATTGTAGTAGTTGAAGCTGGTAAGGAATTGGTATGGATGAAAAATTTCTTGCAGAAACTGGTATGAAGTAAGAAAAGTATGATATATACTCTAATACATAGATAGCCATCCACCATACCATAAATTCGACTTATCATCATCGAACAAAATGCATTTTTAAAAGATATGATTAGATTTGTATAGTGTTAAAATGTAGGTTGTTTAAGTTTGAAAGATCCACACCAAGTACAATGGCGCCCAAATGTTCACGAATGTCATGATAGAGGATAGTCCCATTCAATGTCCAAAGAGATTTGGTCTAGCTGAACCCCAAGTTGGAGTTAGGGAGAGATATGTTTGATTTTTATTTCAACTTGGATGAAGAGTCCACTTAAATTGTTGGTCTCTTTTCTTTGGCCCATTTCTTAATCTAAAAAAGAAATAAAAGAGGTAAAATGAGTGTCATGGGTATTGTTAGGGTTATAGAAATGCGAAGAAAAGGGAGCATCTACACGTAGTGAGAGAAAAACGATGAGGAAGAGAGAGGTTCAGCTAATGTTTCTGTAACTACGATGAACATCCACACCTTTTCCGATTGGGATGAAATTTTTCTATCTTGTTTCCGTTGTTTTAATCTTCTTATCCTATAGTCGTATTTTTTGTTTCACTTGTTGAAAGTCAATATTTCATTCAAGCGCATTTTCCACTCGTTGTTGGGTTTTCCCACCGTAAGGTGATATTTTCTTGGATATTTTTTGTTTCAAGTTTTCAACAAGATTCTTGATGATTTTTATGCATCTTACTCGGTCTAAACAAGAAAAATAGGTCATACTTATGATTTAGTGATAGTTGAAGAAAATACATTCAATAATTGTTTCCTTTCTCATTGGAGGGTTTCCTACATAAAATTCATGATACCTTTTGCTTTGTTTGCGGGCTGATTTCATTTGTTTTTAGTTACATCTTGCTTGTCATTTATGTGGTAGTATCATGATTACTCATTTGATCGACATAAAGAGGGAATTAGATAATTTCGCCTAATGATTCCCGAGCCCTCATGCCAATTTTACATATTTATTAGCTTAAGTTTCCAACTAAGCCAATTTCCCAACGAAATACCACATACTCTCTATAGAACGACTAAATTCTACCTAGAGAGGACTACTTCTCAAATAAAAATCTCGCATCAGTAGAACGAAGGTCGGCATTCTTTTTTTTTTTTTTTTATGACAATTCGTTCTTGAACCTCTAACGTTCCACCACCAATTTTCGATTTTTAGCAAAAAGTAAAGAAAAAAATAAATATAAAATAATGAAAAAATAATATATTTATAAAATGAACATGTTCTTCAATTTTATTTAGCAGGAGGAGAATGGTGAAAACAAAATGTTGGAAGGCTTGATGGCTCGAACTCCTATTCACCGTATTGCGGAACCAGAAGAGGTATCTCCTTTAGTGGCATTCCTCTGCATGCCTGTTGCCTCATACATTACGGGACAATCCATTTGCATCGACGGAGGCTACTCAGTGAATGGCCTATAACCTCGTTGGTTACTTTACTAAATGTTAAAAGCTTATCCAGATATTAAGTATTCAGTTTACGTAATAAAATTATTACATTGTATTTAGAACTCTAGCAGTGTTGAATTTTTTGGTACATGGTTTGGAATAGATGTCTCATCCTTTCTGATGGTTTCATGCATTGGAATTCAATGTTATCGAGTTCGATTCTTCAAAATCATCACATTAATGCTCAAACTTGGTTTGTCACTCGAGAAATGGAACTTTCGGATAAACAAAAATGAAGTCGCATGCTTTGAACCTTAGTAGTGTTAGTTCCGTCAAACCCGAACAAAAGCGAACCCTTTTGCAGATGATTTTACAAAGTTAAGTATTTCAACATCATATATGTATGTTAACCGACTTTGATTATAGTATTCTATTTTGCTTCCCATTGACGTTTAATTTTATTAATTTTTTTCTTGCATTGTTGTTGTTAACCCTTTGTATTTAAGATTCCTATTGTTTCATCTCCATGATATTCTGTAGAGAGCTCACTCAAAAATATTTTGACTGTAAAACATTTTATTATATTGTAGTAGTAAATTTTATCCGTTATTGACTTATAACCAAATGATTTTACTCATTTATATTGAATATTAATACTTTTATTGAAACTCATCTTTGTGTTACCCCTTTCTAGCTACTTAATATATATATATATATATATGTAGTACATAAGCATACATTCATAATATTCTTAGTAAATGTAAATTAGTATACATGAAATCTGTTGATGTGAAGAAAATAAAATACTTACAAACGTACTTTTAAAATGTGATAATACTTGAATTGAAGGTGCTTGAATTCAAGACCGATATTCATCCAAGTTCTTCTCTGTAAAACTTGATAAAGCAGCAAACAAAGCACAAAACCACAAGAATACTATAAATTGGATGATTTTATTCAATCAATTTATACACCTACTTATAATACACCGCTAAAAACTCAAAAGCCTTACCTGGGCTCTTGCAACAAGGAGAAGAATCAAAAGCTATTAAATTAAAGCAATGAAGACATTGAAAGACACCATTCATGGTGCTAGTAAAGGCCACTAGTAAAGGCCATAGGTCCGGTTACACTAGGAAGAGGAAGGGGGAAGATATTTTTCCCATTTACTCATATTGAATTAAATATAGTACAAAATATGACTTTCAAAACACAATACATGGCACAACGTCAAGAGAATGCTTGTTTTCACACTCCTCCTCAACTTGGAGCGTGTAGGTTAATGACGGCCACTTGCTAAGAAGCAAGGAAAATGATGGATGACCGAGGGTCTTCGTGAAACTATCAGCTAGTTGCCCTGAAGAATGAACAAAGGATGTAGCTCTTACTTTCGCCATTAGCAAAACAAGAACAAAATGATAGTCAACTTCAATATGTTTGATTTGTTCATGAAACTCTAGATTTGAAGCAATATGTAGAGTTGCTTGATTGTCATAAAATAATAAGGAAGGTTGATTGGAACAACAAGCTCAAATAGTAAACGAAGCAACCAAATCAATCCAATAGTTATTGTGGGTATGGCTACATATTCCGCCTCAGCTAAAGACCAGGGGGGAAAAAAAAGAAAAAGAATGTTTCTTCGAGTGCCATGAAATATGCACCCCTCTGAAAAACTCTACAAAACAACTAGTTGACCTTATAGTGGTGGGACAACCCGCCTAATCCATATTACAATAAGCTCGTAACGGAAAATCACACTCAGTTAGAAGAAAAATACCCTGTCTTGGGGTACCCTTAAGACGAACGACTGCCTTAAGAAGAGGCTCTCAAGGATCATGCATAAACTGTCTAAAATTACGAGCTGTGTAACAAATATTTGATCTTGTAATTGTCAAATATAGTAAACGACCCACTAAATGCCGGTATCTACCTGAATCAGAAATTGATTCACCAACCTTATCGGGTAACTGATGATTTTGAACAACAGTCATTGCAGTGCTGCGCCCGAAAGTAATCCTACTTCACTCAAAATGTCCAACTCATATACTTCCTTTGACTTAGGATGATCCTGGTAGAGGAATGTGCCACATTCATTCCCAAAAGTATTTAGTTGTCCAAGATCCTTAATCCCAAATTGTTGATTAAGTACTGACTTAATCTTTTAAATATGTTCCATATTATTGCCTGTGATAATGACACTATCAACATAAATAAACTAAACCAATGAAAAATGTGAATAGGGAATAATCAAACCTTGATTGTACAAAGCTAAGATTAATAAATGACGTGGTAAATTTTTTTTTCCAATTACATGATGCCTACTTAAGTCCATAAAGTGACTAATGAAGCCGACACACCTTTCCTTTATGTTGATTTGCAAACCCTTATGGGAGTTTCATATAAATCTCTTTAGCGTGATCAATATGGAGTAAAGTATTATTTTTTTTCTAACGGATGTATTAACAAATATCGTTTGGCCGCTACAACAAGAACACACTGTACCATGACAAGTTTAGTAACATGGGCAAAAGTGTCATAATAATTGATACCCTCCACTTGAGTGTATCCTTCGGTTACTTATCAAGCCTTATACATTGTGCCATATAACTTATACTTCAGCATGTGTACATATTTTGAATCAATGGCCTTCTTCCCGGCTAGGAATGATTTCGAAGTACAACTCTTGTTCCGTTTCAAAGCATCTATATGTATTTTTTTTTAATAGCATCCCTCCAATGCTCGTGCTGAATAGCCAGCAAAAAACTTTATGGCTCATCTCTAGAAGTAATGGCTTGGAGATGAATTCAAAGAAGGTTCGAAAAAACGAGCATTAAGCAACAAATGTAATATAGGATAAGTGATACAAAGTAAGTTGTCGGAGTGGTATGTATAGTATGAGGTATAGAGGAAGGTACTTCATAAATGTAACCCTGATACTTGATTGGCATACTCCCAACACAAGGTCCTTGACCCAATCTTTTGGTTTCCATGCGTGGTAGTTGTCCACCTTCGGCCTAACCACAGGTGGTCATGATTGTTTGGTTGACCACCACCAGCCTCTTGCTGGTGGTCACCCAAGGATTCCCTGGCATCACCCATGTCAAGGTCTTCAATCGGTGGGGTCGCAGCCTCATCCAACACCATAATATTTGAATGAAAAATGTCATCAACAACCCGATTTTCATTCAAGTAAAACTCCATCGACTTGTCATCATTTTGTTTTTCAAGGTAAAGAAACATCTTCATAAAATATGGCATCTCATGAAACATGAATTTCATAAATATCCGAATTATGAACTTTATCCCCCTTTCACCCATGTGGGTAACCAACAAAAACACAACGATTGATTCTACTTCCCATTTTGTCTCTAGACAAATCTTGAACATGTGGACAACACAAGCTTCCAAAAACTCTTAGATGCTCATAATGTCGAATTTTGCTAAATAGATCTCAAATGGACTTCCACTGTGAAGAACAAGAGTAGATGTTATATTTATCAAATAATCAGATGTCAAAACACACTCGTCCCAAAATTTTATGGGAAGGCCTCTCTCAAAATGCAAAGCTCTTGCTACCTCAAGTAGATGTTGATGCTTTCACTCTACCGCACCATTTAGCTAAGGAGTACCCTTACAAGAAGTTTTTAGTTGAATATCATTTTTCATATAGTATTTTAATCAAGGATCATATTAAAATTCTTGTCCATTATCAATTCGCAACTGTCTCACCTACATTCCAAACTGTGTGTGTACCACATTAAAAAAATCCATAAGCAACTAATGGGATTTAGATTTATCCTTCATAAGAAAAACCTAAGTACTCCTACTATAGTCATCAACGATCGAAAACATAATTGTGCTCCATTTTAAGACAAAGTACGATAAGGTCCCCATATATCACAATAAATAAGCTCAAAACATGACCCAATCTAGATAAACGAAGTAGAAAGGGTTAAACGCGTCTGCTTAACCCGGTGACAAGAATCACAAACCTCATCATGTCATTCGGAACACTTACATGGAAAATACTAATAATCTTGAAAAAGGACACTAGCATCATTGAGGGTCAAGTAATGTTGGAGTTGCATGGTATCCTCAATTTTGGAGTTCAAACCTCATTTTACGATAAACGTTAATCTTGGCTTCAAATTGTGGAGTTTGATAAGAGTGTTTTGGAGATAATCCATATGAAGAAATATACAAATCAACTCACAACAAATTTTACTCCGATATTTAATCTTGCTATGTGAGATTCTTCTCCCAAATGGATGCATATTTCGTAAGCTTTATGGTGACAAGTTGCACACAGCGTTCTTCAAGAACATTTTTAAGTTAATCAATGAAGTCATCTAAGTCTTAAGCATCTTTAAAATATAGGGATGTCAACTTTGAAGTTCCATGTATAGGATTTATTGGGTGGATGACAACAACATCGTGGTTCTTGCTCTTTTTATGATGAATCACTAGCGTGGAATAGGTTGTATCTATAACCCTCATCACTTGAACCTTAACTTTCACAGTTGGTATCCCCATGATAAACTAGGTATTTGTTTAGTTGAATTTGGTCAATGTGCTTA
The DNA here is from genome assembly GCA_018398585.1 of Simmondsia chinensis. Classification (NCBI taxonomy): domain Eukaryota; kingdom Viridiplantae; phylum Streptophyta; class Magnoliopsida; order Caryophyllales; family Simmondsiaceae; genus Simmondsia; species Simmondsia chinensis. Next base: position 10,638,124 of record JAGTTD010000001.1, read on the forward strand.
TCATCAATTTGAGTTATGTTTGAGGTAGGGTTCTTTAGGATGAGTTGAATACAAGCTCTAGCTACACGCTTGATATTACCTACAAGACCAAGCAAACGGTTAGAGGAGCCCATGGGGTAACCCACGGCGGACCCCTTTAACACAAAACTCAGTATCAATCTCATAAAATAATAATAAAGGTAGGCAATAAGAAAATAATAATGAAGAGTCAACAAATTAATAGGATTGGATAAATATATCAAAATACTTGGTTGAAGCCCCTAAAAGAAATATGATAAAAGAGGCTAATATAACATTAGCCTAAAACTCTCTCAAGGGTGTAATAGGCTCGCCAGATGAAGGTTTAGGTAACTAGGCCTATTCACATATGGTTCCTACATATACTGGCTATGTACAAGTTATAGACCAAAGCGTCGAACCTAAGCTAATATTATACCTAAAACGCATTGTTTTTGCCCATCCTGAATTTCATATATCAATAATGCCATTATCGTAATTATAGTGAAGTTTAGTGTCAAAATATAGCAAAAATGGGTTTACAAGTCTTAACCTAGAATTCCTAAACTACCCTTTGCCCTGGCTTCCGCATGTCCATAAAACACGCAGCCTTGCTCTCCTGTCTACTGCTCAAAGCTTCTCAAGGAAGCTTCCCTCCCATTTGAGTTATTTGAATGAGCGGCCAAAGTGTGTTTGTTTGTCGAGAATCTAAGCCGCTGATCTTTCTCCTTTGGATTGTCACGATCTAGAATCAAAGGGGCTGTCTTTGTCACTGTTTACAACCTCCGTCATTTTTTTCTCCCAAATTTAGTCTGAGAACTTTCTAGGGTATTCTCTAGGCTCTTTTGGTGATGCTTCATATCCATGGTGGTGTAATCCCTAGGATGTAATCAAAATCCTCTTGACAGCAATCATGGAGATTATTGTCTCGTAGGAGTCTAGTTTAACTTTGTCTTCTTTTCTTTAGGGTTTCATTCTTAAAAGCTTATTGATATGCCAAGAATCTATATCTGTAGCCTAGGTTCAGTTAGGGTCTGTAATTTGTAATTCATTACGCGATTTGGTCTGTAACAATATAAGTAGGCCTCTCTAGTGGTAGGGGGATCGTGGATGCAGGCCATTTAGGGCTAAACCACTTAAATCTTATGTTATTCTTGCACCTTATTGTTTTGATTTGTTTCTTCTATCGCCGGTTGTTAATCTCATATCAAAGCTTAGGTAAGAGATATTTTAAAGAACATTTTTCACGATCTAAAAAAGCCTAACAAGTGGTATCAAAGCTACTGGTTAGGAAAAAGTTCTTGAAAATGTCGGCTAAGTTTAATATTGAGAAGTTCGATGAGAAGAACGATTTGATCTATGGAAGATCAAGACCAAGGCACTCCTGATGTCCCAAGGCATGGGAGCTATGCTACTGCGTCCTGACAAGCAACCTTCTCATCCTATTGAGAAGAATAAGGTAGAAATTGAGCATCGTGCTTATAGTTCTCTCATTATACGCATTGATAATAATGTTTTGCCTCTTATTTCTATTGAGACAACAATGGCTAAAATTTGGGGAAAAAAAACTAGAGGAAATCTATAAGACAGAATCTCTATCTAATAGAATACTATATATGGAGAAATTCTTTACTTATAGGATGGATGCGAATAAGCCTCACGATGATTCTTTAGATGAATTCAATAGGATACTTTAGGACTTGAAAAACGTGAATGTAACCTTATAGGATGAGGTTCAAGCTGTGATACTACTATATGCCCTACCCAAATATATGAGACACTCTAAGGACACTTAGGAATGGAAGACAAAAAATAAGCCTAGCAGGGATTACTCATGCCATTAGGAGTAAAATACTTGAATTAAAAAGCAAATGGAAGTACTAGAATCATAACAATAATGGTGAAGACCTAACTATGAGAGGTAGAACTAATAATAGGGAGGGCAATGGTGACAGGAAGAGATCCAAGAGTTGACATTATTCTGCGTCTGAAGGTAGGAAGGACTTATCAAAGAAAAAATGCTAAGATTCCAACAAGTTAGGCCTAATGAAGTGAAATTGTCTAGAAAAGAATAAGTCTCAAGGATCAGCTTATAATGTTGCTTCATTTGATTCTGATCATGCTAAAGCTCTTGTTTCATCTTATTTTAATGGTGTGAGTGCTGTTTGTGATGAATCTGAGCATGCTAGTATGTTACATGTTAAATCTGATGATAAAGAACAAGAGTGGTATTGGATTCTAGCTGTAGCTTTCATATGACCTCAAACCATGCCAACTTCATTGATTATAGACCTTTAACCCGGGGGGGGGGGGGGGGGGGGGGGGGGGGGGGGAAGGGTACTGTTGGGAGAAACCATGGCTGTAAAGTAGTTGGAATTGGATCTGTTAAAATAAGATTGACCAACGGAACAGTATATGTACTTGAGAATGCTAGACATGTGCCTGATTTAAACAGAAACCTAATTTCATTAGGTCAGTTGGACCTTAGAGGACTATCCTATAGGGCTATGAATGGTGAACTAAAAATCATGAAAGTATCTTTAGTTATCCTAAAGGGTTAAATCAAGAATAGACTCTATGTGCTGAAAGGTCAAATAGTATCACGGGAATCACTTGTTACTATTAAAACTAACCCAACAAATCTATAGCATAAATGCTTAGGACATATCTTGGAATGTGGATTGTGTAAATTGTCTAAACATGGTTTGTTGTGTGGTGATGATGCTTCTAAGTTAGATTTTTGAGAATCGTGTATTTTTGGTAAACACCGTCTTTTAGCATTTAAAATTAATAAACACAAGACTGATGGTCCTTTGGTTTGTATTCACTCAGATCTGTAGGGACCATCCAGGGCCACCTCATTAGGTGGAGCTTTGTATTTCATGTCTACTGTCGATGATTTTTATATAAGGTTTGGATTTTTCTAATGAAGAATAAAGATTACTGTTTTCCAACATTTATGAGATGGAAAATTTTAATAGAAAATCAAACAGAAGAAAATTAAAAGTTTGAGAACTGACAATGGGCTTGAGTACATAAACTTAAAGTTTGATGAGATGTGTGGTAAATATGGTATAAAACATCATAACAATGTTAGAGGGACTCCACAGCAAAACGAGGTTGTAGAATGAATGAATCGAACCTTACTAGATAGGGTTCAATGTTTGTTGTTTTCCTCAGGATTAGGTAAACATTTTAGGAGGGAGGCTATCAAAACAGCATGTTATCTAAGTAATAGGACACCGTCAACTGGAATTAACATTAAAACACTAAAGAAGTATGGTAAGAAAAACCTGCTGACTATTCAACCCTCAGAGTTTTTGGTTGTGCTGCTTATGCCCATTAATCTGAGGGTAAGTTAGAACCTAGAGCTGTCAAAGAAGTCTTTCTAGGTTACCCTGATGGTGTCAATGGCTATAGAGTAGGGATTAAGCATTGAAATAGAACAAAAATCATAATAAGTAGGGTTGCCAGAATTAATGAGTCTAAAATACCCTACTTAACTAAAGAAAACAATAATGATCAAATCCCCATAACTAGAAATTTTGATTTTGAAATATATGAGCTTGAAACAGACCCTCTAGAAGTTGTTTACCAAAATAGACCTGAACATGAGATAGAAACAAATCCTAACACTGAAATTGAAAATAGAGAATCAAAATCCTGCGGTGTTGATAGGAGCACAGATGAAGATGAGGATGTCACAGCTAAAATTAATCTAGAAAATTATCAGTTGGATAGAGATAGAGTTAGGAGAGGTGTCAGACCACCTAATAAGCTGGGATATGCAAACTGTATCGTATATGCCCTAAATACTGCATTCAAATATGTAGAATCAGAACCTTTGACCTTCAAAGAAGCTGTTAACAGCCAACATTCAACAGGTTGGTTAAATGCCATGATGGTTGAAATTAAATTACTTAGGAAAAACCATACCTGGACTCTAGTACCTAAACCAGTGGGTAGGAAACTTATTGGGTCTAATTGGGTCTTTAAATGTCAAAAAGCCTAGCGCAACATCAGAGAAGCCTGGATTTAAGGCTAAACTGGTAGCAAAGGGGTTTACCCAAAGGCAAGGGATTAATTACAACGCAATTTTTTCACCTAGAGTAAAGCACACAACCATTAGGGTACTACTAGCCCTAACTACCAAATACGAATTGAACTTAGAATAAATGGATGTGACCACAACCTTTTTATATAGGGAACTAGAGGAAGAGATATACATGGCCCAATCTGAGGGCTTTATAGAAGCTGGAAAAGAAAACTAAGTATGTAGGTTGAAGAAATCCCTATATGGTTTAAAGTAGGCCCCCCCCCCCCCCCCCCCCCCCCCCCCTAACGGCAGTGATATAGACTGTTTGACCAATTCATGTCCAAAAATGGGTTTAGCAGATCAATTCATGATGTGTGCTTTTACATGAAAAATATTGGAAAAGATTATGTGATTTACCTTCTCATATATTTAGATGATATGTTGTTGGCAAGTAAATGTATGAATGAAGTTCTGAAACTAAAAGAATTGCTGAAACATAATTTTGATATGAAAGACTTGGGTCAAGTCAAGAAACTTTTGGGAATTGAGATAAGTAGAACCAAATGTTAGCAATTCATTTATCTCAACAAGACTATTTGGAAAAGGTTATCAAATGCTTTAACATGATTGATTCAAAACCAGTCAAGGTTTTCTTAGCACCACATCATAAATTCTCATCAGATCAAAGTCCTAGAAATAAGCAAGAACAAGCTAACATGACTAAATTACCTTATGCAAATGCCATAGGTTCAATCATGTATGCCATGACATGTACAAAACTAGACTTAGCTTACCCCATTAGTGTTTTATCTAGGATTATGGGAAATCTAGGAAAGGAATATTGGAATGGGTTAAACTGGCTACTAAGGTACATTAATGGAACTATCAGCTTAGGACTTACCTTTGGGAGAAAGGAAACAGACTTAAAACTAATAAGTTATACCGATAGCAACTTCGGTGGAGACTTAGACAAGAAAAAATCCACTAGCTCTTATACCTTCACTTTGAATGGCAAGGCTGTCAGTTTGAGATCTAAGCTTTAGTTTGTGTCAACAACTGAGGCTGAGTTCTTAGCACTGACAAATGCCATCAAAAAGGGAATTTGGCTAAGTTGACTTTTGACGAAGCTTAGATTAGGCCTAGGGGCACCAATAATATTTACTGATAGTCAATCTTCCCTAGCATTTAGCAAAACCTAGTATATCATGATCGAACAAAATATCTAGCAGCTAGAAGACACTTCATTAAAGAACAACTTGAGAACGAAATAATTGATCTACTGAAAATTTCAACAAAGGATGACCCCACTGCTATGAGGACCAAGGTTTTTCCTCTAATTAAGTTGGTGAACTGTATCAACTTAGTTCAGAGCTTTTGGAATCCTAGTGAATACTAGGATCAAGCATATCCCCCTTATTACTAGAGTGAGCTCAGTAGTTAGTCAATATAATAACCAGGTGGAGAAATGTTGACATATGGTTCCTATATATATTAACTATTAAGGATCTAATTCAACTTGATCCTTAACTAAGTGAAGAGAAAGAGTTAAGATGAAAGAGAAGTGAAAAGAGATGAGAGATTAGAGAGAATTAGGAGTTAAGAAAAAAAATCAATCAACTTTTCTATTCATGAATCAAACAATACAAGATCTTAGCTATTTATACTAAACTAAGATACAATGTCACAAGAAAATTGAAAACTAACTTATTCCACCATTGCCGCCAAAATGGACCAACGGCACTAACTACTAACTACCAACACACATTCATAACAATGCTCCGCCCTTAAAACATTCTTGTCTCAAGAATGAAAAGAAGGGAATTGGGAACGAAGGAAAGTCCAATCCTCCCAAGATGTTGAAGAAGGATCCAAATTGCTCCATTGAACCAAGACCAGCTGCTTCCTACTGCCTGTCAGTGCACCAGTGCGAGATTAAAGGATAGCTTGAGGCTGTAAGACCAACATGCCTTGCAAGGTAGCCTGAGGATGGGTGACTACAACTTCCTGATTAGCTAGAACAAGCTTCTTCAATAAGGACACATGGAAGACTAGATGAACGGTGCAATCATCAGGTAGTTCTAGCTTATATGCAACCTTACCTATCCTCTCAAGTATCCTGTAAGGGCCAAAGAAACAAGCACTTAGCTTAATGTTCTTACGAATGGCCAGAGAGCTCTGCCTGTAAGGCTGCAATTTCAAAAGAACAAGGTCTCCAATAGCAAAGGACTTGTCCACTCTCTTCTTATCAACATAGAACTTCATCTGGGCCTGTGCTACTTGCAAATGATCCCTCAATTGTTGAACCAGCTACCTCCTTTGATCTAACAAGTCATTAACTTCAGTGACATGAGAAATGCTCCCTTGAAACAGAACTGGTGCCGGAGGATCATACCCATGAAGTGCCTTGAAGGGAGTGGTAACCAAGGCTGAATGAAAATGGGTGTTATACCAAAATTCCGTAAGTGAAAGCCATCTATGCCAATATTTGGGATGAACAAAAGTCATGCTTCTCAAGTATTGCTGAACACACTGGTTCACCCTCTCAGTTTGGCCGTCTGATTATGGGTGATATGAAGAGCTCATGGCCAAGGTTATGCCCAATAAGAAGAACAGCTCCTTCCAGAAATGGCTGGTGAACAACGAATCCCTATCAGAAACAATGGACTGAGGTAAGCCGTGCAATCTATAAATCTAATCAAGGAAAAGCTTGGCTAACTTCGCAACTATAATTGGATGTTGGATAGCCACAAAATGATTGTACTTGCTAAACCGATCAACCACCGCCCAAATAATCTCCTTCCTTTCAGATCGTGGCAGGCCTTCAATGAAATCCACACTAATGTGCTGCCAAGCTCGATCTGGTATTGGTAAAGGCTGCAATAACCCCTGGTAAGGCTAATGTATACTCTTTGTACGCTAACATACCTCACAAGAAGGAAGTAAGGCATGAATCTCGTGTTTCAAATGAGGCCAGTGGAAATACTGATGCAACCTTTGATAGGTGCCTTCTAATCCTGAATGTCCTCCCCAAGCTGAACTGTGGGCAGCTAAGACCACTTGCTTCCTCAAATCAGTACCGGTTCCTATGTAAATCTTACCATTCACACGAATAATGCCTTGGGATACAACCACTCCAGAATGAGCTGCATCTCCACCTTGAACCAGACGTTCCTCGATCCACTTTTGAGCAATTGCATCTCCATCATAGGACTTTATGACATCAACCATCCAAGAAGGCACAACTTCTGATATAGCTAAACACTTGCCAGCATCAAAATCTTCCATTCTTCTGGACAGGGCATCAACAGCCCCATTGTCCCTGCCTTGCCTATATTCAATGGTATACTGTAAGCCCAACATCTTCATAAGGCCTTTCTTATGCACCCTAGTGGTGATTCTTTGTTCCAAAAGATACCTTAAGCTCTGGTGATCTGTCCTAATGATGAACTTATGACCCTCAAGTAGTGCCTCCATTTCTGGACTAGTAAGAGCACAGCCAAATACTCCTTGTCATATGTCGACAATACTTGATAGCTTGAGCTTAGAAGCTAACTCAAGGAAGCTAAAGGTCTGCCATTTTGAGATAAGACTGCACCAATTCCCTTGCCACTTGCATTAGTTTCCAACACAAAAGGTTGAGTGAAATCAGGTAAGGCAAGAACAAGAGCAGTTGTCATGATCCCCTTAAGCTGCACAAAAGGCCTCCCCTAAACCTGTCAGAGGTCCAGCAATAACACCGTACCCTGCTATGAATTTCTTGTAGTAACCAGTCAAGGTAAGGAATCCCCTCAATTGTTTGAGAGATCTTGGAACTAGTCATTCCCTCATTGCCTGTACCTTGCTGGGGTCAGTAGCCACACCTTCGTCTGAGATAATATGACCCAGGTACTCAACTTGTCTCTGCCCAAAAGAACATTTAGAGAGTTTTGCATACAATCGGTGCTGCCTCATGAGTTGAAACACTGCATCAAGGTGCTACAAATGTAAGTCCTTGGTGGAACTATAAACTAAAATGTCATCAAAGAATACCAAAACAAAGTGTATGAGGTGCTGCCTGAAGACTGAGTTCATTAGAGCTTTGAAAGTGGTCGGAGCATTGGACAATCCAAAGGGCATCACAAGGAATTCATAATGTCCATGATGTGTGTGGAAGGCAGTCTTATAGATGTCCCAATCCTGAACTCTAATCTGATAATATCCCTGACACAAATCTAATTTGGAGAAGAATCTAGCCCCATATAACTCATCAAGCAAATCATCAATTATAGGAATGGGAAATTTATCTTTCACAGTCACTGAGTTCAGCTGCCTGTAGTCAATGCACATCCTTGATGTACCATCCTTCTTCTTAACCAAAATGACAGGCGAGGCAAAAGGACTATTGCTGTGTCTAATGAATTTGGTCCTTAACAATTCCTCAACTTGGCGTTCAATCTCACTTTTCTGAGAGTGTGGGTACCTGTAGGGCCGTAGATTAACTGGATTAGAACCTTGCTTTAAAGGTATTACATGATCATACTCCCTTTGAGGTGGCAAAGCAACTGGCATATCAACCACATCTTTGTATTGCTCCAGCAGTTAGATAATTGATGGATCACATTCCATGTCTTGCCCCTGACTAATGGTAGAAATGGAGTTCAATTGCCCTATCCAATGGAAATCCTACTTCTTGAACACTTCTTGCAACTGTTTCCCATTAATCATTTGCATTTGAGCTTGTTCTCTGATCCCTTGCAACTTAACAGACTTGCCCTCTTTACTGAAAGAAATAGTTAATTGGCCATAATCAAAGAGCAAGGGGCTTTTGGTTTTCATCCAATCGACTTCCAAAACCATGTCACACCCTCCCAACCTTAGGACCCTGAAGTCAAACTCAAATTCAAGCCCTTGCATTTTCCATTTGAAGCTACTACACTTGGTGTGGGTCAAGATTGCATTCCCGTGAGCTACTGTCACCGCTAATGGATTGGTCTTGACCATATCATGCCCTACTTTCCTCACAATCTTAGGGGTAAGGAAGCTATGTGTACTTCTACTATCAATCAAAACCAAAACTGTTTGGCCCTTGGATTCACCTTTAATTCTAATGGTGTTCTGGGCACCACCACCAATTAAAGCTTTAACATATATCTCCATATCATTACCTTCCAAATCCTCACCTTCATCCTCATACAGCATCTCTTCTGGCTCATGATTCTCTTCAACCAATTCCTCTTCCACATCTTCATAACCGTGAGCAGACATCAAGTACTTGGGATCACACTTGTGGCCAAAGAAATACTTTTGATTGCATTTAAAACATAGCCTCTGGAGCCTCTTTTCTTCTTGGCTCAAGGGTTTACTCCCACTATTAGGCTGCTTGGACATAGAGTTGCCAACAGGTTGAACTTTGAATCTAGGTGTGTCATTTGAAGCTAGGACTGTCTTTTCCACCATTCGAGCCTTGGAATAAGCTTGTGACAGGGAAGTAGGTTCAAAAGCTTTCACCATATGTTTCACCTTTGGCTTTAATCCACTCATGAAGCTTGAAATGTAGTATTCTTCAACGGTGTCAGGATAGGTAGACAATAATCTGGCTCTCAAATCCTCAAACCTTGACATGTATTCTTTAACAGTTGTAGTTTGCACCAACTTGTTAAAACTTTCAACAACATCACTGATGTCTTCATCTCCATAACTATCACATAATTCCTTTTCAAATTCAGGCCAAGAAATGAGTGGTTTCACTCACATAAGGCTGTAATACCTGCTCTCCATTTCTCTTTTAAGATAAACAGTAGCTATTTCCACCTTCTCGGATTCCATGATGTTGTAGAACCTGAAATACCTCTCACATTTTCTAATCCAAGCTTGAGACAAGGTTCCATCAAATACTTCCAACTCAATTCTAGCTTGTCTGTAACCAGATCCTCTCGCAATTGGTGTATTGTCACTGTGGTTTAGTTGTGCAGTTGCAACAGCTGGAGGTGAAGCAACATTAGCAGCATTTCGTGTCAACTCCAGCTGACTAGTAGGAGTAAGCACTCCTACACCAGGAGGTCATTGCTGCCTTTGAATCTGTTCCTCTAATCCTCTAATTTGCTACATCTGTCTGTCAAACTTCTGATTGAAGTTCTGCTGGCTCTGCGGAAACATAGACATCATATTCTCCAATATCTGGCTCAAACGATCCATTCTTTCGTCATGTCTATCTCTTACTTCAGTCATTTGTTCTGATCCAGTCACCGCCTCAGCATAAGAAGGAAAATTAGTAGTAGCATTGTTCACAGTTCCTGCTCCGGACCTTGTGGTAATCATGATTAAATCTTCAAGTTCAAGAATTGACTCTAAGACGAACAGATCACTGCAATGGAAGATACTAAATGAAGAATTTCAACTTCCTAACTTCGTGAATGATCTAGGAGAGTGTGATTTCAGCAGCCGTTACACAATCCTCGAGAATTTCGATCAGAATTGTGAATTCACCTGAACCTGCAGCAAAAACACTCAAAGAGTAACAAATTCACAAAAAATTTGTGTTCACAATTAGGTTTTGCACTTAGCTGTCAAAGATCCTATACGAGGATCAACAACAATAGCTACATTCAGTGTGAACAGCTCCAATTGGATCAATGTTGATTGTCTAGTGCAAGATCACAGCACCTCGCGTTGTGTTAGCAACAATCTACACTATAACCATTCCTGATCAAGTAACCAACAGCTTATTTCCAATACTTGCAATGTTCAGCTCGAAGTCAGGATCAATTTAGCTATAAAACTAAATTGTGGTGCTCCGATACCAATTGTTAAGGATCTAGTTCAACTTGATCCCTAACTAAGTGAAGAGAAAGAGTTGAGAGGAAAGAGAAGTGAAAAGAGATGAGAGATTAGAGAGAATTAGGAGTTGAGAAGAAGAATCAATCAAGTTTTCTATTCATGAATCAAACAATACAAGATCTTAGCTATTTATACTAAACTAAGATACAATGTAACAAGACAATTCAAAACCAACTTATTCCACCATTGCCGCCAAAATGGACCAACGGCACTATTTACCAACACACATTCATAACACTAACTATGCAAAGGTTATAGACGAAAGTGTCAGATGTAAGCTAATATTATACCCAAAACGTAGTGTTTTAGCCCAGCCCAAATTTCAGATATTAATAATGGCATTATTGTAACTATAGTGAAGTTTGGCGTCAAAATATAGCAAAAATGAGTTTACAAGTCTTAACCTAGAATACCTATACTACCCTCTGCCCAAGCAGCCCATCTCCGTAAAATGCGCTGCCTTGCTCCCTTGTCTACTGCCAGAAGCTTCTCAAGGAAACTTCCCATCCGTTTGAGTTATTTGAATAAGTGGCCATGCGTCATCATCTGAGGTATCCAAAGTGTGTTTGTTTGTGGAGAATCCCATCCGTTGATCTTTCTTCTTTGGATGGCCACGATCTAGAAGCACACGGATTATGCCTTTATTATAAAAGGGGTTGTGTTTGTCACTATTTATAACCTTCATCATTGTTTCTCCCAAATTTAGTCTAAGAGCTTTCTAGGGTTTTCTCTAAGCTCTTTTGGTGATGCTTTAGATCCATGGTGGTGTAATCCCATGGAGGCAATCAAGATCTTCTTGATGGTAGCCATGGAGATTACTGTCTAGCAGGAGTCTGGTACAACTTTCTTTTCTTTCAGGTTTCATTCTTAGAGATTTGTTGAAATGGTAAGAGTCTATATTTGTAGCCCGGGTTCAATCATAGTCTGTAATTTGTAATTTGTCATGTAATTTGGTGGTAATAATATAAGTAGGCCTCTTTAGTGGTGCGCGAGATCGTGGATGTAAGCCATTTAGGGTTGAACCACGTAAATCTCGTGTTGTTCTTGCATTTTATAGTTTTGATTTGTTTCTTCTATCCAAGGTTTTTTATCCCATATCAAAGCTTAAGGTAGAGACATTTTCAAAAATATTTTTAACTATCTAAAAAAGGCTAACATGGGCCAATAAGATGAATAAGCTAACATAAGCCTTACTTGATAATAAGTAAATAAACATAAAATACTTAGTTTAAGATGAGAAGAGGAGCAAAAATGTAATCATGGTAGAGTGAGAGAGGCGTGGGGGTGTAGGAGAGGAAAGCTTGTAGAAGCATGCATAAATGATGATCACTGCCACCATCCATATCACCACCATCATCAGCAGCATATTTGTTTACCACCATCATCATCATTATCATCATTTGTGCCCATTTTCATCATCCATGCCATCATTTTTCTCCTCCCTTGCTCATTGCCCTTCGCATCTCCTTTTTTCCTCCCTTTATAATTGCTTTTCATCTCCCTCTCTTGACACCTAAGAAGGGAGGTGTAAGAAAAATAGGTGCCACGTGTTATTTGATGTTTTTAGGTCCAATTTCCTAATTTAGGTACCAGGTATGTAAGTATTGGGCGAGTAGATACGGGGCGCATAACCCAAAATAGGTATAACCTTTAATCCTTAGAATTTATTGCGATATGATTATACATAATAATTACCTGTATAATTTATTTGCCAATCTACAGTAGTTTTGTTCTTTTTTTTTTTTTAGTTTCTTAATTATATTATAAACAACACAATTGTTGAGTAAGAAGTTGTTCTTAGAGTACTCGAAGTTGCTACCGTAAGTCTAACAAATTCTATGTCCATGAGATCTCTCAATTCAACAAGTTGTAGGGTAGAAATAGGGAAAGAAAACAAAGGGCGAAAACAAAAATCGACACATCGAAATTAGGAAGGAACACAAAGAGGGTTGCTGACATGGCATGGCAAATACTAATGTGGCAATGATGTGGTTGACACATGTTAATGGCATTGTGCAGATATGACGAATATGTGATAGCGTGATATAGCAAATGGTGAAAACAAAGCCCACTCGCTGGCGACTGAGCATAGCCATGTCTTTATTTGAACCAAGCAGCTCGCATTCAAGGTTCTAGTGGATTGATAACTAGGGACTTCATTGATGGTGGTTATTGTTTACGACGAATTTGTCCAGTAAGCTTATTTTTAGTATGAGAGTCTGATAGGAGGTGGCGTTCACAAGGACGAGCTGAACTCAATTTAGCTGTATGCCTGGCTTAGTATTTCTTGCAAGATTCAAACAAACGGTTAGAGGGGCCCGCGAGGTAACCTATGGGGGACCCCTCTGACGCTGAAGTCAGTATTTATCTCATGAAATAGTAATGAAAGTAGGTAATAAATAGTTAAAACATATATTAAGGACTCAGCCTGAGAGGAGTAGGAGGTTGGAGCTATTATTGCTCCAGAGAGATGACCATGAAGAACGATGGGAGATTGAGGTGTGGGGCGGTCTACCTTAGACGAGATTTCCCTTTAGGGGAGAGAGAATGTAAGAGAGGGTGTTCTCTCATGGGATGGGGGTGAGGAAAGGATGAAAGGTCCCTCCCCCATCTATATACGATTCTAGGTTGGTGCTCGCTGGTCGGTCGTATCTGGGCGGCCATGTCTGAACAACGGTATTTTGGCTAGCAAATACTGGGCTAGTATTATAAACATATAGTCCCCACACTCCATGGGCGAACTTCTATCATTCCAAGTTCAACCATGGAGTGGATTACGCGTCAATCCTTAGAAGTGACTTGCTAGTGCACAGTGTTTGCCCAAGAGATGGAGGTTTTCATTGATGTGCCCTAGCTTTTGGTAATTTCCACTTATGTGTTATTTTGAATAAATAGGGCGTATAACCTAAAAATGATGCATATCGACGAATCTGACATTTAGGATGTTTAAATGATTACAATTTGTAGCTGGGTGCATGATCCATCATGAGCCTTCGCAAGGTGTTTAGCTCAATCATAGAGCAAAATGTTTAGCGCGCTGTTCACTTTAACGAGGCATTTAGTCTATTAGGGATCTTAATAAAACACTTAATTTCTTAGTTTGTTTGAATGGAGCAGTTTTCACTTGTGCAGGAATGTTTAGGGAAATCTGAGCTTTTGGGGACTCTTGAACTTTAGAGCATTTAGAGCATCTTGTTCCTTTATCCTTATAAGCACTCGTAGCGTTTTGAGTTTTATGTGATATGCATATGAGGATATAACCATCATGACTAGCCACTAATTAAGTGTGTATTTAGTTTGTAATATCTATAAAGTGGTGAGTATGATGCATTCCGATATTTGGTCAGAGCTCCAGGAGAACAATTTAATACACTCATTTAATGTATCGGCGATATGTATAACACATCTGGATAAGGTAAGAGTGTTAAGTATTTCACGCTTGCTATTACTCCAAAGTGATCCATATGCTACATACTTAAATGAAGTCAATACGGCAAGTATACCCCGATGTTCTAGAATCAAGGATGATAGTTATATACACTCGTCTGAAAGGAATGGGCATATTATTGGTGCATATGTCATGAAGGTTAGCATATCTTTTAAACCCATAGATCCTAAGTAACAAATTGTACATTATATATATATATATAAGCAAAAGCAACATTCCCAGTGCCACAAGGGCTCTCGCCTAAGCAGGGTCGGGGGGGGTGGGTTTGATGTATGCGGCCTTCCCCTTTCAAGGTGCTGCACTAAAGAGAGGCTGTTTTCGAGTACCCATAACCTAAGGGGTACAACACGAGGACTTCCCAGGAGATCATCCATCTTGGTACTATTCTTATCCAAGCACGCTTACCTTCGGAGTTCTAATGGGATATATATATATATATATATATATATATATATATATATATATATATATATTTCGAACGAAAAGTAGATTTTGGTGCTTAATGTACTATCTTTAGATAACCCTTAAGGGAATCATGGCATCATATGGTAACATGGTACCTGTTACGGGTGATTGCACCGGGGGCGGGCCGGCGGGGTGGCGGCAGCAGAGAGAGGGGAGGGAGGTGGGGGAGGGGTGGAGGGAGGAGAGAGAGGGGTAAGGGTGTTGTATTTGGGGGTTAGGGGCGGTCAACGGTTCGTGGCGGATCGGAGGTGTCAGGGGAGGAGAGAGAGAGGGGAGGATTGGAAGGAGGTGGGGGGAGCGTTGGAAAGGAGGAGAGGGGGGGGGAGGGGGGGAGGGGTTGTATTTGAGGGCTAGGGGCGGCCAGAGGTGGTGGCCAGTGGCCCGTGATGGGGGTCGGCGGTAGGTGGTGGCTGAGGGGGAGGGGAGAGAGAGAGAAGAGGAGGAAAGTAGGGGAGGGTTAGAGGGAGAAAGAGGAGAGATAGGGGGAAGGTATTATGGATATTTTTTAATTTTTTAAGAGGGGTCACATTAAGATTTTCCAATCTTGACCATCCATTGACAACAACAAACCCAGTGCCTCCAAGGGCTCTCGCATAAGCAGGGTCTAGGGGGGTAGGTGTTCACAGCCTTCCCCCTTCAGGGGGCTACCCAGAAGAGAGGCTATTTCCGATGACCCCCAACCTGATACGCTGGTCCGCAACATAGAGCATGTGACCTGGCAGCAGGAGAGCATCAAAGCATGAGTAGGGAAAAACACACGTCGAGCAAAAACAACACACTCGAAACAAGCCACATCAAGCAGAAAAAAGATAAGATAAAGATAAAGAAAGAGATAGAGACAAGCAAGCAAGTAACATCTCATGAGAGCAAGTACACAACCTACGTGCGCCAAGAGGATCTATATATATATATATATATATATATATATATATATATATATATATATATATATGTGAGAAGGTGAGAGGGGCTAACTTTGGCCGTACATTGGAATGGACGGCTAAAATTGACCCATTTTTTATGGGATATCAAAAAACGAAGAAAAAAAAACTTTTATCCCCACCCCACCTCCCCTTTCTTTTCTCCTTTACCCCCAATCCTTCCTTCCTCCCTCTCTCTCACCCCGCCACCTACCGTCACCGGCCATCGCCACCTATCGCCATTTCCTTTGTCGCCGCTTCTCCTTTCCTCTCTCTTCTAATACCCCGTTTTCTCCCCCACCACTGCCCGTCCACCACAATGGTAGGGGGTAAAGGGGGGTGCGCACTGGAAGAAAGAGGAAAAAAGGGGCGGCAGCAACGGGGTTAAGAAATATGGGGAAAGAGAAGGAATATTGGAAGATACAGAAAAGGTAGGGCAACGGCAGGTGACTGGAGTGAGATAGAGAAAGGAAGGGTTGGAGGAGCGGGAGGGTGGGAGAAAAAGGGGTTGGGAGTACTTTTTTTTAATCCTATGAAAAAGGGGGCCAATCTTGACCATCGATTATAATGGACAGCCAAAATCTATTCCTCTCACCCTCTCTCCTTCTCGTAAGAATTGTACCACATACACACACACACACACACATTTTATATATTATTGTACAAAATTAAAAATATAAAATTTTTATATAATCATTATTGAAGTATTTCAAAACAGGTACAACAAATTTTGTCTAATATTTATATTACTTAATGAGACGATCAAACTTTTAAGTTCAAAAAAATCATGTAAACATATAGATTAAAATACATTTTTAAAAATATTAAATAATTCTTAAATTAGAATATAACAAAAAAATATAGTACAAAATAAAATTATTGTACCAATATTTGAAAATATGTATAACATTGAAGCATATACTATATGTAATACATCATTGTTTAATTATAGTGTCCTACAATTTTAGAATTTATTTGAATAATATGTATGTGTATCAAACATTCATTTGAGGAGCATAAGTAAATTTGACTTATATAATCTACAAATTGATAACTACATATAATAAAAGAAATATAAGAAAAGAAATATTTATTATAATATTTATGATCATGAGTATATTTTTTCAAATCCTAAAAATCTAAAAGCCTACCAATATTCTAATGCAAGAAAAAGGAAAATGAAAAGAAATATTTTTGATCATGAGCAAATTTTTTTTTTTTTTTTTTTCATTCCTATATATTAATGTTAAACTCTTATAATTCCATAATTGTAACTAAAAGCAAGCAAATGCAAATAAAAGTTCAATTAGTACACTCTAAAATTGTAATTGAAAAGTTGGTACTTCATGAGTTCTAACTAATTCAAATTTCAAGCCCTATAAATCTCATAATAAAACTTAAAAAAGTCAACAAATACGGAACCAATCCACACGAGCGTGTGTCCATTGTGAATCTGCCGAGATCCGCCATGCTTTGAGGGAATGAATTTTGGAAACGGGTTTGCTGCTGGATTTTGTCTAATGTGGGAAGAGGGTTTCATCGGGAGTAAGTGGGAAATATCGTTCTTCTTATGCAATTTTGTTGATATTAAAAATAATATATAATTATTCTTTATTGTATTTTGATAATTTTTAGGCTAAAATATTTTGATAACAGGAAAAGCATCCAACCCATTTCAACCCAAGCACCCATGCCGTAGGATGCCTTAGATAAAATCGGGTCGAACCGGCTACAAGTCTCGGAGGGTCAAACTTACGTCAACACATGGGTCTGGCCAGTTTCTTTAGCAATTTCTAAAAAATTACTGAATATACACATATAAAATATAAATAAATAATATACCCTGTTTTAAATGTTGTATACAGTATGAAATATAACATTTATATTTATCATATGATAAAAATTACATAAGTCTGTTTCGAAGAAAATTGTTACTACAACCATATAGTTAATCACATAAGTCAGCTAGGAAGAAAAATGTTACTACAACCTAAATTGACCACCATCAAGTAGACTACCACGATATGAAGCGCAGACAACATACAATATGACCACAAGTCAGTAAAAAATAAGGTACCTGACCAAATAAGTTTGTTTCACTATACAAAATGAAAATAAAGGAAACCACGATACCAATTTTTTGGACATCCATTGCAAGGAATTGAATAAGATTAATAAGAACGAGCCATAAAGGAAACCACAATACCAATTTTTTGGATCTGCACTTTTGTAATTAGTGGAATATCATGCCATTGATGTATTTCAATCATTAATTTAACGGATTCGATACATTCCCTAAACCAATCCATAACTGAAATACATATCACAAAGCAACACTACTCATGCATCGCATGGGATAACCCTAGTAAATATATTATTGTTTAGGGAAATTATCACAAAGCTACCCTAAGTTTTGAGTATCACTTTGGAATCCTAATATTTAATATATATAATGGAGTATCATGGTGTTTGAATTTTATTAGCTATTTACCTTGAAGTTTTAAAATTTTTTCAATCAAATGCTCTTGTGTAATAATTCAATAGATTTTCACTAAAAAAATGCTAAAATTGAACATGACTCCGACAATATACTAGTATCTTCATTAGAAGTTGATATTTTTTGTCAAAAAACTTGAAAATAATATGCATGATTGTGGTAATATAATGAAAATACAAGCCCTTTAACAGCAATTTGAAGGTTTGAATTGGTAATTGATTTGATTTTGAAGAACGGAGATTTGTTTTCTAAGAGCTATGATTTCTTAGGTTTTTTTCTCGAGTTGGGTTTGAAGAGTTTGGGACTCTGAATTTTGAATGTTTTGAAGGGCTAAGGGTTTTGAGATATTTTGAATTATTGGAGTTTGAGAAATTTTTTAAGAAGAGGTTGAAGAGGTTGAGTTTGATGATTTGAGTAGTAATGGGCGAGCAGAGGGCTTGGTACAATTATGAGAAAGGATTAAAGGTTGTTTTTGTTTTGAAAATAATTTTGGAATTCTTTCTTTGGTTTTAAGAATATAATTCTTTGACCATTTGATTTTGAATTTGCGGACCAAAGAGATTGGATAATGCTGTTCAAAGATTTGAGAATTATCATAGGACCAGGATAATATCCAAGGTATTTGAAAATTTGAGTGAAACTTTAAAATTGTTTGAATAGGGTCCTCATTTGAGTTTTTTGTATAAGTGTTGAATAAATCTCTGATATGAGTTGGGAAAATATTGATAGCAATACCAAAGAGGTGCCACCATTCATAAAACCATGGAGGAAACTTTGAAAGATTGCTTTTGATTTTGAAAAACCACGTGTGATTCAAGGGTCTTAGGAGGAAGGCTCTGAACCAAGCCATTTTGTAATCTTGAAAGTTGAATTCTTCTGGGAAAAATTGACTTGAGAAATGAGAAAAATGATTTGGAATCCATGGATAGAAAAATTCACATGGTTTTAATATATCATGGATTTTACAGATGGAGTATTGAGTTTGACCATCTTCTTGAATGTGTTGAATTTGAACAGATTTTGTATAAAGTAATATGAAATCATAATATTTTTGAGTTTTTTGAAGATCATCAGGGAGCCACTGAAAGTTTATTGGAAATGTTGCTTTGATTGAATATTCAATCTGTGATTCGCAAGGCGGTTTGTAATAGTTTGTTAAATAAAGATGCTCCACTTGGGGTTTCGTAAAATATTGATCTGAATAGTCAACTTGATTTAAAAAAACATTTGAATGATCATTTGAAGTTTGAGCTTCCTGCTTTCCTTTGTCGTTCTTCATAACCTGCAAATAATGGATCAGAATACCTATTCGAGAATAATCCCTGAAAGAAGGGTTTTGTATGAAATAATTTTAAAGGAATGATAAAGTTGTTTGAAGTTTTAAAAATACATTTGTCTTTGTAAATTTGTAATAGAGTTTTGCTAAGAGAATTTTTTAATATGAAATTCTTTGAAGTTTTGGACAATTTGCTTTAAACCAAAGCGTAATAATTTGTTTTGGGCTAAAGGCAAATTTTTGTAAATTTTCATATTGATCATCAAGATTTTTGAGAATTACTTTTGAGTTTAAATCAGAAGTTTTGGGAATTATTTCTGAATTTGGTAAGGTTAGACTTGATTCAAATTCTTTGAATTTTTGATTATTGAGTTGTATTATTTTATGGCGATTTATTTTTGTAGTTGAATCAAGGGTTAAGGTTTTATTTTGTATTTGAGTTAAAGTGTGAGATAAGTTTTGAGTTTCTGTATCCTTTTGAACTTCAGAATTTTTGGAATTATTTTTTGTAGTTTCTGAGGTTGAGTTAGATAAATCTATTAATTTATCTAGGAACTGTTGGTTTTATCTTGAATCATTGGTTGATTTCTTTCGCAATTTTTCATAAAGTGGCTAGGTTTTCTACACCTGTGACAAATTAGAATCCTTTTTGGTTTATGTTTTGAATGTTTATTCTTTTTGGGTTTTCCCATAGGTCGTTTGAAATTATAACCATTATTTTGAGCACATTGCGATTTTGATTTTTCTTTTGGTTGAGATACTGATAGAGTTTCTTCATTTGAGACTTCATCTTCTCCTTTTGAAATAGTTTGAATTGTAGGGCTGCTAGTTGTTGGATTATCGGTTAATTTGAGTTTTTGAGTGATTCTTTCAATAATATCATCATCAGAATTTTGTGGTTTTCTGAGTTTTATTTGTTCTTTATCTTTTTGAGTTAAATTGAAATGTTGGAAAGAGGGTTGTTGAATTCCTTGAAAGAATGGATTTGTCTGTGATTGTGGAGTTGGAAAGCTTTGTTGAATAGGATAGCTTTGAGGTATTGGTTGTGGCATTGTGTAATTTGTATATGTAGGTTGAGGTAATGATTGGACTATTGGAGATTGTTCCAATTTTTGCTTATCTTTGTTACTTACTATGTTGTTATGAATTGAATTTAATTGTTCCGAAATTATTTTGAGATTTAAGGCTTGAAAATTGTTTTGTTCATAAATTTTGTTTATGTCTTTGATTGTAGGTGGTGAATCGTCTTTTTCCTCTCTTCCCCTATGGAAAGGAGTAGCAACCACTTCCTGATTTTGAACATTAATTATTAGATTTTTTGTAGGAGGATGAATAGTTTGAATTATTTGTCCATCTGTTGTTAGCCATTTGGTTGTAGGGTTTGTGTTAACATTTATGAAATTTTTTATAAAAGGATTTGGTATTTGATTTCTTGGTGCGTATGATTCTAACCATTTGAAGAAAGAAATATTATATTTTAATTGATTTATTTGTAATAAGTTTCTCTAATTTGGATTGTTGATTCTTTTTTAAAAGTTTGAAAGTACCAATATCTTTTAATCTTATTTTGATCAGATTCAAATTCATTGCTTAAAAAAATTTTGCTTATTGTAAAATCTTTTGTTAAAACATTTATTGAAAGAGGTCTCATTTAAGAAGCAGTTGGAGAACTTGGATTTGAAAATGATTCATTTTGAAAAACTGGTTTGGCAAGAGGGGAATTAAACCGTATTCCTCTAAACCTTGAAGTAGAAGTATTTTAAAAATTTTCTTCCTTATTGTATGGAAAGGATGAAGTTTATTGTCTTGAAGATTCTATTTGAGAAGGGTTTGAAATAATTGTTTGTTTGCCTGATTCGAACTTAATGGTAATTTTACCATCAGGTTCTTCAGTAATTTGTTGAACTTGTCTTCTTGCCATATTTCTTGGAGGTTGAGGGTTGTCAATCCTCAAAATTTCTGGAATGGTTATCTCATTCCATTTGAGACATTTTGGAGTAAAGGTTGAAGCTTGTTCAGCTTGAACCTCAAGAACTAAAGTTTCTCAAGGAGGAGATTATTTGAGACATTTTGGGTTAAGTTGGCTTCCTAAAAGCCTGAAATAAATTCTATAGATGAGAACAAAATTTTGTCTATTTTCTTGAATATTAACATTTGGTAAATGGATATCTAAAATTAAAGTATTTAAATGTTGGGTCCCGAAGAGAGACTGAAAAGTTTGGATAACAATTGAAATAAATTGGTCCATTGTGTAAATTGGTTTGAACAATAGCAAGTAAAGATTCTTCATATTCTAAATATGTTGAATATCTAAGACTTAACATAACTGGTTGGTTATATTCTGACCTTGCTAATGGAACAACAGCAACTTGAACTAATCATAGTGGATATAATGAAAACTTTTTGCAATATACTTTTGAATGGATAGATTTGAAAGTAGCTGAACTGTTTGAGCTTCTTTGTCAATATTCATTGCTTGTTCATGTGTTTTACATGAAAAAGCCATTTTGAAATCAAAAGTACCAATTTGATAAATTGATTCTAAATCCTCATTTGGAATGCTCCAATTAACAAAATCTTTTGGGTTTGTAATTTCTTTTGAAACTGCTTTTGAATTAACAATATGTAAACTTGTACTGGGTTGTTTTGTAAATATTTTCCTAAAAGGTCCAGCAATTCTGAAACCTGACATGGTTATAGTCTTAGTTATTTGGGTTCAACAGCTACCTAACAGTCTTACTATTTAACACCGTTGAGAACAGTTTTACTATTTGACACTGTTGAAAACGGGAACACCAGCGACACAGTAACGGGAACACCTCACACACGGGCTTACCAACGATATCCGGGCTTACCAACGCTCCTAATAAGTGCTTTAACAGCAAATTGGATCCTAATAAGTGCTTAACAATATTTTCATGAAATTACTATTGAAAACACCTTAAACTTGGCTCTGATACAAAAAAAGGGGGCAGGATCGAGGGTGAAGATGGACACAATCGAAAAATATGAACAAGGACAAGGATAGAAGAAGACGAGAAAGACAGAAATTTATTGATTGCAGGATTTGAACATAGTTTTAGTACAAAACAGAAATTGAAAATACAAGCGTAGGATTGAAATACATATGAAACTTACAGATATTGTAGCGGGAGTACAACACTGGAAGATAAAAATTTACAAGGAAAATTTTTCTAGTGTTTATTTATTTTCTTGAATTCCTGGAATTCGCTCTCCAATTCGCTCTGAATTCACTCTGCCTTGAACGAAGCTGCGAAGTCTCCCTTTATAGGCAAAGCAGCAACCGGATTTGAATTGAGATCCACGACCCCGGACTTGAAATGAAAATTTGAATTCAGAACAGTGACCGGATAAAAGAACCTTGAATTCTGAACATGTCTTTATTGTACAACTTTTGAAATAATTGAGCAGTACTGTGCAACTATTTGAATTATTTGCCATCCGTCCTTTTTTAATATAATTGAGCTTACTATGCAACTTTTGTCTTGTAGCATTTGTCATGTATTGAATTGGTAGAAATGTCTTGAATTATCAAAATAAATTGAACGGATCACTCTGACTGGAACTGATATTATCATCATCAGAGGAGGAGGAGGAATTTTGAACTTGTTGAAGGAGTTGAGCCAGAACTTCTTTGAGATTTTTGTTGTGGATTTGGACTTTGTAGAATTTGAGGGTGAGGCCTTTTTAGGATGAGATTTTGAAGGGGTTTTAAGGATGCCTTGAGAATCATGACTGAAAATTTGAATGGATTTATTTTTGAACAAATATCAATCAGGATAAAGCAAAGTGTTGAGATTGAGCCTTTCTTCTTCCTGAATTCTTTCATCTTCTTGATTTTTGAGTTTCTCATAATCATGGAGTAGGGATTTATAAATTATAAAATTGAGGAAAGGGACATCAAAATTTCTAGTGAATGAGTATATTTTTTGAATAAAATCTTCCGTGACCAGGAAAGCATTTATAATCCCACTATTACTATTTGTTGAAAATGCTTGTGGATGGAGATCAAAAGCCATTTGTTTTGCCCTCCAGTGTCATAGTTGTTTTCCAATATGATTGTTGGTACATGGCCATGGATCTTCAGAAGGACATAACGTGTGACGAACATATGAACCGTAGACAAGCATTCGATGTTGACCAGGATTTGTGTAAATACCATTGAATTCAGGAGGTTTAGATTGAACAATAGTGTCAACGGAAGTGACTTTGTAATCGAATTGTTTTTGAATTACATAGGCTAATTTGTGGCCAAATTGTGTGGCTTGTTTAGGTTTGGTAATGATGATTTGGAAAAGAAATCCATGATCCAAAAGTTTTTGAGCGGTCAGGACAATTTCTTTGTTTTCATGGATGATTGACATAGGCTTGTAGAGTTCTAAAAATCTAGGCAAATACGGACAATTGAGTAAGTAAGATGACATGGGCAGTCCATCATATTATTTGGCAAGTGTAAGCATTTTTGAGTTTGCTTGCAATTGGAGGGGAAATTGTAGTGAGTGGTCCAGGAATAAGTAAGTCCTGGTATTGTAACGCTATGGATAGGCAGGTCTTGGAGGAATTGTTGGATTTTTATCAGAAGTCTATTGTTACTGCATTGAGTGACAAGAGCAATATGAGCAGCAACATCTTCAAGCAAATAGCTGAGGAATTTTTGAGGAAAGAAAAAAAATTCTTGTTTTTGTAAAATCATAGGTCGATGAAAAGTTGCTCCAATTTGGAGACTTTGTTTGGTAATCAATTTATTTTTGTAAAACATGATTTTGATGCTTGAGGTTGATACACTCATTATTTTTTTTGTTGTAATTGAGTTTGGAGGGATTCAATATCAGGAATTTGAGTGTGTTGAGAGGATGTTTCTTTGAGAGTAAGAGCAAGAGAATCATCATTTGGAGTTGAAGGGGAATTGGATTTTGAATCTGAAATTGTCAAGTTAGGTAATTTTGAAATTTCTAAAATGTTTTGAAATTCCAAATTAAATTTTTGAAAATGTTGTTTCAGGTATTTTTGAAAAGTCTCAGGGGTGTAGTGTTCTTTGAAAACAAAATTATCCCGCCATTTTACTTTGAATTCCCTAACCCATGAAAGAGGATAGGGTTGATTTCAGTATTGAGTATAAGCATAGGACCAGCAAAAGATCCAAGGAATTTGAAAAATTGTATGAAAATGTAAAATAGAGTCAAGTGGTTCATTTTGAGAATAATTTGAGTAAATATCAAAGAAAATTTTTACCATAACAGGGTAGATACCAATGGTGCTTCCAAAGAAATGCCACCATTCATAAAACCATATGGGAAATGTTTGACATTTTTTTGTAATTTGGAAAACCAGGTATGATCAAGAGGTTGATAAAGAAAAGCTTTGAGCCAAGCTGTTTTGTAATCAACATAGGTAAAGCTGTTTGAAGTGTAAGGTTTTCAAAATCTTTTTGGTCTGTAACGATTTCGACTAAAATCGTTCAGGCGTAAAATATTTTTAATTTCGCAATTTGAGAATTGGATTTGTCCATTATCACTCTTGTGATGCTTAATCTGAACAGATCCAGTATCAATTGGTATGAGTTCATAAAATTCACGAGTCTTCTGAATATCATCAGGAGACCAATGAAAATCTTTTGGGAAAATAGTTTTGACAAAATTTTTGATATCATCATGAGACAGAGGTTCTTTCTGTCTTGTTACCAGCAGGTGCTCTTTCTGCTGTTTTGGGATATATTGGCTTGCTTGTTTTAATAATGTGTTTTGGACCTTTTGATTGAAGGATTGAGGAGAGTCAAGAGGTTTTAATGGGAGAAGATTTGAAGATCCTGTTACAGCTGCAGAGCAGGGATTTGAGGGAATATTTGTATTTTGAATTTCAAGAGGGTTTTGAGTAGGAATATTAATTGAAGAAGAGTGAGGATAGGGTGTGAAGGTTATTGCATAATCTCTAGCGGATTGAATCTTCCTTTTACCTTTGTCTACCTTCTTCATTTCCTGCAAATAAAAAATCAGAATACTTGTTCGAGAATAACCTCTGAAAGAAGGGTTTGTATGAAATAATTTTGGAGGAATGAAAAAGCTGTTTTTAGTTTTAAAAATACATTTGTCTTTGTAAATTTGTAATAAAGTTTTGAAAAGAGAATTGTGTAATATAAAATTCTGTGAAGTTTTGCTTTAAACCAAAACATAATGATTTGTTTTAGACAGGAAATAAGGTTTTGAAGTTTATTAATATTAGGCATTTTGAGAATTACTTCTGAATTTGGTAAGGTTAAACTGGATTCAGAATCTTTGAATTCTTGATATTTGAGCTATATTGTTTTAAGGTGATTTATTTTTGTAGTTGAATCAAGGGTTAAGGTTTTATTTTGAACTTCAGAATTTTTTGAATTATTTTTTGTAGTTTCTGAGGTTGAGTTAGATAAATCTATTAATTTATCTAGGAACTATTGATTTTTATTTTGAATCATTGGTTGATTTCTTTTGCAATTTCTCATGAAATGGCCAGGTTTCCTGCATCTGTGGCAAATTGGGATTCTATTTGCCTTTTGTTTTGAATGTTTTTTCTTTTTATTTTTTCCCATAGGTCGTTTGAAATTATTGTTTTGAATACATAGTGATTTTAATTTTTCTTTTGGTTGGGAAAATGATGAAGTTTCTTCACTTGAGATTTCATTTTCTCCTTTTGAAATAGTTTGAATGGTAGGGCTATTAGTTGTTGGATTATCGGATAATTTGAGTTTTTGAGTGATTCTTTCAATGATATCATCATCAGAATTTTGTGGTTTTCTGAGTTTTATTTGTTATTTATCCTTTGAGTTAATTTGAAAGATTGGAAAGAAGGTTATTGAATTCCTTGAAAGAATGGATTTGTCTGTGATTATGGAGTTGGAAAGCTTTGTTGAATATGATAGCTTTGAGGTATTGGTTGTGGCATTGTGTAATTTGTATATGTAGGTTGAGGTAATGTTTGAACTATTGGAGATTGTTCCAATTTTTGCTTATCTTTGTTATTTACTATGTTATTATGAATTGAATTTAATTGTTCCGAAATTATTTTGATATTTAAGGCTTGAAAATTATTTTGTTCATAAATTTTGTTTATGTCTTT
This sequence comes from Simmondsia chinensis, assembly GCA_018398585.1. NCBI lineage: Eukaryota > Viridiplantae > Streptophyta > Magnoliopsida > Caryophyllales > Simmondsiaceae > Simmondsia > Simmondsia chinensis. The sequence continues at coordinate 10,664,692 of JAGTTD010000001.1, forward strand.
GATTGTAGATGGTGAATCGTCTTTTTCCTCTCTTCCCCCACGGAAAGGAGTAGCGACCACTTCCTGATTTTGAACATTGATTATTAATTTTTTTTGTAGGAGGATGAATGGTTTGAATTATCTGTCCATCTGTTGTTAACCATTTGGTTGTAGGGTTTGTGTTAACATTTATGAAATTTTTTTATAAAAGGATTTGGTATTTGATTTCTTGATGTGTATTATTCTAACCATTTGAAGAAGGGAATATTATTTAATTGATTCAATTCTTTGTAATAAGTTTCTCTAATTTTGATTGTTGATCCTTTTGTAAAAGTTTGAAAGTACCAATGTCTTTTAACCTTATTTTGATCAGATTCAAATTCATTGCTTAAAAATTCTTTGTTTACTGTAAAATCTTTTGTTAAAATATTTATTGAAGGAGGTCTCATTTGAGAAGCAGTTGGAGAACTTGGATTTGAAAATGATTCATTTTGAAATACTGGTTCAGCTAGAGGGGAGTTAAACAGCATTCCTCTAAACCTTGCAGTAGAAGTATTTTGAAAATCTTCTTTCTTTTTGTATGAAAAGGATGAAGTTGATTGTCTCGAAGATTCTATTTGAGAAGAGTTTGAAATAATTGTTTGTTTTCCTGATTCGAACTTAATGGTAATTTTACCATCATGCTCTTCAGTAATTTGTTGAACTTGTCTTCTTGCAATATTTCTTGGAGGTTGAGAGTTGTCAATCCTCCAAATTTCTGGAATGGTTATCTCATTCCATTTGAGACATTTTGGAGTAAAGGTTAAAGCTTGTTCGGCTTGAACCTCAAGGACTAAAGTTTCTCCAGGATGAGATTGTTTAAGACATTTTGGGTTAAGCTGGCTTCCTAAAAGCCTAAAATAAATTCTATATATCAGAACAAAATTTTGTCTATTTTCTTGAATATTAACATTTGGTTAATGGATGTCTAAAATTAAAGTATTTAAACTTGTTGGGTCTCGAAGAGAGACTGAAAAGTTTGGATAACAATTGCAATAAATTGGTCCATTATGTAAATTGGTTTGAACAATAGCAAGTAAAGATTCTTCATATTGTAAATATGTTGAATCTCTAAGACTTAACATAACTGGTTGGTTATGTCCTGACCTTGCTAATGGAACAACAGCAACTTGAACTAATCCATAGTGGATATAATGAAAACCTTTTGCAATATACTTTTGAATGGATAGATTTGAAAGTAGTTGACCTGTTTGAGCTTCTTGGTCAATATTCATTACTTGTTCATATGTTTTACATAAAAAAGCCATTTTGAAATCAAAAGTACCAATTTGATAAATTGATTCTAAATTCTCATTTGGAATGCTCCAGTTAACAAAATATTTTGGGTTTGTAATTTCTTTTGAAACTTCTTTTGAATTAACAACATGTAAACTTGTACTGGGTTGTTTTGTAAATATTTTCCTAAGGGGTCCAGCAATTCTGAAACCTGACATGGTTACAGCCTTAGTTATTTGGGTTCAACAGTTACCTAACAGTCTTACTATTTAACACCGTCGAGAACAGTTTTACTATTTGACACTGTTGAGAACGGGAACACCAGCGACACAGTAACGAGAACACCCAACGGGAACACCTCACACACGGGCTTACCAACGCTATCCGGATTTACCAACGCTACACTACTGGCTTACCAACGCTCAGAACATGGAGTGAAAAGTTTTGGGTCCTTTTGTTATGATTCAATAATTATACCAATTGACAGCTCCTAAAAAGGTCTCACCCTCAAATTTCTAAATGATCCTTTGTAAGATAATTCTACAAAAGTTCATTAATTGTGTTCAATTGTTATGATATTCTACAACTGGGTATCAAGGTCTTTTTGAATATTTTCATTATATCCGTCCTTTTTTGATATAATTGAGCCAACTATGCAACTTTTGTCTTATAGTGTTCGTCTTGTATTCAATTGGTAGAACTGTCTTGAATTATCAAAATAAATTGAACGGATCACTCTGACTGGAACTGATATCATCATCATCAGAGGAGGAGGAGGAGGAGGAGGAATTTTGAACTTGTTGAAGGAGTTGAGCCAGAACTTCTTTTGAGATTTTTGTTATGGATTTGGACTTTGTAGAATTTGAGGGTGAGGCCTTTTTAGGATGAGATTTTGTAGGGGTTTTAAGGATGCCTTGAGAATCATGACTGAAAATTTGAATGGGTTTATTTTTGTTTTTGAAAAATTTTGATAAAGAATCAGTGGTACAATCACGTTCAAGAACGTATTTATCCCGCCATTTTATTTCGAATTCTCATACCAGAGATAAAGGATACGGTTGTTCCAGAAGTTGAGCTGTCATGAAAGACCAACAAAGTATCCAAGGAATTTGAAAATTTGAATGAAAATTTATAATTGCATTTAGAGGATCATCCTCTAAGTATTTTGAATAAATATTGAATAAGGCTTGAGCATTTGCAGGGAATATGTCAGTAGTGCTTCCGAAAAAGCGCCACCATTCATAAAACTATGCAAGAAAAGTTCTTGATTTTTTCTGAAATTGAAAGAACCAAAAATGATCAAAAGGTCGGAATAGAAAAGTTCTAAACGAAGCCATTTTGTAATCTTGGTAAGTGTAACCAGTTGGAATAAAAATTTGAGAAAATTGTTTTGAAGTAAAAGTAGTGTAGCCAAAATCTTTGATATCCCAAACATTTAAAATTTTGCATTTTGAATATTGGGTTTATCCCTTGTCACATTTTTCATGTTTAATAAGAGCAGAACCTGAATCAACCAAAATGAATTCATAGAACTTTTGGGTTCTTTGAATATCATCTGGAAGCCATTGGAAATTGTCAGGAAAAGTTGCTTTGACTAAAATTTGAATTCCAGCTAAAGGAAAAGGTTCCTTTTGTTTCGTGAGGAAAAGATGTTCAAGTTAAGGCTTTGGAAAATATTGATTTGTTTGAGAGGGTAGAGAATTTTGGAGTCTTTGATTAAGAGATTGAGGAGGAGCAGGAGATCTAATTAAAAGAGGATTTGGAGATTTTGAAATACATAAAACAATAGATAAAACTTCCTTTTTGATTGTTGAATAATTTTTTTGGGCTCCAAGCCAAAGTCCTGAATGAAATCTGATTATTTGCTCAGAGTTGGAATCCACTTTTTGTTTGAGTATGCCACCATAACTTATATCTGATGCATTAGTTTCTATAATGAGAGACGCTTTTGGTTTTGGAAGAGCTAGGCATGGAAGGTTTTTGACTCTTTGCTTTAGGGTCTATGTAATCTTAGTATGATCCTCTGTTCAAGGAAGATGATTCTTTTGAAGCCTTTGATATAATGGTTGACACATATTGCGTAGGTTAGGGAAGAAATCAGCAACGTAATTTAAACATCCCAAAAACCTGTGTAATTGAGTTTTATCTTTTAAATCATTTGGAAACTTACCAGCAAACTCTATTGCTCTTGCAATAGGTTTTATTGTTCCGTGAAAAATATCATGTCCTAGAAATCTTACTTTGGTTTGAAATAGTTTCATTTTTGGAGCTGAAACGACTAAACCATTTCTTTTGATAGTATTGATAAGGATATTTAAATGTTTGAAATGTTGGTCAACATTTTTTGAGAAAACTAAGATGTCATCAATGTAAACAATGATGAAATCCGTATATTGAGTAAAAATGTCATTCATGATATTTCGAAATTCTGATGGAGCATTTTTGAGTCCAAATGGCATTACATTCCATTCATAGTGGCCAAATGGAGCTGTGAATGCTGTTTTGTAACGATCTTGTTCATCAATTTGAATTTGCCAAAACCCACTTTTTAAATCAAATTTTGAAAATATATTTGAATCATGTAACATGTTTAATAGGTCTCTTTTGTTTGGAATTGGATATCCTGTCCATTAAAGAACTTTGTTTAGTGGTTTGTAATTGATAACTAATCTTGGGACTCCTCTTTCTAGTTGTGCCCGTTTGTTAACATAGAATGCAGAACAGCTCCAAGGAGATTTTGATGGTCTTATTAATTTTTTGTCTAAAGGCATTTGAATTTCATTTTTGCAATGTTCCAATAATTCTTTGTTCATTTGAATAGGTCTAGCTTTTTTTGGAATATTTTTTTCATTAAAATCCTTTTCATAAGGTAATTGAATTAGATGCCTTTTCCTTTCCCAAAAAGCATTAGGGAGGTCAGAGCATACTTCTTTGATTATTTTGTTATTTAAATGAGTTATTTTTATTTTTTTTGACCAGGTTAATTGTTTTTCAATCTTTTGATACTCTATTCTTTTTGGAGATATTGAATATGATTTTTCTTGTTACTAATCAGGTTTATTTGTTTGAATATTGTTGCCTGTATGAGATTTATATCTCTTTGCTGAATTGGATGTAGGAATTGAAATGTTATTTTTGTATCCATGATATGAGTATAAATTCCTTCCTTTATGACAGGAAAAGGGTATGTTTGACTTATGAAAGGGGTTCCTAATATAATTTGTTGTTGAAGATCTTTGACTAAAATGAATTGTGTTTTGAAGCATATACCACTATTGCAAATATAAGAATTTGAGAGTTTATAGTTGATATTCATCTTATTTTCACTAGCTGTGTGGAGACTTTCTAATATTTTTTCATAATATTTTGATAGAGCAAGTCCTTCTTGGATACAATTGAGGTCTGCTCCTGAATCCAATAGGACTTGAGTTTGAATTTTATAATATTTTAAAATATGGAGAGTTATATTGGCATACCATTTTTGATATTCTATTCTCTCGATTATTTGAAGATATTTGTCATTTGAGATTGGTTCATCTGGTATTTGAAGATTAATATTTTCTATTTGAGTTTCTATGGGATCAATTATTTGAGATTCTATATATGATAGTCTTGATTCTAATTGTAAGTCTTTTGATTCTAAAAGAGATAAGTTTGACTTCGTTTCTAAATCTTGATATTGCATTGTTACTAATTCTGTTTGTAAATGTTTAATTTGTCCTTTTAATTCATTGATTTCTTTTTGTAAATCTCCTATTGAAATTTGTCTAAATATATTTGGTATAGGATAGGTTTCAAATATTTGTTCCAAAGATTTGAGTTGTTTTGGTCGAGTTATTTCTTGCTTTTTGAATATAATTTCTTTTAGTTTGAGAATATATTCTTTTCTTATTTTTTGATCTTGAATTTTTTCTACCATATCTAAGAGATCTTCTTTATTTGCTCTTGTTAATACATTGATTGATTTGATTTTGTAGGGACATAAGTTTTCACTTGAATCAGATGATGTTTCTTCATTGGATGTATTTTCTTGAACTTCAAATATGTGGTCTTCATCATTTGAGCTTGAATCAGAAAGAAATAAATTCATTAATTTATTTTTTAAATCTTCATCTTCTATTTGATTTATTTTTTCTTTCATTTTGCATTCATTCCGGTAATAACCAGGTTTTTTGCATTTGTAGCATATTGGAATTTTATTTGAAACTTTGTTTGTTTTTCTTTTTGAATATTTTTTTCTGTTTTTGTAATATTGAAGTGGTGGTGGTGGTTGTTCATATCTATTTCTTCTCTTCTTCCTGTAAAATTTTAGGTCTTGTTGAAACGGTTTCTTTTGTATCATTTTGAAGGAGGTTTGAAATTATGAATACCATATTGGGCACAGAAAGAGCCTAGTTCTTTTCTTATTTGTGCTTTTTTGAGATTGCTACAAAGCTTTTGTTCTTAGCGTAACTGTAATGCTTCTTTTTTGATAAAAGAAAATAATTGTCCATAGGTTATATTGTACCATGGAATTGTTTGAGTTCCACAAACATCTTGAATTTTTGGCATTATTCTTTCTGCAAATAATTTTGAAAGTCCAGTAATAAATCTTTCCTTCCAAAATGGTTGATTTGCATCTTCTTTTTTGAGTACATGGGTTAAAAACATATCTTTGTGCCAGCGAAAATCTTGTAAAGAGGAACATCTTAAATTGGTTAAGAATAATTTTGTTGCTTCTTGTTCTTCAGTTATGCTGCCAAGAAAGGCAACAGTTATTGACCAGATTAATGTTTCTACCTCGTCTTCCACCACTTCTTCAACGTAAGGTGAATTAATATCATTTGGATCAACTCTTCTTCTTTCTATATGAATATGATCAAGTATTGATTGTTTTTCATGGGGTTGGAGAATTCTTGTCCACCATGATTGAAGTTGCCCTGAGAATCCAGAACCAAGCAACCTGGCAGATATATATGATTTGTACGTGCAGGATTAGCTGCCTCGTACGCTATTGATGCCATTGCCATTTGTTGTAGAGTGTTTCTGATCTCATATTCAGATTTTTCATTTATATTCCATTCATGGATATCATTTCCATTGAATGATATAGAGGGAAATTGATTTCTTTCTTCAAATTGTATATCTGGAGGAGTTGGTCTTGGATAATAATTCTTTGTGGGTTGGTTTCTCCAATTATTTCTTACTCTGTTTATTGAAGATTCAAGGTTTTCAATTGTATTGGTGTTAAATTGCTCTTCGGTCTTTTGAATTTCTATTTCACTTAAGGATATTGAGGAAGTTTCTTCACTTGAGACTTTATTTTCTCATTTTGAAATAGTTTGAATTGTAGGGCTACTAGTTGTTGGAATATCGGTTAATTTGAGTCTTTGAGTGATTCTTTCAATAATATCATCGTCCGAATTTTTTGGTTTTCTGAGTTTTATTTGTTCTTTATCTTTTTGAGTGATCCTCTCAATTTCATTTGAAATTTCAATTTCAATATTGGGTTCAATTGAAGTTTCAGATTTTAGAGTTCTGGCTCAACTCCTTCAACAAGTTCAAAATTCCTCTAATGATGATGATGATATCAGTTCCAGTCAGAGTGATCCGTTCAATTTATTTTGATAATTCAAGACAGTTCTACCAATTCAATACAAGACAAGCACTACAGAACAAAAGATGCACAGTACTGCTCAATTATTTCAAAAGTTGTACAATAAAGACATGTCCAGAATTCAAGATTCAATTATCCGGTCACTGTTCGGAATTCAAATTTCCATTTGAAGTCCGGGGTCACGGATCTGAATTCAAATCCAGTTGCTGCTTCGCCTATAAATGGAGACTTCCTAGCTTCGTTCAAGGCAGAGCGAATTGCATTCAAAAAAATAAATAAACACTAGGAAAATTTTCTTTTGTAAATTTTATCTTCCAGTGTTGTACTCCCGCTACAATATCTATAAGTTTCATATGTATTTCAATCTTATGTCTATATTTTCAATTTTGTTTTGTACTAAAACTATGTTCAAATCCTGCAATCAATAAATTTCCTCTTTCTCATCTCCTTCTGTCCTTGTTCATATTTTCGATTGTGTCCACCTTTGATCTTTAAATCAAATAGTTTAAATCAAATAAGAAAAACACCAGCGATTGTGTCCTTGTTCAAACAAATAAACGTAATAACGTTTGAAAATAACTCAATTATTGAAAATATATATTTAGACAAATTTCAACAGGAGATTTACAAAGAGAAATCAATGAATTAAAAGGACAAATTAAACCTTTACAAACAGAATTAATAACAATACAATATTAAAATTTAGAGACAAAGTCAAAATTATCTCTTTTAGAATCAAAAGATTTACAATTAGAATCAAGGCTATCATATATAGAATCTCAAACAATTGATCCAATAGAAACTCAAATAGAAAATATTAATATTCAAATACCAGATGAACCAATCTCAAATGACAAATATCTTCAAATAATCGAGAGAATAGAATGTCAAAAATGGTATGTCTATATAACTCTCAATGTTTCAAAAGATTATCAAATACAAACTTTCAAATTCTTATATTTGTAATAATGGAATGTGCTTCAAAACACCATTCATTTTAGTCAAAGATCTTCAACAACAAATTATATTAGGAACCCCTTTCATAAGTCAAATATACCCTTTTACGGTCACAAAGGAAGGTATTCATACTCATATCATGGATACAAAAATAACATTTCAATTCCTACATCCAATTCAGCAAAGAAATATAAATCTCATACAATCAACAATATTCAAATAAATAAACTTGATTAATAACAAGAAAAATCATATTCAATATCTCCAAAAAGAAATAGAGTATCAAAAGATTGAAAAATAATTAACCCAATCAAATGAAAAAATAACTCAATTAAATAACAAAATAATCAAAGAAGTATGCTCTGACCCCCCCTAATGCTTTTTGGGAAAGGAAAAGACATCTAATTCAATTATCTTATGAAAGGGATTTTAATAAAAAAAATATTCCAACAAAAGCTAGACCTATTCAAATGAACAAAGGATCATTTCAGAATTTGAGGGTATCTATGTTCAAATTGAAAATATTTTGGGTCCTTGTCCTTGTTCATATTGGACTTTGTCGTCTCATTTATTTCTTACTGAAGGATTTTGAATTAACAAAATTAATAGGTCTCTTTTGTTTGGAATTGGATATCTTATCCATTGAAGAACTTTATTTAGTGGTTTGTAATTGATAACTAATCTTGGGACTCCTTTTTCTAGTTCTGCCTGTTTGTTAACATGGAATGCAGAACAGCTCCAAGGAGATTTTGATGGTCTTATTAATTTTTTGTCTAGAAGCATTTGAATTTCAATTTTGCAATGTTCTAATAACTCTTTGTTAATTTGAATAAGTCTAGCTTTTGTTGGAATATTTTTTTCATTAAAATCCTTTTCATAAGGTAATTGAATTATATGCCTTTTCCTTTTCCAAAAAGCATTAGGGAGGTTAGAGCATACTTCTTTGATTATTTTGTTATTTAATTGAGTTATTTTTTTATTTGACTGGATTAATTATTTTTCAATCCTTTGATATTCTATTTCTTTTTGAAGGTATTGAATATGGGTTTTTTTGTTACTAATCAGGTTTATTTGTTTGAATAATGTTGACTGTATGAGATTTATATCTCTTTGTTGAATTGGATGTAGGAATTGAAAAGTTATTTTTGTATTTATGATATGAGTATGAATACCTTCCTTTGTAACCGTAAAAGGGTATATTTGACTTATGAAAGGGGTTCCTAATATAATTTGTTGTTGAAGATCTGGGACTAAAATGAAAGATGTTTTGAAGCATATTCCATTATTGCAAATATAAGAATTTGAAAGTTTGAATTTGATATTTATCTTATTTTCAGTGGCTGTGTGGAGACTTTCTAATGTTTTTTCATAATATTTTGATGGAAAAGTCCTTCTTGGATGCAATTGAGGTCTGCTCCTGAATCCAATAGGGTTTGAGTTTGAATTTTATAATCTTTTGAAACATGGAGAGTCATGTAGACATACCATTTTTGATATTATATTCTCTCGATTATTTGAAGATATTTGTCATTTGAGATTGGTTCATCTGGTATTTGAAGATTAATATTTTCTATTTGAGTTTCTATTGGATCAATTATTTGAGATTCTATATATGATAGCCTTGATTCTAATTGTAAGTCTTTTGATTCTAAAAGAGATAATTTTGACTTCGTTTCAAAATCTTGATATTGCATTGTTACTAATTCTATTTGTAAATGTTTAATTTGTCCTTTTAATTCATTGATTTCCTTTTGTAAATCTCCTGTTGAAATTTTTCTAAATATATTTGGTGTAGGATAGGTTTCAAATATTTGTTCCAAAGATTTGGGTTGTTTTGGTCGAGTTATTTCTTGCTCTTTGAATATAATTTTTTTTTAGTTTGAGAAGATATTCTTTTCTTATTTCTTGATCTTGAATTTTTTCTACCATATCTAAGAGGTCTTCTTTATTTGCTCTTGTTAAAACATTGATTGATTTGATTTTGCAAGGACATAAGTTTTCACTTGAGTCAGATGATGTTTCTTCATTGGATGTATTTTCCTAAACTTCAAATATGTAATCTTCATCATTTGAGCTTGAATCAGAAAGAAATAAATTCATTAATTTATTTTTTAAATCTTCATCTTCTATTTGATTTATTTTTTCTTTCATTTTGCATTCATTCCGGTAATGACCAGGTTTCTTACATTTGTAGCATATTGAAATTTTATTTGAAACTTTGTTTGTTTTTCTTTTTGAATATTTTTTCCTATTTTTGTAATATTGAGGTGGTGGTGGTGGTTGTTCATATCTATTTCTTCTCTTCTTCCTGTAATATTTTAGGTCTTGTTGAAACGGTTTCTTTTTGTATCTTTTTGAAGGTGGTTTGAAATTATGAATACCATATTGGGCACAGAAAGAACCTAGTTTTTTTCTTGTTTGTGCTTTTTTGAGATTGTTACGAAGCTTTTGTTCTTGGCATAATTGTAATGCTTCTTTTTTTATAAAAGAAAATAATTGTCCATAGGTTATAATGTACCGTGGAATTGTTTGAGTTCCACAAACATCTTGAATTTTTGTCATTATTCTTTCTGCAAATAATTTTGGAAGTCCAGTAAAATCTGAAATTGTTACATTTTCAGTCTGAAATTTAAATTGTCCAATAATAGTCTTAATAATGGAACCCAAAATTTTGAAGGGGTTTTAAGGATGTCTTGAGAGTCATGACTGAAAATTTGAATGGGTTTATTATTGTTTTTGAAAAATTTTGATAAAGAAAACCGTAGTTAAGACAGATTAGAAGGGATTAATATACCAATTTATGAGATCTTGTTCTTTGAGTTTTTCATACTTTTTAAATAAAAAGTTTTGCTTAGTTTCAACCAAAAAGGGAACATCAAAATTTTTGTTGTAAGAAATGATTATTTGTGTAAAATCTTCAGAGACAAGGAAATTACCAAAAACATTGTGATTTTTTCCTATTGTAATATCAGGACTAATAGTAATATCAACAGCTTCCCTTGCTCTCCAATGTTAAATTTGTACAGCTATGGAAATATTTGGACATGCCATGGGCTATCAGAAGGGAGAAGAGAATGCATAATAGGTGGTCCATAAACAAGCATTCTATGTTGAGAAGGGAAAGTAAAGATACCGTAAAATTCTACGGCTTTTGATTGAATTGTAACATCAACAGAGGTGGCTCCCTCTTGAAAATTTTTGTAAACTACGTATTTGAGTTTTCTGCCAAACTAATTGGCTTGATCAGGTTTTGTAAAAATCAGTTGGCATAGGAATCCGTAATCTAAAAATTTTTGGGCGGTTAGAGCAATTTCTTGGCCTTTATGGATAAGGGTCATTGGATGATAAATTTCATGGTCAATGCAAACACGTACAATTGCATAAGTGAGATGACAAGGGCAATCTCCCCTGAAATCAGGAGGATTAAGGCAATTTTGAGTTTGTCTACATTCTGCTTGGAAATGATAAAAGGTATACCATTGGTAAGTTAGGCCAGGAATATCAATTTCATTGTTGGATAAATCTTAGAGAAGTTGTTGTATTTTAATTAGGAGTGTATTATTACTACATTGGGTGACAAAAGCAATATGAGTAGCAACATCATGTGGTAAATTATTGAGGAATTTTTGAGGGAAGAAAAAGATTCTTGGTTTTGTGAATTCATAGGTTGATGAAAAATTATTCCAGTTTGGAGGTTTCGATTGGTAATCAATTTGTTTTTGTAGAACAAGGATCTGATGTCTAAGGTTGACACATTCCGCAGTTTGTTTTTGTAATTCAGTTTGAAGGGAAATGATATCAGCGGTTTGGTTGTGTAGAAGGGTTATGCCCCTGGTAGTAGAAGAAAAATGACTCGAGATCACAGAGGCTTTATTTGAGCCTGATATTGCTAGATTAGAAAATAATATTGAGATATTTGAAATATTTTGATATTCTAAATCAGGCATTTGAAAATATTGTTCTAGGCAATTTAAAAAGGTTTTGGGGGTATAATTTTCTTCGAAAACAAAATCATCCCACCATTTGATTCTGAATTCCCTAACCAATGAAAGGGGATAGGGTTGATTTAAAAATTGAATATGTGCAAAGGACCAGCAGAAGATCCAAGGAACTTGAAAAATTGAATGAAAATGTAAAATAGAGTCTAATGGTTCATTTTGAGAATAATTTGAGTAAATATCAAAGAAAACTTTAACCATAGCAGGGTAGATGTCAATGGTGCTTCCAAAGAAATGCCATCATTCATAAAAACATATTGGAAAAGTATGAAATTTTTTTGTAATATGGAAAAATCAAGTATGATCAAGAGGTTGATAAAAAAAAGCTTTGAACCAAGCTGTTTTGTAATCAATATAGGTAAAACTATTTGGGGTGAAAGGTCTTGAAAATCTTTTTGGCCTGTAACGATTTTGGCCAAAGTCTTTCAAGCGTAAAATATTTTTAATTTTGCAGTTTGAGAAATGGATTTGCTCATTATCACCCTTGTGATGCTTAATCTGAACAGATCCAGTATCAATCATAATGAGTTCATAAAATTCACGAGTTTTCTGAATATCATCAGGAAACCAATGAAAATTTTTTAGGAAAATAGTTTTGACAAAATTTTTGATATCATCATGAGACAGAGGTTCTTTCTGTCTTGTTACCAGCAGGTGCTCTTTCTGCGGTTTTGGGATATATTGGCTTGCTTGTTTTAATAATGTGTTTTGGACCTTTTGATTGAAGGATTGAGGAGAGTCAAGAGGTTTGAATGGGAGAAGATTTGAAGATCCTATTACAGCTGCAGAGCAGGGATTTGAAGGAATATTTGTATTTTGAATTTCAAGAGGGTTTTGAGTAGGAATATTAATTAAAGAAGAGTGAGGATGGGGTGTGAAGGTTATTGCATAATCTCTAGCGGATTGAATCTTCCTTTTACCTTTGTCTACGTTCTTCATTCCCTGCAAATAAAAGATCAGAATACCTGTTCGAGAATAATCCCTGAAAGAAGGGTTTTGCATGAAATAATTTTGAAGGAATGAAAAAGCTGTTTTTAGTTTTGAAAATACATTTGTCTTTGTAAATTTGTAATAGAGTTTTAAAAAGAGAATTTTGTAATATAAAATTCTTTGAAATTTTGGGAAATTTGTATTAAACCAAAGCATGATAAATTGTTTTGGGCTAAAGGCAATTTTTTGTAAATTATCATAATGATCATCAGAATTTTTGAGAATTACTTATGAGTTTAAATCAGAAGTTTTGGGAATTATTTTTGAATTTGGTAAGGTTAGACTTGATTCAAATTCTTTAAATTCTTGATTATTGAGTTGTATCATTTTATGGTAATTTATTTTTGTAGTTGAAACAAGGGTTAAGGTTTTATTTTGTATTTGAGTTAAAGTGTGAGATAAGTTTTGAGTTTCTGTATCCTTTTGAATTTCAGAATTTTTTGAATTATTTTTTGTAGTTTCTGAGATTGAATTAGATAAATCTATTAATTTATCTAGGAACGGTCAATTTTCAGCTTGAATCATTGGTTGATTTCTTTTGCTATTTCTCATGAAATGACCAGGTTTCCTGCACCTGTGGCAAATTGGGATTCTATTTGCCTTTCGTTTTGAATGTTTTCTCTTATTTTGATTGTTGATTCTTTTGTAAAAGTTTGAAAGTACCAATGTCTTTTAACCTTATTTTGATCAGATTCAAATTCATTGCTTAAAAATTCTTTGTTTATTGTAAAATCTTTTGTGAAATTATTTATTGAAAGAGGTCTCATTTAAGAAGCAGTTGGAGAACTTGGATTTGAAAATGATTCATTTTGAAATACTGGTTCGGCTAGAGGGGAGCTAAACCGTATTCCTCTAAACCTTGTAGTAGAAGTATTTTGAAAATCTTCTTCCTTATTGTATGGAAAGGATGAAGTTGATTGTCTTGAAGATTCTATTTGAGAAGAGTTTGAAATAATTGTTTGTTTTCCTCATTCGAACTTAATGGTAATTTTACCATCAGGTTCTTCAGTAATTTGTTGAACTTGTCTTCTTGCAATATATTTTTGAATGGATAGATTAGAAAGTAGTTGAACTGTTTGAGCTTCTTGGTCAATATTCATTGCTTGTTCATGTGTTTTACATGAAAAAGCCATTTTGAAATCAAAAGTACCAATTTGATAAATTGATTCTAAATCCTCATTTGGAATGCTCCAGTTAACAAAACCTTTTGGGTTTGTAATTTCTTTTGAAACTTCTTTCGAATTAACAACATGTAAACTTGTACGGGTTGTTTTGTAAATATTTTTCTAAAGGGTCTAGCGATTCTGAAACCTGACATGGTTACAGCCTTAGTTATTTGGGTTCAACAGCTACTTAACAGTCTTACTATTTAACACCGTTAAGAACAGTTTTACTATTTGACACTGTTGAGAACGGGAACACCAACGACACAGTAACGGGAACACCCAACGGGAATACCTCAGACACGGGCTTACCAACGCTATCCGGGCTTACCAACGCTACACTACCGGCTTACCAACGCTCCTAATCAGTGCTTTAATACCAAAGCGTTCCTAATAAGTGCTTAACAGTATTTCCATAAAATTACTGTTGAAAACACCTTAAACTTGGCTCTGATACCATAAAGGGGGCAGGATCGAGGGCAGGATCGAGAGTGAAGATGGACACAATTGGAAAATATGAACAAGGACAGAAGAAGACGAGAAAGAGGGAATTTATTGATAGCAGGATTTGAACATAATTTTAGTACAAAACAGAAATTGAAAATACAAGCATAAGATTGAAATACATATGAAACTTACAGAGACAGTAGCGGAAGTACAACACTGGAAAAATTTTTCCTTGTAAATTCATTTTCCAGTGTTGTACTTCCGCTACTATCTCTGTAAGTTTCATATGTATTTCAATCTTATGCTTGTATTTTCAATTTCTGTTTTGTACTAAAACAATTTTCAAATCGAAAAACTATGTTTATGATTGCCACAGGTGTTTTCAACAGTTTTGAATTGAGAAAAAACAAATTTGCTGACAACTTATTGATTGCAGGAAATCCTAGTGTTGAACATAGTTTTATTAGGAGCGATCCTTAAGGAACAATGATTGGAAATTGTCACTTAGGGACATAGCCAAGTGGTTGTGATCGCCGGGTGCCAACGAGGTGACCCGGGATCGAATCCCACAAAGCTCAAAGTGGTGTCCTCTTTATTGAGGACTTTTAGGTGTTTATCCCCTCCCCCCTCCCCATGGCTTTACCATCTTAAAAAAAAAATGATTGGAAATTTGAATGATCCTTTGTTCAAATTCTTATATTTGCAATAGTTTAGTAACAATCAGTATTCTGCTTGTACTTTTAATTTAATTCAATTGTTATTCAAACTTTTCAGTCTCTCTTCGAGACCCAACTTCATCAAGTGAAGATAATCTGTAAGTTTTATATGTATTTCAATCTTACGCTTGTATTTTCAATTTCTCGTCTTAGCAAATTTGTTCCTAATAAGTACTAAAACAGTATTTCCTGAATTCACAAAGCTACCCTGAGTTTTGAGCATCACTTTGGAATCCTAATATTTAATATATATAATGGAGTATCATGGTGTTTGAATTTTATTAGCTATTTACCTTGAAGTTTTAAAATTTTATCAATCAAATGCTCTTGTGTAATAATTCAATAGATTTTCACTAAAAAAATGCTAAAATTGAACATGACTCCGACAATATACTAGTATCTTCATTAGAAGTTGATATTTTTTGTCAAAAAACTTGAAAATAATATGCATGATTGTGGTAATATTTATGTGTTTTACATCAACAATCGGTGATTAATTTGTTTTAATTTGTAGAAAGTTTTATGCCATATATACATATATATATATATATATATTATTGCAATCATGTATAATGCCTTTATTTTTTATATAAATTGGTCAAAGTATTAAAAAAATTCATCACATTCCGTAACACAAGATATAATTGGTAGACATTTCAAATCGCGTAGTTTCCTATTGTATAATATGTTAAAATGGCGTACCTAAACCATTAAAAAAAAAAAAAAAAAAAAGCTTAAAGTTGATGACCGTACATTGCAAAGTTTAAAAAATAAGGGGCTCTAAACTTTTCTAGAAACTTCTAACCTATTGCAAACACTGAATTTAAATATCTTATCTTTTGACTGATTAATGGGATTCTTAATTCCCATCTCATCCAGTATAGTTAACAAAGATTTGCTATTAACAGAGCTACTATTTGACTTACTCTCACTAAATAAAATTATCTTTCTACCATTATTGCAGACTTGTTAATTGAATTTTTGAGTAATGATTTAAATATTTAATTTGTATATATTGACACATTTAATAAATTATTATTTTGTTAATGACAAATAATGTAAATATATTATATAAATTAATTAAAAAATAATAGAATTAACAATTACTATTCGACAAATAAATAATTATCTTAATATTTTTTGCATGTGTGAGAGATAGAGTTTATATTCGATTAAAAGAGTAAGTATACTTGAGCTTTTTTTTATGTAAGTAGTTATTAATTAAAACTAGTTTCGTTCCTGTGTGATGTACGGATAGTATTTATTGATCACCGTATTTTGTGACCGTGATTTTTTGAATCGAACTAACATCTTATTTGATCAGATGTTCCTAATGTTGTTCAATTTACATATTTTTCATAGTAGTAACTGTAAAAGTTTTCAGTAAAAAATAAGGCAAACTATATTTCCCATTTTAAGTCTTTAACAGGCACTTTATTTGTTCTTTTTACTTTTACGAATTTATTTCTTTTTAACGGATTAAATACAGAAAGTTTTAAATTAAGAATTTATTATTTTTTTAATTTTTGGTTATGGGAGGTTTACTTGATTTTCTTTTGTGGACTAAATACGAAAAGTCTTAATTCGAAATTGTTGGAGGTGTAACCAGTACCCTATTCTCAGATTACATAAGAGAAGTATTAAAGTAATAATATATTGCCTTAATTTTTTCTTTATTATTTTTGGTTCTTAGGGGCCTTTTTTTTTTAGAATCCTTTTTTTTTTATAGGTTAAATGCGAAAAATTTTAAATTGAAAATATGTTTTCCTTTTTAATTCTTGGAACTTTAATAAATTAAGTGTTTTCGTACCTTAGTTTTGTTGTATAATGCGTAGATCTTATAAACCCAAATCAAAATTTATATACCTCACCGGATTAAAATAAATCCTTCCTCGCAGCAGGCACGCGAAATGTCGCACTTCGTGGACTAAATACGAAAACTTTTGATTTTTTTTTTTTTGGGTTGTTGGAGATCTAACCCGCGCCCTATTCTTGGATTACATAAGAAAAGTCTTAAATAAAAAATTTACTACTTTATGCACGAATATATGTTAGGCATAGTGCGCTAGGGTTTTTATCAAAATAACTCAACTATAACTTTTCGAACCAAAAAATAATCAAACTTAAATAATTCGATTTTAAAAGATTTTGAATTCGTGGTTCAGTGTGGCTCATGGTATAACGCTATGGTTTATTTTGGTAGAAAAGTTGGTGGTGGGTAATTTTTTTACTAAGAGATATTGGGATGGCAATGGGCTCTACCTGATTGGAGAGGGTATAGATAATTGTTCTGTACGTACATTAAAGAAGTACGGGGTGGGTAATGGATACCCGCAAGTAATGAGGCGGGTAGGGGTACGGGTCAGTCACCGGCGGGGTGGGTATGGGTATGCACTTCGTACCCGTGGCGGGTCATGGGCCGTGTACTGGAATAGGATTTGGGTGGCGGGTGCGGTTATTTTTGTTGTCTAGTGTGTAGATCTTATAAACTAAAATCAAACGGGGCAGGTACGGGAATAAGTGGGGACCTGCCCCGCCTGGCCTCATACCCTCTATAACCGGTTCATTTTGTACATAGTTAACCTTGAAATTTAAAAAATAAGGGTTTAAATTCAATAAGCCTAATTATTTATCAATGTTAAAACAAATATTGTTTTTAAAAATAGTATTAAACAAATAATATGAGCGGGTATAGATAATCATTTTGTACGTACATTAGGGCAATGAAGTAGTTACAGGTATAAGATTTGGGTGGCGGGTACGGGTATGGAGAAGGCACCCCATACCCGCCTCGCCCCACTGCCATCCATTTGATATGTTTTGATATAGTTGTGATACTTTTAGATTAATTGTTGTTGGGTATGCACTTCATACCGGTGGCGGTTATAGTCAGTTTGTTGTCTAATGCGTAGATCTTATAAACCCAATTGAAACAGGGCAGGCTCGGGTATAAGTGGGGACCAGCTCGACCACGCTTCATACCCGCCCTAGCCCACCCCATACCCACCATAATCGGTTCATTTTGTACATAGTTAACATTGAAATTAAAAAATACTTGTTTAAATTCAAGAATCGAAATTATTTGCCAATATTATAAAAAATAATTTGTTTTTAAAAACAGTATTAAATAACTAATATTAGCTAGTATAGATAATCGTTTTGTACATATTATAAAAAGGTAATTTGTTTTTAAAAATAGTATTAAATAACTAATATGAGTGGGTATAGATAATCATTTTGTATGCACATTAGGGCAATTAGGCAGGTACGGGTATTGGATTTGGGTGGCGGGTACGGGTATGGAGGAGGCACCTCGTACCCGCCCTGGGCCATTGTCATTCTTTTGATACGTTGAGATATAGTTGTATTATTTTTAGATTAATATATTGTTGGATATACACTTCATACTTGTGGCGGATAATGAGGCAGGTACGGGTATAGGATTTGGGTAGGGGGTACAGTTATAGATAATATTTCGTACGCACATTAGGGTATTGAGGCAGGTACATGTATATGATTTGGGTGGCGGGTACGGGTATGGAGGGGACACGCCGTACCCGACCTGCCTCATTGCTATTCCTTTTATACGTTGAGATATAGTTGGACTATTTTTAGAATTATTGTTGTTTAATATATAAATAAAGAAAAATGTAAAAGGGATTGAAAAAAGGTAAATAAAGAAAAAGGAAAAAAATCTAAAAAATAAGGATTGGGGGAGGGGGGCTTTTGGAAGAATCTCAACTTCTCTATTATATATAGTAAATATATCTCTTATATATAGTATATAATATAATATAATATAATTTTATTTAAAACTAATTAGTTTATGGGGGACTAACCCACAAACTTATATATTATTTTCTTCTTTTTTACAACTCTTATATAAGATTTTACTACATAAATTTAGGTGTAAAGTCTTTTTTTATTTTTTTTTTATTTTTAGTGACGAAAGATTGGGTTGCTCCAACTAATAACGGCCCATAAGAACAACCTACAAGCCTCCTGAGCAGGTAAGTCATGAGTATATCCTCAGCGAAAATCGAACTACTAACCCCTGGGTGATGACCGCATGGGTAGGAGATGTCATCTATTAAGACACCCTCATGATGGGCATTTACGTGTGAATTCCTTAATAAATACATTATAAAAATAATATTAACTTATTTTTTTTTAGGGTAAATTATATATTAATACCTTGAGATTTGGTTAAAGATTTTTTAGTTCATAAACTTTGCGAAATAATTTATAAGTCCACATATTTTAGTGTAATTATTTTTTAGTCTAATTTTGGGTAAAACAAAGCACTGAAAAGACAAAAATGACTTTATATCATTATTCAAAACATCGTTGTTTGTTTTGAATTTAGTACTTTTCTTCAAATGTTTAACTTTGCACGTTTGCTTTTGGTAAGGATGCTGACGTCATATGTCTGAAATTGGACTAAAAAATAATTAAACTAAAACTTGTACACTAATAAATTATTTGACAAAGTTGTTGGATTAAAAAATTATTATACCAAAGTCCAGAGTACAAATATGCAATTTACCCTTATTGTTATGAATTGATTCCGTTCAATAACATTTATTAGATTTAGTAACTCTTCTAGACAACAACAACAACAACAGACTAAGTGCCTCAAGGGCTCCTGCATAAGCAAGATCTGGAAAAGGGTGGATGTACGTAGCCTTATCACTTCAGAGCGTAACTCTGTCAAGAGACTGTTTCCGAGTATCTCCAACCTTATAGGATTGATAATACGAGGACTTTCAGGAGATCACCTATCTTGATATAACTCTCACCCAAGCAAGCTTAAATTCCAAGTTCTAATTGATTTTTGGTATTTTAGTGCCAAGTAAATCAACCCTAAATTTTCTAGACAGCTTCAATTAAATAATAATTAACTAGGTTCGTTCGCGTGCGATGCACGGATGGTATTTATTGGTCACTGTATTTTATATTCGTGATTTTTTGCATCGAACTAACATCTTGTTTGATCACCAGTCCATAATGTTGTTCAATTTACATAATTCACATAGGAGTAACTGTAAAAGTTTTCAATAAAAAATAAGACAAACTATATTTTCCATTTTAAGTCTTTAACAGGGACTTTATTTGTTCTTTTTTCTTTTACAGATTTATTTTTTTTATGTATTAAATACAGAAAGTCTTAAATTAAGAATTTATTATTATTATTTTTTTTTTATTTTTGGTTATGGGAGGTTTACTTGATTTTCTTTTATGGACTAAATACGAAAAGTCCTAATTCAAAACCGTTGGAGGTGTAACCGGTACCCTATTCTCGGATTACATAAGAGAAGTATTAAAATAATAATATATTGCCATAATATTTTCTTTATTATTTTTGGTTCTTGGGGGCCTTTTTTTTAAGAATCCTTTTTATTTTTTTATAGGTTAAATACGAAAAGTCTTAAATTGAAAATATGTTTTCCTTTTTAATTTTTGGAACTTTAATGAATTAAGTTTTTTCGTACCTTAGTTTTGTTGTATAATGCGTAGATCTTATAAACCCAAATCAAAATTATATACCTCACCGGCTTAGAATAAATCCTTTCTTGCAGTAGGCACGCAAAATATCGCACTTCGTGGACTAAATAAGAAAAATCTTTTTTTTTTTTTGAGTTGTCGGTGGTCTAACCCGTGCCTTGTTCTTGGATTACATAAGAAAAGTCTTAAATAAAAAATTTACTACTTTATGCACGAATATATGTTTGGCATAGTGCGCTAGGATTTTTATCAAAATAACCCAACTATAACTTTTCTAACCCAAAAATAATCAAACTCAAATAAATTCGATTTTAAAAGATATTGAATTGGTGGTTCAGTGTGACGCATGATATAACGCTCTGGTTTATTTTGATAGAAAAGTTGGTGGCGGGTAATTTTTTTACTAAGAGATATTGGGATGGCAATGGGCTCCACCTTATAGGAGCGGGTATAGATAACTATTTTGTACGCACATTAAAGAGGTACGGGGTGGGTAATGGATGCCCGCAGGTAATGAGGCGGGTAGGGGTACGGGTCAGTCATCAGCAGGGCGGGTACGGGTATGCACTTCATATCGAAATAGGATTTGGGTGGCGGGTACGGTTATTTTTGTTGTGTAGTGCGTAGATCTTATAAACTAAAGTCAAACGGGGTGGGTACGGGTATAAGTGGGGACCCGCCCCGCCCCACTCCATACCCGCCCCGTGCGGCCTCATACCCATCATACCCGGCTCATTTTGTACATAATTAACCTTGAAATTTAAAAAATAAGGGTTTAAATTCAATAATCCAAATTATTTATTAATTTTAAAAAAAAATTTGTTTTTAAAAATAGTATTAAACAAATAATATGAGCGGGTATATATAATCATTTTGTACGTACATTAGGGCAATGAAGTGGTTGCGGGTATAGGATTTGGGTGGCGGGTACGGGTATGGAGAACCCACCCCGCACCCGCCTCGGCCTATTGCCATCCATTTGATACGTTGAGATATGGTTGTGATACTTTTAAATTAATTGTTATTAGGTATGCACTTCATACTAGTGGCGGGTAATGGGGTGGGCACGGGTATAGGATTTGGGTGGCGGTTACGTTTAGTTTATTGTCTAATACGTAGATCTTATAAATCAAATTGAAACAGGACAGGCTAGGGTGTAAGTGGGGACCGGCCCAGCCACGCTTCATACTTGGCCCGCCCCACCCCATACCCATCGTAATCGGTTAATTTTGTACATTGTTAACCCTGAAATAAAAAAACAAATATGTGTTTAAATTCAATAATCGAAATTAAGAATTAAGTTTTAATGAATTAAGTTTTCTTGTATCATAGTTTTACTATCGAATGCGCAGATCTTATAAACCAAAATCAAACTTTACACACCTCATACCCACCATACGCATTTTATTTTGTACGTAGTTAACCTTCAAATTAAGAAATAAGTGTTTAAATTTAATAATCCAAAATCTTTATCAATGCTATAAAAGAAATAATTTGTTTTTAAAAATAGTATTAAATAACTAATAGGAGCGGATATAAATAATTATTTTGTACGCATATTAAGGAAGCACAGGGCAGGTAATGGATATCCGCGGGTAATGAGGCGGGTAGGGGTACGGGCCTGTAATCGCCGGGGTGGGTAAGGATATGCACTTTATACCCATGGCCGGTAATGGGCCGAGTACAGGTATAGGATTTGGGTGGCGAGTGCGGTTAGTTTTATTGTCTAGTGCGTAGATCTTATAAACCAAAGTCAAACGGGGCAGGTATGGGTATAAGTGGGGACCCGCCCTGTGACGCTCCATACTCGGCCCACCCGACTTCATACCCACCATACCCGGTTGATTTTGTGGCAATGAGGCGGGTGAAACCCTCTGCTCGCGGGTAGGCACCCTGTTTGGGACAGGTATAGGTATGAGTGGAGAGTTGCCTTGCCCACTTCGCCTCACCTCATACTTACCATACGCGCTTTATTTTATACATAGTTAGAAATGAACATACCCAGTGCCTTAAGGGCTCTCGCCTACGCAGGGTCGGGGGGGGGGGGGGGGCGAATGTACGCAGCCTTCCCCCTTCAGGGTGTTATCCTGAAGAGAGGCTGCTTCCCAGTGCCCCCAACCTGAGGGTGAGGACTTCCCAGGAGGTCACCCATCCTGGTACTACTCTCGCCCAAGCACGCTTAACTTCGGAGTTCTAATGGGATCCGGCGACGGTGTGTTGGTGCTCTCTTTGGTATTCTAAATTATTTATCAATGTTATAAAAGAGATAATTTATTTTTAAAATAGTATTAAATAACTAATAGGAGTGGGTATAGATAATCTTATTTATCAATGGTTAAGAAAATAATTTATTTTTGTAACGTAGTATTAAATAACTAATATAAACGGGTATAAATAATGGTTTTGTATGCACATTAGGGCAATAGGGCGGGTACGGGGTATTGGATTAGGGTGGCAGGTACGGGTATGGAGGAAGCACCCCGTATCCGCCCCACCCCACCCCACCCCACCTCATTACCCTCCCTTTGATACGTTGAGATGTAGTTGGGTTACTTTTAGATTAATTATTGTTGGGTATCCATTTTATACCCGTTACGAGTAATGGGGTGGCTATGGGTATATAATTTGGGTGGTGGGTACCGTTAGTTCTGTTGTCTGATACTTAGATCTTATAAACCAAAGTTCAACGGGGCGGGCTCGGGTATAACTGGGGACCTGCCCAGCCATGCCCCATACCCGCACCGGCCCACCCCATACCCACCAATGGTTCATTTTGTATATAGTTAACCCTGAAGTTAAAAAATATGTCTTTAAATTCAATAATCCAAATTGTTTACTAATGTTATAAAAAAAAATAATTCGTTTTTAAAAAGAGTATTAAATAACTAATGTGAGCGGGTATAAATAATCATTTTGTACGCACATTAGGGTAATGGGGGGGGTATACGGGTATGGAGGAGGCATGCCGTACCCGCCTGCTCCATTGCCATTCCTTTGATAAGTTGAGATATAGTTAGGCTACTTTTAGATTAATTATTATTGTTTAATCTACAAATAAATAACAATTATTGATGTTTAATATATAAATTAATTAGGTGATCAAAATTTTTTTTAAAAAAAAGAAGAAAAATATGTAAGAATTAGGATTGGAAAACAATTAAGGAAAAGAAAAAATTAAAGAAAAAGGGATTAGGTAAAAAAAGTAAATAAAAAAAAAGAAAAAAATTTAAAAAAAAAAGGATTGGAGGTGGGAGGCTTTTGGAGGAGTTCTAACTTCTCTATTATATATATTTTATATATATATATATACACATATATATATATATATATATATATATATATATATATATATATATAAAGATTAATCATTTAATTAATGAAAATGATTAGGGAAATGCCGATGGACAGAAGTTCCAAGCTTTTCCAGAAACTTCTAGTCTATTCAGGAAACGAATTTAATTAACATTGTGCCCGTCCTAAGACCGACACGTGTCCCAAGAGAATCACGTGGTGTCCGACGTGGCATCGCTAGTTTCCGTTCAATTGATACGCCTCCCCACTCCCCTACTACCTGCCAGCTCCGTTACTTTCTCTCTCCTCATTTCTCAAAAAAAAAAAAAAAAGAAAAAAAAGAAAAAAGATTGCAGAGAGAGAGAGAGAGAGAATGGGGGAAAGCAAGGGGAATATGGTGTACATGTGTGGGTACCTACCCGGATCGTCGGAGCAGAGATCGCAGATTCTGTCGCCGGCGCCGGTGAGGAAGCCGGATTCCGGTGAGTCCTGGAAGGATGTGTGTGGTGGCGGTTGCGGATTTGCGATGGTGATTTCAGGTTTCTTTCTTCTCTCTTCTCTCTGCTTCTTGATTGTTTAATCTTCGATTTGCAATGTCGTGTTTTAGAGTGTTTTTGTTTAGAATTCTGATGTGGAAGTGGTTTGGATTCTGTGGATTTCAATTGAAACATGTGACTTACAGTCTGGAGGCTTGTTTTTCTTCAAAAGGTTGAGCTAATTATATAGTAGGACTCTGTAAATTTGGTAGGCTTTTGTAAGATTGATTGTTTGAATATGATAGATACTATAATACCAAATTAAACAAAGTATAAGTAATCAGAACGTGTCATTTGCATTCATAATTGTTGATCTATTAAGTATTACCGGCTGTTAAATTTGAGACGCACTTCATCTCACCCACAATGATATCCACCAACTGAGGAAAGGGAAGCAATAAGAAAGTTTTCTATTCTAACTCATATAATTGTAATTGTACAAGGAAGACGGTACGTTATGGAAGGATTGGAAATCCTGTATTTCCCATAGCCATACGATTAACCAGAAAAGTTTAGGTAGAGCCGGATCTAAGCCGGTGAAATGGTAGACACGCGAAGCAATGAGAAAGTTTTCTATTCTAACTCTTAATACCTACGGTCGGTCTGTAATCCGTGAATTTTGTGTATTTATGTGACGTTTTAAAAAGTAAATATGCTAAATTGAAGTATAAAAACTAAGAATGATTATGAAAACCGATTACATCCACCTCTTATTTATAAATATGTAGGAAATTTCTGCCAAAAAGAGGAGAAGGGGGGGGGGGGGGGGGGGTCGAATGTAAGAAACCAGATATTAAAAGATAAATAATGTAACAAAGTCAACTACTAAATTAGCTAAAATATTCATTAATATGAGATATTAGGTTAGAATTATCTTGTAGAAATATCCCAATAAATCTAATGTTTAGCCGAAATGTAACCAATTGATCATGCATCCGGAGGGAGTCAGCGGCAAGGATATAATTTTGTCTGTGTTGGGTTATGTGTGCAACCGGATTGTATTGGGCCTTGTTATGAGGTAGCGGATCGGTTCAATCCAATTTAGGCCCATGACACATATGGGTTTTAGTGTGGGAGGCTTTATGTATATACGAAGGGGTTGTGTGTGTTGATTGATAAAATAGTTGAGACGTAAGCTTCGACTGAACCATATAAATTCTGGTGTTTCTGGTTTTACTCCCTAATCTTTTTGTGCATAATTGCTATTTCGGTTTAGGGTTTCGGTGCTCATAGGCAGTCTTAGCAAGTGGTATCAGAATCTAATAGTATGTATGTGTTTTGAAATTCATTCAATATAAGAGTTCAATATCTCCAATTTACGTTTCATTTAAGTTAATCGATTGCTTTGGTTTTCGTATTTGTTTGTAAAAGTTACTTCAAACAGTGAGCTGTTTAGTTGGTGCAGAGGTATAAGGTTTCACCATATAAGCAACATTTTGTTAATATTATTTCAAAACCTCAAAACGAAACCATAGGATCCAAATTGGTGTTATTCAGTACAAAATTGGAATTACAATCTTTAGTTGAAACCCAAATCTCATCTCACTGTTATTATCCCAAATCTATGGCTATTGCACAATAAGCTACTAACTCTTTTCAGTGTAGCTTTGTACAGTAATTGACTAATCCTTCTCAATATAGCTATTGCCATAAGCTATCAATCCTCCCATAATATAACTTTGGACAGGGAAGCTACAAACTTTCTCAATTAGAACCCACGCATGACTCTTGTGATGCAAAATACTCAAGATATGGGATTGATTTAGAAACTAATTTGTAGATCTTAAAGCAAATGAGAAGCGAAGAGAGAAATAAACTCAATAAAACGGTGATTTATGTGAAAACCTTTAAATGAGGGAAAGATCATGGGCGGAAAGATGAAAGCTTCACCAGATCTATAATGGAGGGTTACAAACAACTCACCAAGTCTTTCTATGGAGGCAAAGGCCCTACAAGGTATTATATGTATAGAAAAGGATCAAATAGCGAACCCTGAAAGTAGTGGGTGTACTAACACGCCCCAATATAGACTAACCCAACCCAAAGGGTTCAGTCCCTTTGTTCCCCTAGAAACCTCCATTTTGGAATCTAGACTAAAACTTTCGACACACAACACGATAAATTTCCACCTTGTCTCAAAGTTCATCTAGTAGACAACTCTTCACCTCCTCTACAAAACCTCTACGGGTTCATCTCAACTAGAAGGAGAACCAACCAAGTTCATACAATGCTTGGCTCTAGAAAGAGTCTCAGTGAATGTGTCAACAAGATTATTAATAGTAAAAATCTTCTTTAATCTTACTTTGCCCTCCTTTATTATATGTCTAATGAAGTGGTGCTTTACATTTATATGTCTGTTGATGCAGCTCAGGCAACGGTCGCATCGAAACCTAAACCTTGATGATGTGTAGTGGGAAGGATAAAGTGCTTTTACCCTGTTGATTGTACCCAATGATACCAAATTGAGAGGATTGGTTAAAATTCGTTAATTCTGCTGAGTACCCAAGCAATAACCTAAACAGAGGAGCTATGTAATTTTTATTGAACTATTTTAAAATAAAAACTACAAAGATAAACTCAAAACAATACAATTCATCAAATTTGGGGGGGGCGCTGAAGAAAGGGCATATTTATAGGCATAAAAAGCTCTACTTCTAATAATAAGCTAACTCTAAGAACTAATTTTAATTTAAATCAAATTTTGCTACTTCTAATAATAATCTAACTTTAAGAACTAATCCTGCTGAAAGCGAATTCTTCCTATTTGCACTTGTTATCTACTTTTGCCATTCGTGTAGCTCACGCTAATGGTCGAATCGAAACCCCGAGCCTTGCTGACATGTGGTGGGAAGAATAGAGTGCTTTTACCCCATTGATTGTACCCAATGATACCAATTGAGAGGATTGGTTAAAATTCGTTAATTTTGCAGAGTACTCAAGCAATAACCTAAAGAGAGGAGCTATGTAATTTTTATTAACTATTTTAAAACAAAAGCTACAAAGATCAACTCAAAATAATACAATTCATCAAAAATCAAAAGCTTCTGAAACTAAATAGAAAGGGCATATTTATAGGTATAAAATGCCGTGCTTGTAATAATAATCTAACTCTAAGAACCAATTTTAATTTAAATCAAACTCTGCTACTTCTAATAATAATCTAACTCTAGGAACTAATCCTACTGAAATCGAACTTTGCCTATCTGCTCTTGTTATCCGCATTTGCCATCCATGTTCTATCCTTGGAAATTATTCTTTCTTCTAGTTCAGCATCTCGATTGGGTTATTATTGTTCTATGCCATATCATTTACCCTCTCATCATGAGTCATCTAATGCTTACCAAATGAATGGTGAATTGACTATCACAATGAATAATAACACCACCCTAGTCCACACTAAGCTTATCCAATAGACATTTCAATCACACGACTTCTTTGAATGTTTATATTACAACCATATATGTTGCCTCAATGGTTGACAATGTAATAACTGATTGTAGGCATGCTTTTGAACTATCAGGGCTTGATTGCTCCCCTTCGTTAACCAACAATAACAATGCAGTGCCTCAAAAAGCATCCCGCAAGGTAGGGTCTAGGGAGAGTAAGACGTACGCAGGTTTACCCCTACAAGGTGTTACCCTTCGCTACACAGACCACTGCTTTGGAATCAGGACTAAAAATTAGATACACAACTTCTCCCTTCATACTTGCATGAACCCCATTCAACATCAATCACAAAAACCTCACAAGCAAATATTCACAAATAATTTTCACATACTCGCCCCCTACCCATTGGGTTCCCCTCTACTATATTCTATTTGTCTCTACATTTTCATCTCTTCTTACCGCACAAATTCACTTCTATCACAACTCTTTTATTGTTGGGAAAAATCATTCAATCAAGTACAACGGAGGCAAAAAACAGCAAAAATTCGAACCAATCAACACGGGGATTTACGTGAAAACCCGCTTTCAATTTGAGGGAAAAACTACTGGACCCAAACAAGTGCCTCATTCATGATGAAATTTAGGATACAATATCTCATTCAAACCCCAATTCTCATATCACATCTCTTAACGCAAATGTGACAAGTGTGGTGAGCCAACATTCCTCCTCAATATAGCTACTGTACGGTGAGCCGCCAACAGGGCTCATTTACCAGGCACTAATGCACCGGATCCCATTAGAACTCCAAAGTTAAGCGTGCTTGGGCGAGAGTAGTACTAGGATGATTGACCATTTTGGAAGTCCTCATGTTGCCAACTCTATGAGGTTGGGGTTCCTCAAAAACAGCCTCTCGGCAGGGTTGCACCTTGAAGGGGTAAGGTTGCGTAGATCTACCCCAATCCCCCCTCCCGGCCACCGCGTGCAGACCCCGCTTAAGCGAGAGCCCTTGAAGCACTGGGTCTTCTGTTGTTGTACGGTGAGCTGCCAACCTTCATCAATGTAACTATTAGATGGCAAGTTACTAACCCTACTCAATGCTACTTTTGGACAAGTGAGAGTGACCTTAAAAACAATTCTAAAATTTAGGGTGGCTCTAAAAATAAAAATATTAAATTTAAAATCCTTATATTAAATATTAAATCTTATATTATAAAATTTTGGATATTAATTAAGTTGAGGATGGGCTTAAGCATACCCTTAAACACCCCTATATCCATTGCTGATTGTGTACTATCTTACATTCTTTTTGCGTGGTCAGAGTCTGGAAAGCTGATAACTTGGGGCTCAGCGGAAGATCAAGGGCAAAGCTACATGACATGTGGGAAACATGGAGTATAGACGCAACTTTGAACTTCTAATTCATTAACTTTTCCTCAGATTACCTGATTAATTGAGCGTTCCTTTTCTTGTTTTTGCGATTTGTTAAGGAAAATCCAGAGCCTTTCCTGCTCCCTACCAAAGATCCCATTGCAAAGGCTGCTGCTGGATGGGCCCACTGTGCATCAGTAACAGGTATCCCTAATATTATACTCTGTGGTTGGTTGGTTGGTTGGTTGGTTCATTTGTGTAGATGTTTGAATTTTCCATGATGTTTACACAGAAGTGATGTAGCATCATTCAGGAATGTAAAGGCAGGATTTAGCTTCTATCGTTGCATCATTATTCCATTTTCGTGATCTTTCTTTTTGGTTCCTGAATTGTAGAAACAGGTGATGTTTACACTTGGGGCTGGAAGGAGTGTGTTCCCTCTGTAAAACTCTTTCAGGATCTGATCAGTGGGGGAAATTCTGAAAAGGAGTCTTTAAACGGTCAAAATTCATCTGTGACTGATGAAGGCGATTCTAGTAAAGGTTGTGTAACTGAAGAAACATGAAAAAAATCTATGTATTCCAAGTAAGGTGCTTAGAGCAGGCCTTCGTCCTAACACCATGTATTTGTGTACAGCAAGCTTGAAGCCAGAGGAGACAAAGTCAAATGACAACAGAAAAGGTGGAGAAGAAAATGTAAAGCGAAGAAGAGTATTTCCTACAAAACAAGAATCAGATAGTCCAATACCTATCGATGAAGCACTTTGGGCACCGCCCAATCTTGCATCTCTAGGCCAAGGGGTGAAGATCTGTGCTGTAGCAGCTGGCGGTCGTCACACTCTGGCATTGTCTGGTAATTGCTCTCCTCTACCCTCGGAAATTGGATATCATGAAAAACTTCTTTGTGGTTACATCATCTAGTTTTGTAGGTATTAAGAGGTACGAAGAAATGGAAGATCTTTAATCTAAAGCAAGACAAATGATGGAACATATTTAACTAGGGTTTCAGATATGGGACAGGTCTGGGGTTGGGGCTATGGAGGTGAAGGACAGCTAGGTCTTGGCACGCGGATTAAAATGGTTTCTTCTCCTCACCTTATACCTTGCATTGAAGAATCCACTTGTGCGAAAGACAAAACCCCACTGGTCCAGGAAGGAAGTTCAAATGCAAACGGGCAAAATTTAAAAGCTCCAGGAAGTTATGTAAAAGGGATTGCTTGTGGAGGTCGGCACAGTGCTGTTATTACAGGTGAGCTCTCAATTGTACGCCTTTGGGGTAAGCTCGGTGCAGGGAAGAACGATTGCTCAAATGTCAAATAATCATTTGTTGGTTCATATTTTTGGTCAAGTCAAATGTAAAACGAACATGTTAATATTTGCAAAATGGATGGATAACAGTTACTTTCACCAAATGTCATCTAACTGACGCAATGATTTAAATCCCTTCTTGGTTAGATCATCTTTTGATCTATCTAAGTTCCTAGGATTTTTGACATGTTTTTGCTCGATCAATATTTCTGTATATGCAGATAGTGGAGCACTTCTTACTTTTGGATGGGGACTGTATGGACAGGTATGAGGCTCTAGATACAATCGAGTTCTTTAGATATGCAAGAGGACATTAGTGAATTGAAGAGTAGTATAGGATCTTTTGAAGTTTGATCATGGGTTATGGTAACTAATTGTATTACCTGACAATTCTTACCCCACTACTTGTTCCTGTTTGGCCCACATTGTTACTACCAGTTTCAATTGGTACTATGCATTTCACTCGCATATATCACAATTGCTTATGAGTGACTATACGTAACCTGTTGCGTAGTGTGGACATGGAGGTACCAGTGACGAGTTGAGGCCAACATGTGTGTCTTCCCTGTTGGGGACAAGAATGGAAGGTATCGCTGCAGGATTGTGGCATACTGTATGCATTTCTGTAGAAGGTCAAGTTTACGCATTTGGCGGAAACCAATTTGGGCAACTAGGAACTGGGATAGATCAGTCAGAGGTATGTGCTAAGGCATGCTATGTTGGAAATTACAATAGAGATGGACTTGGGATTTTAGGCATGCTACATACTTACTAGCTGGACCGATGAGATTATGTTGGATCCAATCCATATTTTTTGTTTAACTAGAGATAGTAGTCAAAAATTTTAATAGTGAAAGCTCGATGCCTGATTGGATCATCTCCCTCTAGTTGAGATGGTTTCCATGTTAATTTTGGTGTGCTGATTTCTTTCGATTTTTGCTTCTGTTATTCTTGTTTGTGAGTTTGCCTAACATATCCTCTATTTGCTTTTCCCTGTTTGATAGTTGCACCCTTGGTCATAAAATGTTTCTTGATCTATTACTCCATGGTACATGCTAATTTTCTATTTTGTATCGAGAGGCACTAAAACTTTACTAATGCTGCATTCTTCTGGCGCAGACACTGCCTAGGCTACTGGATTCTCCCACACTAGAAAACAAGCATGCGAAAATTGTATCTTGTGGAGCTCGTCATAGTGCTATAATAACGGGTATAGTGTCATAACTAACCTCCTTTTGTGCATCAAACAATTTTGAATTCTTAAGAACATTTTATCCACCAGTATTAGTAAACGTACTTGCTGTATGTTCTTCATTTCCTTGAAGATGATCTCAAGTTGTTCTGCTGGGGCTGGAATAAGTATGGACAGGTATTTCAAAAATCTTTATCTACTTAGATAAAATGCTGTAAAATGTACTCATATACAAGCTCTTAATTAGTGCAACAATATCATTTTCAGTTTGGATCCTCATGGCAAAAGTGCAGAGGGTTCTTAAAACTTTTAAAAATGTTTAGTCTCCTATGAAGTCCTCGTGTTTTGTTCTTTTATGTGAAACATTTACGTCGTTTCTCTGTAAATACTTGCAGCTGGGACTAGGCGATGCGATAGATAGAAACATACCCTCGCAGGTGCATATAGAAGGTTATCTGCCAATGAATGTCGCATGTGGTTGGTGGCACACATTGTTACTGGCCGATTGTGCACCTTCGGTCTAGTTCCAAGTGGGATTGTCGACCGTATAGAGCCAATTATTTTCATTCCTAGTGTTCGGCGCATTGTTATATTTCAAACTGTTGTACATAGAGCAACAGGGCCTTGGCGTTGCTGTCTTTGTTGTTCTGATGTATTTGGTTCGATTTGCGACTGTTTGTTTCCTAATTGTGTGTTCATACATGCAGTTTTATGGCCGTTCCCTAATGAAAGCGTTCTAACTAGTGGAAATTGGCTAAGTTAATTTATTACATTGAATGCTAGTGAGACTTTAGTCTTTTGATTAAAATACTATCAAGGTTCAGGGTTTTGAATTAAAATCCTATAACAAGTAACTTGGGACTGTTGTAGGCACTTCACGACAATTTATAAGGGTCTGCTCAGCAAAACATTTGTCAAAGTGTCTCCTGCTGACAAGAAAGAGATTTGATTACAAAACTTAATATTTGCAATGCCTCGTACACACTTTCTTTGTTTTTCAGATGGACTTCTATGGCAAACAACCCTCCCAAATTTGATCTTCAGTCGCATCTTCCTTCTTTGTGGTCTCCAATTTTGCAAGCGCAAGAGTTACCCTAACATTCTCTTAGGCGGGTCCATTTTCTTTGTTAGAAATGTAAATGTGCTAGTTTGTAATATTCTTTCGTGATCTTAAGCTAACCATTCAGGATAGTTATTATTCTAGAATGATGTTGTGCTGATTTTTCTCTCTGTCCTTATTTTGTTTCACTCATCTTGTATATGTATGATTATATTTCAGTTTGGAATATACAGAGATAGCAATTTTCTTCTTTCATCATTCTTAATTATTTTAACATGGTTTTAGAGTAATTACTAACTGTTCTATTTTCTTTTTCACCCAACCAATAATTCTCCATAGCTTTCAAGAATTCAGAAACCACCTTATTTTAATTCCCTCTTCCAAATTGCCGGGGTAATTTCGGGTTTTTCGGGTTTCCGATTTCAGACCTTAGGTTTGTGCACGTTGCTGTCCGGGTTCTAACTCTGGTTTTAAAGTCTGACATGTTGATGGCGCTGGTCTATCTGTGGTAATTCTGGTTTTAATTACAGATCCCTTTTTGCCTTGCCTTGCCTTGCCTTGCCTTCCGGGTATTTTTGATTGTTGTTTAACATCTTCTCTCCCTCCCTATTTTGCAATGGAGAAATTTGACATTGCTAAGCTCATTACAACTACTTTGGATGGCTTAAATTATATTCTATGATCCTAAAAGATGTCCAGGTTCCTAAAGGGACATAAACATTGGCATTCTATGACCCGTGAGCTTTATAAACCTATTCAATAGAAGGATGAAGATGTCCAGGTTCCACAAGATGAACAAGTGATGATTGGTGGGGACTTCAATGGGCATGTTGGCGAGAAAGAGGATGGATACGCGACACAACATGGAGGATTCGGATTTGGAACTAGGAATGCAGAGGGGAAATCCCTCCTGGACTTCGCGGTCATTTATGAGCTCGCAATTGCCAACACTTTTTTCAAAAAGCGTGACGAGCATCTCATCACGTATCAAAGCGGAGAGGCGAGGACTCAGATTGATTACATACTACTAAGGAAGAGGGCACAAAGACAATGCAGGGACTGCAAGGTCATCTGAGGAGAGGACCTATCTAAACAACATCGGGTGGTGTGCGCGGATGTAAAGGTCAAGAAGTGGGTCAGAAGAAGCAGGAAACCTGTGCAGAGACCTACCCGTTGGAGAGACTTGAAGGGAGAAAAATATAGAGCCTATAAGGAAAGAGCGGATTTAGAGCTCAATTGGGACGGGGAGGGAGATATTAACCGAATGTGGAATGAATTGGCCCAGAAAATTAAGAGTTTGGCACGCGAAGTTTTGGGAGAGTCAAAAGGTGGGACAATTACCCACAGAGAGTCATGGTGGTGGGTGAGGAAGTCCAACAGAAGATTAAAGCGAAACGAGACCGGTTTAGGGAGTGGGAGCGTAGTAGAGAAGAGGAAAAGGGACGACAATATCAGCAAGCCAAAAAAGAAGCGAAGAAAGCGGTTAGTGAGGCAAAATCAAGAGCATATGAGGAGTTTTACAAGAGGCTGGATACCAAGGAGGGAGCCAAGGATATATACAAGATAACCAGAGCAAGAGAGAGGAAGACGAGCGACTTGGGGCAAGTAAAATGCATTAAAGGAGAGGATGGGCATGTGCTAGTGGAAGGGCATCAAATTAGAGCTAGGTGGAAAGCCTACTTCCATGATCTGTTCAACAACAAGGGAAGCGCAGAGGTAGATTTAGGGGAGCTCTAGACTACGGGGGAGGATCAGAAAGAATGCTATTGTGAGCGAATTATTACAGAGGAGATCAAGGAAGCCCTAAAACATATGGGTAGAGGAAGAGTAGTTGGTCCAGATGGGATACCCATTGAGGCATGGAAATGCCTTGGATAGAGGGGCATTAGCTGGCTAGCAAAACTGTTTAACCAAATCTTAATGGGGAACAAGATGCCGGAAGAATGGCGGAAGAGCATACTGGTCCCAATCTACAAGAACAAGGGCGATATCCAAAGCTGCGCCAATTACCGGGGGATCAAATTGATGAATCACACCCTCAAGTTGTGGGAGAGAGTCATAGAAAAGAGACTACGACAACAGACAGAAGTGACCGAAAACCAGTTTGGGTTCATACCTGGGAGATCAACAATAGAATCCATTCATCTTTTACGGCGGATGATAGAGCAATACAGGGAGAGACAAAATGATCTCCACATGGTCTTCATCGATTTGGAGAAGGCATATGAAAGAGTGCCAAGAGAGGTACTGTGGAGAGGGTTGGGAAGGAGAGGCATTCCGATGCCTTATATTCGGGTCATTAGGGACATGTATGAAGAGGCGCATACTAATGTGCGCACAGGAGAAGGGGAGACAGGCACTTTCCCTATTACAGTAGGGGTATACCAGGGCTCTGCCTTGAGCCCCTTCCTATTCATTCTAGTGATGGATGTCAGCAACATGATTAAAGTAGGCTGGCAGAAGTGGAGGATGGCATCCGGGGTGCTGTGTGATAGAAAGTTCCCGCTAACGTTAAAGGGAAAATACTATAGGACGGTAGTATGACCGGCTATGCTATACGGGACAGAGTGTCGACCAATGAAACAAATTCAAACACAGAGGATGAAGGTGGCAGAGATGAGGATGCTGCACTGGATGTGTGGCCACACAAGGAATGATAGGATTAGGAATGATGTGATACGAGGTAAGTTGGGTGTAGCCTCGATCGAGGATAAATTGAGGGAGCACTGCTTAAGATGGTTTGGACATGTTAGCAGAAGACCGACTACGGCCCCAGTTAGGAGGTGTGAACAGCTTCACACGGCGATAAGCAGAAGAGAGAGGGGCAGACCAAAGAAGAGTTGGCTGGAGACGATTCGTCAAGACCTAACCCACCTAAACCTAAGAGAGGAGATGACCTTAGATAGGGCACGTTGGAGAGCTAGTATAAGGGTAGCGGAGGTGGCATAGTAGAGTAGTGCGGGGAGTGGCTGGTAGTCTAAGATCCTTAGGCAGGCATAACCTCAGGTGTAGCACTTATAGGCTAGCTTAGTTTCTGATCATGCTTCTTCTTCTTCCCCTTCTTCTTCTTCTCCTTCTTCTTCTTCTTCCCCTTCTTCTTCTTCCTTTCTTCTACTTTTTCCTCAAAATGCATTGGTAATTGATTGGTGGTTTATCTGCAGGCACTCAACCACTTCAGGTTGGGGGTTCCCAGAAACAGTCTCCTTTCCAGCCGGAAGGGGCAAGGCTGCGTACATCACCCCCCCCCCCCCCCCCCCCCAGACCCTGCTTTCTGCGGGAGCCGCAAGGCATTGGGACTGTTGTTGTTGTTGTTTGTCAATAGAAGGATGAAGAAGATTCCAAGTATTGAACGAATAGAAGATTGGGACATTAAATCTCGAGCAAAATTTTCGTAATACTACTGTTGTGTCCGTTAAGCTTCAATTTGGTCGCTTTTACACCGGCAAAGGCATTTGGGATCTTTTATCCCAAAGATGTGCCCCAGTTAATGCTGCTTACCAATACCAATTTTGTGCGGAAATTCACAATATGAAACAGCCACCAAGACTGGTGGATAATATAAAATATGGCATTTATGAACATAGTTGGAATAGGAAGAATTTAAATATATTTGTACTTTTAATTCTGTAGAGATTAGTTTATCTTCTATATTTATTAATTTAGGTTAGTTTTATATTTGTACAAGGTTTCCTATTCTTATAGGAATTCTTTTTAGTTAGATTTTTATCTTTATAAATAGGGACCTTAGGTTATTGTAGAAGGTAGTTGCCTCCCGATTGTTGAATAAAATATAACCTGAGGGTTTATTATTTTCCTAAGTTTAGGGATTTCTTTGGTGGATTCTGAAAACATCTGTTTTAGCGAAATTCGAGCAACGCCTGTTCGTTTGTTTTACGAACTTAATATTTCTGAAGCCCGCTCCCATCTTGCGTCTAGGACAATCTATTAATGACTTCCTATCTCAAATGCATGCTATATGGGATCAATTGGTAATACCTGAACCAACTTGGAAAGCTTCTAAGGATGTTGAGAAGTTTGTTGTATATCTTGATAAATTGGAGAATCATGCAATGTTTGATGGCTCTTACAAGAGATAATGAATATGTTCACTTCTAAACCTTACGTACATTATTTATACTAAGGTAATAGCTAATATTAAGGTGATGTGGCCGCTGATGATGTGGAATCGTGATGTGGCAATGGGTCCCGGCTAGTTAAGTGACATGGAATTGGATGGAATATTCGTATAAATACCCCCTCCGTGACCTGACCCTTGTCCCTAAGGGTCAAATTGAGGAAAACGAAACTAAAGATCTTAAAGAAATTCCCTGATGCGTCGATCTCGATAAAAAATGTGTTAGAGAAGTCCGGCAAAGCCAAGACTTGCGCTCGTGAACAATGGTAGTGCTTAAGATGATTGGTGTTAGTGTGCCTACTTATCATATTTGAGTTATACTTAAGGTCGAGTTTGTTAGGAGGAGTTGAACTCAAGCTCTAGCTATGCGCCCAACTTGATATTTCCTGCAAGATGAACAAAAGACTTGAACGGATATTGCTTCAAAGAGAGGTGGTCTAAAGCTTGAGAAGTAGGGTGCCTCTGGCAAACCCCTGGCAATTCACGAGCAATTTTCCCAGTGAATGGCTAGGGGACATGAAATTAAACTGTGTGAGACGGGATGGGTCGAGGTAGGGGACTACCGCCCAGAGGTCAAGGTGGGGGATCGGTGAGTGTTGGAGGGAGGAGTATTGGAAGTGGAACAGAGGGTTCAGATAGGACACCAGTGATCCCTAGGGTTTGAGGACCTTTACCGGTGTTTAATATTTTCCTTGGGTGTCTGATTATGGAGGAAGGAGGAAGCTCGAGCAATCATAGGGTTGAGAAGAAAGTAGTACCAAAGGTCCCTACTTTGAATCTGGAGTCCAATCAAGTTCGATGTTGGAGTGAGGTGGTTAAAGAGCTTGAGGAAGCTCAAAAGGAAAGGGAGGATGCTGCAAATATGGAGATAGGGCAAGGGGTGATGTAGGAGGATGTACAGGGGGTAGTCTTGGGTAACCCTAAACATAGTTCTCAGGAAAATAGTGCAGCTCCTCCATGTCAGTGGAGATAACTCTTTAGGGACAATAGAGCGCCATCAAGTGAAATGCAGCTACAGAAGATGAAGCAAGATGATGGGTCTAATGCTGTTAAGATTACTGAAGAAGAAGTGTTAAGAGGGTAAACATCATTGGGCCAAGGAACTATTTTGGTTACTTGATAGGAGGAACGCTTTCGTATGCTGCTATTTAAGATCTACTTAAGGAAATTGGGACGAAAGTAATTGAACTGAAGGTCTTTCTTCATGATTCGGGGTGAATCTTCTTCTTGTTTGACTTAGAGGTTGATTTCCAGAAAGTGTTAGAGGGAGGACCATATATGATGCAGAAATTGCCGTTAATATTGCTCTAGTGGAGTGAGAGTTTCAGCTTTGAAGCAGAAGAGTTCAGTTAGATTCCGATTTGGGTCAATTTACCGAATTTGCGACTTCATCTATGGAATGCAGAGACACTAAGCAAGATCACAAATCATGTGGGTACCCTATTATATGCTAATTGTATGATGACGCGGCGTAAAAGGATGTCGTATGCACGGATTCTTGTTGAAATTGATATTTCGCAGCTGTTTGTGAAGAGTTTAGAGATATAATTGCCTAATAGAGATGTGATTGATCAGCTAGTATGGTATGAATGGATGCCTCAATGGTGTGGATATTGCAAAAAGATTGGTCATGCTACAGAACAATGTCCGAGGGTGAGAACTGAGTGGCGACAGAAGACAGCTCCTGAAGATACTATGGTGATCGGTAGAGTGCAAGCTTTGGCATCTCAAGGTGGTGAAGTTGAGGAGTGGGTTACAGTAGGCTTAGGGAAAGGGAAAGGTATAAGTGTTCAATCTTTTGTTCCAACAAAGAATGAGGTTGTGGCACAGGAGGGTTCTCAAATTTCAAAGTTTGTGATGTGATAGAAGCCTGGAAAATAAGAGGTACGAATAGACGTAAAAAATTGGTGGAAATAAAAAGATTTGTACATAGAAATAAAATTAGAGTACTTGCTATTTTTGAAACTGAAATTAAAAAAATAGAGAAGATAGCATTATGAGAACCTTTTTTGAAAACTGGGAGATGATAGCTATATATAATGAGTGTGGGAAAGGTTGGATGTGGCTACTATGAGATCTATTGAATGTAAGAGTAGTAGTTAAAAAAATGGTGACACAATTGATCCATGTGGGGATGCATTTGAGGGAGCTAAGTAGAATTGGTGAGATAGCGTGTTCTTTTTGTTATCAAGAGAATCGAGTAGGGGAAAGAGTGGCTTTGTGGGAGACCTTATGTGAAGTTCGTGAGTATGAAATGAAGCTGTGGGTAGTGCTAGGAGTCTTTAATGTAGTGTTGAATTCTATGGATAGAATAGGGGGTTCAAAAGTGACTTTGTATGAAACGAGAGATTTTAGTGCTTATGTTCTGAGCTTGAATTTGATAGAGTTGAAACTAGTACGCTTGTTGTACACATGGTCGAATCAACAAAAGGTGAAGATCGTACCAGATCAAGAATCGATAGTGCTTTTGGGAAATCTAAATGGCATGAACTTATTGATACATGTATCTGACTGGAAGCACCTGGAATATCAGACCACTTACCGCAAGTAGTTCAGTTTAATCAAACATCTCGTAGTGGAAAACAATTTAATTGGGAATTGGCTCACTTTGATAGAGGGATTCATTGAGGAGGTGAAGAAAGGGTGGAATGTTGAAGTTAAGGGTACTCCACTTTTTAGACTTCATAAGCATCTTTTATATGTTAAAATGAGATTAAAAGAGTACAAGAGGCAATTCCCTTGGAGCATTTCGAAGGTAGTGGAAAATATGCGTGATGAATTGCATGAGTTACAAGAGCAGAATGATGGGGGGCCGCCGGGGAAAATTCGAGCCACCAAAGAGAAGTTTGTACGCGCTTTATAAGCTGAAAAATTACACCTGCAGCAAAGGACCAAGATTCAACACATGAATTTAATGGACTCAGGGTCGGCTTATTTTTATGCTCCCATTAAAACTCGCAGTTGGACAAATTATACCCGCAGAAGTTCGTACGCGCTTTACAAGTTGAAAAATTATATCCGCAGCAAAGGACCAAGATTCAACACATGAATTTAAGGGACTTAGGGTCGGCTTATTTTTATGCTCCCATTAAAACTCACAGTTGGACAAATGCGATATGCGCAGTAAAAGATCAAGAAGGCATCATGGTTAAGGACCGAGTGAATGCTAAGCTCCGGTTTTTGAATTTTTACAAGGCATGGCTAGGTACTGCGAGAAGGCATAGAACACCAACAGAGAGATGTGTGATTGAGAAGGGGCCAGTTGTGTCTGACGAGTTAGCTACAGGGTTATGTACTCCATTGACTTTTCAAGAAGTGAAAGAGTTGGTCTAGTCGATCCCATCGACGAAAGCACCGGGGCCTGATGATTTTTCCTCGCATTTCTTTCGGGAAGCTTGGGAAATAATAGGAGGGGATGTGGTTCAGGCAGTTAAAGACTTCTTTGCTAAGGGGAGAATGTTTAAATTCCTCAATGCTACGATTTCCTAATTTGTGATAGTTTTGACATTTGGAGCATCGATTTCATGGGACCATTTCCTAATTCATATAGGTTTGTCCTTATTTTTGTAGTTCTTGATTACGTGTCGAAGTGGGTTAAGGTTGTCGCAACTAGGGCAAACGACCACAAGGTGGCTATTCAATTTGTTCAAGATAATATTTTCTCACGTTTTGGTGTTCCTAGGGTGATCATTAGTGATAGGGGGACGCACTATACTCATCGTTCAGTTGATGCACTTCTTCATAAGTACTCAATCACACTTTTTTTTTCCCTTTTTTAGTTTTTTAAGTAACTCCTGGTGAGACGCATCTCCCCAGGACCCATGTACCGAGTTTTCGGTCGGTGACTCCCATTCCGATTGGATCAAGGCACCAAATAAAGATCACTCCTCGGACTTAATGGCTCGAGTCAAAGGAATTCACAGCCTAAGTCATACCTTTTTTTCTTTTTTTTTTTTTTGACTTAGGCTTTGGCGGGCTTTAAAGTAACTTAAAGGAATTGATCCTACGGGCTTACTAGCTTAAGACAAGGGGGCTACAAAAACTAACAAGTCATGGGTACTTATCTAATTGAACAGGCATTGGTACCCCCATTTTTTTAATAGATCACTCTAGATAAAGAGATAAAAAAAAAATTTGATTTAAACATTGTTAGAAGTAAAGAGGTGGATTCAAATTCCTAAGATTATTTATGTCATTACAACTTAAAATGTAGGATATGTCAGAAGATGAAAGGTGAAAAGTAATAATCTCTATGACTAGTTAAAAGATAAAAATACAGGTTCAATATTCAGATTCAGAAATAATGTCATTACATAAAAATTTTAATCGTCATAGCATATCTCAAAGTACATGCCTAATGTAAGTCGCAAAACACTCTATGCTCATCCATGAGAAAAACTTAGCTAACTTAAGCAAAATAAAGCTAAAAGGACACACAATAGTTCAAATCACACTTGACATCCCCAAACCTTAACCTTGTATTGTCCTTAATGTAAATGAATAAAAATAAATACATGCAAGGAAAGGAAAGAGACAACCTATGGTGTGGCATATTCAGATATGCGTGTTGAGCAAATCTATAAAGTTTAAAGCAGAAATAGCAAGCTACGAAAACATACACGATAATGTACTAAACAAAGTTGTTAATAAGATTAAAAAAATTTATAAATAATGAACTATTATCTAGTACAAGAAAAACAAAAGAAATCGAGGAGGGGGAAGTGTGGTGGAGAGTCACCGGTCCGCCATCTCCACATTTCATCCATCTTAAACTCGAGACGATCAAGACAGCCCATAATGGCCATCACATATGATGGTATGACGTCGGGACTGGCAGGGGCCGGTGGGGGTACATTCCTTTCCTTGGGGGTCTCCTCCCAAGCAGGGTTGCCCTCTCATTCGGGATCCTCCCCCTCGTTGACATCGATCGCTCATGCATGGGGTGGAGTGAGTAAGAGGTAGGTTCTCCTATGTTGGGTGGGTTCGAAGTAAGAAGTGGGGCACAATTCCTGTTGGGTCCAGTTAGAATCTGAACCCAAGCTCGCCGCAGAAGCCTCGTAATGAGACAGGGAAAGAACGAAGCGCCCTCCGCAACAGTGAGGTGCTAAAGCCAAAGGAGTATGGTGGCAAAGCTCTTGAGGAAAGTGGCCCCAATATCAACCCAAGTACCCTAGCAGAAATTCCGAAGAAGTTCGAGAATAGGACCCGATCGCTCCAACACATGTCCCGCGGGCCACAAATTGGCTATAAGAATGAAATTCAAGAGCCACATATGCAGAGGGACGGTAGATCGAACAGTGGTAGACGCTCGACCGGGACCAGAACGGCCACCACACATCCGAGCAATGATTGTCACCCGTTTGGCGAATTCTCGGGGCCGGGGGGGGGGGGGGGGGGTGTGGTGGGGTTAGACCAATTTGTGTCATCGCAAACAAGCTTGCTGATTGTGAAATTTTTGCAATTTTAAAAGTAGGCAGCATGGTTGGTGCTTATTAAAAATTTCATGTTATGGGTCAACCTTAAATTATTAAAGGTTGTCTTTGTCGAAAGAAGGCAGGTGCAAGCATTGTCTTTGTCACACTCTCTAATTGACTCATTCCTTTCTACTTTTCCTTAATAAAGCTTTGCTTTAACAATGTACCTGAGTATGAGGCACTCATCATTAGTCTTCAAATAGCAATTGAAATTTGCATTGATTATTTGCAAGTGTTTGGCGATTCTCAATAGATTGTTAGGCAAATAAATGGTCAATATGAAATAAGAAATGCAAATTTAGTACCCTTGTACCAAAGAGCAAAATATTTGATGGAGCAGTTTTACGATATTAAGATATCACATGTGATGAGGTTTGGGAATGATAAAGTTGACACCTTAGCAAAGCTTGCCGCATCAGGAGAGGAGCACCTAAATTTATGCTGAAAAATTACACATTGTATCGAAATTCCTTGAATGGAATCCTACAACTGTGTTTGTCTAAAGAAGAGGCCACCCTCGCTTTCAGAGAAATGCATTCTGGCATATTATGTGCTCGCCAAGCGAGCCTAAAGCTCGCTGATCAAGTCAAAAGGTTAGGCTATTATTAGCCAACCCTAGTGCAAGATGCAATAAAATTCACAAAGATTTGCCGAGCTTGTCAAATCATGGAGATTTCATTCACCAACCGCCCAGCCTCTGCTCCCAAGGGTTTTCTCTTGGCCCTTTAAGACGTGGGGCCTTGATGTCATGGGTCCATTTAACCCTTTGTTATCCCGCCAACATCAATATATACTTGCAGAGACTAATTGCTTTTCAAAAGGACCCAAAGCTACTGCATTAAGAGAAGTGGGGGCAATAGAGGTTACAGATTTCATTTGAGTTCATTTGATCTATCGCTATAGAGTCCCGTCAAATATAATCTCTGATAATTCCCTTGACTTCAAAAGTTAGCCGGTGGTTAAAGCTATAACCTTGCGTCCAATGGTCAAGCTGAAGCATTTAGTAAGAAGCTTTGCAAAATCCATAAGAAAATGGTCTCCAAAACAAGAAGGGTCTAGCATGAACGATTACCTGAAGCTCTATGGGCATACTGAACCACAGTACGAAATGCAATGGGATGCATGCCTTATAGTTTGGTGTTCGGGTCAGAGACAGCTTTTCCCTTGGAAATACAATTGCCCTCTTTAAGAGTAGCAGTTCAACTCACTGACTTAGACCAGAATGTCAAGATCAGGCTAACCGAACTTGAAGCCTTAGACAAGCACATATTAGCGGCTAAAGGTGGCCAACGGGCCGGGCAGGCCCGAAAACCGGCCCGGCCCGGCCCGGCCCGGATGGCACTGTAGCGGGCCAGGCCGGGCCGAGCCTCGGGCCTGAATTTTTCAGGGGCCTGGGCCAGGCCAGGCCCAAAAGAGCCAACGGCTCTTTTTTTACAAAAAAAAAAAAAAAAGAAGTTTATATTTTTTTTTTCTATAAATACTTAAACCTCCCCAACTCATTTTCTCACAAAATCTTCAATTCTCTCTTCTCTCTCTATACATTCATCATCTCCCATCTTTTCCAATTTGCTAATTGCAAAATTGTGCTCTAAAGTTCGAAGTTCGTAAAGTATTTGGCTGAAGTGTGAATTTCATTGTTCTCTTGTTTCGGTAATTTTAGTATCGTAATTTTTTTTGATTCGCATTTTTAGTTATTTAATTTGCATTACTACTTGCATTTTATAAATAATAATCATTTATACTAATATGGCACATAACTCTTCATCATTATTTGGAGCCGGTCGTGCTAGTTCTAGCTCTTCTCGGCCACCCAGAATCCCTAAAAGGACTAGAATTATCTTACTTGATACTGAAGAATGAGCTTTTACACAACCAGACCCAACACCCTAATACACTGATGATAGCATAGATTATAACTTTTTACAACCACAAGATTATCATGAGTCAGGTAGTGGTGGGGTTGGAGACTCACAAACTGATGAGGAACCCGAACCCACCCCCACCACCGAAGCCCAGTCTGAAATTAGTACCTTGACTATTAGGCATACAATTAGTGAGGTATGGAAGCACTTTACCCTTAATAAGACAACTAATAAAGCAACCTGTAAATTATGTGACCCACCTAAGAATTTTAGCCATCAACCAGGCAGTGGGACGGGCACACTAAATAGACATATACTTAGGTGCCACCCCGAGCAATTCCCGGAAAAAGAGCCAACAACGTTTAGTACAGCAAGTGACTGGTGCACTTGCTAATTTTAGGTTCTCTCAGGAGAGCAACCGTAGGGGGCTAGCTAAATATGTAATTTTGAGTTAAAGGCCTTTTAGTACCGGCGAAAACCCACATTTCGTCGACTACCTCCAACGAAATATGAACCCCGCCATTGTGAGGATTCCTCGGAACACCGTAAAGCGGGACGCTTTTACGTTGTACCACAATATTAAAATTGGGATACATACACTTTTTGCGACGAACACGAGCATGTTCTCGTTGACGTCGGACGTATGGACGTCCAAACCCGGCCAACCTTATATGTGCATAACGGCACACTGGACCGATGAAT
Source organism: Simmondsia chinensis (assembly GCA_018398585.1). NCBI lineage: Eukaryota > Viridiplantae > Streptophyta > Magnoliopsida > Caryophyllales > Simmondsiaceae > Simmondsia > Simmondsia chinensis. The sequence continues at coordinate 10,709,633 of JAGTTD010000001.1, forward strand.
CCTTTATCATCCAGAAGAGAATAATTCATTTTGGGCTTTTAGATTGCCCTCACACTGCCGAGGTAATTACGGGTGCGATTATGTCGGCAGTCCACGATTGGGGCATAGAACAACGTATCTTCAGTATTACGTTTGACAATGCTTCCAATAACACTGCATCCGTAGCACATTTAATTAGGAAAATGAGACCCATGTTAGGTGGGAAGTGTTTTCATATTCGTTGCATCTGTCACATTTTGCATTTAATGGTAATGGATGGTTTAGATCTTATAGACGTATCCCTTGCCACCCTAAGATCTGTAATAATATCAATTAAATCATTCGTCGATAGGAAAAAAAGATTTAAAAATGTATGTAGGTTGCATAACATAGAATATAAATAATTTAAATTAGACTCCAAAACTAGGTGGTCGTCTACGGTAGTAATGTTAGAGCGCATTCTACCATACAAAGACGCTCTGATGGAACTCGCCCAGGAAAATCGTGTAGAATGGCGCGATTACAACCTGGACGGTATACATTGGGAGAAAATAGATGAAATTTGTAAATTTTTTAGCATGTTTAAAGACGCGACAACATTTTTTTGGGGTTGCTACTATCCGACCATGCCTCAAGCAATATCAACATTGCTTGATATTGTAAATTGGATGGTGGATAATGAATCCAACCCCATTTTGTTCGGATCGATTATGGCAATGAAAGAAAAGTTTGCCAAATATTTTTCTGAACTACCTCTTACTTATTACTTTGCAACTATTTTAGACCCTCGTTGTAAACGCGGGGGTTTCTACTTGTTTTGCCAACATTTTTTTAAATATTTGCATCCTACTCTTAATGTCGACACTTTCATTGCCGATGTCGATAACGACTTGTATAATTTATTTTCTGAGTATTCTCGTAAATTATCATTTAATAATCCTAGTACTACTCCAGTAGGATCTTCCACATCTAGTGGAAGTAGTTCACACATGTCATATTCGTGGAAGCTGTTGGAGCAATTTACGCCCGCAGCAGCTCCCACGTCATGTGACGAGCTAGATTATTACTTGCGGACGCCGTTGGTCCATATTTTCGGGCCGCCGGCTAACCCGCATTTTGACCTTTTACAATGGTGGAACACAAACCAAACCCAATATCCCGTGCTTTCCACCATGGCACGTGATATACTAAGTTGTCCGGTGTCTTCAGTAGCATCGGAGTGTGCTTTTAGTCTTGGTAGCAGGTTGCTTGGAACGAAGAGGGCAAAGCTATCGCCGTCGAGCTTGGAGATGTCCGTGTGCTTGAAGGATTGGCTGCTAGCTGAGGCAAGAGATCAACAGTGGATGAAGCTGGATTCATCGAGCGATGAAAAAAAGGACCGCACAACTGATACGTCAAATGATGGCGTAGAAACCCCCCGATATGACTGATATCAAGATTCAAGACTTTTGTATGTTAATTATTTACTTTCAAATATTTACGTCAAAAGATGACCGCACACTCCATATGTCAAACTTTATATTTTTTGATAAATAATTTGTATTTTTAAATATTAGGCCCCAACTTTGTATTTGTATTTGATGCGTTATTTATTTACTGATATTTTTTTGATAATTACTTATTGTATATTTTATTGTATTTATTACATATATTTAGTATTATTATTTTTGAACATGTATACTTGAAAAAAAATATATTTGTATCTCATATTATTTATTAATGAATTACAATAATTTTAGTAGAAAACGACTATGTATTTTTTAAATTTTTTTTTAATTTAGTTAAAAAGGCCGGGCCTGCCCGGCCCGCCCGCACTATAGCGGGCCCGGTCCCGGCCCCGGAGGCCCTTGGGCTTGGTCCGGCCCGGTCCGCTATAGGGCCGGGCCTGCGGGGCCCAGGCCCCGGCCCGGCCCTACCCGGTCCGTGGCCACCACTATTAGCGGCTTAATAAAGACTTTAAGTCTACCAAGCTCAAGTTGCCAGTGCATTCTATAGAAGCGTGAAGTTTCGCCCATTTTCTATTGGTTTCTTAGTTCTAACAGTCAGTCAACCAATTGTTATAAACAGGACGGAGCGAGGCAAGTTCAGCCAAAGTGGGAGAGACCATATGTCGTCACAAAGGTCTATCCGAAAGGCACCTACGAACTGTCAAATGCCAAGGGTATGGCTATATATTCTTGTGTCAATAGGAAGTTTGTGAAGAAATTCTTCGCCTAAAAAAAAAGGGCTGAAGTCTGGATAGCTGAGTTGTAATAAACTATGAAAGGCTTCATCCCTTAAAATGATACGCAGGCAGTCTAGTTATGGACTAGATTCAGCCCAAATAATAAATAAATTCATGTTCTCCTGGTGAAAATCCTAGAGTATCTTTGAGCTGATATGTTAAATAGGCTTAACTAAACTCCAATAGCCGAATCCCATACAAATCAAACCAAAACCAAATTGATTGCCCATTCAAGCCTAGCCTCGAATAAATTCCAATGTGAACCCCAAACTCAAAACAAAAAGGAGAATATCCCAACAGCCAAAATGACCAAATTCCAAAAGAAATAAGAACCCATGACCCATCTCCATGGCATGTCAAACAAAAAGACAAAAGTCTACCAGGTCAAGTTCAACACCGAATAAATTCCAGCTCAAATCCAAACTCCAAAAGAAAGGATATGCCTTGACAACCTTATACTAACTTCAAGACCATTCTCACTAAAGTTTTCAAGTGATTCACAGTTGGTTCCATTCAAAAGCCATACGAACAAAATACACCCAATAAACCTATTATGTTCAACTACAAATCGGAGCCTTTTCCACGCTGAAATGCTCGCACGCAAAATGCTTGAGGGGGCAACTATTGAATGCGAAGTTTTTGCCATTTTAAAAGTAGGCTTTATGGTTGGTACTTACTAAAAATTGCATATTATGGGTCAACCTTAAATTATTAAAGGTAATACATATACAAATTCAAATGCGTTCTTCCAAATTACAATGGGCCTACACTTAGGTCCATAACAAAAAGAAGAGAATACATAGACCCACAATGATATTTTACTCACAATGAAATTGAAAAGAGCCAAGTTGAGTAAATTTGGTTTTAAAACGCCTCTACTATCTTTTTTTCCTTTTATGCTCCTAAATTTATATTTTACTCATGATGGAATCCAAAAAGTCTGAATTGAGTAACATTAATTTTGAAATATTTTCTCATAATCGAATCCAAAAGAACTAAATTGCGTGAAATTGATTTTGAAAGTGTTTTGCCTACAGTGGAACTAAAACAACCCAAGTTGCGCTAAAATTTTGACTCTTCTGGCTCCCAGGAACCTAAGGGATTCAATCATTTGTTCGAACTCTTTCGCGTCCGTGAAGCCTAGCGGTTTCAACCATTTATATAGTCTCTAGCGAGTCCATGGAACCTACGGGTCCAAAGTTTTAAATGGACTCTTCCGAATGGATCTATTTAAACGGATTATTTCGTGTTTGTGAAACCTAACAGGGTGGTACAATGAGTTGAACTCCATAAAATTTACAAATCCTAATGGAACCCACTATTTATTTGAACTGCTTTGAGCTGAAATTTATTTTGAGATTAACAATTTAAAAAAAAAAAAAAAACCATAAAATCAATGAAAAAGAAAGACGGTACAGTACCGTCACCTCTGTTTTCATTGTTTACTCATGCTCTTTTCGGAGGTAATGCTCTGAAGGGGGAAGGCTGCGTACATCCGTCTTCCAACCCTGCTTAGGCGGGAGTCCTTGAGGCATTAGGTATGTTGCTTGCTTGCTCATTTTCTTTTCAATAAACCAAAAATTCAAAAGGGAATTGCAGTAGCTTCAATTTGTTAAAAATTAAAGCCAAAATCGCAAAGTTTTATTTTAGAACTATGTTAACCCGATCTTGAAAATGGTACATAGGACACGCAATATAAAATTGGGTACGGTTGAAAATATTTAAAAATCAAATTCGAAAACCTTGAAGTTCTATTTTAGATCAACATTAACTTGATCCCCAAAAGGCTATGTAGGAAACCCGAAGTCAAGAATCGGATTCAGTTACAAAACCTTAAAATCAAAATGAAAAACCCAAAGTCCTATTTAAGAAATATGTTAACTTGATCTTGACAAGGGTATGTAGGAAACTCAAAATAAATAATCAGGTGCAATTCAAAATATATCAAAAATCAAATTGGAAAACTCGATGTTCTATGTTTAAAATTACATTAAAGTGATCCCAAAAAGGGTAAGTAGAAAACCCAAAATAAATAATCGTGCACGGCATCAAGTGTTAAAAATCCATTTGGAAAATCTCTTAGTTCTATCTTTAGAACTGTGTCAACCTGATCCCGAAAAAGGTACATAGGAAACCTAATATAAAATTGGGTGCGGTTAAACGCATTTAAAATCAAATTCGAAAACCTTGAAGTTCTATTTTAGAACTATGTTAGCCAGATTCCAGGAAGGGTACGTAGGAAACCCAAAGTCAAGAATTGGGTGTGGTTATAAATCTTTAAAATCCAATTGAAAAATCGAAAGTCTTTATTTAAGAACTGCGCTAACATGATCACGAAAAGGGCACATAGGAAACTTGAAATAAATAATCAAATGTTGTTGCAAATGTTTAAAAATCAAAGTCAAAAATCCTGATGTTCTATTATCTTAGAACTACCTTAACCTAATCCCGACAAGGGTACGTAGAAAACCCAAAATAAATAATCGGGTGCGGTTGCAAGTATTAAAAAAATCAAATTGGAAAACTCAATGTTCTATATTTAGAAATACGTTGACTTGATCCCATAATGAGTACGTAGGACACCCAAGATTAAATGACGGGTGTAATTGCAATTAAAAAAATATATGTCAAATATGACATGTCGGACTCAGGTGGTTTGACCAAAGGCAACCTAAAATTATGGTTGATTTGGTTAGGGTACAAAATGATATAAAAAGAACTTGACCTCGAAGTTTAAATGAAAATAAAAACGGGGAAACATAAATGAGTTAAACTACGAACGGCTTAATCCCTTAAAAAGAGTACGTAGGCAACCAACTTCTGGGGTAGCCCGAATGATTAACAAAATAATTTTTTTTCCTCTCATGGGTTTAATTTTTATGTCAACATCCTAATTAGTTGACTCAATGCGATTTGACTTAGGCAACCTAAACCAAATGACTTCCATGTCCAATCCATGCCAAACGACTTCTATCTCCAATCCAAATCAAAATAACTTTATGTCCAGCTTAAATCCAAAACAAATTCCACATTAAACCCAAATTAAAAAAGACTTCCATGCCAAACGAAATTCCAAAATTTAACTTTTATGTCAAATCCAAAATCAAAAGAGCTTTCGTGCCAAACCAAGTTTAACTCAAAACCAAATTCCTAAGCCGAGTTAACTTCTATGTCAAGTCCAAATTTAAAGTAAATCCCATATTAATTTCAAATCCTAAATCCCAAGCCTAAGCCAAAAAATATTTCAAATTAAACTCAAATTGAAATGACATTCCAATCGATTTTAAGCCTGAGTCGAATTCCAATCCAAATGAATTCTAAGTCAAACCCCGATCTAAAATGACTTCTCGGTCAAACCCAATCTCGAGACGACTTTCAAGACAAACAAACGGAGATTCCTTTCAAACCAAACCTAAAATCCATTAGTTTCCATTCAAATCTAAATCCAAATTACTTCCCAACCAAACCAAAATCTAAATTTTCAAATCAAGTCCTGATTGCCAAGCCAAAGCTAAACCAAAGCCAAATGATGTCCAATATGATTTCTAGGTCGAACCTAAACCCAAGCCAAACTCCAAATCAAATAAATTCCTCGTCAAACCCGATCTATAATGACTTTCCAGTCAAACCAAAATTCAAGACTACTCTCAAGTCAAATCAGACCTACATCCAAATGGCTTCCAATTCAAATCTAAACCTAAATCAAATCATGGTCCAACGTGACTTCCAAGTCGGACCTAAACTTAAATCTAAACCAAAATCGTACTTTAGCATGACTTCCAAGTCAAGCCTAAACCCAAAACCAAACACCAGTTCAATAAAAGACTTCATTATTTTTCATGTCAAATCTAAGTACAGATGACTCCTAAGTCCTGACTACACCCAAATAACCTTCAAGTTGTACACAAATACAAATAAACCCAAAACATCTCTTGTAGACTCAAATCAATCAATCGTCTACTCACCTAGTCAATTGATTAAAACATAAAACATATCATCAATCAAAGTCAAAGGGTATTCTCTTGAGAGAGATTAAGGGTGCATATCACTTGAATAGGGTCATTTCCTAAATTAATAAAACATATGTACACGTCATATATAGGGAAATATATGTTTCGAAAATTTTAGTTTTTGCTCAACATAATTTTTGGCATGCTCGATGGGACCCTATTCTCCTTTTCATCCCCAACTGAGATTTAATTTCCACTAACTACTAAGGTGATGCTATCTAGGAACAATGGCACCACGAGAGACAATCACGTTCGATGAGCTCCCAACCACTCTCGTGGTCAAAGGAGGGATTATCCGCAAGAAGTAGAGCTTTACGGTGCCTCGAAGGGTGGGATCAAATTCACTGGCTACTAAGATCCCACTGAAGAATTTCATGGAGTTGCTGAACAAAGTGAAGGAGACATCTGTCTCCATGCATGCTACAATCAAGCCAGTAGTCGTAAAAGAGGAACCAAAGAGCACTAAGCGAAATGCACGAAGGACAACGAAAAGACAAGCAAAGAAGGCCAACCAAAAATTGGCACATGCGATTGCCCTAAAGCCCATGGGGGTAGTTCCAAAAGGGGTCACCATGAAGAAATTCACGGTGAAGAAATCTTCCAATGTGCCTGTCATTAACATCGTGAACCAACTATACATTGATTCTATCCTAATCATTTTGGGGCCGGTCGAGCAAGTCATGGTCACCTTCTATGTTGAGGAGGATAGCTAGCCGAAAACAAAAAAGGTTAAAATCTTCATGTCTTCTAACTTGAAATCAACGGATGCAGAAATAAAGATACTCCAAAATCAAAGGAGTGTTCCTCCTAAAGCCTCTAAGGAAACGGAGGAGTGCATGCCAATGACATCCGAAGGCTCCAGTAGCTTTGGAGAAAATAAGATCTTATACAAGTCCAATAACTCGATCAATGACTAAGTCATTGACATATGACGAGATGGTATTGGCAAACTAAACGAGGCCAATCAACCTAATGGAGAACACTCTCATATAGACATGAGTTCTCTTTTTGTTGAAAAGGATTTTCCAAGGGAGTTTCAGGAGATGTTGAACATACAAGATCAATCCGAGAAATGATGATTTTAGTGACTAGAATCGCAAGGATAGAGGGGAAATTGCAAGAATTGCAATAAATCTCACCGAGAAGGAAGTTGAAATCACCACGCTTGCTGCACAAGTAGCTAATCAAGCTAGTGCATCAACACGTGCACTGCAATCATAAGAAGAGGCTCAGAGTTAGCAGTCTGAGCTAACACAACAAAACATTAAAGCCATGATAGTTGAAGGAATAAAGGAATACCCTCTATAAACCCACCAGTTTTAGGTTATCAGAAGCCATACCCAACACACTATGATACAATGCTATTCCCTCCGAATATCAGAAACCTAAGTTCGAGAAGTTTGATGGGGTGAATGGGTTACTGCATGAACATTTGGCCCACTTTCACTCTGCTTGCCGCGAGATAGCCTTGTGTGATGCTTTACTGCTAAGATAATTCATCTAGTCCCTGAAAGGATCGGCATTTACATGGTACACTCAGTTGCAACCTGAGTCAATCCAGACTTGGGAGGACTTGTAGAAGGCTTTTCTAGCCCGGTTAGTGAGTTCCAAGAGAAAAGTGTCGATAATGGATCTATCTTATGCCATTCAAAAGCCAAACGAGAGTGCATATGACTTCATTACACGATGGAGGAGCTTAAGCCTCCAACGTCCCGAGAAATCAAGTGAACACTCTGTAATCTAGATGCGTACCAACAACCTCGAGCCAGAGGTAGCTACATATGTGTTAGGAATAGTGTCCTGAAATTGATATTTATTATGGATATATTATTTTAATTAATAACCAAAGAGGGCACCAACACGGCGTCACCGGATCCCATTAGAACTCTGAAGTTAAGTGTGCTTGGGTGAGAGTAGTACCAGGATGGGTGACCTCCTAGGAAGTCCTCACTCTCAGGTTGGGGGCACTGGAAACAGCCTCTGTTCAGGTTAACACCCTAAAGGGGGAAGGCTGCGTACATCCCCCCCCCCCCCCCCCAAAAAGACCCTGCCTAGGCAGGAGCCCTTGAGGCACTGGGTATGTTCCTTTCCTTTATTATTTTAATTAATAAATAAAATTGAAGTCCCAGCCATTTCTCAGTTAAGTTTGTGTAAGCAAGTATTTATACTGCATGTGATTTTCTTTTGGGAGACATCCATGAGATGGATGTAGTCCTCATATTACATTTTACAAGCTTATTCTAAGTGGATAATGAGATTTACCCACGGATAGACTTTGAACAAATGGTATGGAATGTCATTTGAATAACTCGTGGCCAACGATGAGCTTGTACCACTTGTCTAATAAGACCATGACCTAACACTTTAGATGACTTGTCTTGGTCATGTGGATAGAGATCCAAAGTGTTTGGTTGGTGTGTTTAATAAGATTGACACATTGAGTTGGACCATGTGGGTTACTTATTTCTAAACTACAATAGGAGATTAGTGATTCACGTTGTACTGTTTGAATGACGACTCTAAATCCTGAGGGAATTCGGGACTTGTGCATGGAGCGTTAGTTACTTTGTTGTACTATAAGTAAGGTCTAAACGGATGACGGAATTCCCACGTACACAAGGTAGTGGCGTGAAATGTGACAAGGATCAGGTATTCAACAAGGAATCTACAGTCTCTTATGAGATACAGATGTCCCATTAGTTGATTCGCAAATATTTGAATAGTTTGGAATCTTTGGCCAAAGTATTTCAAGTGTTTGACCTTTGGAATTTGTACTATGAATATGCTCAACTATAATTGAATTATTCAGTAAAGGGCGAGTTGGTAACTAATGAAGAAGCTGTGAGAAGGATAATGTAGTAGTTATACTTATTCTTCGTCATGGACATCTAGTGGAGGAGTTGTTGTCATCAATACAGTTAGTTTATCAGAGAGATATCAAACAAATGGTTTAAGTCTGGAGTGCAGTGAGATTTATTTAGTAGAATTAAGTCTTAATAAACGATAATTAAATTATTTCATGAGATGATTAATTTAACCCATTTGGAGCAGGATTTAAATTGTACCTGAGGTCTCTGTGCAAGGCTCTATATTTATTGCCATTAGAAAAATATTAAAAAATTCATGAGATGGATAAATTAATTTTGCCAAATATTATTCATAAGATGAATAAGAATTAAAAATTATAAAATAAAATAATTTTGAAAAATTAAAATTCATGAGATGAATTTTTACATGTGTGAAACAAAAGAAAAGCAAATAAAAAAATAACAGCCCAGATCGCAATCCGTATACACGCGGATGAACCAACCAACACGCAACACGTGTCACTCGCTGGGGATGACAATGGGCGGATTCGCGCCTTAAGACGTGGATCAATCACCGCGTGCCACGTGGCATGTAGTGACAGGGCTAATATGCTACTTGAACTGTTTTGAAACGTGGCGTTTTGAGCAGGTTTTTATACAACAAGATGCGTTATGCTTGTTAACTGCGAATCCCACATCGAATTTCCAGCTTAATTTCTTTCTGGTAGTCTACTATAAATAAAGTTACCTATTCAAGGGGTTTGGCATTCAATTGAAATAAATATTTTTGTGTTACTGAAATTGTTTTAGAAACCTAGTTAGAGAGAAAAATTTCCGTTGAAAATTTCCTTTCTTCAGTTTAATATTTTTCGCAGCCCACCCTTCGTGCAGTTTGAGGTCAATGCGTAAAAGATCGCGGGGTCTCGATTTTCTTGGTATTATTTGTAATTGCCATAGTTCCAGGTATGTTCTTCTTTACTTCTTCATTCAGTTTCGCTTTTCTATTTATTTACAGTATTTATTATTATGCCTGTTTAAGTTTATGTATTGTTATGAATGTATTAGACTAAGGGCCTATTAGATCTGTAGATTTAAATTATGAATTTAAATATGTAGATTAAAAAATAGGAGTTTTAAATCAACCTTAAGTTTAGAATTATGAATTCTAAACCCCTTCTGCTGCGTAAACTTTATAAAACTAGGGAGAATTTTTGAAATTAGTCCTAACAACTGGTATTAGGGCAAAGAGTTTATGGACATAAACCTATTCACGGGAACTCTCGCACGTGAGGTGTCACAAAGCATGACTCTCCGACTGGGGGCTTAGGTAGAGAGAAGAGTCTCCTACTCTAAGTACTCTAATAGGTGCCTATTGTTGTGACTATAGCTAAGAAATGTGAACGCAATAGTTGGCATCAGAGTTTACTTTTTTAACAAAAAGTTAACCTTTTCCCAACAATTGGTATCAGAGCTAGCTTCTTAATACATTCATAATATACATAAATAGGTATAATAAGAACGAAATAAATAAATTTGCGATTTAATAAAATAGAGATTTCATTAAGAAGGAAAAACTTGTTTCAATTAGTGACTTAAATTGTTTAAATCATTAAAGAAGTTAATAGTTAACTAGGTTATTTAAAGTATCGATTTAAATTATTTAAATCAGTTAAAAGATTTAATAGTTAACTGGATTGTTTGAAGTAACGGTTTAAATTATTTATATCGTTAATGAATTAATCGTTCATTCAGATATATCAATGTATAAACTTGCGATTATGTTATTTGTATAATGAGGTTATGCATATTTTGACATAATTTTCGAAGTCGTATGAAATTGATCTAATTAGATTATATTCAATTAATTTTTACAAAATTGGATAAAGTTGATCTAATGAGATTAGATTCAATTAATTTTATGAAATCGTAATAAATTAATCTAATGAGATTAGATTTAATTATTTACTTTAAATTAAATTATTTTAATTTAAAATTAAAAAAATTATCAACTGACGTTTGATGTCAACGATGATGTCATCAATAAAAAATTAAAAAAAGTTTTTATATTATTTTATTTTTTGGGACGTGTGGACGTCAGTACTGATTTACATAATAATTATAAAATAAATTATTTTATTAATTAATTTTCTTTTAGATTAAAATTCTAAATTATATTCTGAGATAATCTAAGTTGTGAATCAGAATTATTTTAAATAAAAGTTATTTTAAATTATTTTGGAATAAGATTCTGAAATAGACTATATGATAGTCTAAGTTAACTTTATTTTTAAAATAAAAGTTAAATTTTATTAATTAAATTTTAGAATAAAATTCTGAACTAGACTATTGGATAGTCTAAGCTTGTTTAATTTTAGAATGAGATTCTAAAAATAGACTATGAGATAGTCTAAGTAAAAAATTGCTACTCATTTTAAATGAAATTATTTTTAATTTAATTTTGGAATTAGATTTTGAAAAGTGGATTTTATGATAACCTAAATTAGATGTTGGTATTGTTTTAATTAAAAATAATTATTTAATTTTATTAATTGGTTTTAGAATGAGATTCTAAAGCAAGATTATGAGATAATTGATGTGGTAAAACGGTAATATTTTTGAATAAATCAATTAATTAATTTGGTTAATTTTAGAATGAAATTCTAAAGGGAATTACGAGATAATCCAGGTAATGCAAGTTAATTAAAAACCACTGGTTACAAAAATCAAGTGGGAGCAAGGTTTCAATTGTTGTAACCTCACGGTCTCCATTGCCGGTCTAGCAGTATACTAGATCAATAGACCTCCCTACAGAGGATGTTGTTTTGTAGATTACAGGGTTAGACCTCTATTGGGATGAACCGAAGTGCAAAGAAGCGACGTGACCACGTTGCCGTGGAGTATTTTGTGTATTTGTATGGAGGTTTAGGCAATGGTTTACACTTAACTAGCGTGATGCAATAGCCTCCCCGAGGAGCTTTGTTGTGTCATGTTAGTGACTAAGGTAAAGTGGTGAGTTAATCATGTTTAGTAAGAGTTACAAGGAAATAGGTTAATTGGGAATAGTTCTCACCCGAACTAGCTTCGTGCGACCCTGCTGCCTGGGAGTAAGGTGGAGTGTTTTGGTCATCATTCTGTGCATGATAGTATAGTTTGGTGGATATCTGATTTATTGTGAATGCTAAACTGAAAGAATATATATCACTACATTATATATGACTCTTGTTATACAATTACACAAATGTTTGTATTTATAGTATCTTTGATATGGATATGGCTGGCGAACTTCACTTGATTTCCAATACATAATGTACTCACTGAACCAAATTACTTTGCCTTGAAAAATAAATTAGACTTGGTTATTACTAACAAGAGACCCACTAAAAAGATAGGAAAGGGAAAGGTTGCTGTTGTAGCAACCAAGTCCACAAGGAAGTCGGCAAAAGAAAAGTGTTTCTTTTGCAATAAAACTGGGGCACTAGAGGAGACACTACAATAAGTACATAGCTACTCGTCCTTCAAAGACTGCTAAGCTATCTAGTGGAGATATGTTGATATCTCATTTAGTTGAGTCATGCGCAGTTGAGAGTCCACCAGGTTCCTGGTGGGTGGATTCAGGTTCAACTAACCTGTCTGTAATATGTTACAGGAGCGCAGGCTAGGCTAAAGGTTACATGATGGGTGTTGTACCTAATGGTCAGGGACAGTACGATAATAGTCATCTTAAGTGTAAGGAGATGTCAGCCTAGACTTTAGTGATAGAGTTTTGTTTAAAAGGATTGATTATTTAAACCTCCGCAATACAGGAATTTAATTTCTGTATTTTGGTTAATGGATAATTATTATGCAGTTGATTTTGACAATAAATATATTAATACAAGAAATAAATAGTTTGTTTACAAATATACATGAATAAATTTTTTTATTCATGTATTTCCTTATCAAAACTCGTGTATTTATTTAAATGAATCTAACACAAGTTCATTTGTTGAATCTTCTAAAAGAAAACACCCTGAAAGTGATAATGCGTATACCCCGCACCAACATTTAGGCCACACCAATGCGAACAGGATCTAAAGACTGGTAAAAGATGGACCGATAGAGGCTTTGGACTTGAGGTCATTACTAGTCGGCAAATCCTGCATAGAAAGAACCATGACCAAGTCTGTCTTTAAGAGTAAAGGCAACAAGGTTGATGACTTGCTTAAGCTGGTTCACATAGATATATGTTGACCAATGCATGTTCAGGCAAGAGGTGGGTATGGGTACTTAACCATATTTAGTGGTGATTACTCAAAGCATGGATATGTTTACCTAATGAGACATAAGTCGGACGTTTTGTGAGAAATTCAATGAGTAGAAAGTTAAATTTTAAAAGCTATTAGGTAAACAAGTTAAGCCACTTCGATCAGATCGAGGTGGTGAATATATTTCGGGTGAGTTTTTGGATTTCCTAACTGTAGGTGAGATAAGATCTCAGCTTTCTGCTCTGGGTACATTGCAACAGAATGGTGTTGCAGATAAAAGGAACAAGGATGGTCTTTTCTACAGTTTTTTGATTTAAAAGGTCTTTTGTAAATGTAATGCAAAATACTTAGAGAAGCATTTTGCTAGTAAGCTACAAAAACAAAAACAAAAACAAAATAGTATTAATGAAAAATGACACTAGTTCTAAACAGCTAGACAAAACTCAAGGCATAGTGGATGCATTAGATGCCCTTACTGATAGGAACAAAATTGTTCTAGGTACACGAGAGCCTAGGTGTGGTGGGAGGTTCGTCAAGACACCTGACAAGTTCATAGCGGGAGCCTTAGTGGTAGACTGTGGCATTGACTCTGATCCTTTTAGCCACAACAAAGCAATTAAGTCTTCTAATTCTATGCAATCGGTTGCTCAAACCATGCGTGTACAAATGAGATTAAGAGAAAGTGGTGAATTTCTTAGTGTTATATGTCAACGATATGAAACTCATTAGGGATGATGTGAGGGTATCATTAGCTTTAAAGACTTGGTTGTCATGATGGCTCAATATGAAAGATAAAGGAGAAGCCAGCATTACTCTTAGGATTAAGCTTCTGCGTGGTCATAAGAGTAGGATGTTGGGTCTTTCTCTAGCAACTTATATTGACAAAATGTTATCAAAGTATTGCATCGAGGACTCTGAGAAAGGTTTTTTACCTTTCAGGCATGGAGTCCCTTTTTCTCTTTAGAGTAGTGTTTTAACCTCAAGAGGAGGAGCAATTGAGGAATATTCTGCATGATTTGGCAATGGGAGGCCTCAGGTATGCCATGTTGCAAAAGAGACTTGATGTCTGCTTTTTGGTGGTACAGTAAGCAGATGTCAGTCTAACCTAAGTCCGATAGACTAGGTTGCAGTGAAGCTTTTTCTCTAGTTCTTGAGAAGAACTAGAGACTATATGCTGATCTTTCAAAGTGACGAGTGGGTTCCAGTTGGCTATACTGATTTAAGACTTCCAGTCAGATTAAAATCATAGATGTTTGACGTCTAAGCATGTCTTTCCCCTTGAAGTGGGAGCCATTAGTGAGAGGAATGACAAGCAGCATTGTATTGCTAACTTCGTAATAGAGTAATTAAGCTCACTAAGGGTTAGGCTCAGTAGACCTTTGGTTCAAACTTAAAAGGGGTGAGCAGGGACTTTGTCATACATTGGATTTATGACAAGTGGGAGATTGTTAGGAATAGTGTCCTGAAATCTAGATTTATTTTTGATATATTATTTTAATTAATAAAAAAATTGAAGTCACAGTCGTTTCCCAGTTAAATTTGTGTAAGCGAGCATTTATACTGCACGTGATTTTCTTTTTGGAGACATCCATGAGATGGGTGTAGTCTTCATATTACATTTTACATGTTTGCTCTAAGTGGATAATGACATTTACCCATATAGAGACTTGGAACGAATGGTATGGAATGGTATTTGAATAACTCATGGTCAACGATGAGCTTGGACTACTTTCCGTTATGACCATGACCTAACACTTTAGATAACTTGTCTTGGTCATGTGGATGGAGATCCAAAAGTGTTGGGTTGGTGTGTTTAATATGATTGACACGCTGAGTTGGACCATGTGGGTTACTTATTTCTAAACTACTATCGGAGATCAGTGATTCATACTGTACTGTTTGAATGACGATTCTAAATTCTGAGGGTATTTTGGATTTGTGCACAGAGCCTTAGTTACCTTGGTGTACTATAAGTAAAGTCTAAACGCATGACTGAATTCCAACGTACACTGAGTAGCGGTGTGAGGTGTGACAAGGATTAGGTATTCAAATAGGAATCTTCAGTCTCTTATGAGATAAAGATGTCCCCTTAGTTGATTCGCAAATATTTGAATAATTCGGAATCTTTAGCCAAAGTGTTTCAAGTGTTTGACATTTGTAATTTATACTATGAATATGTTCAAAAGGAGCATACCCAGTGCCTCAAGGGCTCTCGCCTAAGCAGGGTCGGGGGGGGGGGGGGGGGGGGGGGCGGATGTACGCAACCTTCCCCTTCAGGGTGTTAAACTAAAGAGAGGCTATTTTCCAGTGCCCCCAGCCTGAGGGCGAGGACTTTCCAGAAGGTCACCCATCCTGGTACTACTCTCGCCCAAGCAAGCTTAACTTCGGAGTTCCAAAGGGATCCGGTGACGGCGTGTTGGTGCCCTCTTTGGTATAAATGAATTATTTAGTGAAGGGCGAGTCGGTAACTATTGGAGAAGCTGCGAGAAGCATAATGGTAGTAGTTATACTTATTCTTCGTCATGGATATCTAATGGAGGGGTTGTTGTCATCAATACAGTCCCTCAAGGAGATATCGAATAAATGGTTTAAGTTTGGAAAGCAGTGAAATTTATTTTGTGGAGTTAAGTCTCATTGAATGGTAATTAAATTATTTCACGAGATGATTAATTTAACCATTTGGAGCTAGATTTAAATTATCCCTGAGGTCCCTCCGCAAGCCTCTGTATTTATTGACACTAGAAAATATTATAGAATTCATGAGATAAATTATTTATCCATGAGATGGGTAAATTAATTTTGCCAAACATTATTCATAAGATAAATAAGAATTGAAAATTATAAAATAAAATAATTTTGGAAAATTAAAATTAATGAGATGAATTTTTACATGTGTGAAAAAAAAAAAAATATATATAGATAAATAATAGCCCATATCGCAATCTGCTTACACGCGGATGATCCAACCAGCACGCGATATAATGACAACGGGTGGCGGAGGCCAATCACCACGTGCCACGTGGCATGTGGTGACAAGGCTAATATGCTGCTTGAACTGTTTCCAAACGCGGCGTTTTGAGCAGGTTTTTATACAACAAGATGCGTTTTGCTTGTTAACTGCGATTCCCACATTGAATTTGCAGCTTATTTTCTTTTCGGTAGCCTACCATAAATAGAGGTACGGATTCCAAGGGTTTGGCACTCAACTGAAATAAATATTTTTGGGTTTCTAAATTGTTTAAAGACCTAGTTGGAGAGAAAAATTTTCGTTGAAATTTTTCTTTATTTAGTTTAATATTTTTTGGAGCTCACCCTCTGGACAATTTTAGGCCATTGCGTAGAAGATTATGGGGTCTTGATTTTCTTAGTATTCTTTAAAATTGGAGCAATTCTAAGTATGTTCTTCTTTCCATCTTCTTTCAGTTTTGCTTTTCTATTTATTTACAGTATTCATTGTTATGCCTATTTAAGGTTACGTATTGTTATGAATGTATTAGAATAAAAGGCCTGCAGATCTAAATTAAGAATTTAGATCTGTAGATTTAAATTATGAATTTAAATCTGTAGATTTAAAATTAAGAATTTTAAATCAACCCTATGTTTGGAATTATGAATTTTAAACCCCCTACGCCGCGTAAACTTTATCAAACTGGAGAGAATTTTTGAAATTTGTCCAAACAACTGGTATTAGGGCAAAGGGTTTATAGAGATAAACCTATTTCCGGGAGCTCCCGCACGTGAAGTGTCGTGAAGTGTGACTCTCCGACCAGGGGCTTATGTAGAGGGAAGAGTTTCCTACTCAAAGTGCTCTAATATGTGCCTATTATTGTGAGCATAATTGAGAATTGTGAACCCAATAGTCGGCATCAGAGTTTATTTTTCCAACAAAAAGATACCTTTTTTCCAATAATTGGTATCAGAGCGAACGTCTGATTACATTCATAATATACATAAACTAGTATAATAAGATTGAAATAAATAGATTTGTGATTTAATAAAATAGAGATTTTATTAAGAAGGAAAAACTTGTTTGAATTAGTGATTTAAATTGTTTAAATCATTAAAGGAGTTAATAGTTAACTAGGTTATTTAAAGTATCCATTTAAATTATTTAAATCGGTTAAAAGATTTAATAGTTAACTAGATTGTTTAAAGTAACGGTTTAAATTGTTTAAATCGTTAATGAATTAATCACTAATTCAGATATATGAATTTATAAACTTGTGATTATGTTATTTGTATAACGAGGTTATGCATATTTTGATAAGATTTGTGAGATCGGATAAAACTGATCTAATGAGATTAGATTCAATTAATTTCAAGAAATCGGATAAAATTATTCTAATGAGATTCAATTAATTTTGTGAAATCGGATAAAATTAATCTAATGACATTATATTTAATTATTTACTTTAAATTAAATTATTTTAATTTAAAATAAAAAAAATTGTCAGCAAATGCTGACGTCAGCATCTGACATCTGATTTCAACGCTAACGTCTGCAATAAAAAATTTTAAAAAAGTTTTTTTATTATTTTATTTTTTGGGACATGCAAACATAAGTTCTGATTTGCATAATAATTATAAATTAATTATTTTATTAATTAATTTTCTTTTATATTGATATTCTAAATTACATTATAAGATAATCTATGTTGTGAATCAGTATTATTTAAAATTATTTTAGAATAAGATTCAGAAATAGACTATATGACAGTCTAAGTTAACTTTATTTTTAAAATAAAAGTTAAATTTTATTAATTAAATTTTAGAACAAGATTATAAACTAGACTATTGGATTGTCTAAGCTTGTTTAATTTTAGAATGAGATTCTAAAAATAGACTTTGAGATAGTGTAAGCACAAAATCGCTACTGATTTTAAATAAAACTATTTTTCATTTAATTTTGAAGTTGGATTTTGAAAAGTAGATTAAGTGATAATCTAAATTAGATATTGGTATTATTTTAATTAAAATTAATTAATAAATTTTATTGATTGACTTTAGAATGAGATGTTAAAGTAAGATTATTAGATAATCGATGTGGTAAAATAATAATATTTTTGAATAAATAAATAAATTAATTTAGTTTAATTTAAAAATGAGATTCTAAAGGGGATTATGAGATAATCCAGGCTGTAAATGCAAGTTAATTAAAAATCACTAGTTATAAAAATCAAGTGGGAGCGAGGATTTAATTATTGTAATCTCACGGTCTCCATTACCGGTCTAGCAGTATAGCAGATTGATATACCTCTGGGCGGAGAATGTCGGTTTGCATATTGAAGGGTTAGACCTTTATTGGGATGAATCAAAGTGCAATGAAGCGACGCGACCACGCTGCTAAGGGGTATTTCGTGTATTTGTATGGAGGTTGAGGTAATGGTTTACACTTAACTAGCATGATACATTAGCCTCCCCAAGGAGCTCTATTGTGTCATGTTAGAGGCTAAGGTAAAGTGGTGAGTTAATCATGTTTAGTAAGAGTTATAAGAAAACAGGTTAATTGAGAATAGTTCTCGGCCGAACTAGATTCGTGCAACCCCGCTGTCGGGGAGTAAGGAGTGGTGTGTTTGGGTCATTATTGTATGCATGATGGTACAGTTTGATGGATATCTGACTTATTATTTATGATAAATTGAAAGAATATGTATCACTGCATTATACATGGCTCTTGTTAGGCAGTTACACAAATATTTGCATTTACAGTATATTTGATATGGATACGGCTGGAGAACTTTATTTGATTTCGAATACATAATGTACTCACTGAACCAAATTACTTTGCCTTGAAAAATAAGTTAGACTTGATTATTACTCACAAGAGGCCTACTAGAAAGAAAGAAAAAGGGCAAGATTGCTATTGTAGCAACCAAGTTCACAAGGAAGTTAGCAAAAAAAAAGTGTTTCTTTTGCAATAAAACTATGTCACTGGAGGAGAAACTATACTAAGTACATAACTACTCTATCTGTAAAGACTACTAAGCTATCTAGTAGAGATATGTTGATATCTCACATAGCTGAGTCATGCACAGTTGAGAGTCCACTTGGTTCCTGGTGGGTGGACTCAGGTTCAACTGACCATATCTATAATATGTTAAAGGAGCTCAGGTGAGGCTAAAGGCTACACAATGAGTGTTGTACTAATGCTCAAGGACAATACAATAATAGTGGTTTTAAGTGTAGGAGGCGTTAGCTTAGACTTTAGTGATGGAGTTTTGTTTTAAGGGATTGATTATTTAAACCTTCGCTGTACAGGAATTTGATTTATGTATTTCTGTTAATGGATAGTTGTTATTCAGTTGATTTTGACAATAAAGTGCACGAATCTAACACAAGTTCGCTTATTCAATCTTCTAAAAGAAAACACCTGAAAGTGATAATGCCTACACCTCGCACCAACGTTTAGCTCACACCAATGCGAACAGGATCCAAAGACTGATAAAAGATGGGCTGATAGAGGCTTTGGACTTGAGGTCATTACCAGTCTGCAAATCCTGCAGAGAAAGAAAGATGACCAAGTCTATCTTTAAGAGTAAAGTCAATAAGGTTGGTGACTTGCTTGAGCTGGTTCACATAGATGTATGTGGACCAATGCATATTCAGGCAAGAGGTGGGTATGTGTACTTAACCATATTTAGTGGTGCTTACTCAAGGTATGGATATGTTTACCTGATGAGACATAAGTAAGACGTTGTTAGGTAGAAAGTTAAATTTTCAAAGATATTAGGTAAACAAGTTAAGTCCCTTCGATTAGATCGAAGTGCTGAATATTTTTTGGGTGAGTTTTTGGATTTCTTAACTGCAGATCAGATAAGATATCAGCTTTCTACTTTGGGTACACTGCAGTAGAATTGTGTTGCAGATAAAAAGAACAAGGACTGTCTTTTCTATAGTTGTTTGATTTAAAAGGTCTTTTGTAAATACAATGCAAAATACTTGGAGAAGCATTTTGCAAGTAAGCTACAAAAACAACAATAAAATTGTATTAAAGGAAAATGACACTAATTCTAAATAGATAGACACAACTCAAGGTACACGAGAGCCTAGGTGTGGTGGGAGGTTAGTCAAGACACCTGAAAAGTTCATAGCGAGAGCCTAAGTGGTAGACCGTGGCCTTGAATCTGATCCTTTTAGCCACAATAAAGCAATTAAGTCTTCTAGTTTTGTGCAATTGGTTGCTTGAACCATGCGTGTACAAATGATATTAAGAGAAAGTACTGACTTTCTTAGTGTTGTATGTCAATGACATACTACTCACTAGGAATGATATGGGGGTGTCATTAGCTGTAAAGACTTGGTTGTCATGGTTGCTCAATATGAAAGACATAGGAGGAGCCAGCTCTACTCTTAGGATTAAGGTTCTGTGAGGTCGTAAGAGTAGGATATTGGGTCTTTCTCTAGCCACTTATATTGACAAAAAGTTTTTAAGCTATTGCATGGAGGACTTTGAGAAAGTTTTTTTTACCTTTCAGGCATAGAGTCCATTTTTCTCTTTAGAGCATTGTTCTAAGACACCTAAAGAGGAGGAGCAATTTAGGAACATTCCATATGCTTTGGCAGTGGGAGCCTTCAGGTATGCCATGTTGCAAAAGAGACCTGATGTCTGCTTTGTTGTGGTATAATGTTATGACCCGGGAATCCAAAGCATGAGCTGGTGGTGGCTGGTTGCTATTGTTGGCTGCTGCTGTTGGTGTGCTACTATGTTGCTGTTTGTTAGCTTAAGAGTGATGTATAAGACATTAGTTGAAGTGTTGCATTTTGAGGTTGATGTTAGTGTATTTCCTTAAGCATAATTCCTTTGCTGCATTGTAATAACTATTTGGTAGTCTCGGTTAGTTAGTGTTTTGCCGCCAAAGGTTTGATTGTTAGTTAGTAGATATTTTCGTTTGAATTATATATTTTCTTTAGTAAGTGGTTAAGACTTGGGACTAGGTTCTTTGAATTGAGCTTAACCGACTTGCTTGTTATTGCTTATAAGTAGTTTGATCTTGTGTAATATTCAAGCACTGAATGATTATCAAAATATCTCAATTTTGAGATCAATCTCTCTCTCATCCAACCTTCTCTATTTCTCATCTAACTTTCTCTAATTCTCATCTTAATTCACTTCTCTTCTCATCTAAACTCTCATCTATCTTCATCTATCTTAGGTCATGGTTTGAGATTCAATTTCGGGCATAATAATTGGTATCAGAGTCTCGTTTGGCTTCCAATCGAGCTCTTAATCAAGAAAAATTGAAATCAAATTGTTGTTGTTGCGCAAGAGACTTTTGATGCTTTGCATTTCATTTAGTTGAATCAATTTCAACTAAATTGAGCTTATATTGTGTCAAGCTTGGTGCTAGCTGCAATTAAAAAAACAAGTTTTGGTGCTGAATTTTAGTCATTCAAGCCGATCAAAGTTCAAGTGCTTATGCAAGATCAATTGGATCAAATTCAGCTCACATCTAGTAGCTTAAGTACTGTTTTATTGAATATCTGTTGCGGTTTGTTATGTGCTGCCAATAAGCTGTTCGATTAATAGAGATTTATCTCAGATTGAGATGATCTAAGTTCTGTTGCTGCCACTGGATTAGCTGGATCAAGTTCGATTCAGTTTGTGAAAATCAGTGGGAGCTAGTAAGACGTAAGAAGCCTAATTCATCTGTGGCTGGTAGTGTAACCACATGATCTGGAGCAGGAGCTAGAAATCCAGTTACCTTTATGGATCCAAATGTGTCTTGTGCTAAGGCAGTTGGTGCTACAACAGCAAGAGATGCGCAGTTTACTACCAAGGATCAACTGAATTCTGAAATGAATGTAATGCTTGACCGATTTAAGCAAATGCAGCAAGAGATGCAGCAAGAGAGTGATCGAATGAGGGATGAAATGTTCGATCAACTTAAGCAAAAGCAGCAGGAGAATGATCAGAAGAGAGATGCACTGATGCTGCAGATAATGCAACAATTTCAGCAGGAAGGTAGTGAGAGGATCGAATCTCTCCACAGCTACATCAATGGGAGGAGATGGTTACTGGTTTGCAAGATCAGGTTAATAGACAAGGTGTTGCGTGTGGAGTTGGGATCTTATTGCCCGCAAGCCATCAGAGGCAACCTTCTTACGTGATTCAACCTCAAGTACCGGATGGTGCTGCTGAATCTCAAGATGGACCTCAAGTTGCTATTGTGACTGTTAGTTCTTAAGTTCTTCTTCAATTAGCTGATGTTAGACCTCAAAATCAACCACCAGAAGCTGAAGCAACTGACAGACCACATGAACATCCATTTGATCAAGTGTAAATTCGATCTTGTAGCATGAATCTTGGACAGAATGGTCATCCTCTGGAACATTCAGTACATATCAGATCGAGTAATGTTAATGCAGGACATCTTGATCATCCACCTGATCCAACACATACGCGACCTAACTGCTTGTTTGGAGAACATCTTGTTCAGCCACTAGATCAGGCTCAACAACGTTTACATGGACAAAATTCTTCTAACAATGGTCCCATACGAAGCGGTGATGTTCATTCTGGTAGTAGAAGCAGTGGCTTTAGAAACCAAGAGTACAAATTGAAAATTTTGATGAAACGCAGCCACAATCTTGGTTAAGGAGATGTGATCAGTATTTTCACTTCTATCACATTCCATATGAGGAAAAGGTGGAACTGGCAGCTGTGTACCTTCAAGGAGATCATGACGTATGGCTCTATAGTCTATTGAAGAGCAATCCCACGCTGACATGTGATGAATTTATGGTAGATCTTTGTGAACGATATGGTGATGAAGATTCCAGTGACATTGTTGATAACTTCAACAAGGTGTTTCGAGTAACGACTGTGAAGGAGTATATGACAAGGTTTGAGAACCATAGAGCGAGCATGATAACTGTCTATCCTCAAGCCCCTGAGTCATTTTATGTCTCAAGCTTCATCAGTAGATTAAAGCCTAAAATCAAGGGCCTTGTGAAGGCAATTGGTCCTAGTTCTTTGTCCAAACCTTATGCAAAGGCTAAGCTTTTTGAGGCCATGATTCTAGCATCCAATGATGGGCCAAAGCACCGAGGAAAAAGTTCCCAACAACATCAGAAAGGGGCAAAAGAATCCAAAGTTGCTCGTACTGCTGAAAAGAAGCCTCAAAGACTTTTCTTTAAGTGCAATCAGCCGCATGAATTTGGGCATAAGTGTAATCCTAAATTCCTCATGGAAGTTACAAGAGTTAGTGTTGAAGGGAAATCTGAAAGCGATGAGCCAAATACTGATATTCACGGTTCAGATCAGGAAGCTTGCATTGAGGATGAAGTTGAGATTTCCTTGAAGGCTTTGACAGGACAAGGAGTTCATAATACACTAAGGATCAAGGGAAAAGCAGGCAACAAGTCTATTGTAATTTTGATCGACAGTAGAAGCACCCATAGTTTCATTGATCCGAAAGTGGTGAAGAAAGTGGGCCAAAGAGATCAAAACCCATCCTCTAGCTGTGACAATTGCTAATGGGAATTCAATCTTGACTCAGACTAAATGCCAAGGATTTAATTGGCCTATGCAAGACTACAAGTTCGAGTTTGATTTCAGAGTCTTGCATTTGGGGGGCTGCGATATAGTTCTTGGAGTTGATTGGATGAGCCCTTTCAACCTAGTGTCCTTTGATTGTGCTAAGCAAACTGTATCCTTTGGAAGACAAGGATCAAGTGTTACATTGCGAGGCATGGACGATCACGCTAAATTACTGTTGCTTAGGGGAAGGAGCCACCGTTCTAAAATAACCAATTTCCTAGCCTCCATTCTTGAGGACAAGAATGTTTTCAAGGGAAAGGGAATGTTATGACCCAGTAATCTAAAGCATGAGCTAGTGGTGGCTGGTTGCTGTTATTGGTTGCTACTGTTGGTGTGCTGCTATGTTGCTATTAGTTAGCTTAAGAATGATGTATTAGTCATTAGTTGAAGTGTTGCATTTTGAGGTTGATGTTAGTGTATTTCCTTAAGCATAATTCCTTTGCTGCATTGTAATAACTGTTTGGTAGTTTCGGTTAGTTAGTGTTATGGTGCCAAAGGTTTAATTGTTAGGTAGTAGATATTTTAGTTTGGATTAGATAATTTTTTTAGTAGGCGGTTTAGACTTGTGACTAGGTTCTTTAAATTGAGCTTAACTGACTTCTTTATTATTGCTTATAAGTGGTTTGATCTTGTGTAATATTCAAGCATTGAATGATAATTAAAATATCTAAATTTGAGATCAATCTCTCTCTCTCATCCGACCTTTTCAATTTCTCATCTAACTTTCTCTAATTCTCATCTTAATTCACTTCTCTTCACATCTAAACTCTCACCTATCTTCATTTATCTTAGGTCATAGTTTGATATTCAATTTCGAGCATAACATATAGTAAACAGATGTTAATCTAACCCAGGTCCAATGGACTAGATGGCAGTGAAGCGTTTTCTATAGTTCTTGGGAAGAACTAGAGACAATATGCAGATCTTTTAAAGTGACGAGTGGGTTCCAGTTGGCTGTACTGATTTAAGACTTCTAACATATTAAAACGATAGACGTTCAACATCTAAGCATGTCTTTATCCTTTGAGGGGGAACCATTAGTTAGAGGAATGTCAAGCAGTATTGTATTATTGACTTCGCAATAGAGTAATTGAGCTCACTAAGGGTTAGGCTTAGTAGACCTTTGGTTCAAACTTAAAAGTGGTGAGTATGGACTTTGTCATAAATGGGATTTAGGAAAAGTGGGAGATTGTTAGGAACAGTGTCCTGAAATCTAGATTTATTTTGGATATATTATTTTAATTAATAAATAAAATTAAAGTCCTAGTCGTTTTCCAGTTAAATTTGTGTAAGCGAGTAGTTATACTGCATGCGATTTTCTTTTGAGAGACATCCATGAAATGGGTGTAGTCCCCATATTACATTTTGCATGTTTTTTCTAAGTGAAAAAAAAATTTACCCATAGATAGACTTGAAATAAATGGTATGGAATGTTATTTGAATAACTCTTGGTCAACGATGACCTAAGACTGCTTCTCTGTTAATACCATGACCTAACACTTTAGATAAATTGTCTTGGTCATGTGGATGGAGATCCAAAAGTGTTGGGTTGGTGTGATTAATAAGATTGACACACTGAGTTGGACCATGAGGGTTACTTATTTCTAAACTACTATCGGAGATCATGATTCATGTTGTACTGTTTGAATGACAACTCTAAATCCTAAGGGTATTCTGGACTTGTGTATGGAGTGTTAGTTACTTTGGTGTACTAGAAGTAAGGTCGCAACGCACGACTGAATTCCCACGTACACTGGGTAGCAGTGTGAAGTGTGACATGGATCAGGTATTCAATAGGGAATTTACAGTCTCTTATGAGATAAAGATGTCCCCTTAGTTGATTCGCAAATATTTGAATAGTTCGGAACCTTTGGCCAAAGTATTTCAAGTGTTTGACATTTGGAATTTATACTATGAATATGTTCAAGTATAATTGAATTATTCAGTGAAGGGAGAGTCGGTAACTAATGGAGAAGCTGTGAGAAAAATAATGGTAGTAGTTGTACTTATTCTTCGTCATGGACATCTGATGGAGGGATTATTGTCATTAATACAGTCTATTAGGGAGATATCGAATAAATGGTTTAGGTCTGGAGTACAGTGAGATTTATTTAGTGCAATTAAGTCTCATTAAATGGTAATTAAATTATTTCATAAGATGATTAATTTAACCCATTTGAAACTAGATTTAAATTGTCCCTAAGGTCCCTGCACAAGCCTCTGTATTTATTGCCATTAGAAAAATATTAAAAAAATTTATGAGATGAATTATTTATCCATGAGAAGGGCAAATTAATTTTATCAAACATTATTAATAAGATGAATAAGAATTGAAAATAAAAAAATAAAATAATTTAGGAAAATTGAAATTCATGAGACGAATTTTTACAGGTGCAAAAAAATAAAAATAAAAATAAAAATAGAAACATAACAGCCCTGATCGCAATCCGCGTACACGCTGATGAACCAACCAGCACGCGACACGTGTCGCGCACTGGGGATGACAACAGGTGGATACGCGCCTTAAGGCCGACCACGCAGTGACAGGGCTAATATGCTTCTTGTACTGTTTCGAAACGCGGCATTTATTGCAGGTTTTTATACAACAAGGTGCGTTTTGCTTGTTAACATCGAACTCCATATCGAATTTTTAGCTTATTTTTGTTCTAGTAGCCTACTATAAATAGAGGTACATATTCCAAGGGTTTGACATTCAATTGAAATAAATATTTTTGGGTGTCTAAAATTGTTTTGGAGACCTAGTTAGAGAGAAAAATTTCCGTTGAAAATTTTCTTTCTTCAGATTAATATTTTTCGGAGCCTACCCTCCGGACAGTTTGAGGTCATTGTATAGACGATAGCGGGGTCACGAAGTGTGACTCTCCGACGTGGGGCTTAGGTAGAGAGAAAAGTCTCCTACTCTAAGTGCTCTAGTAGGTGCCTGTATTTGTGACCATAGTTAAAAACTGTGAACCCAATAGTCAGCATTAGAGTTTACTTTTCTAGCAAAAAGTTGCCTTTTTCCCAACAATATGTCCTTACTGCAAAGCCCCAAAGTTTCAATGCGCTCGTTAAAAAAGCTTGCAATGTTGAGAGGCAAATTGCTCGATAGAAGATTGTTGCTCATAAGATCCTTACCGCGGTTGAAGAGAAAGGAGAAAATAAAAAGTCAGTAAAAAGGGGTGAAGCTATGGCCACATTTATCAATGCAACTAAGAAAGACAACAACGCTGGGTACATGAAAAGTAATAAAGGCAAAGGGAAGTAGGTTCAGAGGCTCACTTTCAGGGAGCGAAAGGAGAAGAAGTACCCCTTCGACAATGGCAATGTTCGGGGCATTTTGGATGAGTTGATAACCGCAAAAGCAATTACCCACTAGGAGAGTATTCAGAAAGGACGTCGCTTAAAACTCTAACCCACCAGGTGTAAAGATTCAAGGGAAAATCCCTTCCAAGAAGAAGAACAAGAAGAAAAACAAAAAAAAGAAATCCAAATATTCCAAGAAAGTAGAAGTGACTTCAGATGAGGAGTATGTTCCCCCTACTAGAGTCCCTATGACTTTAAAGGACTACTTCCCGAACAAGTTTTTTGGAGAAGGTTCCTCGAGTGATGAAAATGAGGAACAAGAATGGACAACTTCTTGTTACATGGTGTCTTTTGAGGAAAAAGAGGAGGTCGAGGAGGAAAACTTAGAAGTTGATCAAATCACTCCTCGTTACGGCCTTCAATTGTCAGCACCAAGGCCAAATGAAAAGAACAAAGGGCATTACCTCATGTTGAGGGACAACCAAATGGGTAGTCGGAGTGCGCCTACCTACAAATGAGAAGGCACTACCCGTGAATGATCCCCTCATTCCACTCCCTCCAATTGTAAGACAAGTGCTGTACCATGAAAGAGTTCGATATGATGTTCTTACTCATTTAAAACTAATTCCTATTCAATTGGGTATTTATGATGCGCTCCAGATATGATGTTGTTACTCATTTAAAAATCAAATTTGGTAATCCTGATGTTCTGTTTTTTTTAAGAACCGCATTAACCTGATCCCTACAAGGATACATAGGAAACCCGAAATAAATAATCGGGCATGGATACAAATATTTAAAAAATCAAATGTGAAAACTCGATTCTCTATTCTTAGAACTACATTGACTTGATCCCATAAAGGGTACGTTGGAAACCCGAGATTGAATAATAGGTGCGATAGCAATTAGAAAAAATATAAATCAAACATGAAATGTTGGACTCAAATGGTTTGACCAAAGACAACCTAAAATTATGATTGATTTGACAAGGGTACAAAATGACATAAAAAGAACATGAGCTCGAAGTTCAAATGAAAATAGAAAAAGGAGGAAATATAAATGTGTTGAACTACAAACGGCTTGATCCCTTAAAAAGAGTACGTAGGCAACCAACTTTAGATGCAGCCCAAATGATTAACAAAATAAGTTCTTTTTTCTCCCATGCGATTAATATTATGTCAACATCCTAATTAGTTGACTCAATTCGATTTGACTCAGGCAATGTAAACCTAATGACTTCTATGTCCAACACAAGCAAAATGATTTCTATCTCCGATCCAAATTAAAATAGCTTTTTGTCCGGCTAAATCCAAAGCAACTTCCATGGTAAACCAAAATCCAAAAAGACTTCCATGTCAAACCAAATTCCAAAAATGGGCGACTTACATGTCAAACTGAAATCTGAAATTAAATTTCATTTTATACCCAAATCCAAATCTATATCCACATTGAGCTCAAATTCAAAATAACCCAAACTTCAAATCGACTTACATATCGTATTTAAATCTAAATGGACATTTACGTCGTACTTAATGTCACCCTAACTTCTTTGTAAAATTCAATTCTATTTCAAGCCTAAACAAAATTCACTTCCATGTCCTGCTTAAATCCAAAATTGACTTTTATCATATCCATAATCAACAAGGCTTCCATGCAAAACCAAATTTAAACTCAAAACCAAATTCCTAAGCCAGGTTGACTTTTATGTCAAGTTCAAATTCAGAGTAAATCCCACATCAATTTCAAGTCCTAAATGCCAAGCCTAAGCCAAAATATCTTCCAAATTGAACTCAAATTCCAATCCAAATGAATTCCAAGTCAAAACCCGATCTAAAATGACTTCCTGGTCAAACCAAAACTCGAGACCACTTTCAAGTCAAACAAACAAAGATTGCTTCTAGACCAAACCTAAATCCAAATTTACTTCCCATTCAAATTTAAATCCAAATTACTTTCCAACCAACCCAAAATCCAAATTTTCAAATCAAGTCCAGATTTCCAGGCCAAATCTACACCAAGGCAAAATCTAGTCCAACATGATTTCCAAGATGAACCTAAACCCAAGTGAAACTCCAATCCAAATGAATTATGAGTCAAACCCCGATCTATAATGACCTCTCGGTCAAATTGAAATTCGAGACTCCTCTCACGTGAAACCAAACCTAAAATCCAAATGGCTTCCAAGTCAAATCTAAACCTAAATCAAATCATGATCAAACGTGACTTCTAATTCAAACCTAAACTTAAATCCAAACCAAAACAATTCTCTAGCATGACTTCCAAGTCAAGCCTAAACTTAAAACCAAACTCCAGTCCCATAAAAGACTTCCGAGTCAAGCCTAATCCAAATTACTTTTCGAGTCAAACCTAAGTACAAATGACTCCTAAGTAGGGGTATAAATGATCCGAGCCGCTCGTGGGCAGCTCGTATAAAACTCGACTCGAACTCGGATTAACCAAGTTCAAGTTCGAGTATCAAAAGATACTCCATTAATAAACAAGTACGTGTCAAATACTGAGCTACTCGGCTTGATAGTCGATTAAATACTTGACTCCATACTCGACTCCATACTCAATTAAATACTCAACTCGATACTTGAATTGGTACACGACTCGATACTCAACTCGTGTAAAGTAGTTCTAGTGTATTATTTTCTTTTGGAATGGATGAATTGTGACATTAATAGTAGAATGAAAGAAGGAAGATTGAATTTCTTGTAAAAGATGACATGTTACCTTTGTGGTGGAGTGAAAGAACTTGTATTTGGTTTGCTTGTATTTTTTGAAACATAGCTCATATTTGCAATTAATATATCGGTGATTTATGTTTGTATATATTAAAATAGAGTGTTGACAATATCTGAGTATCCAAATTGAGTATAACTAATGTTCCAGTGTATGGAATAATATTATAAATGAGCTAATTTGTTGAACATTTATATGCACAATAAACGAGTACTCGAATAGTTAATCAAGTTCGAGTTCGAGCAAAATTAACTAATCGAATTGAGTATGGGTACGAGTTTGAGTAATCGAGTAGTTAATAGAGTTCGAGTCGAGTACTGAGATACTAGGATCGGCCCGGCCCGGCTCGGCTCGGCTCGGCTCGGCTTGTCTCGGTTTAACCCTTACTCCTAAGTCATGAGTAGACCCAAATAACCTTCAAGTTGAACACAAATACAAGTAAACCCAAAACGTCTCGGGTAGAGTGACATCGAACTATCATCTAGTCACCTATTCAATTGACTAAGACATTAAAATATCATCCGTCAAAATGAAAGGGCACTGTCTTGAGGGAGATATAATTAAGGTTGTATATCACCATGAATTGGGTCGTTTTCTAAATTTATAAAACACATGTACACCTCGTATAGCCAATAGCCTCGACCATGTCATGTGTACAGAAAATGACGTGTTTGCAGCGGATAGTGACCACACATGATGGGTGGCCCCCTTTATGGTTGAGAGTAAAGGAATAATAAAATTCCCTCACCAATGAGGGAAAAATAGGGTCCATCAAATCTCTACCAAAGAGGTAGGCGAGACCCAGATCCTGACAAAACATAATGGCCTAGGAGCCATAAGGTTCTCTCTTTAAATCATCACTAAATGCCGTTTCACCAATTATCAGTGCTGCTCGGATGCGCACGTTAAGTTCCGGAGCTTCGGAGCTACTACCATCCCTACAGCGACTCTTCTGGGTAAGAGGCATGACCTAAAAAAGCATTAGCAAATCAACACAAAGAGAAGGATAAGATTCTAAAATACTAATAAACAAAATAAGTAAATACAAAAACTCATGTAAAGAAATGTAAATTTAATAAACTAAACTTAAAATACAAAGAAAAATTTGAGAAAGTAAACTTAGACCTACAGCTAAAAGTTAAACAAAGTGAAAATTCGAATGAAACCAAAATGAAGAAGACTCAATAAAGAAATTATAAACCGAAGTCAAAAGAAAGTAAAAAAAAAAAAAATATCAGCCGATTAAACCCAAAGCACGCACAACGTAAGTGAAAATAGAAGTAAAAACCCAAAGATAAGCAAATGTTATCAAATTCCGCATTTGCTCACACAACAACCTCAAACAACCATTAATTCAGCAAACAAAGACATGAAAGGTCTAGATTCGGTTACTTTAACCCCTATCTGAACATGATCATGAACAAAGGCATACAAAAATTACAAGTTCAAGGAAACCCTAACTTTGTTCATAACGAGGACATGAATCATGAATATTCAAACATAGCAAATCAAGAATACATGAAAAATCCCAAAACATGCTCTCTCTAAAGCTGAACAAGGAAAAAAAAAAGTTTAAAATAAAGGGAAGAGCACATACCTTGAAGAGAGTGAAAGTAAGAGTTGAGAGAGTGGTGGTGACGACACCGATGGTGGCGAGGCAGCCGGTCGTGGGTCGTGGGCAGGGCTGGGAGAGCTAGGCTTAGGGTTTGGCAAAGTGGGGAAGAAAGTGGGGTGAAAAGAGGGAATCGGGGGGCCTTTAGCCCAATATGAATTTCAATATGCTATTCATCATATATTTCGATAGAATAGATCATATGAAACTTTCAATTAGTGTAGGTGTGTTAAAGGAATTTAAGTCTTGATGATGCCACTGTTATTTAGATAAGAATTATACTGTGGCGAATTTCATATCCTTTAAACCGATAAGTCATACATATTAAATGAGGACGTAAGTAGATAATTGGGATGAGATTACGACGATGTGCGTGTTGCACCCGGACAGTCGTTGAGCATCACATGTGAATCACTGAGATAGAACCATGGTGATGAATACTGCACCTATTATGGATGATTGCACCAGGGTGGACCATGGTGATAGATATTATACCTGTTGCATTTGATTGCACCAGGGCTAACCATAGTGGTAGGTATTGCACCCGTTGCAAGGGATTGCACTAGGCCGGAACATGGTGGTAGGTATTGCTCCAGTTGTGGGTGGCTGCACCAAGGCGGACCATGGTGGTAGGTATTGCACCCGTTGTGGGTGATTGCATCAAGGCAGACCATGGGGATAGGTAATTCACCCATTATAGGCGATTATACTAGGGCCGACCATGGTGATAAGTATGCACTTGGGTAGCCGTTAAGCGCCATGTACAAAATATGTGGATAAAGTCAAGGTAGCAAGCATAATCTGGATAATAAACTAAACCAAATGGGTTAGTATGCCTATTTAATGATGAGTATATCGAGGACATATGTTAAAGCAAAAACAAGTTGTTGTAAATAACATACTTTGAAGATTCTAAATTGCATGCCAAATAAGAAGCATGATAAATCAAATCGGTGATGCTCCTTCCTTTAAGGATATCCACAACCAATATTATTTTGTCCTTGATGTTTCTTTTATGAACCGATGAGCTTGATATGACTCATATTGAGTGGTTGCAAGTAAACTATGAGAACCTTGCCAATGCTAGGATACGAGTACCTATGAGTAAGGTGTGACATAATAATGATGAGCCTTAGATTGTTTATTACCATAATACTAATACAAGTAACTATAGATTGTTGACAAAAAGCATCTAGAGATGCAATCGACATGGCATAAACTTTCGTCGATACATATCATTCTTGTTATTCTAGTCTTAAGGTGCAAATTAGATTTGAGGAATCAGTGGTCCTTCGTTACACATCTCCTTGAAGATAGCAACCAGTGCTAGATTGAGCATTGTATGAAAGGAGGTCCCAACTATTTGTAAGAAAGTTCAAGGCTATCTCGAATTAGGTTATTGACCAATAGTGGTACCCAACAACAACAAACCTAATGCCTCTAGGGCTCCTACCTACGCTGGGTCGGGGGGAGGGAATGTAAGTAGCCTTACCCCTTAGGCTGCTACTCTAAAGGGAGGCTACGTTTGAGGACCCCCAACTTTCGAAGCATACAACATGAAAGTATGGAAGCATACAAGAAAAAACCTAGCACATGACAAGCATAACAAAAGCACAAAGCAACTATAAAGCAAATAATAGGCAAACAGGCAAATAAAAATAAAACAGCAGTTAGCCATATCAAATACACCAAAGAGGCAGTCATATAGGCCTAGGAACCCTAGTCTTAGCCAAAATATACTCCTTTATTCTAAACCGCTACATCGGCTACCCCTGTGCTAGCCCTCCAATGAGCTTTATCTAAAGTCATCTCCTCTGGTGAGTTTAGGGGGTGAGTTGTATCGGATCGTCTCCAATCATCTCTTCTTCGGCCTGCCTCTCTCTCTCTCTTGCTGAGCATAGTATGGAGTTGTTTGCATCTCCTGACCGGAGCAGTGGTGGGTCTCCTCTTAACTTGCCTGAACCCCTTTAAACATTGCTCCCCTCAATAGTGGTACCCAAGTAACAAAAAGTTAATTAAAGTGTGGATTGCTCTAGTGCGATAACAGCTGTGGTCCATGTTGGACTTTCCTATTAGAAATGTTTAATCGAGTTGCAATAAGCAACTAAAATCTCCTAACTGTTGTTTGATCTTTGACTTAGGATGGGTAACAAAGTCTCCAAGTCCAGAAAAGGTTTGTAACCTATGAATGTTGTTTATTCTTCAGCCCCTAACCCGCAAAAGAATTTCCAATTCGTTGGCAACATTTTGTTTCAATTTGATGCGAGATTCCCTAGTTTGGAAGTAATTTCCTTGTCGTTAATGAAGGGAATGTAACTCTTGACTGGGACAAAGTCCCCTAGTCCTTGAATGATTTAGACCACTGAAATAAGGAAATCCAGGCTTTGAAAAGGGATGAAGTCCTCCTATCGTAAAATGATTTATACACCATTGGGATAAAGAAATTTAGGCTGTGAATAGGGAGGAAATTGCTTAACCTTGAAATGATTTATGCACCACTGTGATAAAGAAATTCATGTTGTGAACAAGGATGAAGTCCCCCAGCCTTAAAATGATTTACGCACCACTGAGATAAAGAAATTTAGACTGTGAATAGGGACAAAGTTTCCTAGCCTTAAATGATTTACACACCATTGGGATAAAGAAATTAAGGCTATGAATAGGAATAAAGTCCCACAGCCTTAAAATGATTTATACACCACCATGGAAAGGGAATCACAAATTAAGGCAAAGTCTTTCAGCTCCCACCATTGTTGAAATGATTTTTAACTCGAATGCATTGTCGATTTTTTTATCTCACTTGACTTAGCTAAGCTAAATAATATCTCCTCAAAAAGGTACTTATCATATAACGATGCCGGATCTCGAGGGATGGTTATATCGCGCAACTTATCAAATAGGTCAGGTATGGTGAGATTCTGTCATTTTATTAAATAATACTCGCTAGCGCTTTGTACGAAAATAATGGGAATGTCGGCAGATGAAGGGTAGCCTCATTTCGACGGGCAATAAAGACGCTTTGTGTTCCCATTTGATGAATGGTTTGCTTTGAGATTTCCTTAAAGGTGTATAGAATGTAAAAATTAGAATTTTGTAGAGTAATTGGAGTAGTCCTGGATGGAAGGAGACAATTGACATGCTTTGCAAGTTTCAAGGGAGTTATGTGCTATTTTATGTGCCCAAACAAAGTCCTCAGAATGAATCATGTAATTTAGACGTCTTGTTATAAACATTTTTATCCCTTTAGAACTCAGCTCTTATATGTGCTTTTTGATTTTCACTTGTGTCTTGTTGTTAGATTATGTGCGGTTTGTGTTTCAAAATCACTACGAGCATGGTCGATGACTTCGTTCCTTTAGTACCCTAAATTTAGAATTGTCGTGTCTAATTGTTTATTTGACAATTTATGGGTGAGGATCTAGCAAAACATAGTTTAGTTGAACTAAAATCATAGGAAGAGTGTGTTGAAGTACAATTTGTCTAGACTAGAAATCATAGCAAAGGTTGATTTAACTAAAAATCCATCAAAACGGAATTGTGACGAAGATTAATTCCCTCGGATGTTGACTGGATAGAGATTGACTCAATCAGGATTGGAGTAGATTGAAATTCCCGCAATTAGTGATTCAAATGAACTAATGATGCAACAATAATTAATTTAATCAGAATTTGATTTAATAAGAAAGTTGAACAAGAATTATAAAAAATTGGCTTAACTAGAGTTGACTTCAAGTAGGATCATGACGACAATTGATCCAATTAATGGTTCAATTTGAATGAGAATTGCAACAAATCAAGATTGGATTAAACCAAGATTGTAATGAAAACTGAAGCATTTATGGTTGATTTGAACAACAATTGTAACAAAAAGTGGCCCAGCTAGGGTTAAAATGATTGAGATTGTAACAAAAATTGACTGACTTAGGGTTAAATTGAACAAAGATTGTAACAAAATTGGTTCAATTAGGATTGAATTAAACTAGGATTGTGACGATAATTGATCTGCTTAGGGTTGAAGCAAATTGAGATGGTAACGAAAATTGACCCATTTTGGGTTGAAGTAAACAGAGATTATAACGAAACTTGACCCATTTATGATTAAAGTCAACTGAGATTGTATTAAAATTAACCCCTTAGGATTGAATTAAACTAAGATTGTAGCAAACAGTTACCTATTCAGGTTTGAAGGAGAGAAAAAGGGTCTGACCAT
Organism: Simmondsia chinensis; assembly: GCA_018398585.1. Classification (NCBI taxonomy): domain Eukaryota; kingdom Viridiplantae; phylum Streptophyta; class Magnoliopsida; order Caryophyllales; family Simmondsiaceae; genus Simmondsia; species Simmondsia chinensis. The sequence goes on from JAGTTD010000001.1 coordinate 10,745,310, forward strand.
AGTGCGTGGTGTAAGACAAAGCATCATGCATGGTAAACGCAGCATCAAAGTGGTGGTAGGAGTTGACGGTGATTACATTGGATGGTGGTGGTCGCATTTTAGGCAGATAACGCTGGTTTAGGGATGACGCCGAGCAGGGCATTCACCAGATTGCGTAAAACATAGTGTAGGGAATTTGCCATGTTGTGTAATACGTTGGGTTACGAAATTCATCGGGTTGAGGAGTTCACTGGGTTGTGTAAAACATCGGATCGGGAATTCGCCACGTTGTGTAGTACGCTGGGTTGCGGAATTCACCAAGTTGAGGAATTCATTGGGTTGTGTAAAACACCGAGAAGGGAATTCACTGTAAAACACTGGATAGGGAATTCGCCGGATTGTATAACTTGACCTTGTGAATTAAAACTGGCATAACTTTTAATCCGTGAAGAGTTATGGATTGAATTACCTATCAAAACGAAGCACTTGAAAAGTTCTATGTAACTATGATTATATTTGAAATTTTTTATCAAAGAGAACATAAAAAAATATATATGTACATGAAAAGATGAAGTGGGCATTTTTTTGTCTATAGTAGTTATGTAACTTTGTCCCTGTAATTTAAAATGGGTATAACTTTTAAACCGTGAAGAGTTATGAATCAAATACCTATAAAAAAAAAGTCTTGAAGAGATCTATGTAGCTATCATGAGTTTTAATGTTTTTGATCAAAGAAAACCCAAAAAAGAGGTGAAAAGAAGAAGTGGGCATTTTCGCATGTAGCAGTTGTATAACTTGTTCTAGTGACTTGAAACGGGGCATAACTTTTAATCCGTGAAGTTTTTATAGATCGACTTACCTATCAAAAATGAAGGTCATGAAGAGACCTACATAACTATCATGATTTTTAAAGTTTTTGATCAAAGCAGACATAAAAAATAGGTCAAAAGACGAAGTGGGCATTGTTCGCATGTAGTAGTTATAGAACTTGGCCCTTTAATTTGAAACAGGCGTAACTTTTAATTCGTTTAGGGCTACAAATCGAACTACCTACAAAATGAAGCTTTTGAAGATTTCTCTGCAAGTATGATCATTTTCAAAGTTTTTGATCAAAGCAAACACCACCCCCGCCGCCCCCCCCCCCCCCCCCCCCCCCCCCCCAAAAAAAAAGTGGTGACAACAAGAGGTGGCCATTTTTCGCATGTGGTAGTTATATAACTTGGCCCTTTGACTTAAAATGGGCATAACCTTTAAGCCATGTAGGATTACGGATTGAATTACCTATCAAAACGAAGCTCTTGAAGATTTATATGTAGCTATGATGATTTTTAAAGTTTTTTTATCGAAGAAAACATAAAAAGGAGGTGATAAGAAGAAGTGGGCGTTTTCTACATGTAGTAGTTATATAACTTGGCCCTCTGACTGAAAACGGGCATAACTTTTAATCCTTGTAGGGTTATAGATCGAGTTACCTGCCAAAATGAAGCTTTTAAAGATTTCTATATAACTATGATAATTTTTAAAGTTTCTTATCAAAGAAAACATAAAAAAAGGGTGAAAAGATGAAGTGGCCATTTTTCGCTTGTACTAGTTATATAACTTGGCCCTTTGACTTAAAAAAGGTGCAACATATAATCCGTGTTGGGTTACGTATCGAATTTCCTTCCAAAACATAATTTTTTGACGATTTCTATGCAACTATGATAATTTTTAAAGTTTTTGATCAAAGCAAACATAAAAAAGAGGTGAACTGAAGAAGTGGGCAAATTCCGAGCAATGTGGTAATATAACTTACCTTGTAACTTAAAACAAGCAAAATTTGTAATCCGTGAAGAGTCACAGATTAAGTTATATATCAAAACGAAGTTCTTGAAGAGTTCTATGTGCCCATGATATGTTTTTAAGTTTTTGATCAAAAAAATATGAAAAAAAAGGTGAAAGGTTTAAGTGGGCAAATTCCTTGCGAAGTAGTTATATAAATTACCTTGTAACTTAAAACAAGCATGACGTTTGATCCAAGAAGAGTTACACATTCCGTTACATATCAAAATGAATCTCTTGAAGAGTTCTATATAACTATGATACGTTTTTAAGTTTTTGGTCAAAGATAATATGAAAAAGAGGTGAAAAGATGAAGTGGGCGAATTTCGAGCGAAGTGGTAATATAACTTACCTTGTAAATTAGAACAAGTCTAACTTTTAATCGTGAAGAGTTATAGATTGAGTTACATATCAAAAGGAAGTTCTTGAGGAGTTCAAGGTAAATATAATGAGTTTTTAAATTTTTGATTAATTAAAATATGAAAAAGAGGTGCAAAGATGAAGTGGGGGAATTCCGAGCAAAATGGTTATGAAACTTACCTTGTAATTTAAACAAGCATAAATTTAATGCATAAAAAGTTACGCATTTAGTTAAACATCAAAATGAAACTCTTGTGGAGTTATATATAACTATGGTGAGTTTTAAGTTTTTGATCAAAGACAATATGAAAAAGACGTGAAAAGATAAAAGGGGTGAATTCCAAGCGAAGTGGTAATATAACTTACCTTGTAAAATAAAACAAGCATAACTTTTAATCCGTAAAGAGTTACAGATTAAATTATCAATCAAAATGAAACTCTTGAAGAATTCTATATTACTATAATGAGTTTTAAATTTTTTTTATCAACGAAAACATGAAAAAGGGGTGAAATGATCAAGTGACCGAACTTCGAGCAAAGTGGTAATATAACTTACCTTGTAACTTAAAACATGCATAACATTTAATCCGTGAATAGTTACGGATTACGTTATATATCAAAATGAAGCTGTTGAAGAGTTCTATCTAATGATGAAGAGTTTTTAATGCTTTTGATCAAATAAAATAAGAAAAAGAGGTTAAAATATGTAGTGGACAAATTCTGAGCAAAGTGATAATATAACTTACCTTGTAATTTAAAACAGGCATAACTTTTATTTCGTGAAGAGTTACGGATCGAGTTAAAATGAAGCTCTTAAAGATTTCAATGAAAATATGCTGATTTTATGAATTTTTGATCTAAGAAAAGTTATGAAATAAGTGAACATTTTATATAATAATACTTGACGTACTCAAGCATACCTCTTTGTGTGTATGAACTTTGCCTGAGTAGGCTCGTTCTTATAGGAAAAATACTGACCAAAACAAAATGATGAAAACTAGCTCATCTTACATTAAAAATGTTTGAATCTTACAAAAAACACAAAGCCAAGCATGAGCTTATAATCCTTCCAACAGACGGTGCCAAAATGTTTGTGATGAATTTTGTCAGTGTGTTTATTTATCATATTTGAGTTAGGTTTGAGGTGGAGTTTGTAAGGGTGCACTGAACTCAAGCACTAGCTACACATCTAACTTGATCTTTTCTTAAGATGAATAGAAGGCTTGAATGATTATTGATCCATAAAGGAGATTGTGGAAAAAGGAAGTGTGAATGAGGCAAGGAAGTCTTCTCATACTTTTTCTCTCTTTTGCTCCTGTATGCATAGAAGAAAAGGGGAGTGGATGAGTATGACTAAAAGGATAAGCATGTTTGACTCTATCCCTCAGTTATTTGTGTATAATTAGGCGTTATGTAGGCATATTTTTCATCCGTGGGCATTTTTATGTGATGCTTTGTATAAATAGGCACTTTATTGGAGGTATTGTACAAGTGGCTATTTTATACAAGTGGGTGAATTTCAAGTAGGTGAATTGTAAGCAGGCCAATTGTACAAGTGGGCATTACATACATTTTAGAGATATCATTACAAACAATTATTATTTGAATAGTTGCCTGTATAACCTATTTGTCCATCTGGCAAGCTGCTCAATTATAAGCTACCAATAAAGCCTACTCAATCAAAGTTAACCAAAGAAGCTCCTCAATATTTTTGAACATAAAATGGATTTGTTTGAGTATTTCAAGTATGGTTACATCCCTTTACCTCTTTTAAGCACATCTTTGAACAAACAAAGAGATCTGCTTGAGTAAATCAAGTTTTATGACATCCTTTTTATCAGTTTTAAGCATATCCATGAATATATAAACGGATTGTGTAAGTAAAATCATGCATTGCTTTTACCTCTTTTAGGCATATCCTTGAATATACAAAGAAATTTGCTTAGGTAAAATCAAGTGTTGTTATATGATTTTTACATATTGTTTATCTTTTCTTTGGTAGCAAACACAAGAACGCATTATGATAACGTATAACTCTTTAGGAGCTTCATTTTGATAGGTGATTTAATTCATAACTCTTTACGAATTGAAAGTTATGCCTATTATAAGTCACAAGGCCAAGTTAAATAACCACCATACGGGTACAATGTTTAGCTCGTCTTTTATATATTATATTTGATCAAAAATATAAGAAACCGTCATAGGTGCTTTAAAACCTTCAACAGCTTCATTTTGATAGATTATTCAATCTATAACTCTTCATGGATTGAAAGTTATGCCCGTTTTACATTGTAGGGCCAAGTTATATAGACACCAAGTGGGTAAAACCTCCACCTTATCTTCTATATCTTTTTCTTTTATCAAAAATTTAAAAAATAATCATAGTTACATGAAACTCTTTAAGATTTTTATTTTGATAGGTAATTCAATCTGTAACTCTTCACAGAATAAATGTCATGTTCCTTTTAAGTCACAGGATTAAATTATATGACAACCAACAACCACCACATTGGAAACCTGCTTGCCTCGTCTTTTTTTATCTTTTCTTTGGTCAAAAATATGAGAAACTATTATGGTTGAGAAGAGGTCTTCAAGAGCTTCGTTTTGATATGTGACTCACTTTATAACCCTATACACACAAAAGAGTTATGTACGTTTAAAGTTACAGGATATTTATACACTTTAAACACCTAGTTTGACCACCACAAGCAACTTTGACCACCATTAACACCATCACCTGCCAACCACCACCAACATCACACACCTCGACCACCACTAGAAACTCACCTCTACCACCACCGGCACCGGCGTCATACACTACCTGCGGCTTCACACTACCCGCCGCATAGTACCACCCGTCGTGTCACTCTACTGGTCATCATATGCTACCTGTCATGTCACACTACCGGCCGCGTTGTACAACCCACTGTCACATGCTACCTGCTATCATACGCTACCCGACATCCCGCTACTCGTCAGAGTCATTCTCACTCATGGGCATCATTCTCACTCGCCTACCACAACCGCCCCTGTCGTTTCTTACACCAACATTGCCACGACCCTTAGCTTGCCACAGGAACTCCTTCATGACACTTCGTCTACCACATGACAACCACCCATTCGCGCACCACCGTCACCGTTTCTGTTGAGACTCCACATATGAGCCTAATATTAGAATCCCGCATTGGACTTGTGAGAGAGAAAAGACTATCTTATACGTCTAGTGAGTTACTCCGCTTATTGCCAATTGGTTTTAGGATGGAATCTCACTTAGGCTTATATGTGGATTTCATATATTCCAACTCCGTGGGTCGGGCCAAAAAAAGGCCCGGTGAAATTTAACATGGCATCAGAGCGGGTTGATAATCCCGATGTCTTGTTTGTCGTACCGTGTCCTCGTAAAGAGTGGTGCATTTGAATTTGTTGCTTTCATCGTAGACTCACATGTGAGGAGGGATGTTAAGACTTCACATGTGAGCGTAGTATTAGAATCCCGCATTCGAGTTGTGAGAGAGAAGAGATTATCTTATAAGTCGAGTGGGTTACTCCACCTCACTTAGGCTTATATATGGATCTCATGTGTTCCAACTCTGTGGGTCGGACTTACAAAAGGCCCGGTGAAATTTAATAGTTCCAACCACCTCTGTGCACAACAACGACAACTGTTGTTCCGACCACCTTCACCTACGACGACTATAACTACCACCATCATCTTCTTCAACCACCACTGCACACCACCAGTAGCCCCGTATGCACCATCAGTTCTCACTGCCGCCTCTATGCGCGCCGACCACAGTCGTGCTAGGTGGCCTACCACCAGCAATTCTTTCTCTTCCAATTGGGCCAATTTTCATTTCGATATTAGTTTAATTCAACCTAAATTAGATCAATTTTCATTACAATCTCTATTAAATTAAATCTTAATTAGTTCAATCACCATTACAATCTCAATTCCATTCAACCTCAACCGCGTCAATTTTCGTTACAATATCTACTCAATTAAACCCTATTAGTTCAATTTTCATTACAATCTTAATTCCATTCAACCTCAATTGGGTCAATTTTCGTTACAATATCTACTCAATTAAACCCTCATCAGTTCAATCTTCATTACGATCTCAATTCCATTCAGCCCTAATTGGGTCAATTTTCATTACAATATTAGTTTAATTCAACCCTAAGTGCGTCAATTTTCACTAGAATTTTAGTTTAATTTAATCCTAAGTGGGTCAATTTTCATTACAATCTTATTTTAATTCGACCCTAAATGAGCCAATTTTCATTACAACTTTTATTCAATCGAACTCTAAATGGTTTAGCTTTTGTTACAATTTTAGTTTAGTTCAGTCTTAATTGGATCAATTTTCATTATAATATCTATTTACTTCAACCGTAAGTGGGTCAATTTTCGTTACAATCTCAGTCTAATTTAAGCCTAAATGAGTCAATTTAAGTTAAAATATTTATTCAATCGAACTCTAAATGGCTTAGCTTCCATTACAATCTTAGTTTAGTTGAACTCTAATTAGGTCAATTTTCATTCCAATCTCAATTTATTTCAATCCTAATAAGGTCAATTTTTGCTACATTCTTAGTTTAATTCAACCCAAAATGGATCAATTTTAATTAACGTCTCAATTCCATTGAACCCTAATTGGGTCAATTTTCATTACAATCTTAGTTTAATTCAAACCTGATTGGGTCAATTTCATTATAATCTCGGTTTTGTTCAACTCCGATTGAACTAATTTTCATCACAATCTTGTTTAATTCAACCCTAATTGGGTCAACTTTCATTACAATATTAAAGTCAATTCAACCCTAATTGGGTCCCATTTCCATTACAATCTCGGTTTAATTCGATCCCGATTGAGCTAATTTTAGTTACAATTTGAATTTAGTTCACCCTTAATCAAACCAACTTTCGTTACGAACTTAATTCCATTCCACCTTGATGTGGTCTATTTTCAACCCTGACTGAACTTATTTTCATTACAATCTCCGTTTAGGTCAACTCTAAATGGACAAACTTTTTTTTACAGTCTCAGTCTGGTTCAAATCTTAGTTTACCTCCAATCCTGATCACATCATTTTTTGTTACATTTGGTATTTGATTAAACCATAAGGTGACAGATTTTTGTCATAATCCTAGTTCTGCAAAACCTTGCTTTAGTGAACCTTTTTTACAGTATGTAATATATGTTTAAATAACTAAAGTAACGTAAGCCCGATATAGCTTATTCCCAGAATGTGTCACAACCAAAAAGCCTTGTATTATTTAAATCATATTCTCAGGGCTTGACTATAAACGCCTTGCAATTATAAAGTGTTGCAGTCATTCATAGATGGTTTTCTTAGCTAGTTGAACAAATTCTCGCTACAGTTCTTACTTAATTTAATTAAATCGATAATTGTTACAATGCCAATTTAACCATTTTTTGCATAAGTTCTACCAAGGAATTAATCTTTGCAATAATTCCACTCTTATGGATTCCCGCTTCAATCAACTTTTGCCTACAATTCTACTCTAATCATATTTTGTTTCAAACAAACTCTTCCTACAACTTCCAATTTAACTAAACCATAACTAAATCAATTTTTTGTTATAGTTTGTCTTTTGAAATCTTCAAGTGCAAATTTAGTTTTGTAACCTCTTACACGGCTGCAATTAGAAAAGTAGAAAACGGCTTAGTTTTTTCAAATTGTAAGTATTAGGACTTTAATCTTGGTATGGAATTTTTAATTGGACTAGATTCAAAATTTTGAGATAATAAGAAGTAAATCAAGGTTGAGGTTTTAAAATTTTAATCTAAGCAATTGCAAATAGAGATTAATATAAGGAAGAGGAAATAATGAGGAAGAAGTTAAGTTAAAGATTTGTGGAACATCGTTAGCAACAAAGGTTTTCCACAAAATATTGCAGGAACCACGTATATTGGCAAGTGAATTTACAAAGGTTTTTATCAATTTGAGGAAGAAAGCCATGTGAGATTTGGATTTAATAACAAGTCTAAATATTCTGAGGGGATTATATAGAGAAAGATGATAGTCGTTGCATGTTGTTATCTTATACTACTTGTGTTAAAGATTCATGTTAAAGGAGTTTAGTTTGGATGAAAGGAAAATTCTATATAATGACCATGTTGTGAATTTCGGCATTGAGGGACAAAATCTCATCTAGATCAGGATACTTAGACTTCATAGACGCACCATACTACTAAGTAAGTAGGGATAGTTATATACTTCAGCTTTTGGCGGCTTATATGTTGGATGGATCTAGACGGGTTGGCATCACCAAGATGAGAAGCTTTGCAAGTTGGAGTAGGCAAGATGCCTGGTTTGGTGAGTTGGCCAGATACGTGGCAAGCATTAGAAGAGTTTTACATTAATTAGGAGACTTTAGCTAAAATTGGATTAGTTGATTTTATCATTGTATATTGTTAGTGTTTTATTCCAGGAAGATCACACCGATTACTAGTTGAGCACACAAATAGCTAATATCCGCCATTGATCTATGGGTAGGGATTTAATTTAAAATTTGTATTTATTTTACTAGTTTGAGTCCCGTTAGGAAAGCCCCTCGATGCATTTTAAAAGTCCAGTTAGGAAAGCTCCTTGATGCATTTTAAAAGTGTGTTTAAAACCCCCTATTCGCAAGCATACAAGATTGTCGTAGCTTAGTTGGGTATATTGGTATCATATCCATGAGGAATTGGCGTTACGTTGAATTCAAGTACTAATGACTGAGTTAACTGTGTTTTTCATTAATGGAGTCAGGAATTAACAAAACTAGAGTAATTAAAGCTGTGAAAAGGGTATCAATTTGATTGAGGTTAGTTTAGAGAATGAATTCAAAGCAGCTTAACTCGTATCCTGTCATTACATTTTACTTAGCACAATGATTTAAAGGACTTAGGCTACAAGCACTAAGCGTGGGTTAATATTTAAACTAGGGCTTTGGAAATTGAACTAGTTTAAAGGCATAACCTATTACATCATTCTACGTGTAGCATAGGTTATTTCATTAGCACTACTTCATTCCCTTATTGCTCCTAATTCAATATTAAACATGAACTAATACTTAAGTAAGGGCTTAAGGTAATGAACTACTATATAAAGCATTACATAAAATACCCACATATGAAAAAAAAAGGACAAAAGTCCCTAATTGGTCACAAAAGTGACCAAAAATTAACATTTTAGTCACTCAACTCAATTTTTGGAAGATTTAGTTACCGAACTCTTCAAAAAAGTTTCATTTAGTCACCCAAGTGATTTAAAATGAACAAGTTAGTCACCCAACTCAAACTTTGGAAGATTTGGTCACCCAATTCCTGATAAAAATCTCATTTATTCCCCAAATAGTTTAAAATTAATTAAATTCACTACTCAAGGAAAAAAATAACAAACTTAATCATATTTATGGATTATTTATTTCATTGATCCACAATTTTCTGACTTTATTAAAATTTATTTATTACTTTTTCCAAAATAATTGTTCCTCCTTTATTTTATAATCAAATTATTTTTTCGCTATTAAAATTACATAAAAATTAAAAGATAAGTAATTAATTTTGGCATAAAATAATACAAAAAATAAATTAAACCAAAATCACGTAAAATATATTACATATAATTATAATTGTAAAAAACTAAAAAGTAGAAATATCGACTCTAAGTTCAATGCTTAATTAAAATTCTCTCCCAAAAGGCAAAAATCAATTTCCCTCCAAAAATTCCCTCACAAATTCATTCTAAAAACAATTTTCCTCCAAACCAACCCCCCTCCAAAAAAGGTGGCCTTTAAATAATTTTTTTTGAGCAATTGCCATTTTTAATAATTTTAGTATAATATAGACTTATATTGCAATATATCTCATTCTTTGTTGATGATATTTTCTAAAAGGCACTTTTTTTTTTGGGCGGGGGGGGGGGGGGGGGGGGGGGGGGGGGGGGGAGGAGAGAGTTTTGGGAGAGAAATTGTTTTTAGAATGACTTTGAGATGAAAATTTGATTAAGTATTTAACTTAAAGTAAATATTTCTACTTTTTAGTTTTCTATAGTTATAACTATATGTAAATTATCTCGGGTCATTTTTAATTAATTTATTTTTTATGTTATTCTATGGCAAAATTGATTACTTATCTTATAATTTTTACGTAATATTAATAGCAAAACAATAGTTTGATTATAAAATAAAAGATGAAAAATTATTTTGGAAACGATAATGGACAAATTTTAATTAAGTTAGAAAATTATAGATCAATGAAATAAATAATTCATAAATATGATTAAGTTTGTTATTTTTACTTGAGTAGTAAATTTAATTAATTTTAAACTATTTGAGTGACTAAATGAGATTTTTATTAGGAGTTGAGTGATCAAATCTTCCAAAATTTGAGTTGAATGACTAACTTGTTCATTTTAAATTACCTGGGTGACTAAATAGAACTATTTTTAAAAGTTGGGTGACTAAATGGAACTCTTTTTAAGAGTTGTGTGACTCAATCTTCCAAAAATTGAGTTGAGTGACTAAAGGGTTAATTTTTGGTCACTTTAGTGACCAAATAGGGACTTTTGTCAAAAAATATGCATACATAATGCCTAATTCTACACAAGTAATTAGAGGATATAGTCAAACATGATCATCCATAAGTCATACTCATCCACTCCCCTTTTTTCTATAAAAAGAAGAGAAAGAGGCAGAAAAGGAAGGGAGAGAAGACTTCTTTGCGTCACTCACACTTCCTTCTTCAACAATCACTTCGCCGGAGCAATAATCGTTCAAGCCTTTTATTCATCCTAAGGAAATATCAAGTTGGACATGTAGCTAGAGCTTGAGTTCAGCTCATCCTTACAAAACCCACCACAAACCTCACTCAAATATGAAAAATAAGCACACTGGCCAAATTCATCCCAAACAGGCTTGTTCTTATCAGAAAAAAGGTAAAAGAGTCTGAAAAATGTTGAAAATTAACTCACCTAATATTAAAAAGATTTTAATCTTACAAGAAACACCAAGCGGGGCATGAGCTTATGATCCTTTCCGTAGATGGTGCCAAACTGTTTGCGATGATTCGGCTTGGTTTGCCTATTCATAGTATTTAACTTATGTTTGAAGTGGGGTTCATTAGGATGAGCTGAACTCAAGCTCTAGGTACGTGCACAGCTTGATATTTCCTGCACAATGAATAAAAGACTTGAACGAATATTGCTCCGGAGAGATCATTGTTGATGAGGGAGGCGTGTATTAGCCTCATATGGATAAACTTTGAACGAGGGGCATGAGAGGTGATGAAGATGATCCTTTTTACCCTTTCTTCCCTTTTATATCATCATCATCGTCTTCTTCATCAATCCATCATCATCAACTCATATTATCATCTGCAACTCCCTTGCTCCTCTCATTTTTCCTTCTCCTTTCCTTTATTCCCTCTCCTTTTTTTATAGTCTCCCTTCATGTCTATCCTCTCCCACCACATTTTACACTTTTCCCCATTTAGGAAGTGGGGTGGGTGTTTATATTTTCGCCATGTGTCATGCAGTGACACATGACGACCTCTGATGTAGTTGGTTTATTCGGTATTTTCAAATCCATTTTTCTAATTTAAGGTTAGTTTATTGTTACTTAATTTTTATACGGTAATCACCTGCTTATTATACTTATAGTATTGAGCATATAAGTACCATGCACTTAAGTATTAGGCATGTAAGTGCTGAGCGCGTAGGTGCTTGACGAGTAGATCGAAATAAGTATAACCTTCAATCATTAAGGTTTAAAATTGATGAATATAATAATTATCCATATAAATTACTTGTTTGTCTACAGTAGCAAGCTACCCCCTATATTATAAACAAGTGGATGTGGCTCGTTAGCGAAGACGCAGGTAAAGTCGTCCAATATAGACTGGGGTGTATACGAATTCTTTGGAACAATCGCAGGAGGTGATATTGATACCAAACAATGAAAAGAAGCTTGGTGATGCACAACGTAGAGCATAGAATGAAGCTGGCCATTCCCCTTCACTTACTATCTATTTCTTGTCGGCCACGATGACCGGGAGTCTAGTAGGGGTATCAATAGCATAATTCAACATTTTAGTCATATCCATCATCGAAACTATGTATACTGCCATTGTCTATCAGAATGCTAACAATTTGTTTCCCGCAATAACCTTGTACTCCCATCGTTGGGCATGTACAATTGTCTTCTAACGTGTGTATTTATATGCAAAGTTCCTGTTCTAGTTTGATTTCAACCTAAACTACGTCACTATCCTCAGCTTCTGTAGCAGTCAATGCACATTAACTCCTAACCGAGTTTTTTTTTTTATGCGAGTTGGGTTCGTGTTTGAGCTTTGAGGCTGGGGGGTAATAATGTGGCCAAGTGGGTTGGGGGCTATACTTGTGATAGTACTCGAGCAATCTCTACCATAGTTATAGGGTAATGAGATGGGGGCCTTATGAGAGGAGGTTTAGCTTGTTAACCTATCCAAATACTCATAGTTCTTTTCTTAGAGTTTAGTTAATACAATTGCTTTGTGTAAGTTCCGGGGTTTAAATAGTTTGGTCCATCCGGACAGCCCTTCATGCTAATTCTCCCATGAATAAATTGTTTGTTTGTTCTTTAGTTAACCCGCACCGACTAATCAATAGCTCAACTGCATTTAGGTATTCAGCCAACAGTCCAGTTTGCCTTAATTTCGTATGCTCAATCGAAAGATTATCTATACTATAACAAAACAAGCTCCACTCTACGTTGAAGATACTTCCCAAGGGATCATAGAACTTGAAGACCAGGACTCCTCATAAGAGTCATGCCGGGCTAAAGCCTTGCCCTCAAGTGTTTGGCAGGACCAACATTACCTCGGGTTCGTTCGAAGTTCTATTCACGGTAAAATTTCTTTCACATTCGTGAATCCAACCCCTAACATCAATCCCACTAAATTTTGGAAAGTCCATCTTCATTAAACACATGGGGAACTCATAGTTACCCTTGAAGAATTTCATGGTAGTTGATTGGGGGCTCTGCGAATGGTGAACGAAATGTCCCCACAAGTTCTAGTGGTCATCCTGGTGCTGCAAATGTAGATATGGTGTTTTTCCCCTTAGATTTCCACTCTTCATGCCCCTTTTTTCAATTGATGCAAAGCTTATCTACCATCTTTGACATTTTTTTCGATCTTCTTTTGCAAATTAACCAATTCAGCTATTATCTAGAGATCTATTGTAACCCCCCACTGATGGTACCAATTAACTATCAATGAATGATCATTTAAGGCATTTCATCTAATATGTTATGTACAGAATGAACAATCAATAATTGAGCCAAGGATTTCAAGCTCTGACACCAATTGATAAGCTCCAACACTCTAAATCCATCAATCAATCCACCCTTGATACCGATAGACAATTCATGGCTCAATCAACATTGGAATCTGCAACAGAAATCTATATTTGTATTGTATAGTATAATATATTCCTCTATAAATTGTATAAGCTATACAAGTAGAGGCATATCAAGTAACTAGGATAGTAATTGAGAAAGGAGAGGAAGATAGAGAAGGGCTTTGAGAGAAAGAGAGAGAAGAGCATCAAGAGAGAGAGAAAAGAGTTCACCAATCCAAGCATCATCCTCTCCTAACCCTACTTATATTATTTACACTAAGATAATAACTAATATTAAGGTGAGGTGGCAGCAGGTGACGTGGCATAATAATGTCGCAACGGATCTCAGCTAGTTGAGTGATGTAGCACTACATCGAATATTCATTTCATATCACATTTACACTTTCTACAAAGTATCCATTTGCAACTTATAGTTTTGCATCATGGAGGTGGATAAACTAATTTCCAAGTTTTATTAGTCACTATAGAGTCCACTTCATCATTTATTGCTTGTGTCAAAAAATTTGAGTCCAAAGATGATAAGCTTCTTGAATTAACTTAGGTCCATGATCCACCATATAAACGAAGTTCTCAAAATACATACAATCATCTTGAACATAGTATAAAAGAAAAAGGGAACCACAATATTTTTCTTCTCTTTGCCTCTTCTTCAAGGTGGTTCACAAATAACTTTTTCCTGAGGGTTTGTAGTACTAGAGTCATTGTCAACTATTTTGTGATTCTTTCTCACTATTTTTAGATATGAAAGGAAATTTGTCTTCATGAAATATTACATTGACTATAATACATTGTTCTCAAGTTCTAAAAATCTATAAGCTTTATTATTGAAAGCATAACCTATAAAAATATTTCTTGTTGCTCTTATTCTCAACTTACGAATTTTAGGATCCATTTTTATCATGTAGCTCAACATTTGCATACCCTTACATCAGCTTTTTTTTTCTCCTTCTCCCTAATTCATAGGGTGTTTTCAATTTTTTATTTTTTTTTTATTTTTATTGAGGCACTCTATTTAATGTATATTTATCATTGGTTCATTTGGTAGGTTTTCAAGGGCTTTGGAACTAACAAGTATAGCATTTGTCAAGCTAGTTAACAATCTATTTTTCCCTATTCCTCAACGTCATTACAAGCGAGGGAATAGGAAGGTGTAACCTCAACTACTATACCAATGGATTGAATATAATCTATTAACACATATGTATCAAATTCCTTACCTCTATCATTTTTGAACCTTTTAAGCTTTTTATTGGAATATTTTATACCCTCTTTGTAAAAGTTGTTAACTTTTAAAAAGCATCACTTTTGTTTTTGGGTAGATTATAGAGAACCCCACAATCTTTTGTTTCAATGACAGGAAACATTTATCACAAATAAAACCATTTACTTAACTACCTAATTTTAAAAAATCCAACACTTTGACCCCATCAACATTTTATGACCATCTTCGCCCTCAAAAGTGAGGTGATTGAATGTTTGATTTGTATTTAGAAAGGGTCTTATGTTTTAAGTAAAACTAAGGATTTTTTTTGCTTTTAGAAATAAATGAGGGGGTTCCATATATTTTGAAGAAAATAATTATTTTCCAAAATGCATGAAATGAAAACTTTCAAAAGAAATTATGGAAATATATTTTTTTTTGAATATTTGAAAAACAATTAACAATATTTTTCAGATTTGGTTTTTCAAAATTTTTTCGAAAAAATTTATTTTTCCATAAATTATTTTCAAATTTTTAATTTTAAATTTTTTATTCTAATTTTAAATTTTAATTTTTACTAAAATTATTATAGTTCATATTATTATTTTTTTTGAAAATTTTACAACAATTTTATGTAAATTTTAAAAGTACATTATCATAAATATTATATCATATTATAAATTTGTAAGGCCATTACTCTAATAAATTAAAATAATATTTTTTTTGTAAATATTTACAAATTTTCTTATTGCCTAATAATATCAAAACCCATATATTTCACCTAAAAACATAAAATCCCTATTTTTTGACTAAAAAAAATATCCCTATGTTTAATTTTGTACGATTTTAAAATTTTTATTTATTAATCTAATTTTTTCCAAGGTTTAAAAAACATTATGATATTTTTTTCAACACATGTTTCAAAATTTATTTTTTGATAATTGTTTTGAAAATTTTTTAATTTCATACATTTTTTCGTTTCAAATTTAATCTAATTTTTAGATTACTTTAAACAAAAGGATAATATATTTTATCTTATGAATGTTTTCTTGAAAATTTTACATAAATTTTTTTTCATCTTTTAAATTTACAATGTTATGGTTACAATTAACTGAAGTAATTATTTTTGAAAAATATAAAAAGATCCCTTATTTTTTGCTAAAGGAACAAAACTCCCAATTTTGGCCTAAAAATATGAAACGCCCTTCTAATAATAAAATGAATCACTTAAATCCCTCACCTTTGAGTGGCAAAATGATCATAAAAGTTGATTAAGAGCAAAGTGATGATTCTTTAAAAATAAGGTGTTAAATGAATGGTTTTGTTTTTGAGGAGGGTTTTTTGTTATTGAAGAAAAAGATGGGGGAATTTTTTGTAATGTACCCTTTATTTTTCATGGGATAAACATAATAGTATTTTGAAAATTCATCAACAAAAGGTTTTAAATACCTTCTTCCACCCCTTGTTAATATTTCTTCATACTCGCAAATATTACAATGGATGAATTCTAGCAAATCGGTGTCCTATCTACTTTTGTGTGTGGTGTTTTCGTAATTTTATGCATACTGTAATTTTTAAATTTGGATAGTAAGCCTAGATACATCATATTACTCTAATATTTGCAATTAACTTGACAAAGCTATAGTTCTATTGGTGATGCAGCCCTGCCTCCTTTGGGTGATAGCTTGGCGGATGAGTCATTGGCAGGTTGGCGGCTATGGCTCGGCAAGATCAGGAGTGACTCAGCCGGAAGAGGAATTGCGGCTTAAAGTGTTGATGGCAAAGAGGGATTGGCGGCAAGGAAGGAGATGAATGGCTTCACGCATGAGGAAGCAAAAGGAGATGAATGGCTTCGACACAATATCTTTCAGACGACGTGCACAATTGACCATAGAGTATGTTGCCTAGTCATCAACTCCGGAAGTTGTAAGAACGCCATCGCCGAAGTAGCCGTCCAGAAACTGGGGTTGAAGCCGGAGGAATATCCGAACCCTTACAAGATGTCATGGCTCGAGATAGGAGACCAGGTAACTGTGTCTAAACGTTGCTTGGTGAATTTTTCAATTGGTTTGAAGTATAGGGATGGCGTGTGGGGTGACGTCATCACCAATGACATTTACCATCTATTGTTGGGGCACCCGTGGCAATACGATAGGAGTGCCATGCATGACGGGAGAAAGAACACCTACAGCTTCATTTTTGGGGCTACGACAATCATCTTTTTGCCCAAGAAAGTTGAAGTGCGATGTGTGTCGAAGATCGAAGACCCAATACCAGAAGACAAAGCTGTGTTCACCAACACAGTTGGTAAGTTAGAGTTGGCGTTAGGGATGGCAATCGGGCCTGAATTTGGCAGATATCCATCCAAATCCATCCATTTATGATGGATTTGGATGTAAAATGAATTTTAAATGGGTTTGGATTCGGATGTTGATAAATAGGTTTTGGGTCGGGTCTGATTCGGATGACATCAAACCCAACCCAAACCTGATCCAAATCCAACCCGAAATTGTATGTAGTATAGAATAAAGTTTTTAAATTACAAAAATTTGAGTATTTAACAAACAAAACCATATTCTAATTATTTTTTTACTATGCCAACATATTAGGAGTTTGGTCTACTATTATAATATTTTTTATAAAAAACATAATGTGACCAATGTATAAAAATTAATGGTTAAAAGCTTTTGAATGATTGCCTAATATTGCATTATTATTCTATAAATATTAAATTAAAAAAGGAAAAAAAAAGTGCACCGACTTGTCCAAATATTGGTTTTTAAGGTATAATTTTTGCATTATTATTATTGTTATACATTAATATTAGATTATAATTTCATAACTTATTCTAGGTTTTAAATGGTTTATGGATTTGGATTGGATATCCGTTCCACCCGATGGATTTGAATTTGGTTTGAGTTTTTATAAAATAAATGGGTTTTTATCGGATTTGGGTTGGGTCGGGCTTTTTCTGAATTGGATCTAGATGAAGATAAACCCGACCCAAATCCAACCCATTGTCATTCCTAGTTGGCGTCTACACCCATAGGCGATGTTAGGAGAGAACCAACCTTCGATGAACTGACGTATCTCGATTTGTCTTCTCCACCCCTATTTGATGATCCTATCTATGACGAGGAGGAGGAGTCGGATAAGGTAGGGAGTCTATTAAAGTAGGTTGGTTAAGAAGGGTTGGCATATTGCTTACTGCCAACAAGGAAGTAACAACACTGAAAAGATAGGTTTTGACGAAGATGCCTTACCAAGAAGGTGGATTCAATGCCGAGCAAACCTCTCAGTGCATAAGGATTTCAGGTGCCAAATGTGGAAGCCACTTGCTAGGAGTTACATCCGAGTGAATCAGAAGGGCGGATCAACTGCATTGACGCCAACAAAGATAGAACTCAGCGGGGATATCTTGGTTGGCAAACAAAACAAAGAGAAGAGCCAAAAGAGGCACCCATAGCTGTATTGGTGATAGGGAAAAGTTTGCAGTGGAAGAATTAGATACTGGGAGTTGAGTTACCGTCCACGCCTTGGCAGATCAAGCAGCAAACCTCATGCTGGCAGAAGAGGTCAACAACCCACACCGGGAGCAGCATGGCGGACTAGAGCTTGACGAGATTGGAGGTTGGCGTGAGGAAACAAAACATGGTAAGGATAACCAAGAAGACCCATTGGAAATTCAAGGGTGAATTCTCTTCAACTTGGAGAGTGATGACGTCTACAACTGCCGGGGAGAGGTTCAGCACACGTCTTGGCAAGCCGGGATAACGAACCACAACTGAGTAAGTTTGGCGACTTACAGTTTGGCAAGACCAAGTCTAGGCATGAGGGAACATGACACGTGTCTATTGTTGACCTAAATGATCCGCCAACGAATTCGAGGACGAATTCTCTCTAGCCCGGAGAGAATGATGCAGCCCCGCCTCCTTTCGCGGTTAGCTTAGCGGATGAGTCATTGGCAGGTTGGCGGCTATGGCTCGGTAAGATTAGGAGGGACACAGCTGGAAGAGGAATCGCGGCTTAAAGAATTGATGGAGAGGAGGGATTTGCGGCAAGGAAGGCCTAGCAGGCATGGAGACACAGCATATGGATTGAAACACACCAAAGATAGAGTCTGAGTTGGATTAGTCTTAGTATTAGCTTTAGGATTAGTATTAGTATTAGCTTTAGATTTAAATCTTTTAGTGTTTATATTTATCTTGAGTATTTTAATTATGTCTAAGTGCATTAGTTCAAGTCAATTAGCTCCTCTATATACAAAGAGAAATTTAGGTTGTCTAATTTATTCAATTTTCTGATAAAAAAAATTTCATTCAATTTTTTAGATTTTATTTCGCTGTTTTAGAGCCTCTTTTTTCGGGTTGTAAGAATGATGCATATTTTCCTTTTGATTTTTATTAGTGGTTAATAAAATAAAAGGAAAGGCTGTTAAATCCTTCCCGTTCCCGACCTTACGCGCTGCATCAGTTGGCCTCAACATTAAGTTTAACATACCATCGGAAGCATAGCCTTTACCAACAAAGACTTCATTCTCGGTAATAACGTTTTGATCAAGCTCAAAAATCTGCTTGAACCTACCTTATTCAAGAGGTGACAAGAAAAGAAGGTTTTCTTTTTTTTTATTCAAGAGTATATATAAAGGACCTCATTAAGGGCTAAAACCTTCCCAAACGCGAACTTGGTTTCAGCATTACCAATTCGCACAGAACTTTAGTTTGAGAGCCTCCTAGCATAACGTCATGGTTTTTCTCAAAAATACTAGTCTTAAACCAACTTTTATACAGCACCAATGTCACCATCCAACCACTATAATTTTCAATAATGTCTATTCAGTTACCATGGCCATAACTCGCTCCTCGATTATCATAGCTTGAGGTCTGGGTTCATTTTTTTGTCATGATTTCACCTTTAGATTTTGAACCTTTGTATTTGATGCAGCGCGACAGTGGAAGATTAGAGGGACGGGAAGGAAACGACGGCCTTCCCTTTAATTTTATTAAACTCTAATAAAAATTACGAGAGAAAGATAAATTTGACTCTTATCCTCACTCTTGAGAATAGAACGAACAAATAATTCATAAATAAATCTAAGAAATTGGCTAACTAAAACCCTAACTATCCTCATATTTAAATAGAGGGGTTTTCCTAATTTAACTCTAACTAATTTAAAATTTAAATTAATTCCTAATTAGAACCAAGGGCTGAGATTGCAATCCATGTGCTAGATCCAACGGCTAAGATCACAATCTGTGTGCTCCTCTTAAAATAAAGAAAAACAAATAAAAGGTTTAAGTTTGAATTTTAAAACTAATCCTAATCCTAATCAAACTCTATCTAAAGACTAACTACCAGCCGCATTCCTCGTCAACCCGCGTCAATGGTTCCACCAACCGTGCGTCCCGCCAAGCTATGCACCACTCATGGATGCGAAGCAGCTTCAACCTGATTCTCCTTCCCTGCTGGACCTCTACCCATGGTGTTGTCTTCCTGTTAGTCCTCACCTGCCAATCTCTAGATGGCGGCTGCATCATTCTCTCCGTCTTGAAGGGAATTTGTCCTCGAATTCGGCAAAGGGTCTTTCTCGCCATGTAGAGTCCTCTTTTTCCAGCCGCCATGCTTTTCGCGCTTCAGTCCATACGCCTTCTTGTCATGCTCCGCTCCCGCCAGTCACTAAGCCGCCAAGCTATCCGCCAAAGGAGGCGGGGCCGCATCATCCTCTCCCGATTGGAGAGAATTCGCCCTCGAATTTGCCACGAAGTCGTTGGGATCCTTCTTGCCATAGTTAGGACACTCGCCAAAGATGGACCCCCACGGTACATGCTGATCTCGATGGTGGACCTGTTGTCAGTATATCCTCGCCATGGCTCGCCTTGTTTAGGTGGTCAAGGTGGCGTGAACTCTACTTGGTGATGAAGCAGATCCGGTAACCCTCTTATCGGTACTTGACACTCCCATTGTGGCCTTGTCTTTACCACTGTCACAGATCCTAGTAATACTTTCACTTCTTTCATCTGTGTTGTTTTGCTGTTATCGCAGTCCTGCCAAGTCCCATCCTTGGTCGGCGTTAGTATAGCCGACCCGCCTTTCGGTCTCGCCCGGATGTAGATCATCACAAGTAACATCCACATTTGGCGCCTGATGTACTCGTGCCCCACATTAGTCTCTACGCCCATTGTTGGCGGTGTGTAAGACGCCAATGCCTCTAGATAATCCTTCCTCGATTGACTCCCTACCTCATCCGATTCCTCCCCGTCAAAGATGGGCTCGTCAAATATGGGTGGAAAGGACCAATCAATAGAAGGAGAGTCTTCAAGGATCGGTTCTCCTTCTTCTGCAAACTCCGGAAGCTCATCACGGAGGTCGGTGTTCACGCCCCGTTCTTCAACGTTGGCAGTACTGATAAAGAGCCGATGCTCCCTCGACTCAGGGTCAAATAGATCAGCAACCTATGCCGAATTCTTGATCTTGTCCTTCACCTTTTTGTTTTCACCCAGTATTAATGGGCGTGTGGGGCTGGGTTCCCGGTGCATTAGGATTTGCCCCCAGTTAAACCAAGCAACGCTCGATTCGCTGGAATCTCTCCTCGAACTCATCCAATCTCCTCTCGGCCACCAATAAGCGATCTCGGTCATAAACGTCCTCAACGGTGGCGCATTGTTGCCATCTTCCGGCCATCTTAGGAAACGTCCTGAGCTCTTATACCAGCGCGATAGCGGAAGATTAGGGGGACGGGAAGGAAACGATGGCCTTCCCTTTAATCTTATTAAACTCTAATAGAAATTACAAGGGAAACATAAATTCGACTCTCATCCACACTCTTGAGAATAGAACGAACAAATATTTCATAAATAAATCTAAGAAATTGGCTAACTAAAACCCTAAATATCCTCCTCTTTAAATAGAGGAGTTTTCCTAGTTTAACTCTAACTAATTTAAAATTTAAATTAATTCCTAATTAGAACCAACGGCTGAGATTGCAATCCGTGTGCTAGATCCAACGGCTGATATCGCAATCCGTGTCCTCCTTTAAAAATAAAGAAAAAACAAATAAAATGTTTAAATCTGAATTTAAAACTAATCCTAATCATAATCAAACTATATCTAAAGACTAACCACCAGCCGCATTCTTCGTCAACCCGCGTCAATGGTTCCGCCAACCATGCGTCCCGCCAAGCTATGCACCACTCGCCGATGCGAAGCAGCTTCAACCCGATTCTCATTCCCTGTTGGACCTCTATCCATGGCGTTATCTTTCCGTTGGCCCTCACCCGCCAATCTTTAGATGGCGGCTACATCAGTATTATTTTCATTAGTAGAGGCAAAGTTTACCTTTCACGATTACTTTTGGCACCAAAAACCATGTTAAAATTGTTGTTCTCGGGCATGTACAGTCTTGAAGAACTTCACGAACTAGGGCCAATGATAATAAAGTATTGCTGGGTGAGGCGCGAATCTTGCTTTCTTTAAGATGGTTTCATGACTGTTTTAAATTAAGAAGCAGTGCAATAGGTATTGGCACCTTGCCTCCAGGATACAACACCACAATACAAAGTTGACACTTTCTAGTTCATAGGACCTTAGAAGCCAAATCCTCTACAACACATTTTTAACCAAAATAAAGAAATTTTTTTTAAGATGGACAAAGATTTTCATTTCATATCGAAAGCCTTCTTTTTATTATATTTACTATTTTGTCCTCTTGTATTTACACTGCCTGAACGTCAAGCTTATTTTTCTGATCGGTAATTCATTTTGCTGCCAACCTTTTGCATTCACTTTATAACTTATTATGGCAGCAGTTAGTACATATTGAATAGAAATTTAAAAAGACATGAATAATGTCGTTAAAAAAAATATTTTTTTATTTAAATATCCAGCATTATATTAATTCAAAATCGAAAAGTTGGACTTCCCATAAACTTGTTGGAGATTTTTATAGTTATTAAACAAATATGATTTTTATGTATTCTTAAGGAATTGTATTATTAAAATGGATCAAAATAGGATTAGCTTGGCTTACAGAAGCTTGTTCATTAATTGATAAGGTTTGGTGAATGACAAAGCCTTGATGTTGGCAAAAACACTTTTTTTTTTCCTTTTGTGATCAAGATCAATGCCCCTTTCTTCCCTTAGAATTCAACGTTGAAATTAAAATAAAATAAGACCAATAAGAAATTGCATTTGGCACCACCAGCAACAACTCCCCTTAATTTAGGGCTTCAAAACTAGTATTATTATTAGGTGTGTTTGCACGCTTATGTGATTCTACAATCATCTTTTGTGTTATTATAATTTGAAAATGCTACTTTATAGAAAATTAAATACAAACCACACATAACACGGGCAGACTCCAGTTCGTAACAATTAGTTCACATAAAGTAGAATGGATTGTTGTCACACACCCAATTGCTTGCAAATTATTTGTAATTGTAGTCCTGGCATGACTGTTTTACTAGGCTAAATCAAGCAAAAGTTGAAAAGAATGATCATATGTAATCCTATAGTCTTGAGTTTGTAAAGAATGACACAATATGCAAAGTTGGTCATAGAGTGGTAAAATAGTTATGTAGAGAGACTCTTAGTAGATATATCTGTCGAGGATCCATCTATCCCAAAAGCTCCATAAGCTGATGGCTAAAGGCCTAGGATTGGTTTTATACTCTAACATACTCCCTCACGCAAATGCCCGTTTGGGCTTGAAACATGGATAACGTACAGGCTCACCTCATACATTGTGCTTATATTGTTTTTAATATTGATAGTGGGGGGCTGTTGAGATTCGAACTCGTGACCTCTTTGTCACTTGACTCTGATACCATGTCAAGGAACCATCTATTTCAAAAGCTTAAGCTGATGGGTAAAGGCTCAGGATTTGTTTTATACTTTAACAATATTAGTTAATTGATGTACAATAGGAGTAAAATTCAGAGACCATTTGGGATTCGCAGACAAATTACGTGACAATTCACATTTGCGTTCTTTGTACAATCATGTGATACAGGACTAGCTAGCAGCAAGAAATGCATCACAAACATTGTCGTAACCTACAACAAGAGGAGGTTTGTGCACAAGGTTAGGTCACAAAGGAGCACAAGGTTAGGTCACAAAGGAGTAAATTGGTACATTTGCTATATTGATATTCCATATACTTTTATATTCTATAGTGAAGTTGGGTTTTCCTTCAAAATGCTCCAAACCTCTATCCTAGAGCCTTTAGAGTGGTACTGGTTGAGTTTCCTCTCATGTATACAATTTTCAATTATATGAAAACAACAATTAATAAAATACATAATTGGACAATGAATTCAAAACATCATATGAATCTTTACATATTAACAATACATAAGTTAAAATTACTTGTAGTATGACTATTATTCATGCACTTAAGAGGGTACTAATGCGCAAGCATCGGATCCTATTAGAACTCCGAAATTAAGTGAGCTTGGGTGAGAGTAGTACCAAGATGGGTGACCTCTTGGGAAGTCTTCGTGATGCACCCCTCAGGTTGGTGGTTCTCGAGAATGTTGCTATGTTGTTGCATGAATATTATTCATGTAATCCTGTTTTTCTGGCGTGTTGCATATTTTTTATCTTTGTTTTGATCCCCGTTTTATTACAAGTTGACTAAGGTCTTCTTTGTACGAGGTGTCTGCTTTGTATTGTAATTTTGTTGCTAATTATCAGAAAAAAAAAAAAAAAGGCTGAGGGTGACGGATTAATCAGTGCTTTGACGCCAAAATATTAATTGGATAGAGAAAGGGACTATAATTTATATAGTCTTCATCTTACTTGATGCACGTTTTGTGCCGTTTGATTGAGACATGATGCTAGAACTGGTTGGCATTTTTTTTTTTTTTTTTTTTTTTTTTTTTTTTTTTTTTTTTGCGTTTGTGTGAAAGGAAACTGAGTTGGTATTATATATACCATGAAGCAAGCACAAATCATGAGTTTGTATTTTAATATATGAGTGGTAGTTAAGTATTCCTTTCATCTCACACTATGTCCCACTTATGTCTCTTTGATATATTATTTATCCAATAATTATTCAGCTTTATAGTAAAAAACTTTATTACAGTACGTAACCATCTTAATCTTGATCTTGTAGTATCTCCGTCAAAAAAAAAAAAAAAAATTACACCAGAAAAGAAAATTTTATTTATTTTTCATAATTTTTGTTTTTTTTTTTTTTTTTGTGATAATAAGAGTGATAACTCTTAAAACAAAATTGGCGCACCAATAGAAGCGGGCTCCAGCACGCCATAAGAGCGGGAAAGAAAAAGTCAACAAATCCCAAACCACCTAGATGCCCACCACCAGTGCCAACTCTTGAAGTACAATAACATACCCCAAAAAACCTTATTGTCTATGCACACATCAACTCTTAAAACACAAAAAATCAAATAGGTGGCAGCATTACAAACTCTTGAAACACAAAAGTCACATCAATGACACCTTTTTCATAACATAAACTCCCAAACACAACACGATCACCAAAGTTTAGAGAGGCCCTAGATATCTCCAATCAGGATCAGACAGGGGATAAAGCAGGCGTTGACTTCTTCTTGGAATGCTTCTTTTTCTTTGATGTAACCCAACAAGGGACTTGGCGTTCAAGAGACAAAAAAGAGATGACGCAAGACCATTACAGCTTAAGCCCGCTTTCTTTTAAAAATTCTAAGTTGGATGGGCCTTAAGGACAGTGGAGAAGGCTCGGCAGATCTGTGCTTATAAATGTGGTCTTGGCCAGTATAAGCAGGAAGATCATCACTTAACTCATCATCATCCACCACCTCAGCAGCAACTTCCACCATAACATCATCTCCAACAGAAACAACATCATCATCTTGCGATATCGACAAGCCATCAAATGCATGGGAAGCACTCACTACAACAATATCATCATTAGAGTTATAATTACCACCAGGTGCTAAAAGTGTTGGGACGAATTTGAAAATTTTTTTCTAATTTAATAATGTCAACGCTGCAGAAGAGTTTAAAATTTTTAATTTTAAACCTAAGATTGGTTTAAAATTCATAATCTTAAATCTACTGTTTTGAATTCCTAATTCAAATCTACAGGCCTCTACTCCAATACATTCATAATAATTACATGAACTATAGCTAATATAATAAGAAAACTATAAATAAATAGAAAAATAAAAATATTAAAAGAGAAGGAAAGAAGAATACCTAGAATTGCTCCAATAATAAAAATACAAGAAGAATACTAGAATAATAAAAACTCTGAGAAAACCGAGAAAACCAAGAGAACAACGAGACCCTACGCAATGACCTCAAAACGCCAGGAGAGTAGGCTCCAAAAAATATTAAATTGAGAGTCTTCGAAAGTCAACACATTTAGAAACCTTTAATTTTAATTTTTATTGAATGCCCAACCATAAAATCAGTACCCTTATTTATAGTGGGATATCAGAGTGAAAAAATACAAAACTTTTGACGTGGGACCTGTCAACATAACATAAAACGCGGCGTTTTAATATAAAAAGGTCAAAATGTCCCATTTCATGGCTCGGTAAAAATCGCGTGTAAATGCCAATAAAATGCTGCCATGTGGCAGCGCATGATTCGTCCGCACATGTGGACGCGGATCGACTGGGTGGACTGCCCAACACGCAACACATATCACCTGCTGGTTGGTCCATTGGCGAAAACGTGGATCTTAACCTGCTCCTCTTTTTTTCCTCTTTGTTTCCCACATGTAAAAATTCATCTTATGAATTTAACTTTTGAAAAAATTATTTTATTTTATAATTTTGATTTGTATTCATCTCATGAATAATATTTGGCAAAATTAACTTTATCCATCTCATGAATTCTTTGATATTTTTTCGATGACAATAAAAATATAGGCTTGCACAGGGACCTCAGGGAAAATTTAAATCTCGTTCCAACTGGTTAAATTAATTACCATCTCATGACAAAATTTAATTACCATTTAATGAAACTTTATTTTACTAAATAAATCTCACTGCACTCTAACCTTAAACCATTTATTTGATATTTTTCAAATAGATTGTATTGATGACAACAACCTCTCCATTAGATGTCCATGACAAAAAATAATTATAACTACTACCATTTTTTTCCCTCACAACTCCTCTATTAGTTACCGACTTACCATTTACTGAATAATTCATTTATACTTGAATATATTCACAGCATAAATTTCAAATATCAAACACTTGGAACACTTTGGCCAAAGATTCTGAACTTTTCAAACACTTGGGAATCAACTAAGGGGATATCTGTATCTCATAAGAGACTGCAGATTTCGTATTAAATACCTGATCCTTGTCACATTTCACGCCGCTGCCCAGTGTACGTGGAAATTCAGTCATTTGTTTACACCTTACTTAGAGTACACTAAAGTAACTAATGTTTTATGCACAAGTCCAGAATACTCTGAGGATTTATAGTTGTTGTTCAAACAGTACAACATGAATTACTCATCTTTGATAGTAGTCTAAAAACAAGCAACTCACATGGTCCAAATTTAACGTATCAATCTTATTAAACATACCAACATAATACTTTTGAATCACCAACCACATGACCAAGATAAGTCATCTAAAGTGTCACATTATAGTCTTAGCATATAAGCAATCCAAACTTGTCATTGACTATGAGTTTTTCAAACAAAAATCCATACCATTTGTTCTAAGTCTATCTGTGGGTTATTCTTACAAACCACTTAAAACAAATATGTAACTTGTAGTCTGAAGACTACACTCATCTCATGGATGTTACCAAAAAGAAAAACACACGTAGTATAAATGCTTGCTTACACAAATTTTACAAGAAAAGAATGGAACTTCAATTTTATTGTTTAAATAAAGTAATATTGCAAAATAAAGGACACTATTCTTAACAATTTTTCACTTGTCCTAAATCCAATTGATTACAAACTTTATACCCATCCCTTCTATGTATGATCCAAAGGTCTACTGAGTCAAAGTCTTATTGAAGTCAATTACTCTATCTAAACTAACATGCCTTCTTTGCAGCTTCTGAAGTTGCAACATACTCGACCTCCATGGTGGAGTTGGCAATACAAGACTGCTTGATACTCCTCCCACTAATGGCTCCTCAACCAAGGGTCAAGACATATCCAGGCGTCAAACGTCTGGTACCTCTATCTAATTGGAAGTCTAAATCAGTACAGCCAACTGGAACTAGCTCGTCACTTTGAAAGATCAGCATATAATCTCTAATTCTTCTCAAGTACTTGAGAATAGGCTTTACTGCCACCTAGTGCATCGGACCCAAGTTAATATGATACCTACTTGCCATACCAACAGCATAGTAGATATCTGGTCTCGTAACCTGCATAGCATACATAAGGCTTCCCACAGCCAAAGCATGTGGAACAATTATCATATGCTCCTTCTCTTGAGGTGTCTTAGGACACTGCTCTAAAGAAAGATGGACTTCTTGGCTGAAAGGTAAAAGCCCTTTCTTAGAGTCCTCCATGCTATACTTTGACAGCATCTTGTCATTATAAGCGGCTTAAGAAAGACCCAACATCCTACCCTTACGATCTCACAACATGCTTGATCCCTAGAATATAGCTGGCTTCTCTTAAGTCTTTCATATCAAAATAACTTGCAACCAAATCCTTACAGTTGATAACACCCCTACATCATTCTCAATGAGTAGTATATCATCGACATAAGATACTAAGAAAGTCGCTACTTTCTCTTGATGTCGCTTGTATACACATGGTTCATCAACCAATTGCTAAAACCCATAGCATTTAATCACCGCATTTAATCTAATATTCCATGAGCGTGATGCTTGCTTCAGTCTGTATATAGACTTCTTCAGTTTGTATACTAATATGCTCCTGATTCTTGCCAAAGAAACCGCCCTGGCTGCACCATATAGATGTCTTCTTCAGGACAACCATTCAAAAAGGCTGTTTTGACTTCCATTTGCCAAATCTCATAATGAGCTGCAATGGATGGGAATGTCCTTATGGACTTTAGTATAGCTACTAGTGAGAAGGTCTCATCATAATTGATTCCTTCCTTTTGGTTAAAACCCTTAGGGACCAGTCTTTCCTTGAAGGTCTCTACCTTCCCGTCCACTCCTCTTTTCCTCTTGTAGGCCCATTTACAACCAATGGGTTTAATGAGAACAGAAGCCTCTATAAGATCCCAAAACTAATTAGAATAGATGATCCTATCTCAGATTTCATTGCTAACACCTGCTGGTCAGTATTCTTGTCGTTAATTGCCTCATTGTAGTTCAGAGGATCAGATTCAATGTCACAGTCAACCACTAAATCTCCCACCATGAACTTGTCAGGTGTCTTGACAATCATCCCACTACGCCTAGGCTCTCGTGTACCTAGAATATTCTTGATCCTATCAGTAGGTGCATCTAATGTATCCATTGTATCCTGAGTTGTGTCCAGCTGTTCAGAATTAGCGTAATTTTCTTTTAACTCCTCTAACACTACTCTGCTTTTGTTTTGTGGTTTAGTACAAAAATCCTCCCCTAAATATTTCGCATTAACATTTACAAAAACAATTTTGAGCAGAAGGATTGTAGAAAAGACCACCCTTGTTCCTTTGGGATAACCCCAAAAAGAGATTGGTAAAGTAACATGACTCATCATGGACCTTACCATTTCTAACAATGTCATATTTCCTTCTTTCTACAACACCATTTTGTGTGGTGTACCCAGAGTAGAAAGCTGAGATCTTATCCCGTCTGCAGTTATGAAATCTAGAAACTCACCAGAAAGATATTCACCACCTCAATCTGACCAAAGTGACTTAACTTGTTTACCATATTGCTTTTCACCTTTCACTACAAGAAAAATGTTCATTAACGACGGTGATTATTGTCGTTAGAAGCCTAGTTTACCATCGTTAATACTATTAACGATGAGGAAAACTTCCTATCGTTTGTCGCCGTTATTGCTTTTGACGCTAATACTATTTGGGATTAACGACCGTTAAACTGAGCCGTCATTAAAAATTATCTACGACGGTATACTATGTCTGTCATTAAAAGTGAAATCAATAACGACGGCACAAGTTGTCATTAAAAGTAAAGTTTTTAACGTCAGGTGGGACCATAGTTAAAGAGTAGATTAATAACGACATCAATTGTCATCGTTACAAATATTTACTGCCATATACGAAATAGGTTTACCGACTACAAACACAGTTGCTAAAATTTTTGGCTCTACTAATTGAAAATAGTAACAACAATATAGATCGCCACTGGTAAAAATAGCAACAAGAATAAATCATCGTTAAAACATTTTCCATCAATTAATGACGACAAAAGATGTCGATAAAAATACTTGCCCCCATCAAACGTAATTAAAATGAAAAAATATTTATCGATGTTAAAGAACGTGTAATTCATATAGTACAATGTATACATACAAAAATACCAGTAAATTCATACAATATACTGATAATATGTTCTAGTTGTTTACAAGATCTGTACATCTATACAAGGACAATTTTGGACGTAGCACCTGTACATAAATGTAATATAACAACATTTCATGTCAATTATAACACCTTTAGAATTGTACAATATAACCATACAGAAGTAACTCTTACATATTATTCAATATAGCAAAGAATTCTAATTAAAAAATAACGATGTTATCGAAACTTAAATATCCAAGTACTCAAAAAAGCCAATTTACATACATGTGACACTAAAAGTGTATAATGTAAAATTTGTGACCTAACAATTTAGCAACAATTACAAATCCGGCAAAAGTTCACAAATAAAAGTTCCAACAAAAACAAGAATTTGAAGTGTAGTCTTCCAACACCTTAAAAAAAAACACACACACACACAATACTCGTGTTAGAAAATTCTTATCATCTGACCATAAAAAATACTCAATAGTATAGGCACACCTTAGACCAAGCAATGAAACAAAAATTACAATGAAAAAAAAACTATAATAAAATAATCAGAATAAAATTGGCAGAAAAGGAAACAATTCATGTGCTTTTTAATACAAAACATTTACAAACCCAATCTTCAAATTATAGAACTCAATCACAGCATCACATAGTCCAAATTCCACAACAATTCCAAACAACTCAATAATGTGTTCTTAATGAATACATAAATGATTGCCAATGCTAACTCCATAATGAATCACAAGTC
Organism: Simmondsia chinensis; assembly: GCA_018398585.1. Classification (NCBI taxonomy): domain Eukaryota; kingdom Viridiplantae; phylum Streptophyta; class Magnoliopsida; order Caryophyllales; family Simmondsiaceae; genus Simmondsia; species Simmondsia chinensis. The sequence goes on from JAGTTD010000001.1 coordinate 10,776,256, forward strand.
CTACGTCTACAAATCTCAAACTCACGTAAAACTCAATCATAGAGTCCAAACGCATCAACAATTTCAAACAGCTGAAGAGTGACTTGTTTCCTGATAAAAGCGAAACTTGCAATTCAAAACAAGGCGCACCTACCAAGGAGGGCCTCGGGAGAATGGACAATCAAAACCAAAACAAAACAAAAGACAGCCCACATGCCATGATACATCAAAAGACCTAGCAAGATGCAAGCTCAAAACAAAGTGAAACTACTACCCACAAGACTTTAGGCCTAGAGCTTGGAATAGTAGACGCTAGTGAACAATGTATTATTATTGAATACAAAAATAATCACAAACTCAAACTCCATGTAGAACTCAACCACAGAGTTCAAATCCACAATAATGTACAATAACTCATAGTGTATTCTTAATGAAAATCTCTATAAATTGGTAAATATATACCTAATCACATATTCTAAGAGCAATATCAAATATATTAGTGTTGGAATTAGTCATTTACCTTGAAAAGCAACTTAAATCAAATTCACTAAGTTGGCGCCGGTTGCGTGACCATAGAAATGAGCAGCTTGAGCGCATTACCAGACCAAGAAGAAAACACGAACACAGACAAGGATCTACAAATGAACAACATACACGGGCTTATAACAAATACGAACTACCAACTGATTTGTTAATTCAGTGAACATAGCACGAACTACCAACATAAAACACACAAATTCAGTTTGAAGCTATGTCAATCTAGCAAAATATCATTCAAAATCTAGGTATAGTGGGACTATATAGCGAAGAACCGAATTAGGATTGTTAATCACTAACAAACAACAGACATGGGCTTATAACAAATATGAACTAGCAACTAATTTGTCAATTCAGTGAAAATAACACGAACGACCAACACAAAAGGGACAAGTTCGCTTTGAAGCTTTGTCAATCTAGAAAAAAATCATTCAAAATCTGGGTATAGTGGGTCAATATAGCAAGGAACCGAATTAGAGTTGTTAATCACTAACAAACAACAGACATGCGCTTAAAACAAACACAAACTACCAAATAAATGGTTAATTCAATGAACATAACACTAACTACCAGCATAAAAGGGACAACTTATGTTTGAAACTTTGTCAATCTAGCAAAAAAATCATTCAAAATCTTCGTATAGTGGGTCAATATAGCGAAGAACCGAATTAGGGTTGTTAATCACTAGTAAACAACTAAAATGGGCTTATAACAAACACGAACTGCCGACTAATTTTGTAAATTCAGTGAAAATAACACGAACTACCAACATAAAGGGACAAATTCGCTTTGAAGGTTTGTTAATCTAGCAAACAATCTTTAAAAATGTGGCTGTAGTGGGTCATATATAGCGAAGCACCGAATTAGGGTTGTTAATCACTAACAAATAACAGACATAGGCTTATAACAAATATGAACTACCAACTAATTTGTTAATTCGGTCAACACAACATTAACTACCAACATAAAAGGGACAAATTCAATTTGAAGCTTTTTCAATCTGGCATAAAATCATTCAAAATCTGTGTATAATGGGTCAATAAAGAGAAGAACCGAATTAGGGTTGCTAATCACTGACAAACAACTGAAATGGGCTTCTAACAAGCATGAACTACTAACTAATTTCTTAATTTAGTGAACATAACACGAACTACCAATATAAAAGGGACAAATTCACTTTGAAGATTTGTCAATCTAGCAAAAAATAATTCAAAATCGAGTTAGAGTAGGTCAATATAGCGAAGAACCAATTTAGAGCTATTAATCACTAACAAATAACAGACATAGGCTAAAAACAAGCACAAACTACCAACTAATTTGTGAATTCAGTGAACATAACACGAACTACCAACATAAAACGGACAAATTCGCTTTGAAGCTTTGTCAATCTTTAAAAAAAAAAAATCATTCAAAATCAGGGTATATTGGGTCAATATTGCAAAGAACCGAATTAGGGTCATTAATCACTAACAAACAATAGGCATGGGCTTATAACAATCACAAACTACCAACTAATTTGTTAATTCAATGAACATAACATGAACTACTAACATAAAAGGGACAAATTTGCTTGGAGCTTCATCAATCTAGCAAAAACTCATTCAAAATCTTGATATAGTGGGTCAATATAGTGACGAACCGAATTAGGGTTGTTAATCACTAACACACGACGGACATGGGCCCATAACATAGACGACCTATCAACTAATTTGTTAATTCAGTGAAAATAACACAAACTACCAACAAAAACGGACAAATTCGCTTTGAAGTTTTGTCAATCTAGCAAACAATCATTGAAAATGTGGCTATAGTGGGTCAATATAGCGAAGAACCGAATAAGGGTTGTTAATCACTAACAAATCATAGACATGGGCTTATAACAAATACAAACTACCAATTAATTTGTTAATGAAATCAACATAACGCGAACTACCAACATAAAAAGGACAAATTTGATTTGAAGCATTGTCAATGTAGTATAAAATCATTCAAAATAATGGTATAGTGGGTCAATATAGTGAAGAACCGAATTAAGGTTGTCAATCACTAACAAACAACATAAATGGGCTTAGAATGAACATGAAGTACTAACTAATTTGTTAATTTAGTGAACATAACACAAACTACCAACATGAAAGGGACAAATTTGCTTTGAAGCTTTTGTCAATCTTGCAAAAAATCATCCAAAATATGGGTATAGTGGGTCAATATAAGAACCGAATTAGGGTTGTTAATCACTAACAAATAACAGATATGGGCTTACAACAAGCACGAACTACCAACTAATTTGTGAATTCAATGAACCTAACACGAACTACCAACAAAAAACAGAAAAATTTGCTTTGACGCTTTGTCAATCATGAAAAAAATTATTCAAAATCTGGGTATAGTGGGTCAATATAGCAAAGAACTAAATTAGGGTTATTAATCACTAACAAACAACAGACATGGACTTCTAACAAGCGCGAACTACCAACTAGTTTGTGAATTCAGTGAACTGAACACGAACTACCAACAGAAAAGGTACAAATTTTCTTTGAAGCTTTGTCAATCTAGCAAAAAAAATCATTCAAAATATGGGTGTAGTGGGTCAATATAGTGAAGAACTGAACGACCTGTTAATTTGTAAATTCAGTGAACATAACACGAACTACAAACATAAAGGAACAAATTCGCTTTGAAGCTTTGTCAGTCTAGCAAAAAATTATTCAAAATTTGGGTATAGTTGGTCAATATAGAGAAGAACCGAATTATGGTTGTTAATCACAAGCAAACAACATACATGACCTTATAACGAATATTAACTACCTACTTATTTGTTAATTCGGTCAACAAAACACGAACTATCAACATAAAATGGACAAATTCGCTTTGAAGCTTTGCCGATCTAGCAAAAATCATTCTAAATCTGGATATAGTGGGTCAATATAGTGAAAAACCAAATTAAGGTTGTTAATCACTAACAAACAGTAGACATGGGCTTATAACAAACACAAACTACTAACTAGTTTGTTGGTTCAGTGAACATAACACAAACTACCTACATAAAAAAAGATAAATTCGCTTGAAGCCTTGTCAATCTAACAAAAAAATGATTCAAAATCTGGGTATAGTGGGTCAATTAAGCAGAGAACTAAATTAGGGTTGTTAATCACTAACAAACAACATACATGGGCTTATAACAAACATGAACTACCAACTAATTTGTTAATTCAGCGAACCTAACAAGAACTATCAACATAAAAGGGACAAATTTGCTTTGAAGCTTTGTCAATCTAATAAAAAATCATTCAAAATCTGGGTATAATGGGTTAATACAGCAAAGAACCGAATTAGGATTGTTAATCACTAACAAACAACAAACATGGGCTTATAACAAACACGAACTACCAACTAATTTTTTAATGCAGCAAAAACAACACGAACTGCCAATGATCAAGGCAAATTCGCTTTGAAACTTTGTCAATCTAGAAAAAAATCGTCCGAAATCTCTGTACAATTGTTCAGTACCGTAAAAAACCGATTCTAGGTTGTAAATCACCTGCTTTACTGCTTTGCTGCTTCAGTGCTTCACTGCTCCGCTCCGCTTTGCTTCGAGTGAGGGTCGGGGATTTAGGGTTTCGGCAAGGGGGTACAGGAGAGAGATGGTGCATGAGGAAGGAAGGAGGGAGGACAACTTGTTCTCTCCAAAATTGTTTTATTTAATTTAAAAATTATATTTTAGTATATTAAATAAATAATTTTCAAGTACAACTAAAATATACCGAAAGACTTAAATATCGAGTTATGTATTAATTGGGATATTATTGATTTTTGAATTTGAATTACAATTTAGATGGGGAAAATTCCAATTAGAAAATTTAAGAGAATAAAAAAAAATTTTGGCAGAATTAAATTTTAGAAAAAAGCTCCTAATTTTAAAAATTACCAAATTTTGACTTTTTAAACCAAAATTTTACCGCTTACTTGATCCTATTAACGAATTTTTTTGAGTAAAATTAACGACCCTATTTAGTGCCCGTCGTTATAAACGCAACATGTACCACTCTTTAACAATGGTGTTTTAGTCCTAACGCAACTAGGCACCGTACAAACAGTTTTAAAGACAAAAAAAAATTTCAGTCATTACTTTTTGTCGTTAAAAGCCAGCTTTCTTGTAGTGTTTAGCTTTATACTCTTTGAACTTTTCAAAAGAGTACGACTTATGTCTCATTAGGTAAACATATCCATGCCTAGAGTAATCATCAGTGAATGTGATGAAGTACTCATACCCACCTCTTGCTTGAACATTCATTGGTCCACATACTCTGTGTGAACCTACTCAAGCAAGTCACCAACCCTGTTTCCTTTACTTTTAAAGACAGACTTGGTCAACTTTCCTTCTATGTAGGATTCACTGTTTGTTAATGACTTCAAGTCCAAAGACTCTATCAATTCATCTTTTACCAGTCTTTGGATCCTGTTCGAATTAATATGACCTAAACGTTAGTGCCATGAGTAGGCATTATCTCTTTCAGGTTGTTTTCTCCTAGGAGATTGAAAAAGTGAGCTGGTGTTAGATTTATTTAAACATATAACAGAGTTTTGGTCAAGAAATAACATGAATAAACCAATTATACATGTACTTTTGTAAATAAACAATTTACTTCTCGTAATAATAGCACAACCCAAATTAACTGAATAACCACTTCCATTAAATGAAATATAGAACTCAAATTCCTATGCAATGCAGGTACAAATAAACAATCCTTTAAAATCAAAACTCTAACACTAAAGACTAAGCTAACATCTCCGACTCCTAAGCTCGCTGCTCTTGAACCATCTTCAACCGTCAAGTACATCTCTCCTTCATGCAGCCTCTTGGTTAGCTTGAGTCCCCTGTAACATTTTACAAACATGGTCAGTTGAACCTAAATCCACACACCAGGATTCTGGTGGACTCTCAACTACGCATGACTCAACTAAGTGAGACATCATCAAACCTTCACTAGATGGCTTAGCTATCTTCGTAGGAAGGGAAGCTAAGTCCTTAGTACAGTCCCTCTTCCAGTGGCCCATTTCTCTACAAAGGAAACACTTTCCTTTGACATGTTGACTCTTACTCATCCCCAATTCCTAGGTACTCCACATGCCCCACATCATGTCCTATGTTGCTTACAACTCTTTCATTAGTTTAGGCAGCGAGTAGTTTTTATTGTTTATGTAAAAATTTAGCATGAATTGGGTGAATGAGCTAGAAAAAAAACTGAGGATGATATCCTTCTTAGTTTGACTATCAAACTCAGCACCGAGAATTTCTAGTTCAGAAAAACACGCCATCAAATCCATGATGTGTTCCTCAACTAGTATTCCTTTGAACATCTTCATTTTGAGCAACTTCTTTATGATTTCTTACCTCTCTAATTTATATGGCTCCTCGAACATTTCTCCTAAAATTCAATCATCTTAGCTGTTGTTTGCTTCTCAAGCATCTGATGCCTGAGTACGTCTGATACTAAGGTCAATAAATAGCACTTGCCTAACTTGTTAGCCCCGTGCCAGCATTTGTAATGCGCTTTTTCAGTAGCTGTGCAATTAGCATTGGGTATTGGTGGACAAGCTTCAGTGAGAACAAACTCAAGACCCTTGTGAGTAATAAATAAGTCAAACTTGTTTTTCTAGGCAAAGTAATTTGGTCCAGATATTACATTATGCATTAGAATCGAGTGAAGTCCACTAGCCGTATCCTTAATTAAAAACACTGTAAATGTAAACAATTGTGTAACTATCTTATATGAGTCATATATAATGCACTGATATCTATTCTTTTATTTTACCATACACAATAAGTCCAGTATCCACTAAATTGTACTATCATGCTGCAATGATGAACCAAACACACCACTACTTACTCCCAACAGGGGGTTCATATGAAATTAGTTTTGGTGAGAACTATTCGAAATTAACATATTTTCTTATAACTCTTACTAAACATGATTAACTCACCACTTTACCTTAGTCTTGAACAAAACACAACAGAGAGCTACTAGGGGAGGCTAATTTATCATGCTAGTCAAGTGTAAACCATTACCTAAACCTCCATACAAATACACGTAATACACCACTGCAGCGTGGTCGCATCGCTTCTTTATACTTTGGTTTATCCTAATAGAAGTCTAACCCTGTAACCTGCAAACCGACTCCTCGGTGAGGAGGTCTATCGATCTACTATACTACTAGACAGGTAGATCATGAGGTTTTAACAATTGAACCTCACTCCCCCTTGATTTTTATAAACTAGTGGTTTTTGATTAACTTGCATTTACAACTTAGATTATCTCATAATCTCCTTCAGAATCTCATTCTAAAAATTAAATAAACTATTAAAATTAATTATTTAATTTTTTCATTTTAAATAGTACCAACTTACAACTTAGATTATCTCATAATCTACTTTAGAATCTCATTCTAAAATTAGATTAATTAATAATATATTAATTTAAATTCTTATATAAACCAGTACTGATGTCTACACATCCCCAAAAAAATGTTTTTCAAATAAATATTTGCTTACGTTAGCATATGTTGACGTCAGCTGCTGACAAAAAAATAAATTTTTTAATTAAAATAATTAATTGAAAAAATAATTTAATCTAATATCGTTAGATCAATTTTTTCATTTCTTAAATCTTGATTAAGAATGCACAATCTCATCATACAAACAAGAGTAAATCTATATTGACTAATCTAAATTAATTATTAATTCATTACCATTTTAAATAATTTAAACTGATACGTAGATTATTATCAATGTCAAATTAAACTAACTTTCATTTTTAATAAAATATTTATTTTATTAAATCGCAAGTCTATTTATTTGAATCGTATTATACCGATCCATGTATATTATGAATGTAATCAAAGGCTAGCTCTGTCACCAATTGTTGGGACAAATTTCAAAAATTTTCCCTGACTTTATAAAATTAACGAGGGTTTAAAATTCTTAATTTTAAACCTAAAATTTCTAATTTAAATTGACATGCATCTACTCTAATATATTCATAATAATTACATTAACTATAACTGGCATAATAAGAAAATTGTAAATGAATAAAAAAGCGAAAAACTTAAAAGAGAAGAAAAGAAGAATATCCGGAATTGCTCCAATAATAAAAATACTAGAAGAATACAAGAATACTAAAAACTCTAAGAAAACCAAGAAAGCCAAGAGAACACTGAGACCTAGTTGCCTTCTACACAATGACCTCAAAACGCCCAGAGAGTGGGCTCCGAAAAATATTAAACTGAGGATCTCCGAAAGTCAACACTTTTAGAAACCTTTAATTTTAACTTTTATTAAATGCCAAACCATAAAATCAATACCTTATTTATAGTGAGATACTGGAGTGACATGTCAACATTATACAAAATGTAGCATTTTAATATAAAAAAGGTCAAAATATCGTGTTTCAAGGCTGGATAAAATCGCGTGTTAACGCCAATAAAATGCTGCAACATGGTAGTGCACGATTCGTTCACACGTGCGGACTCGGATCAACTGGGTGGACTGTCGTCTATTCGTGAAAACGCAGATCCTGACCTGCACCTTTTTTCTTTGTTTCCCATATGTACAAATTTATCTTACGAATTTTAACTTTCAGAAAATTATTTAATTTTTTATTTTTTATTTTTTATTCATCTCATAAATAATGTTTGGCAAAATTTAATTTACTCATCTTATGAATTCTTTAATATTTTTCCGATGGCAATAAAGACAAAAGCTTGCGCAAGGGCCTCGGGGACAATTTAATCTAGCTCCAAATGGGTTAAACTAATTACCATCTTATAATAAAATTTAATTACCATTCAATGATACATAATTTCACTAAATAAATTTTGCTGGTTCTCTATCCATGAAAAAGGATACCTTGAAATACTTATGGCAATTTCGAAATGGAAACATTATCTTGAGGGACATTATTTCCTAATTAAAACCTATCATGAAGCCCTGAAACACCTCCTGGATCAAAGGATCTCAACTCCCTTACAAAAGAAAGACCTTAGTAAACCCATGGGATTACATTATGGCATATTATGTAGGAAGGGCAATGAAAACAAAGCTGCAGATGCACTTTCTCGCTTAGGTACTACAGAATGTAGTGCAATTTCTTTCATAATCCTAACTTGGGTATAAGAAGTCAAAGAAAGTTATAAAAACGTCGATGAGGTTCAAGAAATAATAAGAAAGTTCTTGTAGATAATGCTTCTTGTCCAAAATACACACTTGAAAATGGAATTTTGTGTTACAAGGGAAAATTAGTGATAGGTACTCATGGGAAATTGCGTTATAAACTTCTTGAAAATGTTCTTACACATGCTTTAGGTGGTCATTTAGGTACTGCAACCGCATATAAGCGTGTTAAACAATGATTTTACTAGAAATGATTGAAGAAATTTGTGCACAACTTTGTTCTTGAGTGTTATGTTTGCAAACATATCAAAAGTGAGCATGTTAAAATGCTTGAGCTGCTACAGCCTGTCCCCATTCCATCCAGACCTTGAAAACATATTTGTATGGACTTTATTAAGGGACTCCCTAAATCTAATAGTAGAGATGTGATTTGGGTGATAGTTGATAGATTGTCCAAGTATGCTCATTTCATTGCATTAGCACGCCCCTTTACTGCATTTATGTTAGCCAAGACCTATATGGAGCAAGTTTTTAAACTTCACGGGATGCCTCAAGCATTGTATCAAATAGGGATAAGCTCTTAACAATTAATTTTTGGAAGGAGTTTCTCTGCTTATCCAGTACAAGCTTGGATATGAGCTCAAGTTACCATCCCAAAACCGATGGTCAATTTGAAAGGTTGAACCAATGTCTTGAGCAATACCTTAGATGTATCTCATCTTCATTTCCAAGCAAATGTTATAGTTGGTTACACTTAGTGAAATATTGATATAACACCTCATACCATTCTTCACTTAAGTATACCCCATTTTATGCACTGTATGACGATAATGCACCTATGCTAGACTTAGTTGACTCTATGGAAACTTCTAATGTTGCGGTTTTTGATTTTTCTCTAGAGAAAGATCGCAAATTTCATCAAAATTAAAGCGGAACTTGAAGCTTGCACAGTCAAGATGAAGCAAAATGACGATGGGAAGAAGTCTGAGCATGTCTTCAAGGTTGGACACCAAGTTTACCTCAAACTTCTGCCTTGTAGGCAATCCTTTGTTGCTATCAGATCCAATGTCAAGCTTGCTACAAGATATTTTGGACCTTATGAAGTTTTGGCCAAGATTGGTCAAGTCGCATACAAACACAAGTTGCCGAACAATTGCCTCATACAGCAGATTTTCCATGTGTCTCAGCAGAAGCCACGCATTAGAGTTGCAATTACAGCCTCATATGACCCACCAAACACAAATAGAGAGGGGGAGATATTGGTTGAACCGAAAGCAACACTAGAACAAGGATTGGCAAAGCGAGATAATCGAACTGTACCCCAAGTTTTGGTTAAGTGGATGAATCTGAGTCAAGAGGAGTCAACTTGGGAAGATTTTACATTCTTGCAAAGTTAATTTGACTCAAGGATTAGCTTTTTTTGGGGGGTAATGTCGTGTACTTAGGGTTTAAATTGTTAATTCTCTTAATTCTTAATTCAAACTTGTTAAATTGAGCTTGAATTATTAAAATTAACATCTTAATCTATCTAATTTCCTAAAAATTGAATTTGGAAGTTAAAATAATTAACTCTTAAACTCAATTTTGGCGGAAAAATCAGTTACTAGCTGTTAGGGCTTTGGCACAAAAGCTGATATTTCCAGTTTTAACCTAATTTTTGCAATTCCTTTTGTTTTTCCCCCTTCCCTCATCTTTTATGTGTATAAAAAGGATGTAATAGCATGTATTGTGAAACTTTTGATGATTAATAAGAATTCTCAATTGAAATTCTCTCCCTCTCAAGCCCTCTTCTTCTACTTCTCCCTCATAGTCTCAGTTCTCAACTTCCCCGTTAACTCTCTTCTTTCTCCTCTCTCTTTCTTTGCATTTCATTAAGATTTACAAGTTTTATCCAAGACTAAGTGTTGGGTCACAACAAAACCCAAAATGACCCCATTCGATGAACCGAAATCCAAAATGATTCAAAATCTAAAGACTTAGACACAACCTAAAGTTTGTTCCAAACCTCAAAATCTCCCAACTCGAATGACTTCAACTTGAGATGACCGAAATCACCTTAGCTCAAAGTCCAAAGTGATCCAACCTGATTAATGTGGAACTCAAGATCACTCAAATCTAGAAAATGACACTACTCAATTTGAATGTTATGTAAACAAGGTGAGCCGATATAGAAATGACTCGACCAAATTGACCCAAAACATAATACGACCCATACCCAAAATGACCCAACCCATCTCAAACTCGGCCTAAGATTACTTAAAATTTGAAATGTTGTAACTCATTTGTCCCAAAACTAAGATCACCTGAGCCTGAAATGACCTATCTGATCATAACTAGCTGAATCCTAAAAGACCTAACTCAATTAACTGAAAATCTAAGATAACTTGAACATCAAATGATCCGACATGATACTCGAGCCGCTTTGACTCGAAACTTGAACAACTCGAACTCAAAGTGAATCACTTCGACCATAATAACTTGAAAGCAATGTGAACTGCTATGACCAAAATCCAACTGTAGCTGATTTAGAACTCGATACTCCAACTGAATTGACTGAAAACCCTTGATAATTCGAATCATTATGTTATTATAATTTCGACCTAAAAGTCCTTTGGTAAACCAAAAAATGAAATTTTAATACCATTGGAATTCCAATTCCATAGCCTAATTCTAATTCCACGTGCCAAATAGAGCCTTATAGTATTGGGTTTATTTATAGTAGGGTTAACCCATCTTTTTTTCTTCAACGCTCCACTAACAACATAATTTACCCGTTACTTTATGTTGACGAGATAATTCTCATTGGAACAAACCCTCAAGACCTTGACACCCTCATTCGAACCTCTCAATTCAATTCACCATGAAAGGCCTAGGACCGCTGCACTACTTTCTAGGCATAGAAGCAAAACATGACCCACAGGGCCATTTCCTATCCCAACATAAACACACCATAGACCTACTAACCAAACCCAGCATGCATAATGCAAAGCCAATCACAACCCCCTTCCCCCGCATACCCACCTTTTTTTTGAATAAAAGAGATCCTCTAGCTAATCCCACCGAATATAGGAGTACGGTAGGTGCTCTTCACTACCTAACAATGACTCGACATGATATTTGTTATGTAGCTTAACTTGTTTCTCATTTCATGCAAGCCCCCAGGTTTAGCCATTGGTAGGTTGTGAAGCGAATCCTCAGGTACCTCAAAAGCACACCGGATCACAGCTTTTCCCTCCTCTTTGGATCATGCACTACCTTTGTTGCCTTTGCCGATGCTTATTGGGGTGTTTTTCCTGACACTCGGCACTACACCACAAGCTATGCACTCTTCCTTGGACCAAACTTGATCTCTTGGCATGCCAACAAGCAAGCCACTATTACCAACCACTGAATCTGAATGCCGAGCTATTACACAGGCATATGCTGAAAGCGATTGGGTGCACTACCTAATGCTAGACATGGGAATTTCTCATCAAGATCCCATCATGGTCTATTGTGATAGTGCCGCTGTCCCCTACCTTGCCGCTAATCCTATCTCCAATGATCATAGCAAGCATGTTGACATCGACTACCATTATATAAAAGAGTAAGTCCTCAAAGGTCATCTCTAGGGTCGATACACTCCTACCACCGAACAAGTCGCTAACATCTTCACCAAGGATCCTTCCGCTAACCACTTCCTCTACCACAAGGCCAATCTTCATGTGGGTCCTCCCCGTTCATCTTCAGGGTGAGTATTAGATGACACCTAGGTCAACTAGGGTTTCCTTCACAATTCCCATTGTACCCCTAGGTTTACTCTACCAACAAAGGTAGCTCATGTAATTATGTCTCTCCTTATTCCTTACAAATAGGGATGTCGTAGCATTCATTCATTTATTCAATACTCAACAATTCTATCATTTCGCAATAGTAAATTACATCTTATATATTCAAAATGATAAAATTAATAATCTTGGCCCAACATCTTTCTCTCCCCACCCAATCTCCACCCCAACGTCTCTAACATCTCTCTCTCTCCACCCAATCCCCATCCGAACGTCTCTCTCTAACCCACCATTGCCCCCCCACTTCCCCCAACCGCTACCCTTCATCACCGCCTACCACAAAACAACCCAATATTGTTGCCCTCATCACAATGTTTCATTCTCCTTCTCACCTCCACAGCCTTCACAACTCCAATCCCCACTACTGCTTCACTGTCACCACCGCTTCTTGCACCATTACCACCCCTACAACCTCACCACCTCTCTCTTTTTTGTCTATTGACATGATGGGTTCTCAAGAGGTGATGTCCTTATTTGTGATTGGCCTTTCTGTTAGAATGACAAATACTTGGATTAAAGCGGTCTATTCGTGACTTTAGTTCAATCTAAGATACCTTTGTTCCTCGGGGCAGAAGAAAAAGGAAGCATCTTATGGTTTTGTTAGGTTTTGCCTATGAAATGAAGCTGAAAGGGTAATTGATAGAATGAGTGGAATATGGGTTGCGGGTTATAAGATCAGAGTGAAATAGGCTAAGCAGAATAGAAGGCCTAGTTGTACTCCCCTTCGAGATAGGTCTAACATGCGGGTTCCAAGAAATAATAAGGATGGCGGCTCCCATGCTTTACATGCAAATCGTGTACGGGAGGATGCTACTTCAAGGTCTTAGATCAGGGGTGCCGACTACTTGAACTATCCAAAGCTCACGGTGACTAACAGAAACAAAGGGATGGAAGCCTAGCTAAACAAGTCATTAATTGCACATTGGTTCTAGGATGATACGTTCAATAATATCACCAAGTTCAGTATGAAGAATAATCTTCAGGGTTCTCTCCCCAAGGGATTAAGCTCAAACATGTGACTCTGCTAAGACTTTGTCTTCAACCCTTGAGCCCCTTAAGCTGCTGTTGCTCAGCAAATTCAAGAAGTTGTCTTGATACTTAGGTCAAGCCCTCGATTCCATGAGCAAAAGAGCTGAGATTAAGATCCATGGGCTGCTAGTGTTGGGGGGAAAAAAACATTGTGGGGAAAAATTAAACTCTAATACCGATTATTGGGTTCGCAGTTCTCAACTCTGGTCACAATAGTAGGCATCTATTAGAGCACTTAGAGTAGGAGACTCTTCTCTCTACTTAAGCCCCGGGTCGAAGAGTCACATTTTGTGACACCTCACGTGCTAGAGTTCCCGGAATAGGTTTATCTCCATAAACCCTTTGCCCTAATATCGATTGATGGGATGAATTTCAAAAATTCTCCCTAAAGTTTACACAACAGAAGGGGTTTATAATTCATAATTCTAAACCTAAGATTGATTTTAAATCTACAAATTTAAATTTATAATTTAAATCTATAGATTTAAATTCTTAATTTAGATCATAGACCTTTTACTCTAATATATTCATAGCAATACATAACTTAAAAAGGCGTAATAATGAATACTGTAAATAAATAGAAAAGCGAAACCAAAAGAAAAGGAAAGAAGAACATACCTGCAATTGCTCCAATAATAACGAACACCAAGACAATCAAGATTCCACGATCTGCTATGGTGTACTAGAGCAGAAAGCTGTAGAAAAGACCGTCCTTGTTCCTTTTATCTGCAACACAATTCTGCTACGGTGTACCAAAGCAGAAAGCTGAGATCTTATCTTATTTACAATTAGGAAATCTAGAAACTCACCCAAAAATTATTCACCACCTCGATCTGATTGAAGTGACTTAACAAGTTTACCTAATAGCTTTTAAAATTCTACTTCTACTCTTTGAATTTCTCCAAAAACGTCAGACTTATTTCTCATCATGTAAACATATCCATGCCTTGAGTAATCATCGCTAAATGTGGTTAAGTACCCATACCCGCCTCTTGCCTGAACATGCATTGGTCCACATACATCTATGTGAACCAGCTCAAGTAAGTTACCAACCTTATTGCCTTTACTCTTTAAGATAGACTTGGTCATCTTTTTTTCTATGATGGATTTGCAGACTGGTAATGACCTCAAGTCCAAAGCCTCTATCAGTCCATCTTTTAGCAGTCTTTGGATCATGTTCGTGTTGGTTTGACCTAAATGTAGGTGTGAGGTGTAGGCATTATCACTTTCAAGGTGTTTTCTTTTAGAAGATTGAACAACTGAACTTATGTTAGATTCATTTAAACAATTACTCGAGTTTCGATAAGAAATAACATGAATAAATAATTTATTCATGTACATGTGCAAATAAACAATTTATTTCTCATGTGAAAACTTTCATTGTCATAATCAACTGAATAACAATTATCCATTAACCAAAATACAAAAATCAAATTCTTGTACATCAAAGGTTTAAATAATCAATCCTTTAAAACAAAACTATATCACTAAAGTCTAAGCTAATATCTCCTACACTTAGGACCACTACTATAGTACTGTCCTTGAGCATCAGGTACAATACCCATCGTATAGCCTTTAGCCTAGCCCGAGCTCCTGTAACATATTATAAATATGGTTAGTTGAAGCTTAGTCCACCCACCAAGAATCTGGTGGACTCTCAACTGGGCATGACTCAACTAAGTGAGATATCAATATATCTCTACCAGATGACTTAGCAGTCTTTGAAGGAAGACTAGCTATGTATTTAGTGTAGTTTCTCCTCCAGTGGCCTAGTTTTTTTTCAAAAGAAACACTTTTCTTTTGCTGACTCCTTTATGGACTTGTTTCCACAATAGCAACCTTTCCCTTTCCTTTCTTTTCGAGTAGGTCCCTTGTGAGTAATAACTAAGTCTAACTTGTTTATCTGGACGAAGTAATTTCATCCAATGAGTTCATTTTGCATTAATAATCAAGTGAAGTTCACAAGTCATATCTAATTCAAAATACTGTAAATGCAAACATTCGTGTAACTATCTAACAAGAGTCATGTATAATGCACTGATATTTATTCTTTCAATTTAGCATACACAATAAGTCAGATATCCACCAAACTGTACTATCATGCATACAAACGCACCACTCCTTACTCCCGGCAGTGGGGTCGCACGAAGCTAGTTCGGGTGAGAACTATTCTCAATTAACCTGTTTTCTTGTAACTCTTACTAAACATGATTAACTCACCGTTTTGCCTTATTCTTTAACATAACACAATAGAGCTCCTCGGGGAGGCTAATGCGTCACGCTTAGTCAAGTGTAAACCATTACCTAAACCTTCATACAAATACACGTAATACTCCATTGCAACGTGGTTGCATTGCTTCTTTGCACTTCGGTCCATCCTAATAGAAGTCTAACCCTGTAATCTGCAAACCAACATCCTCCGCAGGGAGGTCTATCGATCTACTAAACTGCTAGACCGGTAATGGAGACTGTGAGGTTACAACAATTGAAATCTCGCTCTCAATTGATTTTTATAACTAGTGATTTTTTAATTAACTTGCATTTACAACTTAGATTATCTCATAATCCCCTTTACAGTCTCATTATAACAATTACAAAAAAATTAATTAATTAATTTATTCAAAACATTATCGTTTTAAAGCATGGCTTATTTCATAATCTTACTTCAGAATCTCATTCTAAATTCAATCAATAAAATTAATTAATTAATTTCAATTAAAACAATACCAACATCTAATTTAGATTATCACATAATCCCTTTTTTTTTTTCAGAATCAAATTCTAAAATTAAATCAATTAGTAGAAATTAATTTTTATTAAAACAGGACCATAAGTTTAGATTATCTCATAATCTTTTTCCTAAATCTAATTCCAAAATTAATAAAAATTAATTTCATTAAAAATTAATAACGACTTAAAATTTAGACTATCACATAGTCTACTTTAGAATTATATTCTAAAATTTAATTAATTAATATAATTAATTTTTATTTTTTAAATAATATTGACTTAGACTATCTCATAGTCTATTTTAGAATCTTTATTCTAAAAATAATTTAAAATTAACATTTATTTTAAATAACATTGATTCACAACTTAGATTATCTCATAATCTAATTTAAAATCTCATTCTAAAAAGAAATTAATTAATAAAATAATTAATTAATAATTTTTAAATTAAATTAAAAAATGATGACATTAGCACAGTCCCGCTGACTTCAACGTCAGCCTGATGCTGACAACTGCGTTAGATTTTTTTTAATTTTAAAATAAATTGAATCAAATCTCATGAGATCAATTTTATTCGATTTCGTAAAAAATAATTGACTATAATCACATTAGATCAACTTTATCCAATTTCATTTAAAAAAATATATATTTGAATCTAATCTCTTTAGATCAATTTTATCCGATTTCATAAAAAATAATCGAATCTAATCTCATTAGTTCAATTTTATCCGATTTCATAAATCATGACTGAGAACGTACAATCTCATTATACGAACAACGCAATCACAAATTAATAGGTTGTTCCGAATTAACGATTAATTCATTAACAATTTAAACAATTTAAATGCTACCTATAAATGATCAAATTAACTTTTAGTTAATTAATGATTTAAATAATTTAAATCGTTACTTTATATAATCTTAATTAACAATTAAATCATTAACGACTTAAACAATTTAAATTATTACTTTATGCAATCATCTGAATTAACTATTAATTCATTATTGATTTAAATAATTTAAATCGAAATGTCAAATTAAACTAATTTAAATTGAACCATCAAATTAAACTAACTTTCCTTCGTAATAAAATTCGTATTTTATTAAATCACAAATCTATTTATTTTGATCTTATTATACCTATTTTTGTATATTATGAATGTAACAAGAGACTGGCTCTGACACCAATTGTTTGGAGGAAAAAACTTTGTGGGGGAAAAAATAAACTTTGATATTGACCATTGGGTTCACAAATTTCAACCATGGTCACAATAGTAGGCACCTATTAAAGCATTTAGAGTAGGAGACTCATCTCTCTACTTAAGCCTCCGGTCGGAGAGCCACGCTTCGTGACACTTCACGTGCGAGAGTTCCTGGGAATAGGTTTATCTCTATAAACCCTTTGCCCTAATACCGGTTGTCGAGATGAATTTCAAAAATTCTCCCTAAAGTTTACGCAGCGGAAGGGGCTTAGAATTCATAATTCTAAACCTAGAGTTGATTTGAAATTCCTAATTTTAAATCTATATATTTAAATTCATAATTTAAATCTATATATCTAAATTCTTAATTTAGATCTACAGGCCTTTTACTCTAACATATTTGTAACATTACATAAACTTCAACAAGTATAATAATGAATACTGTAAATAAATAGAAAAGCGAAACCAAAAGAAAAGGAAAGAAGAACATACCAAGAATTGCTCCAATAATAAAGAATACCAAGAAAATCGAGACCACCCGATTTTCTACACAATGACATTAAACTATCCGAAGGGTGGGCTCCGAAAAATATTAAACTAAGGAAAGTGAAATTTCAACGGAAATTTTTCTCTCCAATTAGGTCTCTAAAACAATTTTTAGAGACCCAGAAATTTAATTTCGATTGAATGCCAAGCCTCTAAATAGGTACTGCTATTTATAGTAGGCTATCGGAGTGAAAATAATTCAAATAAACAATGTGGGATACTAAGAAAAACAAATCCGAACACAAAATATGAGGCAAAATGACGCCGTTTCACTACGGAGCAAAAACGCGTGTTTCGGACTCTCGGTGGCTACCACGTTGCCAAAATCCATTGTTCCGGGAGCGTTGCTATGAATCATGAGCAGGTTAAGAGGAGCATGCCACGTGGCACGCTCCTATTGGTCTAGGCGCGTTGCTGATCGCAAGCTGTTTTAAACGCGATTTTTTTTTTTTTTTTGCCTTGTTTTTCACATGTAAAAATTAATCTTATGAATTTTAATTTTCTAAAATTTTTATCTTACAATTTTTAATTTTTATTCATCCCATGAATAATGTTTGGAAAAATTAATTTACCCATCTCATGGATAAATAATTTATCTCATGAATTCTTTAATATTTTTTCAATGGCAATAAATACAGAGGCTTGCGTAGGAACCTCGGGGACAATTTAAATCTAATTTTGAATGGGTTAAATTAATCGTCTCATGAAATAATTTAATTACTATTTAATGAGACTTAATTCCACTAAATAAATCTCACTGCACTCCAAACTTAAACCATTTATTCGATATTGCCCTAATAGACTGCATTGATGACAACAACCACTCCACTAGATGTCCATGATAAAGGATAAATATAACCACTACCATTATCCTTCTCACAGCTTCTCCATTAGTTACCGACTCGCTCTTTACTGAATAATTCATTTATACTTGAACGTATTCAAAGTATAAATTCCAAATGTCAAACACTGGGAATACGTTGCCAAAGTTTCCGAACTATTCAAATGTTTGTGAATCAACTAAGGGGACATCTGTATCTCATAAGATACCATAGATTGCCTATTGAATACGTGATCCTTGTCACACTTTACACCGCCACCCAGTGTAGGTGGGAATTCAGTCGTGCGTTTAGACCTTACTTACAGTATACCAAAGTAACTAAACACTCCATGCACAAGTCCAGAATACCCTTTGTATTTAGAGTTGTCGTTCAAACAATACAACGTGAATCACGCATCTCGGATAGTTGTCCAAAAATAAGTAACTCACATGGTCCAACTCAGCGAGTCAAACTTATTAAACACACCAACCCAACACTTTTGGATCTCCATTCACATGACCAAGACAAGTCATCTAAAGTGTTACGTTATAGTCTTAGCAAACAAGTGGTCCAAACTTGTCTTCAACTGCGAGCCTTTCAAACAACAATCCATACCATTTGTTCCAAGTGTATCTGTGGCTTGTCTCATAAACCACTTAGAACAAATATGTAAATTGTAGTATGAGGACTACACCCATCTCATGGATGTCTCCCAAAAGAAAAACGCATGCAGTATAAATGCTCGCTTACACAAATTTAACTAAGAAATGACTTGGACTTCAATTTTATTTATTAATTAAAATAATATATTCAGAATAAATCTGAATTTTATGACACTGTTCCTAACAGCTAAAAATGCTGGACGAAAGAACACTTCCCATATATTTTGCTAATGTTTGAGGCAAATTTATTTAAGTAGGCGACAGGGCTTCTCCAATGAGATACGTTGATATTGCAAGGGTTCTTATTGACACATGTTTCCCCATCAATAATCCAACAGGTAGTATAAGTGCACTTCAACATGGATTCTTGCTCGGTATTCGTTAAGCAAGGTAACTTTGAAATGATCCTAAATTGCTCTCTAAAAGTAATCGCCCTCGTCGCCTCTACCAGACTTTCCAGGGAGCAGGCTACATTCTCCTAGCATGATTTAGTCAACAAGGTTTGCATCACTCGAAGATCACTTCCTTCAAATGATCTTCCCTTTCATGAAAATTCCATGGGTGGTATGACAGATTATGGGGACTCGTTAAGGCTCCACCTGAAGTTAGTTATTGATAAAGTGAGTACTAGCTAGCTTGGTGTGGGTCAATTTATTCTTCACGTTGGCGATCAGATATTAGGTACATGGGCCCGGCTTACTTTTACCCTGATTCGATCCTTTTAAGTCACCCTATCCAGTCAGGCCCACGATCATCAACCTAGGCAGCTCATCTTCATCTTGCCCTAGCCTGGCCTAGGGATGCTCTAGAGAAATCAACCAGACTTCTGACTCTACTAAAATCCAAGCTTGGGACACTATAAGTGATAGTGACTCTGAGTCCTCCAGGCCATAATATCCATCAGGTTTCAAGCTCTTCATCACTGTCGATGAGAGTTCTTCGAGAAGTATCTAGGTGCTGAGTATGGTGGAGTCTAGTATTGCAGGGGAGAAAAGAGGGAATGTTGTGGCAGAACGTCAGGCACTAACTTCGCATCGTCGAAGAAGAGTCGAAAACCCTAAAAGCGTAGGTTTAAAGAACCAGCGAAAGTGAGACCTGCAAGAATTTCTGAAGGATATGTCAACTAGGAGTAGTGCTAGGAGATTGGTCAAACTGGAAAACAAAAAAAGAAGCTGGCGAAAGGTAAAGGGTTGCAGATACTCATAAGCTTCTTGAAGCAAAATGTATCTGGGAGATCGGGAAAAAGCTCGACTTCAGCTTTGATGGTGATGAATCGGCTGTGATTGAGTGCATTGCAATGATGAACTAAAATATTGGTCGATCTGCTTCGCTGTTGACTTTAGTTATAGTTTTAGTACACTGGATCTTTCCCTAATTTCTGGTCCATGTTGTGCAGTTGTGGTTGTAGTCATATAACACCTTTTGGTTTTTTTGGCTACGTTCTGTCCTGTAATCCTGTTTCACTAATATGTTATATGTTTTTCTTCTCTTGGATTTGTTCCTTTTTTTACGGGTTAAATTAGGTTTCATTTGTACGAGATGCCTATTTTTTTGATACTTGTGACTAATTATCGAAAAAAAAATCATGGCATACATGATTAAATTGTGAATTTTCTTACCATCAAAGAATTGGAATGTCTTTCTTCAAAATTTTCGTAAACTACGCTTTTCTTTTTTCTTTTGTCACTCAAATTTGCTAGAATTTTACATGACGTTAATTACTTAAATTGTTGGGCACTTCCATAATTTAAAATATTTTAAGCAATTAGCCTGGAGTTTCACTTTTTTATAAAATGATTGTTCTAGTGGGATGGTAGTAGTTTAATTTCTTAAGGTTGTCTGATCAAATTATAAAAAAAACTATTTTTAATAGAAACGTTTTTTTTTTTTTTAATTTTTGATTTTGCTTCTGCTTTAACTTTAAAAGAGAAACACTACTTTTCTTGTTTTAGTATTTCTATTAAAGAACTATTTCTATTGTCCAAAAACCCTCAAATTCTAAAAAATATTGATTTTTCCTACAAATATTTTTTTCAAAAATAAAAAACTTAGCTAAATAGATCTTTAGTGTGAGTCGCTACGAAATATTTTCTAAAAGATTGATATTGGAGAGGGAAAGGTTTCTTAGTATTAATTTATGAGTATTAGTATGAAGTGCGCGAAAATTTTTTCTAACGTCCTATATAGAGACCTATATTAAAGAGGAAAAGATTTGAGAAAGATTATAATTAAATATAAAAAAATAATTATGTTCTATGTCATATTGTTTTAAATGATAAATAAATAGGAAAATATAAATAATGATCATGCAACAACAACAGTTCCAGTGCCACAGTGGCTCCCGTACTAAGCAGGGTCGGGGGAGAGGGGGGGGGGGGGGGGGGGGGGGGGGTGGATGTACGCAGCCTTTCCCTTCGGGGTGGAAGAGAGGTTGTATAAATAATATTGATCATGATCATCATAAATAATGATCATGATGTACAAATAATATATTACTCTACGTGTGCATTAGAACTTTCATACAAACACACACACATTAGATAATTCAAGCGTTGCTAACATTCGGTTTTTGTGAACCTAGCCAGAGTTAGAGGTGGCGTCGGGTCATTTGGATCAGGTTCGGGTGAATCCATTCGGGTTTGGGTCATTTCGTGTTTATAATAAACTTGGGCATGGTCGAGCTCGGGTCGACCTATTCAAGCTGGAGTAACTTTTGGGTTTTACCTGTACTCGGGTCGGGTTGGGTTTAGGTCAAGTTATTTCGGGTTCAGGTTACTTCAATTTTAAGTGGTCTTAACTTACCAAAAAAAAAATTTTAAGTGGTCTTAGGTTCGGGTCAATTTTGGGTCAGGTTGTACAGGTTTCAGGTTTTCATAGTCCTACTATTTAGTGCCGTAATTAGTGGTATGAACCAGTTACAAATGTTTAAATTATACCAAATAATTTATATTTTTATCAATATATTTATTATATCATAAATATAGGCGCTCAATATTTTGTTATGAAGTTCAATTGTACTTCTGACAACTAATAGTTCTCATTGAATTTATTGACCTTGGGTAAATTTAGCTTTCAGGTTGGGTTGGGTTCAGGTTCAGGTTAGTTTGGGTCGGGTTGGTTCAGGTCAATTGTGGGACATGTTAGGTCAAATTGGTATCAGGTTATTTTGAGGTCTGGCAAAGAATGGATCAGTTTAGTTGCCGGTCGTGTCATTTCAATTTTGGATTTAATTATTTACAACATATTTTCGATTCGGGAGGGTTGGGTTATGGGTTTTTCAAGTCGGCTTTTCGAGTCAGGTTGAATTTGCCACCTCTAGCTAGAGGTAGCCAACAAATTGAGTCCAGATTTCAGCCACTAAAAAAGCCCAAATGTACCCAATCACTATTCTGGTCCATCGTCAACCTGGACGACCGGTCCACTGTAGTGGGTCTGGTCACAATTTGAAGAAAATAGCTCCAAGACCCGGCCTGGCCAGACCCGACCTAGGAATTACTCACGAATCACTCGCGGTTAACCAAATAGTGAAACAATGTTTCGTGAATCATTCGTTAGTTATTCGCTTTCAGGCAAGGATTAAGGGTTCATGATAAATTTAAAAAACCGGAATTTTTACAGTGATTCCTTTTGTTAAATCCCTTATATAGCACAGCATACAAACGCAACACACGTATTGTAAGAAAAACGAGTGCATCAAATGTTGGATCAAATCACTACGTTTCTACAGATTTATGTTTTCTTTACGTCCCACTTTTATGGATGCGCCCTTTCTCGTTTTCCGAGTTCCTACACTAATTATCAAAAAATATATATATATTATAAAATATCAGCCTTAGTTGTACCAAGTGAAGTGCAAAACGAGGGGAAACGTATAGAAGGGAGATTCTACTAATTTGTCATAGTATGACAAATCAAAGAATATATAATATGCTCCCCAAGCCCACCCAACTAGCCATAAGAAAATCTATCTACTGACCAAACCATGATTAATCTTATTATTTTTTGGGTTCTAGAAAAATAAATAATATTCCAAAGTAAGATTTTGATGAGGCATAATACAACATGTATCCCTTGTAGTTTAAATGGAGCTTTCAACTTCTCGTGGGTTTTGCTTTTAAGTCTATCCCCTGGTAGTATAATATATACTTATTTTGTTTATAATTTCAATATTTAATCTATGTAATAAAGAATAGTAAATATTAAAAAAAATGTTCAATAATTTAATAGTCTTTTAATTTTATATATGCTTATTATGTTAAACAAGTACTTGAATTGATAAGAGTAATACTATGAATACACAAATATATTCTATTTCAATTCTATACATATTAATACATATTGTTTCAAGATAAATTGAGCAGGTCCTTTTAAGGAAGAGCCAGGCTCAAGCTCTTGTTTAGAAGAAAGGAAGAAGGACTAACCTATAACCATGATTTTCCCTTGCCCGTATTGGACCGTCTCCCTCTCTATTTATAGTTGAAGGGGGTTTGTTTAGTATGGTTGATAAAGGTGTGAGGTGGCTACGGATTTGTTAGGTGGGTGGCCGCTTTTCCTTACAGGGGAAGCAAGGTGTGTTGGGAGGCCTGTGTATGTGAGTAAGGTAGGCAGGGAGGTATGCCGCAAGGTAGGCGGATGGCATTGGCGGAGTAGAGTGTTGTGGCCAGATTGGAGTATTACCCAAAGGATCATGCCGCTGACATTTTGCCTACGGGGCCATTGCTGGGTGCGCTGCCAAGGATTTACCTACTGTCCTTTAGGTGGATATATTATCAAGGGTCCCCCCACCACTCCATATCCGAGAAGCAGTCAGGTCAACTTATTTCCTCAATAATACCCCCCTTCATGGGTGAAAGTGACATGTTCATATTCGGCCATGGAGTACACTCCCACATGAAAGAGTTGGCATCTTTGCACATACTCTAAGCCGCCTTAATGAGTCGACTGGTGCAAACGAACTCGCTAGCTGGGGAGGCGTGGTAACCACGGAAAGTCAATACAGTAGGGTTCTAGCATTAGCGAAAGAGAACTTGATTTACTCCTAGGGAACAATCAAAATTAATGAGAGGACAGTCCTTGACTGACACATGGTGAGAAGCTGTCATATCAATAAGATGTCAATTAGACCTTAGCCGTCATTCTAAGGAGTACAACCATTCTCTTACTGTTCCCATTTCATCTTCTTCACTCTTTCTTCATCCCTAGTTAACGTCTCAAAACCCTAACACCGAATACCAATTTTAACTACATTTCCATACCGCCAGTACTCGTGCATTCTCGACAACTTCAGCTTGAAACCGGTACCTGCGAGGTGTTTGAGAGATCTGGAAAGAGACTCAACCGTACGCCCCTTATTGTCTTTCTTTGAAGCTGTTAAGGATGCAAACATGGCAGAAAAGTGCAATGTGAGGGAAGTTCATGAGGAAGTGACCCACTCTGAGCATCCTATTGGAAGGGATGGTGGCATAATGGAAGTTGGTGGGAAAGCTGGCCATCTCGAGCAACTCACCGGAGAGAAAATTTCATCAGAGCCCACCCCTCAACTTCCTCCCGTAGCGAACTGATCAATGGAGGAAGTGGGGCTTGCTTAGGAGTTTCCCGAAGCATTCAATGCTCGACCTCCTATTACCTTTATTTCTCAGACTGATAGTGAGCAAGGGGTGCTATGCTACGTGTTAGGTATTATTTTCAAGATAATTTCGAAATTTAGGGTCCTAAGGAGGATGAATGCCCGCTTTTTCTGCCAAGGGGCTTCTTCCCAATTTCCGTAGATGCACTTGACGCGGGTCTACGATTCCTAATTTCACTTTTTGTTTCAAACATTTTGCTTCTATACAGTGTATGCCCTTGTTAAGTAACGCCAAATTCATATAGGAACATATGCTTCCTGCTAGGCTGTTTTGTTAACGGGTTTCAACCTACCCATATATTGTTTAAAGCTAAGCAATTCAAGAGTGGCATCTCATTCGAGAGTACAGGTGGGTCCACCTTCATTAAGAGAAACACTTCAAACCTAAAGAACTGAATGAGCAAATTTATTTAGGTTAAGCTGCCAACTCGCCCCCGATATCCTTCAAGTTGGTGGGTTGTTAATAAGCAGACCCAACCGGAGTTGGAAGGCATGACTAAGTATGAGTGCATGGTGTATGAGTACTTTACCGAGAACTTTGAGGGAGATATGTTTTTGGCTACATGGGAATTGCTAGAGCAAGAGATAGCGCTTACCAAGGATGGGCTTACCAACAAACCATACCAAGGTATGTGTCTCGTCAATTTAATGTCGTCTTACTCAATTTTTATCATAGGGGATTCGCTTTTGTTCCTTTTTCAGCGGAGGACTTCAGGCGTTAGACATAAGAGAGTTTATGTTCATACCTACCAGGAAGAGAGGATAAAGAAGACACCCTACTCCTACTGATCCTCCATTACCGTCATTGAGAAACCACCTCGTAGGGTACACCGTTGCTTGGCGAGCCCTAAAGTCTCTTTTCTTGGCGAAGAGACCGCTACTAAAACAGAGGTGGATGAGGCAGGGTGCAGCAATCCCTCAACTTGAACTACGCAAGCCCCTCATTCTTGAACTCCTGAGAGAGTTCTTATTACAGGGTTCTGAAGTGAGTGAGTAGAGATAAGGGATTCTGCTCCTCCCATGCCATCTGTTGTTAGGCGTGATCCAGAGCATATGTCCTACCATTTGAGTGAGTTCTTCCCCTCCGGGGACCTAGGAACTGCCATAAATGTTCCCAGGCAGGAGATGGCGGCATGCCTATCATAGGTAAGAATACTCCCTAGTCTATTACTTTAACTAGTTGGTGTCTAACCTATTTGGGATTATGTCTTGTAGGGCTTAGGTGTAATCGGATTTTTTTGTGTAGAATTTTCAAACAAATATGTACGTATTCAACATTTAGAAGGTGAGAATGCCTCCCTCTTGGCTTTGCCTAAGAAGCTTCAAGATTCAGATGAGTGTAAGTCCAAAGCACTTGAGGAACTAAGGAGTAAAGTTGGCAAGCTTAGAGTCGAGGAGCAAACTTGAAGAATATCTGGCAAGCTTGCCAGCCCGGTTGGCGGCTGCATGTGAAGAAGCAATTGAAGACTTCCGTGCTAACTCAGATTTCTGCAAGATAAAGTCTCAAGTGTAGTAGGCGGGTAAGAGAAGGTGCTATCCAAATTCGAGGATAAAGTTAGGAGTCTAGCTCATCAATTTGATCCGACCCTACTTTGAAGTGCTACTGAGGAAGTCATCAAAGAATTCAAGAATGAAGGGGAGCAGGAAACAAATTAACCAAGTGACAATTAGGATCGAGGCCTCGTCTTTAATTGAGTGCTTAGACTATTTTTATGATCAACAACTAGGATTTATACTTCGTCTTGCTTCTACTTGTGAGACGAATGAAGTGTACGCCAACCAATTCTTTTTTGTAAGAAACACTTATCTTGAAATGGAATTTTCTGCACTTGCATGCAATGGTAAGTGTAACCAAATTATATAGAAATTCGGGGAGCTCTTCATGCTGTGTGGGAGGATAATATCAGAAAGCATTCTTGACGTATCATGCCCAGAAGAGTCTTGCCTTGAAAACGACTCCGTTGCCATGAAAAAACACCCTTGTGAGGAGTATTTTGGCTTGCGTGTGATCATGCAAGAAATAAAAAGAATTGGGTAGCGTCAAACAAATTAACAAATAGCAAGTAGTGTAAATCAATGGTGAGTAGCGAATAGCGTTTGTGAGTAGCGTTCACCAATCCTGTCAAAGAATAGTGAGTAGCATAAGCCAATGACGTCAACAAGTAGTGAGTAGTGCTCGTGAATAGCATAAGCCAATAACCTGAACAAGTAGTGAGTAGCATTTTTGAGTAGCATAAGCCAATAATGTCAACAAGTAGTGAGCATTGTTTGTGAGTAGCGCAAGCTAATAACGTCAACAAGTAGTGAGTAGTGTTTGTGAGTAGCGTCAGCCAATAACATCAACAAGTAGTGAGTAGCATTTCTGAGTAGCGCATACGAATCATGTCAACGGATAGTGAGTAGCGTAAGCTAATAACGTCAACAATTAGTGAGTAGCATTTGTGAGTAGCATCAATGAGTAGCGCATACCAATCACGTCAACGAATAATAAGTAGCATTTTTGAGTAGTGTAAGTCAACAACGTCAACAAGCAGTGAGTAGCGTTTGTGAGTAGCATAAATGAGTAGCGCATACCAATCACGTCAACGAATAGTCAGTGGCGTTTGTGAGTAATAGCGTTTGTGAGTAGCGTCAATGAGTAGCGCATACCATTCATGTCAACGAATGGTGAGTAGCGTAATCCAATAACGTCAACAAGTAGTGAGCAGCATTTATGAGTAGCGTCAATGAGTGGCACATACCAATCACGTCAACGAATAGTGAGTGCCGTTGTGAGTAGTGTAAGCCAATAACGTCAACAAATAGTGAGTAGCAGTCCGACCATGAAACTATACATTTACAATGTACATGCATCCACACCCTTAGTAAAAAAGAAAAACAACTCTGATTTATAAGATACTGACAGGCCATCCTTGAGTACAGAGCACCGAGCTAAAGTCAATCATGGAAGGTGTTAGTCCTAAACTGGATCTGACATGACAGCCCCCGGCAGAACTTGAGGGCAGCAGCCCCCAGCCAGGTTGGTTGGTGGCAGCCCCCCCCCCCCCCCCCCCCCTCTCCCCCCGGGCCCAGCTTGAAGGTGGCAACCCCCTGTCGGGCTTGGCAGCCTCCTTCCAAATGGGTTGGCGTCGTTCCGTGTTGGTCTAACCTAGCAAACTACCGAAAGTATTTGTTTGCAATGGTTGCATGGTTTTGGCCCCCTGTCTTTCTTTGCGTATTTGACATGATATCCTTAGCTGAAATATAGTTATTCGCTCTTTTCCATAGTACCTCTATGGTCTCAGGTGGTATCTTGACTAGATAAAAATTAAGTTTAGGGTGGTGTAATCTTTTTATGAAGAAATTTACGGCTGTGTCATCCACCAGGCCATATACACCAACCATTTCGTGGGTAAATCTTCCTACAAAACTCCTTAACAATTTGGATTCCTACTGACGTAGTAACACGAGTAGTGTCGCGGTCGTTTTTTGCCTGTTGTTGCCAAGGAAGTGATGTACGAAATATTCTGAGAGCTCCTTAGCCATCTACAGGTTCACCGGGAAGAGAGGCAAACCACGCCAAGGCCGCCCGTTTAAGTGTCGCCAAGAAGCATTTACACCAAACCTCTTCAGTTACTTCTTATATGTGCATCTATGAGACGAATCCAGCCAAGTGGTCTTCGGGGTCCTAAGCCCCACCGAATGGCGCAACATCTAGTATCTTACCTTTCCTATTGGAAAATGTAGAACTCGCCTGGTGAAAGGCGAGTGCATTACCGGGGAGTCACGCATCCCCCTTTTGTCTCTCCATTCTTTTGATTGGGATTTTAACTCCCCACTCTTCTGCCTTCTTTTGTGATTCTGCAAGTTTGATGCAGATCCCTCATCTTTGGTGCTTTCTGGAACGGATCCTTGATCCTGGCGGGTATTTTGATTGTTAGAGTGATGGATCCTTCTAATATGGGTAGGGAGTGCAAGGGTTCACCAAGTGTGAGTGGGACTAACTCGCTGCCATTGAGGCGTTTGTGATGGAGATCTGATGTAGTTGGTCCTTCACTGATGTATTTTTCCTTTCCCATAGACAGCACCACTTGTTTCTGGATAAATTGAGCAGTTTTTTTTAAGGAAGAGCCGGACTCAAGCTCTCATTTAGGGGAAAGAAAGAAGAACAAACTTCTAACAGTGATTTCCCAATGCCCTTGTCTGACCATCTCCCTCTCTATTTATAGTTGAAGGGGGGTTTGTTTAGTATAGTTGACAAAGGTGTGTGGCGGGTGTTGATTGGTTAATTAGGTGGTGGCTTTCCCTTGCAGGGGAAGCAAGGTATGTTGGGAGGCCTGTGTACGTGAGTAAGGTAGGTGGGGAGGTATGCCTTAAGGCAGGCGATGGCATTGGCGGAGTAGAGTGTCGTGACCAAACTGGAGTAACCGGAAGGGTCGTGCCATCAATAGAAGTTTATGCTGCTAAGGTTTTGCCTGCGAGTCCATTGCTGGGTTTCCCACCAAGGGCTTACCTACTACCCTTTAAGCGGATATACCACCAAGGGTCCCCCCTCCATTCCATATCCGGGAAGTAGTCTGGTCAACTTATTTCCTCAACACATACGATACAATAACAACAGTCCCGGTGCCTCGAGGCTCCCGCAGAAAGCAGGGTCTGGGGGGGGTGATGTACGCAGCCTTACCCCGTCCGGCTGGAAAGGAGACTGTTTCCTGAGACCCCCAACCTGAAGTAGTTCGGTGCTTGCAGATACACCACCAATCGGTTACCAAAGTATTCTGAGGAAGAAGGAGAAGAAGAAGAAGAAGAAGAAGAAGAAGAAGAAGAAGCATGGTCAAAGACTAAACTAGCCTATAAGTGCTACCCTTGAGGTTATGCCTGCCTAAGGATCTTAAACTACCAGCCACTTCCCACACTACTCTACCCTGCCACCTCTGCTACCTTTATGCTAGCCCTCCAACGTGCCCTATCTAAGGCCATCTCCCCTCTTAGATTTAGGTGAGTTAGGTCTTGACGAATCGTTTTCCGTCAAGTTTTCTTTGGTCTGCTCCTCCCTCTTCTGCCTATCGCCATGTGAAGCTGTTCACACCTCCTGACTAGGCCTGTAGTCGATCTTCTGCTAACATGTCCAAACCATCTTAGGTGGTGCTCCCTCAATTTATCCTCGATCGAGGCTACCCCCTCAACACATACGATAACAAATTATTTTATTTAAAAAAGCTAAATTAATATTATTTTTATTATGATATTGCTTTTAAGTATGTAACCAATATTTTTTGTACCATTTCTGTTTCTAATTTTTTATTCTTGAAAAGCTAAAACTGTATTTTAGAAATAATTTCTTTGGGCTTTAGATTTTTGTTCTCTTTTTTATTTCTTAGTTTAAATACAAAAATAGAAACCTCAAAACAAGAAAAATCGATCTGAAAACCTGATTAAAAATAGAAAAGAATATAAACAAGCACATGATATCATTTGTTGTTTGTTGTTTTTAGTTTCTTACAACTATAACTTGTTTTAGAAACCTCTTTTTGTTACTTTGAATTCTTATTTTCTTTCTATTTTCTTATTTGATTTAAAAACAAAAATTACACACCAAAAATAATAAAAATATATTATTAATATATTATTTTTAGGCCTTATTGTTTGTCATATGAATTGAATTTCTACGGAAATTTATATTTCTCAGGAATATAATTCTTGTAGCGGCATCCCAAGAAGTGCCTAGTAGATATTTGGTTGCCGGGATAAGGTATAGAAATTTTGCTTAAGGAGACTAGTTAAAAATGAAAGAATTAAAATTTCCCTGGGGTGCTAGGTAAGTAAGTTTCTGGGTTTTGTATAAATTAAAAATTGTTAAATAAATTTCGTTTTTTACATTTTGCCAACTTCTTGCCTATCAAATAAGAGTTCAAACTTAATTTTTATAGATTTCTAATTTTTGCTTCTATTTTCTGTATTTTATCGAATTCTTACCAACCAAATAAAAAATTAAATTCTTAATTCTCATAAATTTCTACTTTCTATTGGCCAACAAAATAAAGCCTTAATATGTCAAATATTAAGAATTCATCAAATATTCACCCTTGCCCTCCAAAATCCGTGTGCCTGGCTTAGCGTGCACAGCCAGAGTCTAACCCATTACGCCACGTCACCAATCCTTCCCCTCTTATATACCAACCCCCATTCCCCCCCCTTTTGCACCATTTAAAGTCAAGACTAGCCATTTATTTCATTTTCTCAACAAAATTTTCTCATCTTCAACCCTAATTAAGCCAATCCCATACACAAATATGGAAGGGCTGATCCCTTACCTCTACAGGGTTATAGTCCATTACAAAGGCAACGAGCCGGGTCCAATTGGGTCTTGGCTCAATGAGTCATCCTCACCATCCTACATGAAGCTCTCGAGCGGTGAGTCAGGTCGGTTCACCCAAGCTGATACTAAAGCTATCGAGTCAGATCTTGGGTCTTCATCATCATTAGCCATGAAGAGCAAGATCTTTGTATCTACTGTTGGAGCTCAGTCTCCTGATATTAAACAGCCGAATATTCGACGAGTGGATAATAATGATCCCCGAATACTGATGATGCATTAAGCCCAATAAGGGAAATACAACTTGCTATAAGTGGGCTAGTTGTTTTGTGCGTGGTGACTATCCTTTATGTGTTACAGGGTGTTGTTAGTGTTAAAGTAATTATTTAATATCAAGGCAATAT
Source organism: Simmondsia chinensis (assembly GCA_018398585.1). Lineage (NCBI taxonomy): Eukaryota > Viridiplantae > Streptophyta > Magnoliopsida > Caryophyllales > Simmondsiaceae > Simmondsia > Simmondsia chinensis. The sequence goes on from JAGTTD010000001.1 coordinate 10,808,084, forward strand.
ATTACAGTTATTGGAATTATTGTCTTGATATTCGTAAAAAAATTTACTTCGACAATAACAAAGTCCTATGTTATGCACTTGTCACATAGTTTGTCGACATGAACGTATGGGAAAAGCCAAAGGGCAACCATACGTCTGTGTATTGTGATGTTATATGCGGTGTGAAATGTCCCAAAGGAATATTTCACCATACATATATGTTTTACTGTTTTAATCTGCATGAATGTAAATGTAAATATGTATAATTCTGAAGTATATAAGGTCGAACAGGCCATAGTACTATATTTTATCATTATCAAGGTAACGTAGTTCTATTATTTTAAAAGAAAAAGAATGCAAAGCTATGGTTGTTCATCTTTTTATCTTTATTTATTTCATTAACGCCAGTCTAGATAAATTAGTAGGGTTGTTGCTTTGGTGAAAGCCTAAGTATTGAGTTGTCTTTTTTATCTATTTCTTTTTTTTTTTTTTTAATTATAAGTTTAAGTTGCAAGCTAAAGAAACGACATCAGTTATGAATACTAAACCATTCTACTGACTAGCTAAAGATAATATAACTGTCATTATATTAGATTAGGTATAACTAACTATGGATAAATAATTGCCACCGATGTAATTGTGTACAAATATTGATGTTTATCCCTAGTTGTCAAAGATTTGATTATGTTAAATGTATTAAATTCAAAGTAATTTTTCAAAATAGCATATTTTGATATTTTTAATCCTAAAATACCACACAAAAATTCAAAATTATTAAAATAGTACGTGAAAATTGAAAATAACCAAAATAACACACCCAGTCAACATGTTATACGGCAAATTGCCACCTTAGTAAGAACATTTAGTCATTTTATGTTTTTTAAATTAAAAAAAATAAGAAAAATTAGGTTTTTTCTTTTTTTTTTTTTAAACCTTGTAATAACCATTCACCAAAATGTAAAAAAATAAATAAATAAATATTTCCTAAATTTTTTGTATGACATAAACTTATAATAATAATAATAATAATAATAATAATAATAATAATAATAATAATAATAATAATGTGACAAAAAAAATAATAATAGTAAACAAAGTTTTTACAATAAATTTTTAAAATTTTGATATACCAAATAATAGTATATATATATAAAACAAAATACAAAAAATCAAGGCAGCACTTAGGTTTTTATTTTTTATATTTTCATGAAATGTTGTTGCAGTCGAAAAAAAAAACTAATTTTTTTTTTTTAAAAAATATAAAATAACCAAAATGTCCTTACTTAAGTGGCAACTTGCCACATGGCATGCTGACTGAGCGTGCTATTTTGGTAACCTTTAATTTTTGAGTACTATTTTGATAATTATAAATTTTTAAATACTATTTTGAGCATAAAAATATTAAAATATATTATTTTGAAAAATCACCCTTAAATTTATGTGCCAAATGACAATGTGAATCATTCATTGTAAAACATACTAATAGATTATCTTTAATTAACAGCTAATGACTTTTAGTGTCCAAAAAATATAATAGCTAATGACATTTTCATACGTGTATTTGTTATATAATTGGGCTTTTTATTTTTGCTTTTATATAATTGAGATGATAAAATCCTCACAGAAGCAAATTGGGCATATTTTGTTTGGTATGCATAGAATTGATGCACTTGATTAGATTTATTTTTTCCGTTAATTAGCGATAGAGTCGTTGAACACAGCAGACAACTCGACCAAGCGAGCCCTGAGTCAACCCGAAAAAGAGCAGGGACCAAAACAACAAAACCAAATAAACAGGAAGACAAGTAAAAACAGGCAAAACACTTGATTAGATTGTTTGGGTTTTGAATTAATTGATTGGATAAGAGTCGCATAATTTAACAAAAGTCTGTTTCTATTACGTTAGAGACTAGACCAACCCATGATTATGTGTGATGCTTACCCAGTTGGGATGTATGGTCCGGTGATAGTAGCCGGAATATTTGTCTATATAACAGGTCATTCCCTCAATACAATGATGATTTTAATCATTTTCTCTTTATCATCCAAGGGAAGTTCTAGAGAATTTTCCCTTCATTCCTATTTTCTTTATTCTCTTGATGGTTGATTATTATTATGGGTGAGAGGAATTGCATCTGAAATTAAATTGTCGGTGATATATGGTATACCGACAATCATGTATGTAAATGGTTGGTTCTGAATTGCTTATACTTGATTTAATTTGTTGTTATAATCTCTATTATGATTAAGGATTAATGTTTACATGGATTCCATAACTCCATTTGCCAAGTCAAAATTCCTACTTCAAAATGAGTAGAAAATGACCCTGTAACTAAAAATTAAATTGGTGACGTTAGCTATTGAAACACAATAGAAACAAGTGAAAACCAAGTTTTTATTTATTTATTTTTATTTTTTTTATTCACTAGTGAAAACCAAGTTCAAAAAGAGTATCATGTGTTAGAAATATGTTTCAACACTTTGAGTTGGATAACTTTAGTTCTTCTTATCAAAAGGAAAGGCTTCGAACTTTATTAAGTTGCTCTTCCAAGTCTTCATTCCACATTGAAAGATGGAGAAAAGAGCTTGCCTAAAATAGTCTGTCCTCTTTAAGTACTGTGCAACGACTAGTCCCTCATTAAAAATAGAGCCTTGACTTTTCCCTGTTTATCGTGTCCAACATTAGATTAGAAAGAATACTAAATCTTATATAAATATCCTAATATTCACTATTCTTGGTGAGTTGTTAAGCACCCGTTAGAGTTAGGGTGGAACACAAGTTCGTGCACACACCGCTTCAGGTCGGACACGAGCGACGAGTGATGGGTGATGGCTCTAGTTAGTTACCAACCTTTTGAATTCTTGCTATTAAATCCATTGTTCTTGCCATTTGCCCATAAAAGGGGTCTGGCTAATTACCCCACAATACTTCAACAATCAACTCTTCTCTCTCTGTGTCTCTTCTACACTCTAGTCTTCTGCTCCTTTTGCTAGGAATTATTCGAGACTCTTCCATACCGTAGCCCTCTAGTACGGGGTGCCGCGATCACCGCGTTAACCTTGGAAGTCAATTGTCAAAAGGCTAGTGTGTACCGATGCTGTAGAAAAATTGGCTTTAAGGTAGTGGTATTCCGTAGCGCTGTAATTTCTTTCCACTTCGTGTTTTCTATTCGTCTTTAGTTTGTCCAAATTGACCTTACATCATCTTATTTTTCCAACATCGTGTTTATTAAATTAAATAAACATTTCTGATTTTATTGAAATCCAAAAATAAACAGATATTGCAGTACAAATAAATAATTCTAGTATTTCATTTAGCAGAAAAGTGCTACAATCTCTGTAATTGTACATCTAGAATAAATATATTAAGACTCATCTCTGTTCGATCTCCTGGATTTAGAAACTAGGAGCAAGGATACTCAAGGCTTGTCGCCAATCAAGTAAGATGTTTCCTTAAAGAAGAAGGCTTTTGGCTTGTTTTCTTTCCCTAACAGCCATTGCCCTTCCTTTTTTGAACCCGGAAACAAAGGCTAAAGACCACTAGTTATAGGGACAACTCCTTCAAAAAAGGCCTTCCCATATGCCCCTTTAACATGGCTCAAGAGCTTTGGCTTACAAACCGTGTGAGTTTTGCCTATAATAAATCCAAGAAGAGTCTTAAATCAATCTTCATTTTCTGAGTTTTATTTTAGCGATGGGCATGGCCCATTACTATTCTCAAATCTTGGGCTAGATTTAGTAATCTTTAACTTGGGCTTAACTTGGTTATTTAGGCCATCTCGACCATTATTGACCTTGAAGTTCTACTGGCTCAAATTTAATCAAACATTAACTTTCACTTAAGACACATTCTTTTCATAGCAACATTAAATTTATGGTCATGGTAAAATTTTTATGACTTTCAATTGCCCCTAATTCAAGTCAAGACTAGTGCACTTTATAGGGCATTATGTCATGGACTTGAAGTATATGTGTGTTGGACGTATGTGTTCCTTTTTCTTTTAGCCATGTCGACCCAAAAGATAATGCACAAAACGGAAGTTAGAATCATTTCTAATCCCTTCAAAATTTTAAGACATATGAATTGTCATATTATGCTATGTATCTATATTAGTTATAAAAATTTTCGGACTTTGTCAATGTTTAGTGATTTTTCCCCTTGCCCCGGCCCCCCGGCGCCCCCCCCCCCCCCCCCCCCCCCCCCTCTTTTTCCCTACCTTTACGCGAAACATGTTTTGCATGAAACTCAAACGATGTCGGAAGGTAATTTCTTTCTTACCTTCTATTTCATCTTGTTTCTCAAAATGTGTTCTACCCTTGAATGAATACAATTATATTATTATATCTTGATGTACATATATATTTTCTTGTGTCTTTATGCTTTTGTTCGTCATGTGTCCTAATAATATCAGTTTTGATCTCCTTTTAAATAAACAATTGTGGATGTAAAATGCATCCAATAAATCTCGAAATTGGACATCATAATGTTGTTTCCTTGGTATCGAATAGAATGGGGTCATGGTGTCTCTAGTTGAAAAATCAACATAAAATGAATCCAACAAAATTCAAGGCCAATGTGAAAGCCAACTGTTGTTTGCACTAGTCAGTATTGTGTTTTGTCAAAATCGATGCTGTGCGGATAAATTTGGAATAAACTGATATACTATAATATCAATTTGTTAGGGAAATATTGATGCAGAAGTGTAAACCCTAATCACTTGATTCGATTCAAATAATATGACTCACACAAACGAGAAGTAAACAAATATATGGAGAAAGAAATAACAAACACGAACACACAATATTTACGTGGAAACCCCTCTACAATCGAGAGGGGAGAAAACTACTGGCGGAGATGGAGATTCTTTATTGATACTGAACGGAAGAATTACGATGACACTTCCTCTTGACGAGATCTATGAAAGAATTACAAATCACTTTCTCTTAACTCTCGTAGGGTTTCTCTCTAGATGATGACGGCAGCCTCACACTTTAATTGGATACAGAAACCGAACCCTAGTGTTCGTATTTATAGGCATGGGTATAAAGAGGGTCCCGATCGATCGGGACAACCCCGATCGATCGGCCCTCTTGCGGCCCAAAATCCCAAAAATCACTTAAATCACCCGATTGATCGAGCTTCCCTCCCGATCAATCGGTGACCCCTCGGCAACCCATAAACTTAAAACAAGTAATTTGAGACATAATACTAACAAATCTCCACCTTGGCTCAAATTACATACATGAAAGAATTTCCTCCACCTTTTCCACTAAACACCCTGCACACGAGATTATCTCAACAAAACACGAAACCTAACCGAGTCCGAGCGAAGCTTGAACTTCCTGCGAGGTAGCAACTGAGTAAACATATCTGAGAGGTTATCAGCAATGTCAATCTTCTTCTTCTCTGAATTGGCTCTTGACACATTATCTGAAACAGCCACCTGCTGCTGAACTGTGTTACTTAACTGAAACTGAACTCCCTCTGGCTTACTCACCTTACCTAAATTACAAACAACTGATGACATCTTCTTTGGAGTCAATAATGAAGATTCATCAAACGTGACATCTCTATTCGTCAGGAATTGCTTGGAACGAAAACCTTTTTACTTCCCATAAAGCCCTTGTTCACAGAATTTCAGTCCTGTAGACTGACCACATAAAGAGCCCCTCACACTGTGCTCAGACAGACCCCTATCACCTGAATGATCCAATCTCAAATGTCCTGGATTTGTGATCTCTGGTTCTGTCAACAACAAGGATGATGAAGATACTACAGCAGATTTTACAACTATGGAACCGACAAGCTCATACAGAGTACATAACCTTCTGCCCTTCATAACTGTCAATGCACCTTTAACGACCCTCAAAACTCCACCTTCAGCTGTGTACTTGTAACCTTTAGACTCAAGAGTACCTAAAGAAATGAGATTCTTCTTCAAATCAAGAACATGGCGAACATCGCTCAAAACCCTGATAGTGCCATCGAACATCCTAAAATGAATTGTTCCTATACCCAGAACTTTGCATGAAGTATCATTACCCATCAAAGCAACTCCACCTCGAACTCGTACGTGAAAAACCAATCCAGATTGGGACAGACATGATAGGAGCAACCCGAATCCAAAATTCAACTGTCTCTCAAATTGGACTGAGGTTCAGACACAGACAGTAGAAGATCATCATTCTGACCATCCATAACACTAGGTACTATGGATCTCTGGTCAGACCTATTATCTGCTTCAAGTTTTCTTTTAAGCTTGTAACAATCGTTCTTAATGTGCCCTTTCTTATGACAGTAGTTACAGGTTAGGTCTTGATGCCTACACTTAGACTTGCTTCCACTATGATCGTACTCAGTTCTCCTCCACACAAATAAACCACTACCTGAGTTATAAACAGAATCAGATAATTCTCTATCTACTCATTCTTGACTCAATAGACTTCTCGTTACTTCATCAACAGATATGGTTTGTCTACCAACATAAATCACGCTTTGAACAAAACCCTTATATGAAGTAGAGAAAGAACATAACAACAACATTGCCTGATCTTCATTCTTAGGAACATCATCCAATTCTTTCAAATCTTGAATAATTGAATTAAATTCATTGACGTGATTCTTAAGTGACGTACCTTCTGACATACGAAACGTGAATAACCGGCGCTTAACTGCGAGTTTGTTGGAGACGGACTTGAAACAGAACATATCCTGCAATTTCTCCCACAACTCCATAGCGGTCTTCACTTCCAGAACTTTTGTCTAAATGTCATTGGTAAGACACATCTAAATAGTTGTGAGTGCCTTCTCATCTAATTCCTCCCATTGTGCTTCTGTTAAATTCTCTGATTTCTTCTCTTTCCCATCTAAAGCTTTCTTCAAGCCACTTTAAGTCATGAGGCCCTTAACGCGAACCTGCCATAAGCTGAAGCTCCCTTGACCACCAAAATTCTCAACTTCAGATCTAATTGCGGGCATCATAGTATCGAATTGAAATAAACAGGGCTCTGATACCAATTTGTGCAGATAAATCTGGAGCAAACTGATATACTATGATATCAATTTGTTAGGGAAATCTTGATGCGGAAGCGTAAACCCTAATCACTTGATTCGATTCAAATAATATGACTCACACAAACGAGAAGTAAACAAATATATGAAGAAAGAAAGAATAAACACGAACACATAATATTTACATGGAAACCCCTCTACAATCGAGAGGGGAGAAAACCACAGGCGGAGATGGAGATTCTTTATTGATTCTGAACGGAAGAATTACAATGACACTTCCTCTTAACGAGGTCTATGAAAGAATTACAAATCACTTTCTCTTAACTCTCGTAGGGGTTTCTCTCTAGATGATGACGGCAGCCTCACACTTTAATTGGATGCAAAAAACCAAACCCTAGCATTCGTATTTATAGGCATGGGTATAAGGAGGGTCCCGATCGATTGGGACAACCCCGATCGATCGGGCCCCTCCTGAGGCCCAAAATTCCGAAAATCACTTAAATCACCCGATCGATCGAGCTTCCCTCCCAATTGATCGGTGACCCCTCGGCAACCCATAAACTTAATACAAGTAATTTGAGACATAATTCTAACAGATGCTTCATCCAAAAAGGCCACATTTGAGGGGTGCACGCCTGGAATTTAGGTTGTTCACCTGCATCGAGCTTGAAGGGAAGAGCCCTCTTTTGGCACTCACCTTGTTACTTTTTGTTAAATCTAGTGGTTCAAAAGACAATAGTGAAGGATAAATATTGCAATTTTATTAGAGGAGGGAAAATAGTAAAAAATATTTAATATTACATGCTTACACTATTTTATTTATGCGCGACCTCACTAAATTATTTCTCTCACTCGCACCATTCCTTTTATTTGAGTGGCCTTAGTCTGTAATTTCTCACTCTCTATCTCGAATCTCACCTCCACCAAATTTGCCAGCATGAAGCTCTCTTCTCTCCTCATTCTCACCTTTTTTTTTTTTTTTTTTTTTTTTTTGCTTCTTTCTTCGGCCCTTGTAGTTCCATTATCCTCCTCTATTTATAGGCAACTTTGGTTGATTGATTTGTCATTGTGGTTGAACCACATCTATGGAGGTGTCCAAGTCAAAAATTTCAGCTATGACCCTTAAAATTAGCCATGGCTTTCAACCATAGCCACATAGCCATATTTTATTTGATTTTGCTAAGTTTGTTGAGATTTTGTGAATTTCAGTGAAGAACGAAGGTAGGTGCTGAATTTTCAACACTGCCCCCAGTAACTACTTCTCACAAAGCTAACCTTGGAATCATGCTGAGCCGCTTTCGAAACTCTTCAAATTTGGAGTCGTTAAGTGCCTTGGTAAATATGTTGGCGACTTGGTTCTCAGTCCAAATGTACTTCATCTCAATATCTCCCTATAGCACCTTTTCTCAAACAAAGTGATAATGGAGCACCACATGCTTGGTCCGTGTTTACTCCCCAAACTCGAGGTTGTTAGGACAACATCGTTTTGAGGCACACATAGAATACAAGGTTTTTAGCCGTGCGAATTACAGACTGGTTATCACAATATAACTCCAACATATTGTCTATAGACTAATGGAAGTTCGTCATCAGTACTAACCAAGTACACTCTTGACCTACCATTATTGCTGCTCTTTATTCTGCCTTGGTGCTTGATAATGATATAGTGGGTTGTCTTTTACTACACCAAGAAATTGCTCCTCTGCTAAGTTGAGTAAGTATCCGACAGTAGATTAACATGTGTCATGGTCACCAACATAATTAGCATCACAATAGCCACTGGGTTCACAAGACACGTCTTTCTTGAAAAATAGGCCATAATCAAGCATGCCTTTGTTAGGAATGGTGTCCTAAAAATCCAAACTTTACCCTGTAAATGTTACTTTATTGAAAAATAAAATTGAAGTTCCAGTCATTTCCTTGTTAAATTTGTGCAAGCGAGCATTTATACTGCATGTGATTTTCTTTTTGGTAACATCCATAAGATGGGTGTAGTCCTCAAACTATAATTTATATGTTTATTCTAAGTGGTTTATGAGATTAATTGACAGATAAACTTGGAACAAATGATATGGATTGTTGTTTGAAAAACTCGTAGTCAAAGACAAGTTTGGACCGCTTGTATGCTAAGACTATAACGTGACACTTTAGATGACTTGTCTTGATTATGTGGATGGTGATCCAAAAGTGTTATGTTGGAGTGTTTAATAAGATTGATATGCTAAGATGGACTATGTGAGTTGCTTGTTTCTAGATTACTGCCGGAGATGAGTTATTCATGTTGTACTATTTGAACGATGACTCTAAATCCTGAGAGTATTCTGGATGTGCATGGAACATTAATTACTTTAGTGTACTATAAGTAAAGTGACAAATGACTGAATTCTCATGTACATTGGGTAGCGGTGTGAAGTGTGACAAGGATCAGGTGTTCAATATGGAATCTACAGTCTCTTATGAGCTATAGATGTCCCCTTAGTTAATTTGAAAGTGTGTAAATGATTCGAAAACTTTGGCCAAAGTGTTCTAACTGTTTGACATTTGGAATTTATGCTATGAATATGTTCAATTATAAATGAATTATTCAGAAAGGGGCGAGTCGATAACTAATGGAGAAGCTGTGAGAAGGATAATGGTAGTAGTTATATTTATTTTTTGTCATGAATATATAATGGAGGGGTTGTTGCAACTAATACAGTCTATTCAGGAAATATCAAATAAATGATTTAAATTTAGAATACAGCAGGATTTATTTAGTGCAATTAATTCTCATTAAATGGCATTTAAATTTTATCATGAGACGATAATTAATTTAACCCATTGAGACTAGATTTAAATTGTCCCTGAGGTCCCTGCGCAAGCCTCATTTTTTTTATTACCGTTGGAAAAATATTAAAGAATTCATGGAACGAATTATTTATTCATGAGATGAGTAAATTTAATTTTGCCAAACATTATCCATGAGATGAATAAAAATTGATAATTATAAGTAAAATAATTTTTAAAATTCAAAAATTCATCCCATGAATTTTTACAAGTGGGAAACAAAGCAAAATGAAAAAAAGAATAATCGCTTTGCATAGGGGTCGATCCGCGTACCAACGCGTGACACGTGTCAAGTGCTAGGGCTACTGGGAGAGGATCCGTGCCTTTGGGCACGGACCAATCACCATTTGCCATGTGGCACGCGATGGCAAGCAAAAAGAACACGGAATTTGTTTGCCTGACGCTGTGTTTCGATAAGTCTTTAATTGAAACGTTGCGTTTTATTTTAAATTTATGCGTCCCACATCAAAATTTCAGGATTTTTTCGCTCCGGTATACCACTATAAATAGAGATACTGATTTTATGGTTTGGCAACTAATCCAATTAAAAATTAAGTTTTTAGAAAGTGTTGACTTTTGGAGACCCAATTCGAGAGAAAATTTTCCTTTGAAAATTTTCTTCCTACAGTTTAATATTTTTTGGAGCCCACTCTCCAGGCGTTTCGAAGTCATTGTGTAGAAGGCCACTGGGTCTTGGTTTTCTCAGCTTTCTAGGAGTTTTATCATTCTAGTTTACCTTATTATTAGAGCAATTCCGGGTATGTCTTTCTTTCTTTCTCTTTGAAGTTTTCGCTTTTCTATTTATTCACAGTTTTCTTATTATGCTAATTATAGTTCATGTAATTATTATAAATGTATTAGAGTACAGGCCTATAAATTTAAATTAGAAATTTAAATTTATAGATTTAAAATTAGGAATTTTAAATCAACCCTCTGTTCAAAAATAAGAATTTTAAAGCCTTCCGTTATGTTAACTTTGTTAAATTAGGGAAAAATACACGATTGAATGGTTTTATTAGAGAAAAGTTTTATATTAAACAACCACTCCGATTTGAGGATGACAAATTTTCCAACCATGTTTTTAAACTCAAAAAGCTCTCTATGGATTGAAACAAGCTCCTGGAGCTTGGTATGAGAGATTGAGTTCTTTTTTAATGCAAAATAGATTTTTTAAGAAGGAAGGTTAACACCACACTTTTAGTCACTCAAGAAATGATACTCCAATTGTGCAAATTTATGTTGATAATATGGTTCTTGGTGCTACTAACCCAAATAGTTGTGAAGAATTTCCAAGTCTTATAGGTAGAAAATTTGAAATAAACATGATGAGAGAAATCAACTACTTCCTTAGATTGCAAATGAAGCAAAGCAAGCAAGGAAGAAATTTTCATCGAATAAGCCAAGTACATCAAGAAGATATTTAAGAAGTTTGGCATGAAAATTTTCAAAAGTGATTGCAACTCCAGTCAGCACAACACTCAAGTTATACATGGATGAAAAAGGTAAGAAAGGTGGATCAAAAAGCTAAATTGAGGTATGATTCGATTCCTTGTTTATCATTCCACGAATAGACTTGGTATCTTGTTTAATGTGTGCTTAATTATGTGGTTGATTTCATACATGTCAAAAAAGAATCGCAATAATATTCTGTGAAAAAGAATTTTTTTTGATGCCTAGTTTGTACTCAGACTCATTCTATCCAAGTGTGATTTCCTAGATCTAGTTTGATATAATGATGTGAATTTTACTTATTTCAAAGTGGACTAGAAATCGAATTGTGAAACTTGTCAATTTATTGGTCATGCGTTAGTGCCATGGTTTAAGACGGGGGCGGGGGGGGGGGGGGAGGGGGAGGAGGAGATGGGGACATCGCTTCATCCTCTATAAAGGTCAAATACATTACTTTTGCAAGTTGTTGTGCTGAAATAACTTGGTTAATGCATGAAGTTGATGAATAAGGCATTCATATTGATCATGCTCTTATTAAGTGTGATAATGCTAGTACAATATACTTAACCAAACCTTCGGCTCAACACTGTGGGACCAATCATATAGAGGTAGACATTGTATCATTCGTGATCATGTGCTTAAAGGAGATGTCGTAAAATTTGTGCCCAAAAATGATCAACAACTAGATAATTTTACTAGGCCTCTATGTTGAACTAACGGGTGATACTAAAAAAAGGATTAATAAGGTGAAATATATTACTTGTGTTTGTTAATTTCATATGCATGGTTATATTGAAAATGGCTTTCAAAAATTTAAAATGGTGGCGTACAATTGTCCAAGTATTCTTATCCAATCTAATGGATATTCGTGCTTGGAAGCCGTTTCTTTAAAGGAAACACCAAAATAGAGTTACTTTCGATCTCTCAAATGGTCGTTTACCTTCGACCAATGTTGTAAATGTTTCATGAGAAAACTACTTTTACATTTTGAACTTCAATGTACAAATCTCCTCCCTTATTGCTTTTTGTTGATGACAAAGGGGAGAGAGATTGGTGTGGAGATTGGTATTTGTTTATGTCAGTTTAAACATTAGACAGAAATATCACACATTGTATTGAATTGATTTATTGGAGTTCATTTGTAAACTTTTAGAGAGAGAATTCTCTCAAAGGCGATTTCTAGTGGGCAGCGCTTGGGGCACACGCGCGATCTTCTAACATCGCATGACTGCTCATTCGGGGCGGTACGGCAGCGTTCTTTGCAGATCTGAGCTCGTCGTCTCGTAGTCTTTCGCGGTGTATATTCATTTCTCTGTTTCCTTTTACTGGTTTGAGGGTGAAACACATGTGAGTGAGGGTGGTGGTTAGTGGCGGCAGTGGCTTGCGTAGGACGTGTTTCTGGCGGGTATCTTGCCGGAAACACCAGTGGCTTGCCCCTGCATCCTTTTCCTCGCTGTTCTTTGTCCTTGGCGGTGACGGTTTACGGGTTCTGGCTTGCGGCTAGGCAACCGTCTCTCTCTCTCCTCTTAGGGCTAGGGTTTTCTCTTCTTTGGTAAGTTTACAAAAGATCTCCACTCAATTTTTCCAGATTTGGCAGTTGCGGATTTCGTGGATCCTATCCCTAAAATCACGCACCTACTTTATTTGGTGATTTTTTCCAATTTTGAGTTGGACTGGTGGCTCTTGGGGTGATGCTGGGTGTTTCACGTGGTGTTTTCCGGCCAACTGGCACAAAATTCGATTTTTTCCCCTCCCGTTCTACCTTGTTTTATGCACGCCATGGCTGAGTCGCAAGTTTAGGTGGCTGATGGTGGGGCTGGGACTCTGTCACTATTGGGTGGCATGGGTGTAGATGACGGTTTCAGTTTGAACTTTGATGGTATGGGTTCTAGTGATAGAGCCCTCTCCTTTGTTCCTCCTTCAATCGTTAATGGTGAGGTTGTTACGACTATCACCGGTGAAGATGTTGCCCCGGGTCTTCAAAAATGGCAGCGTTATCTTGTTGGACATGTTGTCGGGGGCCGGGTTGCATATTCACAGTCTGTACCCATAGCCAACCTCCTTTCGGAATAGAAAGGGCTTGAGTGTGTCATCTTCGACGGAGTGAAGTACTACTTTTGCTTTAAGACATGTGAAGACTCCGAGAATGTTCTTCGTGGCTGCCCTTGGTACATCAAAGGGCGCTCTCTCTCGCTTTTCGACGTTGGTCCCATGACCTTGTCCCTGACCTTCCTTCAATTTCTCTTTGGATTCAACTTCATGGCTTACCAGCACCCCTATGGACAAAGAGGACTCTTAACACCATTGCTAGTGGTGTGGGACGTCCCCTATTCATGGATAAGCCTACTTGTGATGGGACTATACTTGGTTATGCGTGGGTTTGTGTGGAAATCGAGGCTAAGATCACTCTGATCAAGAAATTATTTGTTGACTACAATGGGGCTTGTTCTCTGGTGAATGTGAAGTATGAAGGTTTGCCGAAATTTTGTTAAAAATGTCATGTCTTTGGCCATTCTTGCTCTGCATCATCTGTGGCCCCTCTTTCCCTTACAATTCCGGCGTCTGTGGCTAAAAAACTTGGTCGTCGGAGAAAAAACCGTCGCCGAAAGAAGGGTGGGGATCATGGGTGGTTCTAGTCCACCTACTGGGCTTACACATGGAGTGGGTCCAGCGGGTTTGTGGGCTGAGCCAGCTGGGCCCATGGAGGAGGAGGGGTCCTTTGACCTATGAATGGTTGGGCCTTGTGTGGGTGTGGCTAGAATTTGTTGAGGTTGGGCCTTCTCAAGTCTTAGAAAACTTTGGGAGGCATTGAGAGGGGTCCGGGGGCTCAATTGTAGATGAGACTTATGTTGTTGCTGGGCTGGGTTCTCTTGGGCCTACTAGTGATAATGTTGGCCCGCTTGCTGGGCATGGGAACAGGCCTGCTGGGCCAGGATTAGAGGTTGGGGAAAATAACATTGGGCCACCTGTTGGACCATTGCTTGACCCCAATTCTCGGCCTGCACTTGGGCCCATTCATGATATGGGCCTTTAGGCCCTCTTACGATGCGGTGGCAAGCGTCTTTTGCCACCGGGCAGCCGGGCCCGGTGGCATCAGGCTGCCTGAGCCCGCTTTGAGGTCTTCCCCAGCGGGCTTGGACGTGGTGTCCCCACTCGAGCCGCACGTGCGGGTCAGGGATACGTTGGGCTCTTTGGACTCCTATGATGTAGCCGATTCATCTACCCGATTTGAGGAGATTTCGAGTCATGCTGATTGTCCCGTCGAGGTTGAAGAGTTTCAGGGAGCTTTGGTAGGGATTCTTTAAGTCGGGTCATGCCATAAGAATCAAGAACCCAGTGTACCGAGCATCCTTTGTCTCAGCGAACAAGAAGGTTACTCGAACGCCTTTCCAACTGATTGAAAGGCACAAGCAGACTTTTTGCCGCTCGAGGTGATTGTGGAGTTTATGAGGAAGCTCCCATTCTTCCGCCCCGAAGGACTAGAGCTACTTCCAAGAAGCAGAATCCGGACCCACACCCTCCTCCGAAGGGGAGGCGAAGAAGATAAGTCCTATCCTCTTTCTCCAGTGTTTGAGTGATTTACTTTGATCCTATGATATAATCGTTGCATTTCCTCTTGCTTTGACTTCTGCTGTGTTTGCTTTTTACATTGTTTAGCTTCATTTGGATTTGCTTTGCAGGTCTTTGGCCGTGTTTTGGGGCATGCCTCTCGTACTAATGTATGATTTTTTGATATATACGATACTAACTTATCAAAAAAAAATATTTGATTTATTCTCTTTTTGTTGATGACAAAGGATGGACAGAAATTGGTGTTTAGTTACTTCATGTTTATTTGATTCATGTTATGGAAATTATGCTAGGTTTAAGTTAATTGAACATCTAACCCCTATAATGCATCTATCATGGCATGAAGTTTGTGTTTGGTTGTGAAATGTTAAACGTGATGATGATGTTAACCTATTGAATATAATTTCTACAATGCATCAACATAGGGGTAGACAATTGAGTTTAGACTCTTAACATGTTGAATTGATATGAAGTGAGAATTTGTATAATTTGATTAGTCAATAGTTTTATGGTGAATTCTGTACTTCAACTTTTATTTTTCCAAGATAAAACATCAAATATTTGTCATAATCAAAAAGGGGGAAATTGTTGGCTTAAAGCTACTTATATTTTAATTTTGATGATAACAACCATTTAGTGAGTCATAGTGTTTAAATTATTCTAATCTTGTTTCGCACTGACTCATAAGAAAGCTTGGAAAATTAAGGCTATTCATGTTGATACGAAGCTTTTTAAGATTATGATTCAAGAGGAAAAAGGATCAAAGTTCAAGAATTCATCCAAATTGAAGAGAATGAGATCCGAATCCAAGTGCCTTAAAGTCATTTATTTTTATTTTCTAGGACTTAGGATTGAGATATATCAATTGATTCAAAATCTCAATATTGATATTTAATGCTCTGACAAAAATATTTTTGAAATATTTTTGAAATTTGATTTCCGAATTTCATTTGAAACATATTCAAGTAAAAATTTAAACCAATCTAAGTTGTCATTGAAAATATTTTTCAAGATTGGTATTTTGAAAAATATGAACAAATCAAACAAGATAAATTTTAAATGGGTGATTATTTAGCTTGATTCATTCAATCAATTAGGAACAAAGCAAACAAGAAAATTAATTCAAAAATTAAGCTAATATGAAATTAATCAATCAATTTACTTAGCTAATATGGTAAATTAACCCATCAATCAAACTAATTGATCAAAACCGTTGAAATCCACACAAGCATGCTGAGTGTCAACACATAGATGGGATGTGTCGACACACAGAAATACATTAGCCAATTGAAGCAGCTGTGTTTCGATGCATAGAGGTTGTGTGTCGACACACAACACTGCAACAGCTCTAACTGCCACATTTTAGATCCAATTTCTTTCCAATTTTTCTTAAAAAGTCTTCCACGACTCTTATTTTATCTTGGCTTATAAATAGGGCTTAAAATCTTTAATAAAATCATCCAATTATTCAAGCTTTTATTCGTCAAAAGTTTTTGAGTTCTACTTACGCTTTAATGTTCTAATCTTTTGTTTTTCTTAAAGTTTTTCTTAATCATCACTAGTTCTCTTTATTGTTGATCGTTGAGCCTAATTGGCATATCCTTAACTTTGGCTAAGCTTGATCTAGTTTCAATTCACTCCTGAAAGAGTGAAGAATTTGACTGTTTTAATTCTTTCATTGCTTTAATTCATTTCATTGTAAAGGTGATTATGTGCCTACAGTTACAAAATAATCGGCTGTAAAAGATTAGTCTTGAGCCTACGTACAAAAAGACCAGTTGTAAAGGCTGGATCCTGAGCCTGCTTTTAAAAAAAATCATCAAGCTTAGTTAAAGGCTCAAGTGAAGAAGAGTAGTCACTTAAGAAGTGGACTGGCTTCTGGTTTGGAAGTGAACCAGTATAAAAATATTTGTGCATCATTTTATTCTTGCCTTTATCTTTTGATTTCATATTCATTGTCTAACTTTCAATTTAATTTTAAGTTCAAAAAGTTTAACTTTTCAATTATCAAGAAAGAACCTAAATCATCCCGCCTGCCGCCCCCCGCCCCGTGGTAGCTCTTCGGGCCTTCAATATTTTTCTTAACTCTACATACCCTAATTTTATGAAATCTGATGTTTTAATGTCAATTATGAACATATTTAGAATTGATTCTGATACCAATTGTACGGGACGTATTTTTTTCCCTAAACGACTAGAGTGTGCACAGTAGAAAGACAATTTACAATTCTTAATTTTAAATCTAATGTCTTAATCTGATTAAGCTATTTAATTAGACATAAATCTTACTCTAATAGACTCATAATATAACAATAAAAACATCGAATAAAACAAGTATAAACATGTTACATAGAATAAACGAAATAAAGGAAAGAACAAAAATACTTAATTTGGACATACCTGAAGCGCAAATCAAAACTCTGAATTTGTAGATCTGAAATTGGAAGAAGAAACTTCTTGACACCTTCGCAATGACCTCTATTAGCATCGGAGTGTGGTCTACCAAAATATTTAATTTAGAACAATTTTGGAACAAAATTTTTCCTTTTAATTTAGAAAAATCCTAAAATAATTTTAGATTTTTCGTCGTGGAAGAAAAGTAGGTTCCAAAACCTAAAACCTTAAAAAATCAAATCTCAATTTTAATTCACGGAAAATATATGCTTTTATACAAAAAAAGGCACTTGATGATGCCATCATGACGTTAGCCATCACGCATAAAATACGCATCCTTTCCCTTTTTCTAAATACAGCGCCACTATATATATAGGGTCCGTGTTCACACGGATAATGCCCTGTGCGCATTTTTTTTGTTTAAATTTTCACATGAATAAAATTTATCTCATAAATATTATTTAATAAAAATTAATTATTCATCTTAAGAATAAATAATTCATTTCATGAATTATGTTTAGCAAAATTAATTTATTCATCTTTTAAATAAACAATTCTTCCCATGAATTCAGTTTAAATATTTTCAAATAATGCTTAAGTTGAGGCCTGCAGAAGGACGTCGGGGACAGTCTAACTCTAGCTGTAAAGGGGCCATATCCGATTATCATCTCATGATAACAATTGACTACCATTAAATAAAACTTAACTCCTCTAAATAAGTTTTACTGCACTCAAGAATTTTTAAAATAAATTTCTTATTATTATTGCAAACAATTAACCCTTCTATTAGATATTCACGAGTAAAAATAACCTCTACTACTATTGTTATTTTTCTCACGTCTTTCACGGTAGTTCTCGACTAGCCCTTTTCAAATAATTCATAATATAGAAACAATTTCCGTATTAATTGCAAATGCCAAACATATGGAATACTCCGGCTAAAGATTCTAGATTATGTTTATATATTTTCGAATCAACTAAGGAGACATCTTACATTATATATTTGAAGTAAAACATCCTTTCCTATGCAATTGGCCAACGAAGTAAGATCTTGGCTGTTCATTTTTTACCTCATCATTTTGGTCATCAAAGCAATTAACATTTCATGCACAAGTTTAGGCTATTTCTCGAATTTAGGGCCTATTTGGGATTGCTTATTCTGGTAAAATAAGTGCTTTTTTTCTGAAAAAAAATACTTCTCTAGAATCTAAAAGGTGTTTGGCAAACATTAAAAAATGCCTTTTATTAAAAGCATAAGCTGTTTTTCTACTTATAAGCAAAAGCAAAAATTTGGCGCTTCTGATTATAAGCAGAAGCAGAATCAAAAATTTTTAGGACAAAAATATGCCTACTCAAACATTAAAATTACATCAGACCCTATCATCTTTCAAAACTCTAACCCTCTACTCAACCAATTTGGTTTTTTTTTGGTAATTTGACAAAAAAAAAATAATTTTTTTTAAACACGGGCCAAATATTAACAATAATAAAATAAGCGCTTCTGACTGGTTGAGCTAAACACAAACTGCTTCTTTAAAACAGCACTTTTCACATAAGTACTTTTACAGAAAGTGCTTTTGAAATAAGCAACTTTTTCAGAGCAATCCCAAACATGCCCTTAGAGTTGTCATCTTACATAATTAATTATTTCTGATAGCATTGAAGAAACAACTAATTCAGGTAGCCCTACTCAGTGTTTCAATCTTATTGAAAACACCGACATAAACTCTTGGATCCGTATCTACATGACCAAGACAAGTCATCAAAAGTATCATATTATAGTCTTATCTAACAAGTTGTCTAAACTTATCACCGACTACAAACATACTTTTACAACACATCGCTAGTTTGATCTAAGTCTTTCTATGATTCAATCTTTTTGACCACATAAACTTAACCTGACATGTCATCTCAGACAATGTCCATCTCATGGAACGTTTTAGAAAAAATAATCACATGCATGCTTAACTCGTAAAACATAATCAAACAATAAATAAATAAAACAATGTCATTCATTTGATATTTAAAACTAATTAATTGGGTTTTTTTAGGATACCCATTCCAACAGTTAGTACTAATGCCCTAAGGCTTTTTGCATGCCTTTTTTTTATTATAGGCACTTTTTCCGTATATTGGCTGCTTAGCATTATTATTATCTGGCGCCTTGTTGTATTGCCTACTCACTGCTTTATACTCTCTATATGCTTGCTATGGGTCGCTGTGCATGCTCTTCCACCCAGATCTTGTATGCTTTATATTTCCATGCTTTCATGTTTTTCATACTTCTCAGGTTAGGGGTCTTAGGAAACAGCCTCTCGTTCGGGTATCATTCTGAAGGAGTAAAGCTGCATACGTCCCACTCCTCCCAAACCCTGCTTATACGATAGCCCTTGAGGCACTGTATCTGCTGTTGTTGATCAATTGCTTTTCATTCACTTATGAATTTTGAATGAAATGATACTTAATCATATTGTTTGATCAATTTTTTTTCATTCACTTATGAATTTTGAATGAAATGATACTGAATCATGTAAAAAATAAATAAAAAAATATAAAAGGTTTTTAGTGTGATGCAATTTTTGTTGTCTTCAAAACACATATGCTGCCATCCAAATGGTGTTTTATTGGGTAGTTATGTCATAAGTGGGATTCAAACCCACGCTATTTGAACGAAAGCAATCGAGGTTATTATCTACTCAGCCACAAGTCCTTTTGTGTATAAATGGACAAAGGAAAATATGTAATCAACAAATGAGAACGGTCAAAAAATTTTCGGTCCTTGTACCCGCGTAATTTTTTGTCAAATAAATCGATGTTGTGTGCAGGAATTGAAACCGTGTTCCCAAAGCAACTAAATGATGGTTCATACCTGTAACCTACATGCATGGAATGATACATGTATATGTTGGTGACGTTCAAAATTAATAATGTGACTTGGATAATAAGTAAATTTAAATTACAAGGACATGCTTGTTATAAATTAATAATATGGAAAACCTGATGCAGCGCGGAACTGGGAAATTAGGGGAACGGGAAGGTAACAACGGCCTTCCCTTAATTTTATTACTGAAATAAAACAAAAGGGGAAAAATAGTCTCGATTCTCACAATCCGAGAAAAAAGGAAACAAAGTATAAGTATTTGTGGGAATTAATGATGATGAAACTCTAGCTACCTACCCCTTTAAAAAGAAGGGATTCCTAAATCCTATGGGAAAACTAATTTAAATTTTAAATCAAATCGATAGTTGATATCGCAATCTATGTGATAAGGATCGACGGTTGAAATCTCAATCCGTGTGCTACAACATAAACAATAAAATATCTAAAAAATAAACACAAATTTAAAACAAATTCAAACTCTATCTGTTGGGGCCAACTCAGTCCCATCTAGCCGGATCCGTTCCATTGTGCTAGACCCAGTTCTGCTAATACAGTCCCGTTACGGCCTGAACTGCATCATCCTCCCCGAGTCGGAGAGAATTCGCCCTCGAATTCATTATAGCATCGGTGTCACCATTATCTCCAAAATAAGGCGTGAGGTGCTTGACATTGAAGGTATCTGATGTTCTCATTCCCGGTAGGAATTTGAGCCTGTAAGCGTTGTCATTGATCCTTTCTACTACCGTCAACGAACCAATCTTGCGTGCCGTCAGCTTGTTGTATTCCCAAGCAGGGAATCGTTCTCGTGTCAATATGGCCCAAACCTGATCACCAGCTTGGAACTAAACCACCCTTCGCCCTTTGTCTCTGGCAGTCTTGTACTTGGTGTTGGCTACGAGTAGGCGAGCTCGAGTTTGGTCATGTATGTCTTTGAGTGAGTGGATGAAGTCCTCCACCTTACCGTGTGGACGAGTGAGGTCTGGTACTGGAGCCAAGTCTATGGGGGAGCGAGGAACCAAACCGTAGACGATCATGAAAGGTGCAAAGCCCGTGCTCCTATTGATGGAACTGTTATATGCGAACTCAGCTTGGTGAAACTTGGCTTCCCCATCCTTTGGCGCGATCAGTAATAAGGCAACATAAGAGGTTCCCTAAGGAATGATTGGTGACTTCGATTTACCCATCCATTTGAGGATGGTGGACAGCGCTAAAGGCGAGTAAAGTATTCGCCATCTTCCAGAGGGTTCGCCAAAAGTGGTTTACGAACCTGACATCACGATCGGAGACAATGATCAAGGGCAACCCGTGGAGTTTGTACACCTCTCGGAAGTAAAGACCCACCACGTGTACTGCGTCAGCCGCCCTCTTACATCCAATGAAGTGGGCCGTCTTCGAGAAACGATTTACGACCACAAAGATGGAGTCTACACCCCTGTGGTTCTTGGGAGTCCTTAGACGAAGTCCATACTTATGTATACCCAAGGTTGGCTTGGCACCGGCAACGGTAAGTAAAGCCCTGCATTCGTTGCTCCTCCCTTGGACACTTGACAAATTCGGCAACGCTTGATGTATCGTTCAACCTCCTTGTGTATTGATGGCCAATAGTACTTGGCGGTTATGAGTTGCATCGTCTTCTCTCTCCCTACATGCCCCACGTTGTGCTTCTCCTCAATTATCTTGAGCTGTCAACTCGAATCTGGTATGCAAAGTTGGTTCCCCTGAAGAGAAACCCATCATGGATTGAGAAGTCTGGTACAGACCCTAGCTGTAGGTCCCACCAAATCTGTCTGAACAAGGGATCATTACAGTATAATGCCGCCATCTGATCAAAACCTGTGATCTCCATACGGCTCTCTGTCATGATGAGGCTTCTTCTACTTAAGGCGTCAGCCACTTTGTTCATCACACCTGATTTGTGCTTGATGGTGAATTGAAAGAGCTGAATGAAGCTGCCCACTTGGCGTGACGATCTGAGAGTTTTTCTTGGCTATTAATGTACTTGAGAGCCACATTGCCTGAGTATAGGACGAACTCCCGCTTGGAAAGGTATGGTTTCCAATGTCTCAATGCCCTTACCAATGCCTAGAATTCCAAATCGTAGGTTGAGTAGTTCAATCGGCTCCCATTAAGTTACTCGGTAAAGAAAGCGATTGGCCTCCCGTCTTGACTGAGGGCAATGCCAATGCCTATCTTAGAGGCATTCGTATGTAGCTCAAACGTCTTTTGATAATAAGGAAGTGCTAGGACAGCGCGGAAGTCAACGTCCTCTTAATCTCTTCGAAGGCGTCAGCTGCCTTCGAATTCCACACAAACACCCCTTGCTTCATGCACTCAGTTATGGCCAACCCATAGAAACTCCATAGTTCACCAATATTCTGCGGTTCTGGCCAATCAGGGATGGCGGTAACCTTGCTCTCGTCAACTGCAATGCCGTCTTTGGACACATCAAACCCAAGGAAGGTCAACGTGTCAATCATAAACTCACACTCTTTAAGGTCGTGAATAGGCGTTGCATCCTGAGGGTGGGAAGTACTTCCTCTCGATGTGTCAGGTGCCTAGCGTTGTCTTGGCTATAGATCAGAATATCATCAAAATACACAACAATGAATGTTTTGAAGAAAGGACGCAAGACTTGATTCATGAATCTTGTAAACGTGCTTGGCGTGTTGGTCCGAAAGGCATGACTAGCCATTCATAAAGTCCCTCTCTTGTCTTGAATGTGGTCTTCCATTCATCACCTGGCAAGATCTGTATACGATGATATCCACTCTTGAGGTCTAGCTTCGTGAATACCTTTGAACTTCGTAGTTGGTCAAGTAGGTCATCAAGTCTTGGGATGGGAAAATGATAGCACACCATTATCTTGTTGATTGCCCAACTATCAATGCACATATGCCCACTCCCATCTTTCTTTGGCGTTAGCAAGGCTAGGATAGCGCATGGACTTAAGCTCTTGTTATGACCCAGGAATTCGAGGCGTGAACTCATGGAGGCTGAGATGTGTATTGCTACTCAATGGTTGATATGCTGCTGAAATATTGTTGCAGATTGATGATCTTAAGGCTTTTAGGGGTTGATTAGTTTAGTAAGTGATGTAATGGCTTGGTAGTCCTTCCCTCTACTACCTTGTGTTGTTTGTTGAGTTATAATAAGCTGCGTTGTACCTGCATTGTAGTATTTCTGCAGCTAGTGAATGTTTGTTAGGAGGCTAGTCGGTTAGGCTAGTCCTTGGCACCATAATAGATTCAATTGTTAGTTAGCATTAGTTCTAGGTAATTCTAGCAAATTCCTAAGTGGTTTAGTCCTTGTGAGGTTAGATTCAATGTATTAGGTTCATACTTTGTAAGTAGTATAAATAAGGGACATTAGCATGTAATCCAAAATTTTTTGATGAATGAATTGATCTCATTTGATTTCTCTCTCTATTTTCTCATCTCTTTTCCCTTCTTCCTCATCTAAACTCTATATTCTTTCTCATCTCATACTCTCTCCATCCCAACCAAGGTTAAGGTTCAAGACTTAATATTCGAAACCTTAACAGCTCTCTCGGATGAACCCCTTGGCAAGCAATTCTTCCACTTGGCACCTCAGTTCTTCGTGTTTGGCTTGGCTCATGCGATAATGGGGCCTGTTCGGAAGGGAGGCTCCAGGCACCAGGTCAATGCGGTGCTGGACATCCCTCATTGGTGGCAATGTGGAGGTTAGTTCTTCGGGGAATACATCAGCACAATCTTTCAATGGGATCGAGACCTCAGACGGTATCTCCTGGGCTCTAGCCATGCATTCTTTCCCAATCAACACGAAAACGACCTTGGCATCGCAAATCTCCTCGGTGAACATGGCGCAACCTTGGATGCCTGGGAGTTAAGCCGTTAAGGCCCGCGGTGCTTCTTCCTTTCTCGTTATCAAGATGATCTTCGTCCCTTCGTAGATGATGCTATACATGTTCTTCCTCCCATCATGGACGACGCTCCTATCATATTGCCACGGTCATCCCAATAACAGGTGACAGGCGTCGATCGTAACTATATCACACCATAGCTGCTCCTTGTAAGTATCTCCTATTGAAAAAGTTAACAAAGCATCATTTGGAGACAGTTACTTGATTCCCTTTCTTGAGCCATAATAACTTGTAGGGATTAGGGTGGGCTTTGGCTGGTAATCCTAACTTAGTCACAGCTTCTTCAAATATCACATTTTCACAACTCCCCAAATCAATGACCATACGACAAACCCTGCCAACAATGGTACAAGTGGTTTGGAAGATGTTGTTGCAAAACCAACCGTCACCCTGTTCTTCTCTTGGTGCGAAGCACGAACGCCTGACCACCAATATGTGACCCTCATTCCCCGTCACGAGCTTCTCACTTGGTGCCACCAACTCTTCTTGGAGTTCTTCGCTGAAGGCCTCGCCATCTTCTTCTAGGAGTTCCTCAATGTATAAGCCCTTGCCCGACCTATCTTCCTTATGGCAATCAGAGGCTCGATGTCCGTTCTCCCCGCACTTGAAGCAGCGAATCCTTGAAGTGTTCGTCAAGTCTTGAGGATTGGGCCTGGTTGTGTTAGCATTTGGCTGCTCTCTAACGCTGGCCTGTGCACCGCAATTTCCACCAACATGGAGGCGTCTCTGTTGACGTTCGACATTCGAGGCCCTTTGGCTAGCCTCCGATATAGTAAAGATGTCAAACATGTTGAGGACTTCTTGGATGGACTCTCTCAACCTGCCTATGCATCGGTCCGCCAATTGTTCTCCGTTTTCTGCCAAGTCATTCCCAGTGACGAGCGAATAGAATTCAGCCGTGTACTTCTACACGGATCTTGAACCCCGACGCAAACTTTGGAGGCGTTGGTACATGATTCTGGCGTGATTGTGCGGCAAGAAGGCTCCTTGCATATGCTTCTTCATTTTGTCCCATGATTCGATCTTGGCTTTACCTTCACGACACCGAATTTGCTAAGTTGTTGCCACCACGCGGCAGCTCGCCCTCTCAAGCGTGTAGCAACCAAGGGTGCTTGCTACTTTTCTGGAACTTCTCGGAACTCGAGAACTTCTTCTACTGCAGCAAGCCAATCCCAAAAATCTTCGGGATTTCCTCCACCATTGAACTCCAGGATTTCGATCTGGAGACTGGCTTCCCACCTCCTATCATCCGGCATGTGGGTGTTACCGGTATTGGGCCAACGATGCCTCGGCCTAGGATCCGGTATCTCTTCCTCCGGGAACGGATTCTGGAAGCTCTCATCTGTATCCCCTTTGGTTTAACGGGAGTTGGGGCTGGGTTCCCTGATCTGCATCTAGGTTTGCCCCCAGTTGAACCAAACAACGCTCGATTCACCTAAGTTTCTCCTCGACACCGTCTAATCTTCTTTCGTGTTGGGCGTGTCGATCTCGTTCAGTTATTTCTTCGATGGAGGCGTACCTCTGACGCCCTGGGGCCATCTCAGAAACGCTGTGAACTCTGATACCTATTGATGCAGCACATAAGTGGAAAATTAGGGAAACGGGAAGTTAACAACAGCCTTCCCTTAATTTTATTACTGAAATAAAAAAAAAGGAAAAATAGTCTCGATTCTCACAACCTGAGAAAAGAGGAAACAAAGTATAAGTATTTGTGGGAATTAATGAATGATGAAACTCTAGCTACCTATCCCTTTAAATAGAAGGGATTCCTAAATCCTATAGGAAAACTAATTTAAATTTTAAATCAAATCAACGGTTGAGATCACAATCATGTGATAAGGATCAACGGTCGAGATCTCAATCCGTGTGCTAAAACATAAACAATAAAATATCTAAAAAACAAACTCAAATTTAAAACAAATTCAAACTTTATCTGTTGGCACCAACTCGGTCCCGTCTAGCCGGATCCGTTCCATAGTGCTGGACCCCGTTCCGCTAATACAGTCTCGCTACGGCCTGAGCTGCATCAAAAACTTGTTTTGTGTGTTTGGTGAAACCATACATTGAGGCAATGCTAAAAAGGTAAAATCCTTGCTTTTGCGTGGTTGTTGAAACCAGGTGCCGAGACGATGCTAAAACTAATAATAATAAAAATAAAAAAGTTAATTTTATGAATGTGTGCATGTAGGTAATAAAGTATGTTGATAATAATTCATGAGTTTTACACATTAAAAGGAACAATGAGTTTTTTCATGGAATATGAAAACGTATTCATAGTTTAGATTCATAATATGAAGATGTAATTAAGTGAAAAAAATTGATGGTCAAATAATGATAATCAAAAGTTTGATTTTCATTGTTGAGAACCACATATTTACTTTGTAATGTCACTACAAAAAAAGTGACCATTACCAACAGTAGCATTTCAGGATCTGTTTGGTAATGGTTGTACATTACCAACAGAAAAATGTTACTGTTGGTAATGACTCGGAAGAAGTAGGAAGTAAAACCAATAAAGATCTAGTCCTAACAAAAGTAGATTTCTGTTGGTATTGATGTAGTCAATCCCAACAGAAACAAATTTTGTTGCTATTGGCTAGCTTAATGCCAACAGAAATAAGTGCTGTTGGTATTAACTAACTTAATGCCAGCAGAAATATGTATTGTTGGTATTGACTAGCTCAATGTCTGCAAAAATAAATTTTATTGGTATTAACTATATCATTACCAAATAAAATAAATTTTATTGGTATTGACTAAATTAGTATCAATAGATGTATTTATCAATAAACAAAATTTCAGAAAAAATTAGTAATTATAAAAAAATTTTATTAGAGCAATTTAGATATTAATGCCGTAAAGTTTGATTTATCAATTTTATAGTGCCTTTTGTGAAATAATTTTTTAGTTAAAAATATAATTAAAAAATAGTTTAAATAATGATCTGTATTGATATAAGTAGGTCCCATTTTTATTCTTTCTTACTGTCATTTAGATGATTTTATAAAATATACATAACTTGCTGTATTAAAATATTATTTTATAAAATTATGAACTAAAAATTTAGTACGCTAAACCTCATACTAGTAATAAGGTATAATTGAACATGTATTTTAAATAATTTATCTTTAAATAATAATAATAATAATGTTTTCAAAAATTTTTTATTTTCCCTCTTCACTTTCATTGTCCCTCTATTCTTTAATTCGTTTATTTAATTTATTTTTATATTTATACTTTACTTATTTTCAAATTCTAATATTCACTTACGTATCCCTACTTTATCCAATCTTTTTCCCAACCATAGGTTACCCTAAATCG
Source organism: Simmondsia chinensis (assembly GCA_018398585.1). Classification (NCBI taxonomy): domain Eukaryota; kingdom Viridiplantae; phylum Streptophyta; class Magnoliopsida; order Caryophyllales; family Simmondsiaceae; genus Simmondsia; species Simmondsia chinensis. The sequence continues at coordinate 10,835,417 of JAGTTD010000001.1, forward strand.
TTGATCCGACTAGCTTGCATCGACAACCACTATCCACGAGCTCTCCGATGGTCCACCACAACCACAAACACCACCCATTTACATTCCTAATATCCCCAATTTATTTTCAAAAAATCAAAAAGTTTGATTAAATAAATAAAAAAAAAAAGTAATTCAAAAGCAAAGTTATTATTCAAACTAACCCTTCCTCTCCTCTATCTTCGTTCAGCTCCATCTCTCTCTCTCTCTCTCTGTTTGACTCAAACCCTGCTCGCCGTCCCTTCGCCTTCGCCGTCGCCGCTCGCCCTCCTCGCCGTGCCGTCGCCATCGCCGTCGCCGTCGCCGTCGCCACTCGCCTCATCCTCCGTTGCCGCTCGCCACTCATCCTCTGGTGCCGCGTGCTTACAGCTCTTCTCTCTCTGTTTGCACCTCTCCCTCTCTTTTTTCGTTCACGTTTTAGTTAGTTTTTTCATTGATTTTTGTTGATTTTTCATATTTCTGTTGATTAGGTCTTGAAATTAAACCCTAGACATTGGTTTATGGTCAAAAAAAGGAAACCCTAGACCTTATTTGCAACTCTTGAGATCAACCGATTTCTTCTTTTGTGAAAATAAGCCCTAATTAACTAATATCACTATTTTTCTTGGGTTACTCTTTATTTTTGTTAATTTAAGTTAAAATAGCTCCCAAAGTATGAAACCAACATTAGTGTTGACCTCTCAAGGCTGCCCTTTTCTCCTTTTGTGGTAAGCTTATATCCATTGTTTGTAGATTTGAGTTATGGATTTGAGCTGTTTGAATTGAACGTACTTGACCTTTATGGCAGTATGTTAAGTTTATGATATGTAATCTAGTTAACTGAGCTAGAACCTTGCTTGGTTGGTTGTGAATTTCATAATTTATGGAGTAATGTTCCGACTTATATGAACTTCGAATTGAACTTCACGGGTTAAATTCTATTCTGATAACGTATTTGTAAAACAATTCTAGATCAGACTATCAACCACTAGGTTAAGATTTTTGAAAAATTTAATGCTCTTGTTATGACCCGAATATATCAGAGATAGGTTGTGAATTGGTATTGGTAAGGCAATGATGTAATAAGTAGCAATTTAGTAGCATTAGTGAAATAAGGTCATGTATTAGCTAGGTTGGGCTGTAAGTTGCTATTAGTTGGCCCTAGATCATAAGGTTGGTCAAGATGGAAGTGTAGCTTGGTCAATATTGATGGGCTTCCTGCCTTAGTCAGTTATGTGGTTGTCCATGTGCATTGTATCTCATCTTGCACCGCCATTGCTCTAGCCCTTAGTATAAGTAGGTGGTTTGCTCTTGTAATCTCATAAGTTTGATAATAATGAATTAATTCTTCTTTCCCTCTTTGAACTCAATGCTCTATACTTCTTAACTCTCTCTCAATCTCTATTCTTTTATGAATTCTCTTGAATCTCTATCAATCTTATCTAAATTCTTCTTAATCTCATCTAATTCTAAATTCTTTACCTAAATTCTCTTAGTTCTCATCTTGATTTCACTTTCTAAGTGTGAATTCCTATACAAACCCAGCTTATGATTCATCCAAGAATCATAACAGTGGTGTCAGAGCCTGAAGATCAGTTCCAATTGTTTAGATTTGTTGAAGCGTGGTGCTAAGTTGTTCAATCAACTTTAGATGCGGTGTTGGAGCCGATCACACACAATCGGGAGTGAAAGCTGATTAAGTGAAGGATAAAGCACCTGAAATTAATTCAAGTTCTCTGTTTCGAGACTTAAGCTTGCTGTACAGATCGAGTTCGTTTCTGATCTTGTTGATCTGGACTGCTTTCTCATGGTTCTGAATTCAATCCTGCGACTTTACATTTGATTTTACTATAACAAAAAAAAAAAAAAAAAAAAAAAAAATCAGAATCTATTGATCATATTGAAGATCGAGCTGCTGTCAATTCGTTTCAAGCGGAAATAATCAGATTAAATAAGTGAATTGAAATCAATCAAGTTGATCAAGTTGTTGCACTAGCGGTTGGTGATTGAAGTGAACTGATGGATGACATTTTTGAGAAGATGACAAGAATGAATCAGCAAGCATTGTTGAAAGTTGGGAATTTACAACAGCAGATGCAAGATTCACAGCGGCAGATGCAAGAATTATTGTTAGCATGTGTGCAAAGACATCAAATGAAGCTAAAAGAACAACAAAAGGAGCAAGTTCCTGAGGGTACATTGTATGTTGAGGTTTCTTTTTGATGAACCATTGTTGCATAAAGTATAATTTTATATATTTCTGCGATCATTTGTGCTTTATTCCCTTGCTTCCAAAGAACTATTTTTCCTGAATGAGTGTTGAGGTTTCTTTTTGCAGTTATTCTGATTTTGGTGTATGCTCTTATTTCTTGTTATTCATCTTAAATTAATTATCTTGTAGGTTTTGTTGACAGGTTTTAGAAGCGTTCCACCACTTTTTGAAGCTCCTAGTGTTGTTCATGGATTAATATTAGCAAGTAAGTATATTAACTAGTATTTCTATGATATAATTAAGCGAATCATATTGAGTGGATCATTTATTTGGCGTTTTTATTCTTTCTGTGATATAATTGTGTGAATCATATTGACTATTGTTGCTTCTTGGAAACATTTTCTCCATTGGACTCAAATTTAGGTAACTCTGAAATGTACTGTAAATGGTTATAATGAAATAGATGTACTGAAGGTAGTTATATGTTACTTGTGTTTAATTTGATGCCAAGGAGAAACTTAGTGACATGTTAGTTGTGTTCATTCCCTGTTTAAGAAGCCATTGTTTTGGAAAATGTATTTCGCAAGTTCGTGAATATAGGCACCCTAGCAAACTGTTATATAGTTTGGTGGATTTTGATAGATTACAAAACCTTTTTCTTCATATGTTTGATACATTGGAAGCTAAATAGGGTTTGCAAATAAAGATTTTCAGATATGTTTGTATCTGCTAGACCATGTGGGGGTTTACTTTTGAATGACTCATCCTTTATAACTAGCGAAGACTAGAAACCGTTTATACATAACTAGTTTTAGATGCAGATATTGATATATATAGTTCAATTGTTTGTGTGTATGTTTGACGTTTTAGATGTATTTATGAAGTATAATGAATTTATTTTTCATGTGATAATACCGCAGTTTGGTGAACATTTCTTAGGAGACAACTGCATTTGAGAAAAATATACATTGACATTATTGATGCTTATGAGTTAATAACCATATTAATTGGGAGCTCATATTCTTATGATTATTTACCAATGAATAGCTCTAGAATGCATATGAATTTGCATGAGTTAGTACATGATGCTTATGAGTTAAGAGATGTAGAGGAAATCATGACATACTCCTTTCCAAATTCAGATATAGGAGTTGAACTTTCTATTATATTATGCAAATATGAATGTTTTAGTGTCATAATATAGTCCAATTGAAAGTCATGTTCTCTATTTACTAAGGAAATCCTTATGATGTTGTGTATAAGCTCTATGACAATGTTTTAGTGTAATAATTTGCCTTTATGCTAAAAAATTGAGATTGAGCTTATGTTGTTGTTTAATGTCTCTATTGTTCATTGTCATAGGAAAATGGAAGATCATTGGATGATGAGCTTAATCACGAATGTGAAGAGGAAGATTTGTCGATGAAGATTATGTGTAGGAAGATGTATGATGTTGGTTGTTCTTGGTGTAGACAAATTACTTAGAACTTTTTGGTCGATGATGGATTTTTCTTTTTAGCTATTTGTACTGGTTAGATTAGATTTTAGATGGAGTTGTAGATTTGTATTGGATGCTTTCCTTTTGTTGTGGATTAAACATGGATGGAGTTGTATACATTTTGGATGCAATTATAGATTTGATTATATAAATTGGTATATTGTTGTGACGAGATAATGCCACCCACAAAGTATGCTTCTGATGTAGAGAGTAGCAATATGAAATTATTGTCGGTAATAACAAAATAAGTCTTTGGTATCATACTTTTTGCCAATAGACATTGTTTTGTCGGTAAAACTTTTACCAACAGAAAATTTTTTGTTGGTATATCATTTACCAATAAAGAATTTGTTATTGGTAATATCCTTTACCAATAAAAAATATTTTGTTGGTAATACCCTTTACCAACAAAAAGCTTTTGTTGGTATAACTTTTACCAACAAATAAATAATTGTTGCTATTGTAGAGGTATTACCAATAACTTCAAATTTCTATTGGTAAAGCCTTTACCAACAGAGGCAATACCAACAGCTTACCAACAGACTGATTTCTGTTGGTAAAGCCTTTACCAACAGAAAAATTGCCATTGCCAACAACAATCTTGCTGTTGGTAGTAGTCACTTTTTTTGTAGTGTGTAATTGTCCCTTTGATACACATAAATATTTGCATATGTTAATATAATGGAATATTTGCATTATTTTGCAATGTAATGCCCCATTGAATATTTGCATGCGTAAATGATGGCACGTAAACTTACACATACATGTAGTTAATGATACATCCTCATAACAATCTAATCGGTAGTGTATCCATGTATGTTCATACTTAATGAAAAGAATTTGAGTATAAGCCTATATGTTAATGGAGTTACAAGATTAGTGCATGTAAGATTATTGTAGTTAATACATGCATGTTCATAAATGTGAAAGATAATTTATGTATAAGTCTGAATATTGATGTGGTTATGCATTTAATACATGTATATTTTCTTTATTATGAAAAAGTAATGAAGATGAAACCACTGCCGTTTACGTATGGTGAACGAATAAAAATGTGCCATCTCACTTAATGGGCAAAAAATGAGAAATTGTGAAAGACTAATTGAAGATGAATCATATGCATGTTAATATAATCATGACTTTTTGCGATGTTAATTTATGAACATGAATGCTTTTTTGTTTGCTCGGTAAAAACGAAAGTGATGTGAGTTTGAATGGAATTAAAATTAGTAGATCATGAAAGGTAAATAATATATGATTATTTTTTATATGTTGATCCCTAATGTCGCTAATATAAAGATATTCAAATTGAGTGTAATATAAGTACGATTATTGCATGGAAAACAAGATTATTATGTGATTTTTTATTCATGTTTTATGACGCTATTAGTCATTAAAGTGGAAAATTTTAAGAGTATATGAATACTGAATTATGATGATTTATATATTATCCATAAGTTTGATACTAATAAATGACATGATGATTCATTCAATTTAATTGTGGATAACTTGAAGTTCAGGAATGTAAATATGGATGAGTATGGAAAAGTGATTTTAAATCTTTCATTGATGTTAATGCAAATATATTAAGATGAATGGTTTTTTGTTTAATTCCTAGTTCAAAAGTTTGAATTTCGGAAAAAATGACATGCCTATGTCCAATGATAAAAATCGTGATGATAGGGAAGAAATCCATAATAATGTCCTAGAACTTAGAAGAAGTACAAGAGCGAGAAAAAAAAAGTCATTTGAGCTATATTTCTCTATGTATCTAGTGGAGTGAACTAGAGACAATATGAATGTCAAGTTCCATAATGTTGTGTCATGGAATATGATCGTATGACGAGACTATGAAGTCTTGTGATATCGCTTTTCGAAAATGGCAACAAATAAATCGGATAAATATATAACAAGTTTGATAATGATAAAGGAGTCATTATATATTTGTATGTTGATTACATGTTGATATTTGGTATGAATATTTAATATCAAATAGAGGTACTCTAGTAGTACAATTGGAGTATAAAAATGTTTGATATAGCCTTTATTGTTGGAAACTAAGTAGATATACAAGCAATTCAAATAAAGTTTACTGGCACGTGGTACATAAAGTACTAAAATGACCATGGATTTTGGTATTACCTTGAGTGAGTATTCTTCTACTTTAGAAGAACACTTGGACGCTAGATGTATCTTCGATAATGAGGACTATGCTTCTACAAGCAAGTGGGTACTCCAAAATGGTGGGGTTGTCGTCTCCTGGGGTTTCAAGAAATAGACATATATTCGTTTCATCATGATTGTAAAGTTTATTGCTTTGATTTTTGATAGTAAGGAAGCAAAATGATTAAAGGATTTTTTTTTTCCCAATAATTAGCGACGTGGTCTCAAAACAAAATAGGCGCTCGATCTAGCGATCCCTAAGACAACCCGCTAAAAAGCAGAGCTCAAAAAGATAGAAACAGAAAACATTGCAAGACTACAAGCTAAAAATAGACAAAACAAATAGGCATGACAAGACGATCTTTTGTATAAGATTCCTTTGTGGCCTAGGCCAATATCGCTTATTTCTATCCATTGTGATAGTGAGGCTATACTTTCAAATGCAAAAGAGTGAGTGTATAATTGAAAGTCCAGACACATTTACATGAAACAACTCACGAAAGATTGGGTGATCATTATGAGCTTTTGAAATATAAGTTAGAATCTAGGGGATCCTTTAACAAAAATCTTTACTAGAGACTTGGTAATAAATACGAGTAAAGGGATGAGTAAAGCGGTTATGGCCGTTATTTTTGCATGCCAGTTTTATGATTTTTGGAAATTAATTTATTTGTTTTGAGGGATGTATCCTTGATTTTAAAAAAAATGATTTTAATATTTAATTATGTGTCTCATCAAAAAAGACACATTGATCATTATATAATGCCCCCAATTAGCATTTGCAAAAAACTCGACTTTAACGTATTCATTCTCTCTTTTTCTTGAAAAGTCTTTGGCACTACAATATAAATGGACTTAGGCAACGAAAAATTTGCAACGGTAGTAAAAAGTGTTGCCTCAACTAGTCAAATGCAACATTTTCTATATTGTTGCCTTCATCCTCAAATTTGATGTATAAATCTCATGGCAACGGTTCCAAAACCGTTGCCTTTGATGTTGAAGGTAACGGATGTGAAAAACCGTTGTATTTGCTCAACTAAATGTAACGGTTAGTTGAGTGTTGCAGTAATAGGCAACACTTTCTCACTTGTTGCTTTTGTTGTTAGCTATACAACATCAACTTTTAAATGTTTTCTTTTTAGCATGAGTCAATTTTTCATTATGCCAAGTAATTAATTAATTTCAGATCATGTGACAATGAGTTCATTATATATTTTTTATTGATTAAAATGATTAATTAACTTATTCGTAAAATTGGATAGGTATCTAAGTGATATAAATTTTATTGGATCCTATTTGATACATGGAATTTGAATGTGGATTTGGGCCAAGGGTGAGGTTGAAACTGAGGGCCATAATTCCATTTTTTTGTCGGATTCATTAATTATAATTATAATTCTACTGTCCAATTCCATTTAATAGGGTTTTAATTAAAAAGCATAGAGTCCAAGTTCTTAATTATGAACTGTACTTCTTTATTAACTCTACTGATATGAAGCCCTGAATGTTGCAACTCAGTTATAAATATAGAAATCCAAGATGACTTGAAATAGGAACACTACTCAATCTTTACTCAAAACTCAAAATGATTGTATTTGAGTACTTGAACCTAAAATGATATGACATGACCTTAGCCAGACTCAGTCTAACTCAAAATTGAAAGTAGCCAAATTGATTGTAGATGATTTAAATATAAACTAACACTAACTGATTCGAAACTGACTTAAACGAGATCCAATGAAATTACTCCAAAACTAGATATAATACAATCGAAATGACCTTATACCTTGAGATGATTGTAACTAACTATCCAACCTTATTAACTTGAAACCAAGATGATTAGAGCGTAAATCGCCCTAACCAAATTCAAACTCAACCCTAACCCAAATCTTAGAATGAACCCATCTAATTAATCAAAAAGCGGATATGACTTTAGCACCATATGCTTTAACCAACTAATACCCATATCGAATTGACTCGAAACTGGACATGACTAAAATACTACATGATCCAATTTGACCAAAGCCCTAGAATATACAATGATCAAACTCGATTAATTCAAAACTTGAAACAATTAATTGTACAGTTACGTTTCAACTTGCAGTTATGCAGTATGATTTTAACTTCATATTCTAAAAAATCCTCTAAATTTCTCTAACAAGTGATAATATTTGAATATCAAATTCCTATGATATAATTTATCTAAGAAGTATGCGACAAAACTTTTTTTTTTTGATAATTGGTACTTTCATTCAACAGAGAATGTATACAAAATGGTTTACATCATCAAAATGCAAAAGCATATTCTAACATATTCAAAAACATGAACCAAACAAAATCCTACAGCATATATAGCCCCTATGTTATAGTTCCTGCATCCCCAGGGCATTTGATAAAGCTTGATCAGTGCATCCGAGCTACTAAGGGTGAAGGTCTTGATCATGAGACAAAACTTTAAATTATAATTACAATTTACGAGTTACTTATATTTTAGTACCCCGATCTTTTTCGAAATTATAAAAAAGGATCTTGATAGTTTGGAATTCGTATAAAGGCCCCTAAATTTTGTCATATTAATAAAATTGCCCCTAATCTTTTGTAGTATTACCAAAAGTCCACTCTTCGGCATAATAACGCCTTTTTTGTCTAAGAAATTGAAGTGCCAACTAGCCATTTTTTGTTTACTCTCCAACGTAATAAAGCAGATAATTTTTACATAAGACAATATATAATCGAATTTTCTGCTACGCTGGTTCCAAAAATAATGCTAAAAAAAAATAATAATGCTGGAGAAAAAAAACTATTGAACCGCATTTATAAAATGCGGCTATAATAAACCACGTTAAAAAGAGGCGTTTAAATTTCAAATAAACCGCGTCAGTAAGACGCGGTTTAATGAAAATAGAACCGCCTCTTAAAGACGTGGTTTTCTGGCGCAGCTTGCTTCTTCAACCAAAAATATCACACTTAAAAAAAATTGCATTAATGAAATGAGAGGGAAAAAATCCTGCGCAGCTTGCTTCTTCAACCAAAAATATCACAAGTGCTTCCTGTTCTCCCTATTCATCTTCTATATTGATTTGGGTTCTCTCCATCGGCTTGGGAATCCTGCTGCTCACACGTCACCTCCTCCTCTCCCTCTGGGTTAGGTATGCTATGGTTCATCCTTTTTTTTTTTTCCCCTATTTTGCAATTACATCTCGGGTTTCGGCCTTGCGGGGGTGGCCGGTGTTAATGGTGGCTGCATTCTTTGGTCTTGTTTGTAATTACATGTTAATTTAGATTACTGTTTGGAGGTTTCCTTTTATACATTTATGACTTTTAGTGACTTTTAATCATTTTTATTCTAATCTGAAGTGTCCTAACATTATTCTTAAGTCCATGTGTCTTTAGATAAAGAGTTTTGGGGGCTTTGTTGACATAGTTCTAGAGGCTAGAGGGCTTTACCTTATTAGTTCATGTTTGTGTTATGATTCAAGCTAATCTTGAATCAAAACCTAGGGTTTAAAGAAGATAAAAGAGGAATTTGGGAGTTAGATGACAAGGGAGAGTTTGTTATTCGTCATGGAGAAAGTGCAGGTGGGATCCACTTTGTTTGGGATGGAGAGGCTGAGGTTTATGGACATTTTGAGGATGAAATACGGCCTGAGTTCCAACTGAAGCATTATTATTATTTTGGAAATGGTGAGTTGTGCAACTCTTGGTTCTTTTGGCTGAGTCCATTGGTAGAATTTAGGGAAACATAGATAAAGGATTTTATGTCAGCCTTGGTCAGTTGAAACTTGAAAAAAAAAAACATATGAAAAGGTACAGGAAGGGAATATGTTGAAAACCTTAGAATTTCTTTAGTAGAAGTTTCCCTTTTCCCTTTTACTGCTAACTTGGTAAAAGTAGCTTTTCTACAAATCTAACAGTATTTTACTATTTGCTCGAAAGAAATTCTATTGGTAAATGAACTTTTTCGTGTGAAGCTGTGAAGGTATTAGATGAGAATGAAATATCCAAACAACAGGAACAAGGTTGAGGGACATGAAGCTCAAAACTGAGTTTGCTTTATTTATGCCTCAGCTTGTTAGATATTTAGAAAACTAAATAGCGTAAAACATACAATAAACAATACCAAGTTGGGATATGTAAACTTTAGAGACAACTTCTTTTATTTTATAATGGTTGTGTTACTGTGCATTGCATACATGAGAAAAGAAGGGTATAAGTTGCGATGATGCTTTGAGTTGGCAAATTGGTCGCTAACCTTATTTCTTAGGGGGTCCGAGCAGGGGACCTTAGGGTGTGATATTACTGGGGATGACCCTACTGTATCATGCTTCGAGGACTTGGTGACATCAACATATTTGAAGGCATTGGACCTTAAGCTGTCGGCTAATCATGAACTGGTGTCTTGGTTTGTGAGTTAAGAAGAGTTGGGGTTGTTGTCATAGTTGATCTCTCTCGTCAAAAGCTTCCAACTCTTGTCTAGAAAACACTAGTAGAAGAATGGTAGCTAAAAGTCACGAGCCCAATATCTGTACCGCCCTCTTTCAACTCATTCTTCACTTTTATGATTATATATAATACTTCAAATATGGCTTATAAAATTCAAACCATTATAAAGTTAAAAAGATTTGAGGATTGAGGATGAGTTATTTTAATTTCACTTATGGGTGTATCCGCTTTGTTTCTAACACATTTGAAATGTGATTTAAAGTTGAGCTTATTTACTCCTATGAGGTTGTACCTTTTTAATAGTTAGGTTAATTGTGTAAAAGACAATAAAAATACAACAACAATAACAGTCCCAGTGCCACAGGGGCTCCTGTTTGCACAAGGTCTAGGGAGTAGGTTGTACGCAGCCTTACCCCACCAGAGTGAGACCCTGACGAGATGCTGTTTCTGACAGAGTTCGCAGGGTCCGGGGGGTAGGATGTACAACAACAACAACAATAAAAATACAGGGGTATTTGTGGACAAGCTATGCTTCTCAAAATTGGGGCGGCATTGTTGGTAGAGGTAGATTATAATGTAGCAGTGGGTGGTATCATGACAGTTTGTTATTGTTGCATTTTGTAATTTTGAATATACCTTGTCTTTAACTCTTTGTAAATTTTTCTATTTTAATTAGTTGATTTTTAATTAAATACGAGCAAATTGTTTGCTTTCTGTGGTTGTTCTGCCTATTATCATCGCAATGAAGTGAAGAGAATGTGAAGAATAGTCTTTTATACATGAATGAATATAGATTTTGTTAGTCACATTAGAGCCCTTAAATTGGGTCCAAGGTTGGAACATTAGAGACCTTAAATTGGTGGATGAGTTTGATTGACTATGTTTTAGTTAATAAAAGAATTTTAATTTATTGTCGTCTGTTAAACTTTCAGTTTGTTTAACCCACTAATCGTATTTCTATAGTAGAAAACTATGGCAAAAAAGAAATGCACTCCAATACAAACCGGTAACTGCTCACATTCCCAAGAGGTGGAAATTTCTATCCAGGTGTATGAGTATGAAAAACAAAGGATGACACGGATAGAACAAAATATGAAAAAAATGAAATCGGTAGGCCTTGTTGAAAAGGCTGATGCCTTGAAAAATGGAGTGGAGAAGAAACGAAAAAATTAAGGCTAGAAAATTTCAAGGCAAATGTTGATGAAGACAAGGACTATACACCTAATGATGATGTCGAAGACGAGAACTTAAATTACGCAAGTAGAGTTGGGAACAAGATTTCTAGAAGCAGAAGAACTGAGAATTCTCATTGTGTGAAGGTAGTCTCTCTTTATCTTTTCATGATTTTTATGTATATCTAAGTACTAATGCATTGTCTTTTTTCATGTTCATTACTATCTTATATGAATTAGTGTAACTTTATATTTGTTCCTTTTGGTTGTTATTCTGACCAAAATTTTGTTGCATTATATGTACTGCCTTATAATATAAAGTTCTTAAGCGTATTGTATTTCAAGTTACTATACATACTAATATCATTTTTTTATACAACTCCCAGATAGTTTTAAGCTATGGAACAAATAGATAAGAGTTGGATGGATGCACCAAGATATAGTGATGCTTATATTAATGGAGTTGAAAAGTTTCTAGATTTTGCATTTTCTAAAGTACACGTTGATCATACCTCTGAGGAAGAAGATGAACCAGAAATCTTATGTCCTTGTGTAAAATGTTTGAATAGTTATTTTCACTACAGAGCTGTGGTATTTGAGCACTTGATAATTAAGGGGATCAAGAAAGGTTATAAAGTTTGGGATATTCACGGCGAAGGACTATCTTGTAGAATTGCTGGGTCTCAACAACACAGATGTGATATTATGCAAGATGATTGTGATTCTGTGAATGAGATGGTACATGAAATTTTTAGAGGGACGGTACAAGAAACTGCTAGCTTCAAAGCAGGAGAAGCTAGAAAAGGTCCTGATGCGAATACTAAAAGGTTCTTTAGATTGGTAGAAGATGCACAACAAAAGCTATATCCTGGATGTGAGAATTTTTCAGTGTTGTCTTTCATCATCCGACTTTATCATTTGAAGTGCAAACATGGGTGGAGCAATTCTTCATTTACTCCACCCATGTTTGCAAATGATTTTAGGACAAATTCAGCAAGCCTGTCCTAGTGTCACCGTTGGTGTATCAGTTTTTGGTGATTTATTGAATGACCAAAGATCCATTGCTCGTGGTTCTAGTACTTCTAATGCAATGCATTCAGTACATTTGCGATCTTCTGCAATCGCACATCAACCATTTCTACTTCAACAAAGAGCAAGTGAGGTATTACGTTAAATAATCCAAATGACTTCTTTTTATCTTGCTACTCAAAACTTGTTGATGCATATGATGAGGATGTTGCTTTTGCAAGTGCTCTAGAAACTTTTGGTGGAGGTCACAATGACCCTTTAAGTGTTGCTTTTGGAGGTATCTTAGTATACATCATTGCTAACTATTTGTTTGCATGATATCTCTTACTTTTTTTCAGCTTAGTTGCTGTCAGAATACCTAGATACTGGACTAGTGCCTAGTCTGTAGCACTTTTGGTGGTATGTGTGGAGTAGAAGTTCTAGCACATTTGAGATGAGAAAGAAGTGAATTGAGATGAGAAATTAGAGAAATAGGGATGAGAAATACAAGAATTAGATGAGAGAGAGAATGTTTGATCTCAAAAGAGTGTGTGTGATTTTAGTACCGTAAGGGCTTAAAAAAGATGCAAACATTTGTCATGACCCGAAGTGGACTCGGGTTATGACTTAGAAAGAATTAAGGGAATTAGAGTATGGGGGTAGGGAAGAACTAGAAATAGATGAGGAAGAGAAGAGAATTAGAGGGAGAAGTAGAGAGAACAGAATTGAGGGAGAAAGTATATGATTTGCATTAACATCATGAATGCCCAATACAATGTAATTGTCATCCTTATATACTAAGTACAAGTGCCAACCAACTCATTGACAACCTATTAACAAACCTATAACAACCTCAACTACTAACACAAGTACCAATCTTACTAAGTATATATGGATTTTTAATGCTCTTGTCTTCCAAGCTTGATAATTATCCAAGTAGTTTTGAAGTTGAAATTCCCACTGAGAATGACTTGGTAGAATGGCACTATAATAAGGACTAGTTGGTTATGGATACCTCGTTATAGAAAAGGGGAATGCTTGTTGAGGTCATTGAAACTTTGTAGTAACAATAGCCCCATGATTCATGTAGATTTATAGGACAGGGAAAGGGTGAGATAATACACTAAGAAGACTCGAGAAGAACTTGAAATTACAAAAAACTTTTGAAGATGACGTGAGCAACTTAATTTTAACTCAAATCTGATGTTTACCATCTTTTAAGCAAGCTAAACTATTTACCTTGTCTGTCATGATTGTCATGTTTTAAGGTAATTTGTTGAATTATTACCATGACATGTTATGATCGACATGTTAAGATAAGAATTGTTGAATTATTACCTTGATCCAAGCTCTTAATTTCTTGTTTGAAAAAGACCATTTGGGACTAAGATTGATTGCTACCTTAATCTCAAAGGTAGAGTGTAGTACCAACTTCAATTTCAACCATTTGTTACTTAGGACTTGTATGATTACTTGTGGTTTCTTAGGTGTAATTTTCAGTGGCATTACATCTTGTTCAATATCTTGTATTGCTTCCATTTTACCCTGAGTTGAAGCCAAGCTTGCTGTAACGAATTTCCTAGCATCTATAGAATCCAATTTATGATGATTCCTACTGCACTGCTTGACATGAATGTTCTGTTTTCCAATAACAAGAAGTTTTGAACTGAATTTTTTTTTGCCCTCACGCATCAACCGAATTTCAATACAATGTGAAGCCAATTCTTGATGAACTTTGAATCTGAATTCCTGACCCAATTTGATCAAATGGCGTTTAATTTTGTGTGTTTTGGGTGCTCAAGATCGAGCTCTAATACCAATTGTCATGACCCGAAGTGGGCTCAGGTTATAACTTAGAAAGAATTAAGGGAATTAGAGTATGGGGTAGGGAAGAACTAGAAATAGATGAGGAAGAGAAGAGAATTAGAGGGAGAAGTAGAGAGAATAGAATTGAGGGAGAAAGTATATGATTTGCATTAACATCATGAATGCCCAATGCAATGTAATTGTCATCCTTATATACTAAGTACAAGTGCCAACCAACTCATTAACAACCTATTAACAAACCTATAACAACTATAACAACCTCAGCTACTAACACAAGTATCAATCTTACTAAGTATATACAATCTTACTAAGTAGTTTCATGATAACATTTTGTATATTGTAAAAGGTGTTTCGAGGATTACGGGAGTTTGCGTTTCCGGCTTTAAGTTTGAGATGGACTCGTAGTCTAGAGACAAAAGGTAGCATTCAAATCTAATACATTCTAACTATCTTAGCTAATACTAATGAGTTGAGTACATATAGTATTCATGATAGGCAATTGCTCTACTAATACTATGACTTGAATCCAAACCTTAACATCATGCTATTAATGTGAAATAATTTAGATTGCTCATCTTTTAGAAAGAGCTCATAAAAATCTTTTCATGTAACTTAAATATATACACATTTTAAATTAAGTGATATCATGAATCTTGTGACTACTATATGATAATTATTGATTGTGGTATTATGTTATGCCTTTGAATACATGTTTAAAACTGTTTATTCTGAAACATGTGTTATACTGCAGGGGATGCAATCCATGGAAGAAGAGGACGAAGAAGAAGATGACGAAGAGATTTAGCTTTTGAGAACAATGTTAAATTTGAAATTTGTGTCATACCATTTGTATTTTGAATATTCAAGTATGGTTATTGCTCATATTTCAATTCTAAGTTGTTACATTTTGGAACACGAGATATGTATTTTGTCACTTATCAACTACTGTTGATTATTTGTGAAAATCAGTTTATGCAATTCATATAGATTTGATTAGTTGATTTTGCGGTTTTGATTCTTCGTTATGCAGCAATTCTTATCTTTGATACGACATAGGCAATGCTTTGATTTCGTTGTACATGAAAGGCAATGGTTTGTAATGTGTTGCCTATTAAAGGCAACAATTTTTGTGTGTTACATAATATAGGCAACAGTTTTTGTGTGTTACCAAATATAGGCAACAGTTTTCTAATTGTTGCCAAGAACCGTTGCCTAAAACCGTTGCCTTTGGTAGAACCGTTGCCTATTTGGTAAAATTTTGAAACTGTTGCCTATTGTTGAAAAAGCGTTGCCTATAGAATAGAAGACGCTTCCTAATGCAACGGTCATGCAATTGTCGCCTTAGACATAATGCAACGGTTATTTGTGAATGTGCAACGCTTTTTGATTGTTGGGTTAGCCCATTTATGTTGTAGTGTGGTCATCTTCCTCTCTCTATGCTCTTAATCTCACTTTGTTGTTAGATTTCATTGTATCCTTTAGGCTATTTCAGTATACAATAAATAAATCTTAAGGAAAACAGTTCTCTACGTGCCTTGAAACTAGTGGTTGTTGTTGATACCTATTCTACTATTTCCCTAATGAAATTTGTGTGTTTCTTCAAAATGTTCTAACAATGCTAACCTAAAGTTAGTCAATGCAAGCGTCTTTGCTTGAATAGACTTGCATCTCAATAACATACTTAGGGAAATCTAACTACTTAAACCATATCTTCCCCTCAACTTGAAAGGAAATCAATTTGACCATTATTAAGGACATTGCCCTTTTAGGCTTCTACTTGATGGTATGTGGTTTGCTTGAATTAGGAACATTCTTTGAGAAAACGCTTGAACTTCTCCCTCACTCATGATTGTCCTCAAGAAACTTAGTACTTCTGAATTTATGCATTTGCAATCCATGTCAACGGCGTGCTCCTCAGCTAAGGGTGGATTTGAGATGATGGTAAAGCCATCACCTGGACAAGTGTCATCCTCATCGCTTTAAGGCATCTCCCCATGTCCTATCTATTGGGAACATATTTCAAAAATATTTCTCTAAACAAGCATAGCAGAAAAACGAATTAAAAAGTTTTTAATTTAAATCTAAAGCCAAGACCCAATGAACTATTTAATTGGATCTAAATCTTTCTCTAAAAGGTTTATAACATGACAAACAAGAATATTGAATAAAATAAGTATAAAAATAGTATATAGAATTAACGAAACTAAGAAAAAATAGATTACATATCACATACTTAATTTAGAGATACCTGAATCACGAATCCCCATACCAACTTGAAGATCTAAAATTTGAAGAAAATTTCTTGATAGCTTATGGTCTTCTTCGCAATGAGCTCTTTTAGTAACGTAGCGTGGGCTCCAAAAATACTTAACGTAGGAAAAATTTTCAGAACAAAATGTTTCCTTCAATCTTTCTGAAAAAAAAAATTTTAGAAAAATTATACTAAATTATAATTTTAAAACAATTTTAGGGTTTTCGTCACGGGAGGAAACTAAGTTCCAAATTTTTTTTATTTTTTATAAACTCTCATGATAAAATATAGTATTTTTAAATAAAAAAACAAAAAAACGCACACATATTTAAACAAAAAAACTATTGGTGACATCAAAATCACCACCCATGTGTTCAAAATCACTACTCATGTACTCAAAATCACCACTCATATACTCAAAACCACCAATAGTGTACTCAAACTCACCGCCCATGTACTCAAAACCACCAATACTGTACTCAAAATCACCGTCCATGCACTCAAAATCACCAATAACATACTCAAAATCACCATCAATGTACTCAAAATCACCCCACATGTACTCGAAATCACAATACATGTACTCAAAATCATCGTTTATGTACTCAAAATAATTGCGCATGAACTAAAAGTTTTTGGTCACTCAAAAATGCATGTGTATCAACACACAGATTTTGTGTGTCAACACAAAGATGTGCCTTATATTTACGTATTTTAGTCTTCACTCCTGCGAAATATTTGGCTTTTACATGTGTGTTTTGTTGTAATTTAGGTACATTTAGGCTTGGACTACAACGAAGCAAACAAGGTGGAAAAGCGACAGAATCAAGCATAATTGGGGCATATTTGAAGAATGCTTTGAGAAACCCAACAACGTGTGCCAAAAAGGACCAATCGGGTCATATTTCGGTAACCTAAATAGGTTCTGTGGATAGTGAATATATATATATTATATAATATTATATATTATATACTATTATATATATATATATATATATATATATATATATATATATATATATATATATATATATATAAATATAATTGGCAGGGGAACACCGCACACACCGCATCGGCCACATCGGGACTTTTAAATAGCCAAAACCTAATTATTTTAGGGATCTTTTCAGCCACACCTCTTCCCTTCCTCTCAAGCCCAAAGCCGCTACGAGATCTACGTGTTCTCAAATGCCGAAGCGCAGGTGGTTGGAGTACTAGGAGGTTTCAGGCCCAGATCAATGTCAACACAAGATTGAGGGAGTCTTTACTTCGAGTTCGTTTTACGCATTGTTTTTCTTCGATTTGAATTACGTGATGTGTAAAACTCCTATGGACGAGTAGACGCTTTAGTTTAGGGATGAAGGACGAATAGTCGTCCGTATCTCCGTTTTGTATTTTGCTTGACGATAATTTAGTTATGTTATATTCGCACCCCTGTGGGGATTATTCATGATTGTTTGGTATTTCTGGATGTGTGCTTGTAGCCATATCTAGATCTTTAATGTTGCAGCGATTAGGTTAGTGCTTGTAGCCTAGACAATAACATAACAGGATTTCACACGCGGCCAGGGTTGCGGTTGTACCCATTCCTGAACCCAATCTTTAATAACAGTTAATATTGAATAAGGAGTGATAAAGGAATTAAGTAGTGCTTAACCTATGCTACACTTATGGTGATAACGTAGGTTATGCCTTTAGACTAGTTCATTACCCTAAATCCTAATTTATTTATTAACCCAGGACTAGAGCTTGCAACCTAGGACCTTCAAATTGTCGTCCTAAGTAAAATATAATAATGGGATACGAATGGAGCTGCCTCGAATTGACTCCTTAAACTATCGTTAATTAAATTGACATCCCTTTCGTTGTTTAATTGCTTTTTTTTACTTGATCACTTGAACTAACCCAAAAACAACTGATTTTTAACTATTCGTTAAGCGTTAGTTCTAACTTAACAACGATTCCCTGTGGACACGACCCGTATACCCAACGAAGCTACAATGAACTCGTACGCTTGCGAGTACACGACCTTAAAACAATCTTTAAAATCACATCACTCACAAAATCCAGAACCAGACAAAGTGTCTGTGTATCGACACACAGGCACTTCTTTTAAACTCCATTTTCCACTTTCTTTTACAACTCATGTGTTCATCTCTCTCTCTCTCTCTCTCTCACAAGCCCAAACTTCTCTCTTAACAAAAATCTTTAAAACATATCCAAAATCATTAATTTCTCTCAAATCTCTTTAAATTTTGTTTTTACTAGAAATCAAGTTTCTATCATCATTTTAACATCAAAATCTTTGATTTTTGTCAGAAATTCTTCTTTTTTCACAAACCCTAAATCAAAAATGGATCACCCAAAAATTTACTTTAATTTGCTTGCTTTTCTTTACTTTTCTTGCTATTCTAAGTAAAAAAAAATCATCTATTTGTACTACCATTTCATTCTCTTGAAAAATTTTTGGATGAATCTTAAAATTTCACCTTATCCTACCAAACCCTAACCCCAATCACAAAATTTCCCTCAAAACTTTTTTTTTAATCATAAGTCATGGGTCACATAAAGAGGTTGGAAACTAATTCAAAGAAGAGATCTGGAAACAATGAAGGTGGTTCTATTTCCCAGGCTCCTAGTTCTGTAAATTCCTCTAACCCCTTCTTCAAGAAAGAAGTGTTATTTGGTGGGTTTGTAGACTAGAATTGGGTTAGGATAAACAACTTGGGGGAATTATTTTCTTTGTTTGAAGATGTAAGTTGGATTGAAATTTGTTGCATAAAGGAACCGGTATACCCGAACTTAATACGCGAGTTTTACTTCAATCTTAAAATTTCTAAAACTACTCCTCTTGAATTATCATCAAATGTTTTAAGCCAGGCAATTAAAATTAGTTCTTATATGAATGAATTGCTTGTTTTAGATTTTGATGAATAGGATGATTTTGTTTTCCCCCAAAAACTCCGCCAATTCCCGTGCCTTGAATCTCACCGCGGCTTCTTGCTTCAACAAGTTTGGGGTGAAATACCACTTTCTAACCCAAAGAATCCAAACACAAATGATTTAGGAGTATTTCTTAAATTGTCCCATAAATTGATTTGTATGAACATCACTCCAAGATCAGATGGCTTCGGCTCAATCTCAAACTTGGATTTATTCCTTTTTTCTCCTCTCCTTAAGGGCCAAAAGATAACCGTGGGGATTTAGTCTTAAAATTCATGTTTCATATCCATTCTCGAAAGACTAATCCCGCTTATGACATTCTTCTGACCCGTGTTTTTCAACGCTTTTTAACTTTAAAAAACCCCATTCCTTATCAAAATGATTCTATTGAGACAGCTTTGAAAAAGATGGGTTTCAAATTAAAACACAATGAATGGGTAAAGAAACATAAAGGAGTTAGGAGAGTAGAGGAAATAGATGAAGTTAGAGACGAGGAAGAGGAAGATTTTAAAGCGGGGGATGGGGGTAGTGAGGATGAAACTGAGTGAGGACCTCCAAAAAGAAGAAGTATTAGTAAACGACTTACTTTTTAAAAGAACAAGTGTCAACCATACACTCTAATCTTGAAAAGTTCCAACAAGAGACACGATCTACACTACAAAAGATGCTTGATTTTTCAACGTGTAGATAGAGACCCCCTACTCCTTATATTTATTTTCTTTTCTTCTTTCAAAAATTTGGAGCTAAATTTTTCTTGTGTTGTACATAATTTTATTTGAATGAAATGCTATGCCCATTTGAGAATGTGTATCATGTCTTTGTATTTTATGTATGCTCTTATTGCTTTTCATGGAGGAGTTATTATTTTCTCTATCCCCTACGTTGTGCAATGACAAATGGGGGAGAAATTGGTGTGTAGGTGTATAGTATGATTCATGCTTAATTGTGCCATGCTGCAAAAGTGATGGTAGGTGTAAGTTAGCTGAATATATAACTCCTAGAATGCATCTATAATGGCATGAAGTTTGTGTTTGATTGTGAAATATTAAACATGATGATGATGTTAACATCTCGAATGTATAATTCCTACAATGCACCAACACAGGGGGAGATAATTGAGTTTGAACTTTTAACATATCAAACTTGCATTTATTCCATTTGTCTCACCTCCTAAATGACCTAAAGATTAATCTTGGGGATTTAATCTTAAAATTCATGTTTCATATCCAATTTAGAAAATGAGATCTCATTTATGGCATGCTTCTTACTCGTGTTCTCCATTGCACTTTAAATAGATCACTTTTTTCAAACCCTATTCCGAATGAAGATGACTCTATTGAGACATCTTTGGAAAATTCTGATGATGTTAACATACTAAATGTATAATTCCTACAATGCATCAATACAAGGGGAGACAATTGAATTTGAACTTTTAACATGTTCACCTGATAGAAAGGGAGAATTTGTATAATTTAATTAATTGATAATTGTTTTGGTGAATTCTATATTTCAACTCTAAGTCACTCATAAGAAAGGAAAAATCATTCATGTATGTCTGATTGACAAAAAAGGACTTCAAATCACTAATATACTCAAAATCACCGCGCATATACTCAAAATCACAAATCATGTACTAAAAATCACCATCACTATCCATGTACTAAAAATCACCAATAATGTACTCAAAATAACAACCCATGTACTCAAATTCACAATCACTAAAATTCACCTGTGTATCGACGCACAGTATATGTGTGTCCACACACAGAATCTAGAAAGGAGTAGAAACCAAGCGAACTCCTTGTGTGTCGACACACAAAATCTATGTGCGGACACAAACTGAATGTACTCAAAATCACTACTTATATACTCAAAATCACTACTCATGCACTCAAAATCACCATATATGTCCTCAAAATCACCACTCCCTAAAAATTACCTGTGTGCGGGCACACTGTATATGTGTGTCGACACACATAATCCAGAAAGGAGAAGAAACCAAACAAAGTGCTTGTGTGTTGACACACACTGCATGTACTCAAAATCATTACTCATGTACTCAAAATAACCAAAAATGTCTTCAAGATCACCACACGTCCTCAAAATCATCACTCCATCAAAATCACCTGTGTGTCGACACACAAAATCCAGAAAGAATCAGAAACCAAACAAAGTGCTTGTGTGTCGACACACATTGCATGTACTCAAAATCTCATCTCATGTACGCAAGATCACCAACTTATGTACTCAAAATCAGCACTCATATACTAAAAATCACCATGCATGTACTTAAAATCACTACTCATGTACTCAAAATCACAACCTATTTACTCAAAATCACCACATATGTACTCAAAATTACTATACATGTACTCAAAATAATCATTTATATACTCAAAATCACCAACCATGTACTCAAAATCACCAACCATGTATTCATAATAACCACCCATATACTCAAAATCACAACTCATGTACTCAAAATCACCACTCTTGTACTCAAAATCACAACTCATGTGCTCAAAATCACCGCCTATGCACTCAAATTCATTACCATGCACTCAAAACCTATAATGTACTCAAAATCACTACCTATGCACTCAAATTCACTACCATGCACTCAAAACCTATAATGTACTCAAAATCACCACTCATGCACTGAAATTCACTACCCATGCACTCAAAATCATAACTCACTCAAATTCTACGTAGGATTCGATCAATGCTGGATATTTGACAAAAGTCAGTGGTGATCTAACAGGTGACATTAGTACTATTGTTCAACAACCCCTACCACACTTTACGATGCAATACCATCCTAATTTTGGATGGACCAACACTATTGTTTTCTAACTAATACTAGTGTTCTGTATTTAATCAAATGTAGGACCAACAGTGCAATTCCCCAAGCAACATACACAACACACATAATTTTGAATGGTTCCCATAAACATTTTGGAAATGACTCGAAAATAACAGGTACATCCATAATTTCAACTGTACAATATCAATCTTTTTCATTTATACAATCATGTTTCGCACAAAATTGGAAGGGGTCATCGAGTACAAGAAGTCGACAATGGCTTTTGTATGTGCATGCTAGAAGCCCGCTTTGTCTTTTCACTTCTCGTAATGTGCTCTTATGCGGAATATTCACTAATTGTATCAACAGTTTAAATCTTTCCTGCTCCCGATCCTACATCCAACGAAAAAAATAAAAATTAATCATGTAACTATACAAGGAAAACCTTGAAAAAAGAACATCAATTACGACCATAAACAACAACATTAAATATTTACCTCATTAGACATCTGGTGAAATGGCTCTATATCATCCTATTGTACTGCTTGCTTCCACTTTATTACAATAAAACCGCAGTCATAGTTGCATAGTATGATCATCCATGCAAATTACTACACATCCAACAGAAAAGATCCAAACAATTTGAAAACAAGTCATATAACTGTTTCTTTGATTAGGGACCGCCAGAACTTGGATTGGATTAGAATGTAGTTCAGCACACACTTCAAACCCTCTGATTTGTTGGAAGTATATTGAACAACGATGCAACTGCAATTTAAAAAGAAACATATCATTACAGATATTATAATTATAATTGCATTCTATTCATAACAATCAATTGGTGAAGAAGATGATGCGTACAATTTTCTTTGCCAAATCCACACGTTGCTTATTTGCTCCTTGCTATGGAAGGGAATCCAGTAAATAGGATATCTTCCAATGGAAGTCAACCACACACAAAAACCAGTGTGTGTTGTCCTCATTAATTGGAATGTATAACTGTAGTGCAACACAAGTCCTTAAAATGTACATCTATGTATAATTTTATCCAAATAAGATCATCATAAATATCACTGTAAATTACCTTATCAGTGTTATACATCTGCACAGGCTGGAGGTTCTCGGAAACAGCCTCTCTTCAGGGTAGCCCTCTGAAGGGGGAGGGCTGCGTACATCTACCCCCCCCCCAGACCCTGCGTATGCGGGAGCCCTGGAGGCACTGGGTTTGTTGTTGTTGTTGTTGTTGTTGTTGTTGTTGGAGTGTTATACATCTGCAATGGTAAATATGTCCCTAGATAATTTGCACAAAATATCGTCATATCCTCAAAATTTGAAGTGAGAGCGTATAACTATAGAAAGGCACATGTACAAAGTTGTTAGACAATACTAATAGTTTAAGTATTCCTTATATATGTGATGATTGGTGATTTACTGAAAAGTAGGTTGGCAAGAAGACTTGATCCCAACCATTCCCTCTAGAAGTGATTGTCATGTACGAAATAACACAATTGACGACCTGTGACAATGTAGGCAATTGGGTCATTCAATGTACGATGATGACTACCAATGTGCGCAATTTTCAATTACAGAGTCGAATATCCACTAGCGCAGGTATAAAGTTTTGAAGTCTGCACGACTGTACCAATCATGCTTTGTCACCACCAATTTCTCCCTACAAAATAATATTCCAATTAAGAGAGACTACTTGGAAATGAATTTGAAGAGGCAACATCAAATATAAATATACTTACGAATCATCCAACTTGCCATTGAATACATATTAGCATAAGAGTCTTTCGGATTGATCGAGTTTCTGGATTTCGGCATCTATTGGCTCTACGAAGATATGGTTGCGTCCTCGTGCCGTATATTTGGGTGGTGGGATGGAATTAGTGCTCTTGCTTCCCACTACAATTACCTCCGGTATCTCTTCATTCACTTCATTTTTACCCAGACTCCTTTTCTAACCCTTCCAACCCATTGTATATGGTGTATGCATGGCTGGTCCCCTTTTCTTTTTAGATGCTACCCTCAATGACATCTTGTGTGATTTACTAACACGAGGTGGTTGGACAGGTTCATCGTTCAAGGTCTTCAAAGGAAGTGTGGAAATCACATTTACCGGCTCTGGGTTAAATTCCACTTGTGACCTTGGTTTCCACATGTTGCTTGACGTCCTTGAATAAGGGTATTAGAGGAACAAGCTGTTATGATCCGAGAATCCGAGGCATGAACTCATGGTGGTTGAGATGTCGTCCTGCTGCCGTAGCTGCTGCATTGGTCAGGTTTGGGGCTGTCTTGCTATTGTTAGCTGCAGGGCTACTGCTGATTTGCTGCTGCATTGAGATTGCTACGTTGCTAGTCGTTTGAGTTGTATTAATTAGTTGTTATTGTAAGTAGTAGTTTAGCTTGGATTGAGTCGTGTAATAAGTGAAGTCTTGATTGTTAGGTTGTTGGGGTCAAGGCCATTAGTTAGTTGAGTCAATTGTGATGGCTCACTTAAGTGTTGGTTAGTCATTGTGTGGCTAGTTTCAAAGTATTAGCTCATATCATGTAAGTAGTATAAATAGGAGGTTCTAGCTTGTAATCTCATAACTTTGATGAATGAATTGATATCTTTTGATATTTCTCTCTACTTCTCATCTCGTTTTCCTTCTTATCTCATCTAAACTCTATATTCTCTTCTCATCTCATACTTTCTCTATCCCAACCAAGGTTAAGGCTCAAGAGCAATCTTTGAAACCTTAACACATGCCTCCTAGCTTAATGTTAAATATCTCTCAGCTTTTTGTACACTGATATTATGGGGTGGACTAGGTAGTACTGAAGTTCATTCAGGTTTAACATCTTTCTCTCAAAGTGAAGAACAAACATTATTCGAAATTCCAACTTTAAAATCATTTCTTTTTTCATTTTTTTCAATTTTTTCTTTCATCTTATTTATTATCTCAAAACGTTTTTCGATATCTATGGCCATTTCATCACAGCGCTACTTACTACATGTGCATGCATTATTACCACCATCCTCATCAACTGGCACGTGATACTCCTCCACATTTTTATCGTTGCAATCAAAATATGACGGAGCAGAAGGTACGACTTCTAACAAGGGGCTTGTTCTTCCCCCAATTGGTTCCTTCGAAAATTATATAATACCAAGCACTCAAAATTAAAAGCAGGCACAAAAACTATCATATTCAATTTGATTATACCTTGACGTTATCAAAAGAGTTATATTCTTGAAGAAGGTACCCTTTTTAGCCTTCACTTCTGCATCCGTCCAAAATTGGCAACAAGGATTCTTCTTAATTGATGGGGGCATCCAAACGCGTCCATCGATTGAGTACTTGCAAAAGAAAATCTAGTACATTTAACCAAATAAGAGAAATTAAAACATATATTACGTGCAAATTCACCAACAATTAAGCAAGAATTTTACTTACCACAAAAAAATACATCCATTCACTCTTTTCTTGTTCTTTTTGTATTCTCTCACTCCCCCTACAATTCCTTGAAATATAATTTTCACCCAATATATTTTTATTGTTCTATTAGTGTCAATGGTGAAGTTGAACCATGACTTCTTTGGGTTGAGTTGTGCTGTTGGACACATAAATGCTGTCATTGCATAAAGCATCACCAACATTTTGAATATGTCATCAACGTTACCATGTGTAAACAATGCTTCTTCCATTTGACTACATGTCCAACCGCCAAACTCTTTGTACAAACTATTCAGTCGTGGTTCATCTTTGCAATCATCAATATTAATACCTTCGTTTTTAAAACCCAAAAGAACCTCAACAGCTTTTTCAAGCAATAAAATTTTCTTATTTGAAATGCTCAATATTTGTGACATCTGGTCAAAATTGTCTATTATAGTTAAACACATATCTAAATTTATTTTTTTGCACTTTATGTACAACAAACCACCGAAACCCAAAAATTAGATGGCTTTCTTCTTATCTTCAAACAATCTCTCCAGCAGTTCAATGATCCATTGTGGTGAGCAACATGTATATACCTGAATATCAATAAGTATTGATAGCTTCAACTGCATAAAAAAAAAAAAAGAAATAGTAAAATTTTTCAGCTTATATTACTCTTGATTTGGATGAGTCTTTAATTTTTCGACTTTGATATAAGCTTGAGTCATTCTTGAACTCAGTTATGTATGGTTCTTTTTCCTCTTTGGACAATTTCTTCCATATTTTGCTCATCCTCGTTACTAATTACAAGAGTAAACTTAAATAATCAATCAACTATGAAATTATTTAAAACTATACTAAATAGACTTGGTTTTACATTTTTATCGTCCATCACTCCTGTTTAATTATTCTCCGTCTTCTTTTTTTTCACTACGAAATAGAATATGAGCCATTAGTTTCATTTTATAGGTGTAATGAATAACACAAGATAAAATGATCCTGCCAAAATATAACGAATGCATTTTTTAAACTTTTATTGCCCATAATATCTTATGGGTGATTTGTCGCCGTAATACTAGTCACTAATAAACAAGATTTTCACTAATAAACGGGTTTATCGAAAAAATAACCACAAATGAAGCCAAATACAAGCCAAACAAGCAAAAGTCAACAAAACCCATTACAACACCAACAAGAAATTTCAATCCTAACCATCTATTACTTATAAAACTCTATATAAACTCAAATAAAATTAGAAAATCTAGGTTAGAGAAAAGAAATGACTAACCGTAACCTATAACACGCAAAATTTACCCATAACATATGGAGTTCGGCATGGATTTAGTTCAAATAGAAGAAAAAGATAGAAAACAAACCCTAACTCTAGCACAAAAATATAAATCAAATAAAAAATAAGAAATTAAACTATTAAGCTACATTCTTGGTTATAAAATATGTACAATTATTAAAATTAGTGGTTTACAGTATTAGATTGAGATATAAGAGGACATAGTAAGCAAACACTAACAACAGTGTTGAAGTAACCATAAGCCAAAGCCAGTGAGACATGTACATGGTTGAAGTCAGTGGCTAGACGGTGACTAGATGGTGGCTGGTCGCCGAGCACTGGATTAGAGAGAGAGAGAGAGTGCCGGAGAGCGAGTGTGAGTGTAAAAGGGTTTATTTTATTTTCAATGGTGATTTTGAGTACATTTTTGTTGTGTGTCGACACATATAATTTATGTGTCAAGACATAAAATCAATGTTTTACTAAAAAATAGGTGAGTGTCGACACACAGGCACTTCATTTCTATATTGCTGCTTTCTATTTCTTGTGTGTCAACACACAGTTGATTTTGAGTTAGCGATGATTTTGAGTACATGAGTGTACATGGGTGATGATTTTTAGCATATGGTTGGTGATTTTGAGTATATGTGGTGATTTTGAGCACATCCATGGTGAGTTTGAGTACATTTCGAAATCACCACTCTTGTACTCAAAAGTCACCATTCATGCACTCAAAATCACCACTCATGCACTCAAATTCACCACCCATATACACCCGTGTACTCAAAATCACCACTCACTCAAAAATACTTGTGTGTCAACACGTAGATTTTGTGTGTCGACATACAAGTGATTTTGAGTGAGTGGTGATTTTGAGTACATGAGTGTACATGGGTGGTGAATTTGAGTACATGGAAAGTGATTTTGAGTATGTGATTGGTGATTTTGAGTACATCCATGGTGAGTTTAAGTACATTTCAAAATCACCACTCTTGTACTGAAAATCAATATTCATGTATTCAAAATCACCTGTGTGTCGACACAAAAGTGATTTTGACATTAATAGTGATTTTGAGTACGTGAGTGTACATGGGTGGTGAATTTGAGTACATGGATGCTGATTTTAATACGTGATTGGTTATTATGAGTACATCCATGGTAAGTTCGAGTACACATCAAAATCACCATTCTTGTACTCCAAATCACCATTCATGTACTCAAATTCACTACTCCCTCAAAATCTCTACTCATGTACTTAAAATTACCACTCATATACTTAAAATCACCACCCATTTACTCAAAATCACCACTCATATACTATAAATCACCACTTTTGTACTCAAAATCACCATTCATGTAATCAAAATCACCAACCATGTACTCAGATCGCCACTTATGCAATCAAAATTATCACCCATGTACTCAAATTCACCACTCACTCAAAATCACTATTAAAAGTCACCACCCATGTACTCAAATTCACTACTCCCTGAAACTTACTACTCATGTACTCAAAATCATCACCTATATAAACAAAATCACCACTCACGTACTCAAAGTCTCCACTTTTTTACTCAAAATCACCATTCATGTACTCAAAATCACCACTCATGTACTCAAAATCGCCACTCTTGCACTCAAAGTTACCACCTATGTACTCGAAATTACCATTCACACAAAATCACCATCCACGTGAAATCATATTAAGATCTTTTCTGTTAATTTCATGAAATATTAATGAATAGTAAGATTCTACAAAATTAAGATTCTACGTAGGATTCAAATCGGTTAACAGTTGTAGAATCGTATGATTCTAAGCTTCGAATCGGGGTTTTACTAACCATG
Organism: Simmondsia chinensis; assembly: GCA_018398585.1. NCBI lineage: Eukaryota > Viridiplantae > Streptophyta > Magnoliopsida > Caryophyllales > Simmondsiaceae > Simmondsia > Simmondsia chinensis. Next base: position 10,864,295 of record JAGTTD010000001.1, read on the forward strand.
CACTCATGTACTCAAAACCATCGCCTTCTTACTCAACATCAACTATTTACTCTAAAATAACTAATTATTCAAAATCATCATCTACTTACATTTGTTAATTTTTTTAAAAATTTTGTATAATTATGTTTAGTGTTTTTATAAATAGTAATAGGTACATAAAATTAATTGACATTTATTAATTTGAACCACTTAATTTCTTTTTTTAACTAATAAATTTTTTTTTTATTTTGTCCATGCTATTATATTTAAATTATTTAAAAACATATATTTGTCCTAATTAATTAATATACATATTTATTCATTTTTTAATAATATACACTAATAATTAGATTCAGAAAAAATAAATTTAATAGGAACCGATTCCCCTTGCTTTTATTAAGAAAATAAAAATTAATAGGAAGGAAACCGGTAAAAACTAATTCCCCTTACAAAAAGCACTTTTGTGTAGGTGTACCTTAGACATTCTGGGGGTTTGAGTTATTAAGATCCACATAGCATTGTATGTGTGGTTGACCTTGGTCGGGTGCTAGGTCATCTATGCTAAAGTGATCCCCTTGTATTTCTTTTTTCAAGCATAAAAGCATGGTTATTACCTAAAAGTTCTCCAGCTCCTTCAGTACTTACAAAAGAGGGGCTACTATTTATAGCCTTTTGTTGAGGGTTCAAAAAAGGTGCTAGCTAAAGAGGTAAAGGAGTAGCAGTAGATGGCAGGGCATTTAATATCGCAGGTACGGGTGCCATTTCTTCGGTAGCAGCATAGCATGTGCTTGGGCTGTTTCTGGCAGCGAGGAGGTGTTACCGGAGGTCCCATTGCCGGATTCTAGTATGGTGGCTGGGGCTGCAGCAGACTCATCTGATGTCTCCTCCACTCGACGCCAGCAAGCCTGGTGTTTCTTCTACTATCGAAGCCATTTCGAGGCCTGAATCCCAATCCTGATAAGATTCATAGGCTGGTACCATAGTGATACGATCCTAAATTAGGTATTTAGGGTCTACAGTATTAAAGTATTTAGTATTGTAATAGTCTAATAGTAAGTTAGTGGGCCCCATCTAGAAAAGGGCTTGATTCTATAAATAAGGGCATTGTAATCCATATCAAATCAAATGAAATGAATGTCATCTTTATCTTTCTCTCTATTTCTTATGTTTTCCTTTAGTATTTAGTTATTTCGATTTAGCTTTGCAACATTGGTATTAGAGCTCATCGGTGCTCGGACTGTGGGTAATGTATACCTGGAGCCAGACTGAGGTGGACCCACCGTGGGACCACCAAGGCGGACCACCACGACAGGCGGTAGCCGCCCCTTCTGCCACCAGACAGCCGCCACCAACAGACCCCCAAACCCACCACCTCTACCCACACCCTTCTCCACCCATCACCACCACCACCTTCACCCACACCCACCACACCACTAGCCACCACTACCCATGTCTCTACCCACCCCACCACAACCCACCCAACCTCTACTACCCACAGCCACCAACCCCAAACCTCTGCTACCCACAACCCCCCACCACATTCCCCCCCAGCCACTATTACCCACCTCTAACCTATCCCCACCAAAACCAAACCTACTCAATAGAAAGCAATCCAATAGCTATTGCCACCGAGATTCAAAAAACACTAGCAACAATTTCGCAAAAACTTGATGACCTTCAAATCGGGTTAGAAAATCAAGAAAAATTAGAGCAAATTCTGACATCAACAGCAGCAGTGGTTTTCGAAGGAAGATCGCTCGAATCAATGGTGGATGGTATTGTAAAAACACCAGAACCACCACCTATATCCAAAACCGAGGCACCAACAACACCGAAAACTGAAGAATGCAGCCAATGCGATGAAAACTTACCAAAATCAGAAAATGGTGAGCGGACCACCGCGAAGGTGCTGGAACCGCCAATATGGGCTGCAAATCGGAGTTCAATGGTGTTGAACATCGAAGCCGGAGAGATATTGCTAAACGACGAGGCCGAACAGGCGGTCTCAATGACGACAAAGATCGAGGCTCGGAAGCCAACGATGATACCGGAGGACGAAAAAAGCGAGTTCGATGAGGAGATTGACGAAGATGGCGATGAGAACGCGAATAGTGATGATGTTGAAGGGGAGGAAGAGGCCAACGATGATGATAAAGAGTTTGAGGCAATTGATGATGACGATGAGGATGAAGCTGAGAAGGAGGTTCCGGCTACTGACGGACATGAGAACGGTGATGAGAAGGACGAAGAAGATGACGATGGAGAGACCGGAGAAGAAAAGCAGGGTGGTTCGAATAGCTCTTGGAGAGTGACGAGAGGTTGGTGGGGCCACCGCCATCGTGGGGGCGGCAACGCACCACCTGCCGTCCGCCAGAAATTCCCACCGGCGCCTGGTTGGGCTAGAGTTACGCCAGGTTCAGTGGGAAGGGCAAGGAGGCGGCTGGACAAGAGGATGAGATTAGGGTTTGGGGTTCATTTTAAACAAAATTACAATTTTACCCCTTTAAATGCTTATAATTACCATATTATCCTCCACTTAAATGTTTTAAAGGATAAAAGAATACTTTCCTTTACTAGTTTTAAGCAATTTAATTGGATAGAATTTATTTTTGTTGTTTTCGACCCGGGAGGACAAAACATAAAAACATATTTGACCATAGAAGAATGACTAAAAAATTTTGTATATTATACTAGACCCTTGAGGACAAGGGTCTCTCGAAAGGGAAAGTATTGATGTGATCCTATATTAAGTATTTAAAGTCTATAGTATTAAGGTATTTAGTAATGTAGTAGTCTAATAGTAAGTTTGTGGGCCCCACCGAGAAGAGAGCTTCATTCTATAAATAGGGGCATTGGAATCCATATTCAATCATCCAAATGAAATCAAGTCATCTTTCATCTTTTTCTCTCTATCTCTTTATGCTTTCCTTTAGTATTTAGTTTACTTTTATTTAGGTTCGCAACATTGGTATCAGAGCTTGTAGGTGCTCGGACCGTGGGTACAATGTATGCTCGAAGCTGGACTCAAGCGGTCCCACCATGGAGCCACCAGGGAGGACCACCACGACAGGTGGCAGCCACCCTTTCTGCTGCCAGACAGTTGCCACCGCCACCACCACTTGACTACCATGCCCACCCCACACCACTTGACTACCACCTCCACACCATCAACTCGATCCACCAACACTCACCCCACCTTTACCCACCAACCGACCACAAGACCCACCACCACTACCCACCAACCGACCACCAGACCCACCACCACTACCCACCCAACCTCTACTACCCACAACCACCCACCATATTCACCACCAGCGACCTCACCCCTAGCAAATATTACCCACCTCTAACCTATCCCCACCAAACACAAACCCACTGAATAGAAAGCGATACGGTAGCAATTGCCGCCGAGATTCAAAATACGTTAGCAAAAATTTCAGAAAAACTCGATGACCTTCGAATCGGGTTAGAAAATCAAGAAAAATTAGAGAAAATTCCGACATCGACAGTAGCGGTGCCACTAGTCCATGTGCGGGAATCAGCGGTGGAGACCGAGCCACCGCCGCCAACATTACCAAAAACAGAGGAGGATGAAGAAAGAATAAAGAAGACCGAAGACTTACCGGAATCCGAGAAAAACAATTATTGGACCACCGTGGCAGAGCTAATGACACCGGAGGACGACAAAAGCGAGTTTGATGAGGAGATTGATGAAGATGACGATGAGAATGTGAATAGTGATGATGTTGAAGGGCAAGAAGAGGACAACGATGATGATAAAGAGTTTGAGGCAATTGATGATGACGATGAGGATGAAGCTGAGAATGAGGTTACAGCTACTGACGGGCATGAGAACGGTGATGAGAAGGACGACGAAGATGACGATGGAGAGACAGGAGAAGAAAAGCAGGGTGGTTCGAAGAGCTCCTGGAGAGTGACGAGAAATTGGTGGGGCCGCCGCCGTCGTCGCCGAGGCAACGCGCCACCTGGCGTCTGCCAGAAATGGCCGCCGGCACCTGGCTGGGCTAGAGTTACGCCAGGTTCAGTGGGCAGGGCGAGGAGGCGGCTGGGCAAGAGGATGAGATTAGGGTTTGGGGATCCTTTTAAACAAAATTACAATTTTACCCCTTCAAATGCTTATAATTGCCATATTATCCTACGCTTAAATGTTATAAAGGATAAAATTATACTTTCTTTTACTAGTTTTAAGCAATTTAATTGGATAGAATTTATTTTATTTGCTTTCGATCCGGGAGGAACAAAACATAAAAACGTATTTGACCATGAAAGAATGAATGGAAAATTTTGTTTATCATACTAGACCCTTGAGGACAAGGGTCTCTCAAAAGGGAAAGTATTGATACGATCCTAAATTAGGTATTTAGGGTCTACAGTATTAAAGTATTTAGTATTGTAGTAGTCTAATAGTAAGTTAGTGGGCTCCATCTAGAAAAGGGCTTCATTCTATAAATAGGGGCATTGTAATCCATATCAAATCAAATGAAATGAATGTCATATTTATCTTTCTCTCTATTTCTTCTGTTTTCCTTTAGTATTTAGTTGTTTCGATTTAGGTTCGCAACACATAGCGAGGGGAAGAGGGCCCCAGTCATGAGATCCCTGCGACGGCGAGTATGGAGGAACGTATTGCTCTGAATCCATTGAGGACCCTCTCTCCCAAACCCATGAATTCAATTCCTTTATAAAAATGTTAAATATTTTGTACCCAATTTGGAAGCCCATCTCTTCATTGATAAGGTCCATCTGAGTGGTCACAACTAGGATTTTTGCTGCTACAAATGATTCCCAAAAATGAAACTCCTCCTCGACCTCAACAACATCTCCCCAGCACTCTCCTATGCAGGTAAAAGTTTCTTTAGACCATCCCTGTAGAGGCATACCATGGACAGAGATCCACATACGTTGTTTTTGGCAGCATTCGGTGTCACTCCATAGTCTTGCCTCCTCACACCATGAACTCAACCATTCCTCTTCTTTCTCCATGAACGTGTTCTGTTCCATTGAGCTCTCAAAAGTTAACAAGAATTTGAACTTCGCTATGTCTCTATTTGATACAATCCAAAAATATATAAGTTAAGTAAGGGATAATTTTGATATTAAATAAATATATTTAGTCCTTAATTATAATTATACCCTCTCCTAACTATATATATAAAGGGTTTGGGTTATAAAAGAGGTTAGGTTGAAAAGAATTTGAAATGTCTCTCTCTCTCTAGTCTCTCCCTCTCTCTAGTCTCTCCCTCCCCTTTTCTATCTAAATTTATGTTTGTTTCCCCTTCTTTTATGTAATCTTCCCCTTTTCTTGTTATAATACAATATAATCTTTAAGGTCGTAACATTGGTATCAGAGCAAGGCGTTCCTCGACATCATCAATGGAGAACGAAATAGATAAGGTTGTGGCTGAGTTATTGGAGATACAAAAGCAATGTGAGGAAAGGTCAAAAAGATTTGATAAAAGGTTAAATGAAATTTGGGCTTCTTGTAAAGAGAGGCGAGAAGAGCGGAGATTTATGTGTAAAAGCATCGAAAATTCCTCTATTACCTCTGTTACAGCTCCTGCAGCCACCGACAAAACCAAAGCACCAGAACCCTTGCCTGAGATCAAGATCGAAGTACCGGAGGCCCTCCCCGAGACGAAGATTGAAGCGGAGGTCTTCGATCTAACTCCGGAACCTCCAGTGCCGATATTGGAAGAGGAAGACGGCGTTCTCCTCGTTGCCCAGGTATCAGACCAGCTAACACCGAGCTGGAGCTCCGGCCCCGAAGAGAAGAAAGAGAAAAACGAGGAGGAGGCTGGTGGTGTGGAGAAGGGAGACGATCAGGTGGTGAGGGAGCCGGAGCCACCGTGGGAACCGCCTCTGGTCGTCGCCGAGCCACCGCCGCACGCTGTCCAGGAGTCGCGCCGCCAGCAGCTGGGGCAGGCTAGGGTTTCGTACGGGTCCTAAGCACACACGAAGAAGAAGAGTGATGTGGGTGATTTTTGGTTTAATTACTTTTTTACCCCTACATTTTACATAAATATTCTAAAGAAAAAAATTATTAAATTTTTTGATAATTTTAGAAAATTTATGGGGTTAAAATTTATAATTTTAGTATTTGATCCTGGAGGGTTAATAATTTGAATATCAATACGTAGATCCTTGAGGACAAGGATCTTTAAAAGGGGAAAGTATTGATACAATCCAAAAATATATAGGTTAAGTGAGGGATGATTTAAATATTAAATAAATAAGTTTAGTCCTTAATTACAATTATACCCTCTCCTAACTCTATATATAGAGGGTTTGGGTTAGAAGAGAGATAGGTTGAATGTGTTTGAAATTTGAATCTCTCTCCCCTCTCTCTCTCTCTCTAGGTCTCCCTTTTCTATCTCTCTAGCCTATTTCTACCCCTTTCTCCCTTTATAATATGTAAATCTCCCTATTTTCTATTAATATAAGTCATATTTACAAGATCCATTCTAGATCGTAACACTATTCTTACGGATTGCGAGGCTACTTGCACATGAGGAGAGTGGAATCTCAATGCAAAGCATTGGTTTCGACATGCAGCAGACCAAACTTCTCACTAGCGTCACAAGCAGTTGAGCATTTTCTTCTCCTCAAACAACTTTTATTGGGCCCCTGTTTGTATTGTCCAGTTGCATTCTCTGATGTTCATGGTAGGTGGTGTATCGGGTTTGATTATGGAATCGGCTCTGTTGTTGATCCGGGTCCCCTCCCCTATTTGTGAACATTCCATGTTTGCCCACAGGCTTCGAAAATATTGCTCTTTTAATGAGCTAAGTACCTCCCCTTAGTGCCGTACCATTTAGCCCCACTATTGCATTATCAGCCTCCTTCTGAGTTTTGAATATTACAAACCCAAACATACGCCTTTTATTGGGGCGACGTTTGCGAGAAACAAATGTTTCATGTATGTGGTTGTATCTCTGGAACAAGCAAAACAGCCTCTCGGAGTTGAAGTACACTAGTAATTTGTCGAAAAGAGGGACACCAGGGTAAGGTGGTTGGAGTTGTCACCCTGTTCATTACGCTGGACTCCGGCGCTTGGACCATCTCCCTGCCCCTCCCCCTCTCCCCATCCTCTAAAGTTCCCAGGTCTCCCCGATCCTCACCTCCATCTTCTTGTCCCCTAGACTCCCTGGCTTTGTTCACATGTGGTCCCTTCCCCCCCCCCCCCCCCCCCCCCCCCTCAATGGCTGAACTGTCGGTGCCCTGTTACCTGATGGTCTTCTTGCTTCATCCTCTATTCCTCACAGTACTTCCTCAGGTGGCTTTGGAAGGTTATTTCCGGTGTTTGCCTCGATCCATTCTCCGCTCCATTCCCCATTGAATCGACACACTCTCCACACTCTTCCTCTCCATAGGACTCCTTGGTTCTCCATCAGAGCGACTCCCCTTTTTTCTACAGAAGATTGATATAGGCAACTTCCCCCATATGTTTTCTATTCCTTTAAGGGGTTAGTTAGGTAGTCTAGAGCTCTCATGACAACTTGATTGGAGAATGATACATGTCCCATGTTATGTGCGACCGCATTCATGCGGATCTGACTAATACCCCTACACTCTAGAAGGGTGTGCATAGCATTTATGTTCTCCATTCTAACAAGATCTTCATGGAGCATGGGGTTGCCTATTGTGGTTTTGGCTAGAAAGAGCTCACTTGTCCCCTAGTCCTAAGACTAGTTTGTACTAAAGGTAGATGTTCAAGTTTTTTGTGAGGAAAATAGTTGAAGTAGAAGTACACATGTGCCCTCCAATCCCCAAGTTCTAGGTAAAAAAGAGGAGTAGTTGTTCTCAAACCAATTCCTGCAAATTTAGGGCTAAGACTCTCACATAACAGGTTTGGCTGGCTCTTAAGTTTTTTAGGTGCATTGAGTTAACCATCACTTTGTGTAGGGTTATCCACTTGGTGGTTCATTCCTTACGACCAGAAGAATCGACCTCAATTGCCTGAGATCATCTGTCACTGACTTAATCAAGCCATTTTGAACCTCAGATTGTCTCAAAAGAATATTCTCAACTCTCATTACATTTTCTTTTGCAACGTTCTTGGCTATGATGATTAAAGTTGAGGCCAAGGTCATGCCTATATCGACCATGATCCTATCAGCCTCTTAGTGCATCCTCTCATTCATGGAGGCTCCCACACTAGCCTATCAAGATGGTTGTAATTTCACATTTAGCTATCAAAAAATGTTATGTCTTGACGCATTTCTTGTCAGTGATGTTGTTCATGCACTTCTCAAGCTTATCTTCCATGGTTTCAATTCTTCTTTTGAGTAGGCTCATAAATCTCTTCTTAAAATAACCATCAAGATCTATTTGCTCATCCTTTGGGATATTTTCATCACTATCACTATCATAATTGCATGTGTGACTACTTTTTTCCTCTTGAGATGCTTGACCATGCCTACATTGGTGTTTAGGGTTCAGCTAGAATGGTGTCAATTTCTCAAATTGTTCACCCTCAAGGGTTGTTATTTCCTTGTTCTAGCTATTTGAAATTTGGCTTCCTACTATAGTTTTCAAAGGGTTTGTTTCATATGTTATTTGTTTGTATGGTCATAATGATTTTAAGAAAACATATTTGTTCAAGGATTTGCCTCAACTTGGGGTTAAATCAAGTTTGAACTTTGGAAATGAGAATTGAAAGTTAGGCTAGAGTAGCACATAAACCACCCTTAAACACCTTATCTCGAATACTCAAAAAATGAGAAAAGGTTAGGACATAAGCTTGAGTGCTCCACAAAATATCAGCCCAAATCAATCAATTCTATCCTATCTCGACTCAAGATAACTAGTGCAAGATCACACTTTAACGTAAGAAGTGAACCAAATTCGGGTCAAACTAAGACTAATGCATTCAAACTAGAGGCTTGGTTGTCAAAGCCCGACCAACGGCAAAATTTAAAATTCCCCAAGTGGACTAACTTAGGTCACCAATCTAAGACCAACATTATCTAGTTCAAGGCTCCGTCAAAACCTTAGACTATTAGCACAAGTTTAATCCACTAAATGGGATGGGGACAAAATAAAACCTGAAAACCCTAACTAAGCTCGGATAAAATCTTTATTGCTGCTCCCTAAATGTGCATGAAAGCACCTCAGCATGTCTTGAGCCTCAACCCTCCATAATTTGCTAGAACTCCTCCCAATAGACAACACATGTTGAAATCCATGTCATGCAACTTCCTCATAACAGTTTTTTGGGGCCCATACTTCTTTTTAGCATCTCAAGTAATGGTCTCGAATTGGGGGCTCAATCTTTCTTGCATTGTTCAAGATAACTACTTGGAGCTTAAACTCCTAGTTTCCAACAGAGTCCCTAATAACTATCTTGAGCGCTGGCTTTTGTTAAATTTTAATCATGTGTCAGGAACAAGCAACATTAATTAAAACAATGTCATTCCCAACTCCTCAAGTTTGGTTCATAGGCAAAGCTAAACTGTTTTTCTTAGTAGGCTATCATTTTTTATATCAAATAGTTCCTCTTTTGACAAAATCTTATTCATATATCAACTGGAAAGGACAATAAGTCAAATGTCAAAAAATTGACATTTTTAGTATGTGCACCACTTTTGTCCTCCTCTTTTTGGATTCAACAATCGTAAAAATTTGGAGAGAGAAGCTCTCAACTTCTCTCTCCTCAATGAAAATGGAAACGGCGAAGTAAAAAAAGAAAAAAAGAAAGTGTTCTTCCTCAAGAACCCAAATAAGGGCTAGCTCCCTCCCCATGTCTACTTCACTACTCTTCTCCAATGGCTACCAACCTCCATCTAGAAGGTTGGTGGAGAGTTCTCTCTCTTTTGGATTCAACAATCGTAAAAATTTGGTTTTATACAAAAATCGGAGGTTCCATTCCAGATTCCCCAAAATCACAGTCCAAATCAAAAGGTTTGAGTGGTTTGAGAGTAAATCGCATGATTCTTGGATTTTCTTGAACCAAGATGTCAAGTTCCTTGCCAATGGCACTTGCATGTGGAGATCTGGACTCTCTGACCTCAGATCTGGGAAGTCGAAACAAAATCCTGGGGTAGCCGATGACGAGGAGGCCCTCAAGTCTTTGGGCCTGACAGAAAGGAGTTTCGTCCAATACAACCATGTCACAGGTATGTTTTCCCCCTTTTCCCCCTTTTTTGGTGATGATTGGGCTAGGGTTTTAGAAGCCCTTAGGAAAGGGGTCAGGGCCAGGGGACAGTCCACCCCCCCTGACAAACGAAAAAGTCCCCTCTTGGAGTGTATTAGGAAGCAGAATAGGTGGCTGGGTAGGAGAGAGATGGGGTGAGGGAGTATAAATGGAGGGCAGGAACGAGTGAGGGAGCCATCCTTTGCTCTTTCCCTTACCTCCATTACTACTTTAAACTCCATTCTCCTCTCCTATTTTGACACATGTAAATTATTGCCCACAAAAATGAGCCTTCAATCTTGGCTAAAATTCACTTGGGGGTATCGTTTTGGGTGAGTCTCCACCTTCGCCAGGAGGCAGGGGCTCTGGGGTCTTCTCCTTATTCTTTTGGGATTGTGTGCTATGGGGAGGGGATTTTCATGCTGGGCTGTGGTTTTTTGGTAAGATAAGATGTTATGCTGATTTCCTCTATGTATGGATTTATGTTTTCCCTTGTAATGGAATGTCATTACGTAAATGATGTTGTGTCTCATGGCATAGTGGTTATGTTGTCTTGAGTGAGCATGATTGTAAGGTTTATCATCCTTGCCTTGTTCTTTGGGTTCGGTTTGAGGGGTACCGAAGGGGTGAGTTGGTCTATGTCTTTTTGTGGATCTTGATGCGTTTATGTATAAATTGCCCCTTGTATTTTTTTGGTTATTCTTGTAGCTTGGCTTGTCATAGATCTGTTAATGATAATGGGTGCACATACCCCACTTGTTCTTTGTCGCATGTTATCACTCTTAGAAGTGTTTGTCCTAGTGTCTTGGTTAAGTCCTTTTTTAAGGCTTTTTTGTCTTTTATTCAACTGGAGCGTGCTTCGGGCTCATGGTCACCCCCTCGAGGGAAATGCTTTGTCCTTTATTTGGTTCGGAGTTCATCCTTGGATATTCCTGGTTTTGTTTTTGTCAATTTTATATGAAGATCTTATGCTGGAACATTAGGGGAGTGGCCCAAGCGGTCGCCCAACAAGAACTTGATGACCTTATTAAAAAGTTTAAGCCGGATATGATGGCCATTCTGGAACCCATGGCTAAAGATACAACCATTCAAAGTCTAACTAGAAAGCTAAGCTATGATGGATGCCACTACTGCCCTCCTGTGAACCATGTGGGCGGGATGTGGCTTCTATGGAATCCTCAGCGTTGCCTTGTTGATATCCTCTTATGCAACAATCGAATAGCTCATGCATCAGTAATAGACAAGGACAGTAATAAAGGGGGCCTTGTAACATTTATTTACGGGCCCACAAAAGAAAATGAGAAAGACCAATTCTGGAATATGCTCCATGGACTTAACCAATTTAGAGGTAAACCATGGTGCATGATTGGAGACTTTAACGAACTAAGGGAGCCCGATGACAAACAGGGCGGGCTCCCTGTAAATATCAAAAGAACAATAAGATTAAACATTCTTTGCGCACATTTTGACCAGGAGGAAATCCCTTGGATAGGTCAAAATTCACATGGGCAAAGTCAATTAACGGTTCCTATATTCAGGAAAAACTGGACCGGGCATTGGGTAGTCATGAGTGGTTTCAAACTTTCCCGGCATTCTTATGTTTATAATGGTTTTGGACCGGTTTCTGATCATTCCCCATTGCTTCTCTGCTTGGAGGCGGAGGGGATAAAAAGGGCCCCCCCATTCAGATTCGGTGCTAAGTGGGCCAAAAACAAGGATTTAGAAAACACGATTCGCCGAGTATGGAGTACCAGAGTGAACGGATCGCGGATGTTTGAGCTCACCCAAAAACTCAAAAGAATAAAAAAGCAAATTAAGGAAAATAAAAACATTTGTGCTGGAATAACTAGGACAAACTTGGAAGCTAATGAACGTAGAATTAGGGTGGTACAGGACAACCTGGAGACAGATCCTGGAAATCACCACCTAAATTGTAAACTTAAGAGACTCATTTTGCAGAGAGAGAAGATCCTTTTCGCCAATCATAAGTACTGGGGAAAGTATTGGCGCAAGGAATGGCTTACGAAAGGAGACAGAAACTCCAAATTCTTCTTTGCCTCGGTCCAGGGATGAAGAAGAAGAAGGAGCATCATGGAAATCCAAAATGACATAGGCCTAACTCTCACGGATAAAGGAGATATTGGTGATACCTTCATCCAGGAGTTTAAAACAAGATTCCGATCCAGTGGAACACGATCTGATTTCCCCTCCACTTCATGCTTGAAAAGGAGGATCACAGACTCCGAAAATGAGGCCTTGATTGCCGAGGTCTCCGACCAAGAGATCTCAGAAGCGATCTTTGACATGCACCCCCACAAAACCCCGGGGCCGGATGGATTTACGGCCTTTTTGTTCCAGAACTACTGGGGTATTGTAGGTAAAGATGTATGTAACGCTATTAAGGCTACCCTTAAGGGTGGATCCTTTCTGCGGGAGATCAACCATACTTTTATTACCCTCATTCCTAAAGTGGATGCGCCCCGAACTGTCAACCAATTTCGACCAATCAGCCTTTGCAATGTTCTTTACAAAGTCATTGCCAAGGTTTTTGTTAATAGAATGAAACCTCTAAAGCCCAAGCTCATTTTTCAATGGCAGGCTACTTTTGTCCCTGGACGAAACATCAATGATAATATCCTCATCGCCCATGTGGCCCTTGCTGCATTTAAGAAAAAGAAAGGTAAGTCAGGTTGGGTAGCGGCAAAGTTAGATATGGAAAAGGCTTACGACAGAGTGGAATGGGGCTTCTTGAAACGGGTCTTACAGCAAGTTGGGTTCCACCACAAATGGATTTCCTGGATTATGGAATGTGTTTCATCAACATCATTCTCAGTATTGATCGAAGATAAACCAATGGGATGGTTTGTCCCCTCTAGAGGACTACGTCAAGGTGACCCCTTATCCCCATACTTGTTCATTTTGTGCCTGGATGTGTTGGCTGCTAACCTACAGGAACTCTGTGAAGAAAGGAAGTCAGAAACAGCGATCAATTTGGCAAGAGGTGTAAGCCTAATCCCGTGCTTATTTTTTGCTGATGATTGTCTTCTTTTCAGTGAAGCAAAGGTAGAAGCAGCCCAACATTTGAATAGGACGGTGAGCCGCTTCTGTGAAGATTCTGGACTTTAGGTAAATCGAGCAAAGTCAGCAGTTGTTTTCTCTTCCAATATGGACAGGAGTCAAAAACAACGAATTTGTGACATCTTAGGCATCCCAGACAACTCGGCACTAGGACGATACCTAGGATGTAACTTTGGAACAGGTAGATTCTTATCTCAAGTAGCGGGAGACTTGATCTCCAAAATGGAGAGTAAAGTTTCCCGATGGAAGGCTGGCTCCCTTTCTAAGGCGGGGGGAGCCACTTTGATTCAGGCCTCAGTTGAAACTATGCCAAGCCATGTGATGCAATGTTTTAAGCTCCCAAAAAAAGTCTGTAAACAGGGGGACACTGTAAGCAGACATTTCTTTTGGAATAAGACAGGAAAGAATGGGATCAATCTTGCAGTGTGGAACTCCAAATGCCAGCCAAAAGGTGCAGGGGGACTGGGTCTGCATAAACTGGAAGCTGTCAACCAGGCTTTTCTCTGCAAGCTAGGATGGCAGATCCTGATGAACGAAGACAACTTGTGGGTCAAAGTCATCAAGGAAAGGTAACTGAAAAAGAAATCGCTCTTTGAGTACAAGGTAAAATCAACGGATTCTCCTGCATGGAAGGGCATCCTGTCAATCAGACAAACTCTCCACAAAGGCTTAAAGTGGAGAGTAGGAAATGGAAACCAGATAAACTTCTGGAAGGATTGGTGGGTGGCAAAGGTCCCCCTGATTGAGGGAAGGGGTGAAAACCTTGATAAGGTGGACCCATCCCTCAAAGTAGCAGATTTCATAACAAATGGAGAATGGAACCGTGAACGGTTGAGCGTTTTGGTCTCTCACGAGACACTCAGCTACATCTTGGGTGTCCCTATCCCTCACACCCCTGTGGAGGACCAATTGGGGTGGGGCTACACCAGCTCGGGTGACTTCAGTGTGAAATCAGCAACCTGGCTAGCTCACAACTTGAGCTGGGAGGACAGAAATGGTTGGGAGTTCCGGTGGATTTGGAACCTGGATCTCCAACCAAAAGTCAAGATCTTCCTGTGGCAAGCCCTTAACGGATATCTGGCCACAGGAACCCAGATGAAAAAGCGCCTCCTGGACTGGGACGACAAGTGCACTTGGTGTAAAAGTAGCGGCGAGAATGTGTCCCATTTATTGCTTAGGTGCCCTCGTTCTAAGCAAGTTTGGGATACGGCGGCTATGTCCAAGTGGATCCCTTCCCGCCCAACTCAATTGGATATAAGGGAAGAAATTAGAGTAAGAAGGAGAAATAAAGACATAGAGAAATTTACAGTGATGTGTTGGTAGATCTGGAAAGACAGAAACTCCTCAATCTTCAGAAAAGAGAATCCCTCCCCAGCTCAAACCCTCAACCGAGCCAAAACGATGAGTCTGGAATGGCTATGCAGATCAAAAATTGATGACATTGTTGTTGACCGCAACCACGATAGATCTTCAGCAAGGATCAGGAATAGATGGATAACCTGGGCCCCTCCGATGCCAGGATGGCTTAAGTTCAACTTTGATGGAGCAAAGAGAGGTTCTCAGGCAGCGTCTGGGTTTGTGATCAGAGACTCTAATGGTCAAATTGTGAGTTGCGGAATCAGAAAGTTGGGCAACGCCCCGGTCATTGTGGCGGAAGCCACTGCGGCCCGTGATGGCCTGTGCAAGGCCATGTCCATGGGCGCCACTCGGGTTATTGTTGAAGGGGATAATGAGGTGGTTATTAAAAGCCTGAAAGACGAGTATTCGTGCCCAAGTGACATCAGAACCATCAGAGAGGATATCAGAACCCTCGCGAATAGAGCTACCATTATTAATTTCTCCCACGTCTTCCGCGAGGCAAACAGATCAGCAGATTTCATGGCTAGTGAAGGATTTGGGATGTCAGGATTCCAGCTTAACATCATGGAGCCAACTAGATCCCTCCTTCTCATTTCAAGGGCTGAAGCTTTAGGATGTTCCTCGTTAAGGAGTGGACGTTGAAGCATCTTTCCCGGTTTTTACCATATTGAAAAAAAAAACCACTTTTGTCCTCCTGCAATCTACAATATCATCAAAAACACAGATGCAAGCAATCTAGGTTGAGCCCACACTAGTCAGGCTGGAGGCTTGGGCAAGTGGAGCTCAAAATGCGCTTAGCCTGAAAATTTTGAGCTACAACTCACCTTGAACCAATTGAGCTCAAACCTAACTCTGCATGCTCCAAGTTATGTTTACCTCATTTCAACTCGATTGGCACCTTAGATTCATATTGTACATAGAGCTTCACTCATTTTGGCATGTTGAGGTTGACAGACCTTCAAACTTGAGTTATATAAGGCTTCTACTTGACTCCTTTCATACAAATATCTATTGAGTTTGAAGTGTAAATAGTATATGGACTCATATCATATCTCATGATGAGATTCAATATTGAAAATAAAGATTATTGGAACTTAAAATTAAAGAAGGATCTATTATAATATTTTCTTAAAATTTTATCTTACAGGTAAACTCTAGAAATAATATCATGAACTAACAACTTATTATTAAAAAATATTTTAATATTGTCTATATATATATACAACAACAATAACAAACCCAGTGTCTCCAGGGGCTCCCGCCTAAGCAGGGATTGTCTATATATATATATATAGCACAAATATTGTCTTTTTTATAGAGTAATTATATTTTATTGTATAGACTGATACGAAAATAAAGTGCAACAATTCTTTATTGTTTTTTGTACTTGTATTTTAATGGCGGGTTTTACAACGGTGGGATCTCTCAAATTTAGCTATTCACCAATTGGGAGCATTTGCCCAAAATAGCCTAAAATAAAAAAATATTACTCAAAATGGTACATTTTAAAAATATTTCCTCAAATGGCTTTCACGTTATCAAATTTTTAATTTTTAATTTTTTTGTTTTTGTTTTTTTGTTTTGGGGTTTAAAATTTTTAAACAAAAACTTTTTTTTTTAATTTGCTAATGTAGAAGTTATTTGGAAAAATATTTTTTAAAATTAACTATTTTGAGTAATATTTCTTTTTTTTTTTGAGCCATTTTGAGAACCGGCTGACCAACTAGTGCACTATCCCAAAATTAACACCGGCCCAAAGCATTGGGAACTCGGAACTTCCACTTTTCATAATTATTATATTAAAAACAAATAGAATTTTTACTAAAAATTACTAGAATTTTTACTAAAAATTACTAGAATTTTTATGCAATATTTAAAAAAGTGTTTTTTTTTAAATACGTAATGATTTTTTGGTTTTTCAAATATTTCTTTTAAACATTTAAAATTTTTAAAATTACTTTTAACTCAAATTTCAAAATTTCAAATGGTTTTCTCTCTTTTTTAAAATGCCGCGTCAGAAAAAAAAAAAAAAAAAGGATGTTATGTGTGTCGCATTAAAGTATGTCATTGAAAATTTTGTGAAAGTTTAGTACTAACATTGAAAATTGGAAAGTCTAGGTGATTTTTGAAACCGCGCATAAAATTTATAGGACAAATTATGAAAAGACCTCCAAATTTTATAATTAAACACAACATACCCCCTGTGCTTTCAATTTTATAAAATAATCCTGAACTTTGCAATTAAATACAAACACACCCCATACTTTCGGTTTCATAAATAGCCCCTCAACTTTATAATTAAACACAACACACCCCCAGCACTCGTATTTTGTTATTAAACATAATTCACCCCTTATATATTAATAAATTTGAAATTTAAAAGATTTAAAACAAATTATGAGAAAAAAAAATTGGAAAAATTTGAAGAATATATAATAATATTCTTTTTGCTTTGAAATATTCAAAATTAAAAAAATGTACAAAATTAAAAGTAAGGGATTTTCTACTTTTATACAAAACATAGAGATTTTAACTTTGGTGAAATATAAGAGCCTTGTGTTTCCTAGAAAAATATAAGAGGATTTTTTTATGTTTACACAGAATAATTATTCTAATTAATTACAGTGATAACATTATAAATTTATAAAACAATAAAATATTTTTTAAATTTTAATAAAAAATATTGTATGATAAAATACAATAATCTTTTTCAAACACTAAAGTTTAAATTTAGATTAAAAAAGGTAAATCTAAAAATAAATTCTGAAAAAATTAATTTGTTAAAAAATCAAAAAACTAAATTTAAAAAATATTATTTTAATTTTCAAACTTTTTCCAAAAAATTATTTTTTCATAATTTCTCTAAATTTTTTTTTATCTCATACATTTTTTGATTTTCTAATTTCTTAATGTCTAAAGGGTGTGTTATATTTATTAACAAAGTTCCGGGGGGTGATTTATGTATAATAACAAAGTTCAAATGCTATTTTTAGAAATGGAAAGTGTAAAGGGTGTATCGTGTTTAATTGCAAAATTCAATGGCATGTTATGTGAAGAGGTCGCCATGGGCCGGGCTGGGCCGGGTCCTACCCCAGGCCCTCGGGGCCAGCCTAAAACCGGGGCGGGCTGGGCCTGGCCCGCTTCTTGACCAAGCCCAAGTCGAGCTTAGGTTTCCCTCTAGCCCAGTGAACCCGGCCTGGCCTCCCCCCTTTTTTAATATATATATATATTAACATACAATACAATTATAATAGTGCCTCATAAAATTATAAAACTATATAATCATTTTAACTGAAAAATAATTATAATTTATTAATGAATAATATAACATACAAATATAATACAACACAATCATAATTATAAATATATTTAACAGAATAAAATGTATCATATATTGTTAAAAAATACAACTATAACAATAAGATACCACTATTTAAAATTACAAATATATTTTTTAAAAGAAAATATGTTATAAAAAAATAGAATTATAACAATATAAATAACTTAGTCTAAACTTGATGTGGTTGGTGCAGGATTTGCTGTACTAGTACTACAGTCATCTTCTTCATCGCTTGATGAACCCAAGTTGAATCGGTCTTGGTCTCTATCCGCTGCACCCATCCAGTCCTTTGATGCCGATCCAAACTAGTAGTAGCCACCGGAGATGGAATTCAGCAAAGAAGCAGAAGAAGAATTGCAGATAAGAAGGAGAAGCAGAGAGGAAGTTAGAGGAAATATGCTTTTCATTCACAATCTTCCTCATACAAGCTAATAACTATATATATGAGGTAAAAAGGGGTGAGCTCACGCCAGCCAAGCTTCCCCAAATGTAACTAACTTGTTAGAAAAATTAACAAAAGGAATAAAGAAAAAAATAACATGTATGTTTATATGTATGTATAGTATATTGAGCTAACTTAAGTACGTAGGAACATAGGAACATACCCAGTGTCTCAAAGGCTCCCGCCTACGCAGGGTCGGGGGGGGGGGGGGGGGGGGGGGGGGGGGATGTACGCAGCCTTTCCCCTTCAGGGTGTTAACCTAAAGAGAGGCTGTTTCCCAGTGCCCCCAACCTGAGGGTGAGGACTTCCCAGGAGGTCATCCATCCTGGTACTACTCTCGCCCAAGCACACTTAACTTCGGAGTTCTAATGGGATCCGGTGACGGCGTGTTGGTGCCCTTTTAAGTGAGCTAACTTAAGTACGTATTGAAGTAAAATTTCCCTATTAACTTTTTATCCTGTATTAATATCCCCTTCCTCAAAAGCACCTGACCTAAAGGGTGGAAGTTAGGGAACTTGAGTTGTAGATTATGCAAGAACTCCCAAGTAGCTTCTTCCCTTGGTAATCCTAGCCATTTGATGGGGACCTTCGTAGTTGCATGATGTCCCCTTCTCACCATTCCCCTATCCAAAATTGCTTCTGGCTGCTTCCTTGGTAACTCTTCCCAATCATCACGTATTGCAATAGGTTGCAATAGTGACCATGGTGTAATTTCAGCTGGGAGACATGAAATACATCATGGATCTTGGTTGTTGAAGGTAATGCCAATGATGCTAACAATCTGAAAGGGCCCATAATACTTTGGTGCAAGTTTGTTGTTGCTACGATGAGATATAGTTATCTGTCTATAAGGCAAGAGTTTCAAATAAACCCATTCACCCACATTGAAACTTCTGTCAGAGCTTTTTCTGTTAGCAGCTTGAACCATCTTGTTCTGAGCTTGCTTCTGCAAACTTCTGTCTACAGCTGCGACTTCACTTTCTCCAGGTAGATAAGGTATGTGTAGGTGGTGGTTGTCCATAGACCACCTCATATGGGGTCTTTTGGGTAGATGTGTGCCAAGTAGTGTTATGCCACCACTCAGCTAGGGGGAGCCATCTAGCCCAATGTGAAGGATGGGAACTACACATACATCGTATGTATGTCTCAAGCCCTCTATTAAACACTTCAGTCTGGCCATCAATCTGAGGATGATATGTTGTAGATAAATGTAGATCAACTCCCTGAATGGAGAATAAAGCCTGCCAAAAATCACTTTGGAAGATTGTGGCCCTGTCACTGACTATGGTGCTTGGAAGTCCATGGAGTTTGTATACATTATCCATATATGCTTGAGCCACACTTAAGGCTGAATAAGGATGAGTCAAAGCTATGAGTGTGCTGCCTTGCCGAGTTTATCCACTACCACTAAGATCACATCCTTGACAAAAGACCTCGGATGTCCCTCTATGAAGTCCATGGACACATCTGTCCAGACTGTCTGAGGTATGGGTAAGGGCTAAATCAATCCAGGGTAGGCTTGGTTGTCATATTTGCAGGCTTGGCAAACCACACATTGCTTGATGTACTCTCTAACTGTCTTACTCATTCCCTTCCAATAGAAAAGGGATTTCACTCTCTGTAATGTAGCATCTCTCCCAAAATGGCCTCTACTAGGTGATTCATGTAGCCACCGCCAGATCTTTTTCCTCAGCCCAGCATCTTGGTCTACAACCAGCTTGCCATTCCTTTTCAGTTGATCTTGTTGCCATGTATACTGAGGATGACTTTGAGGATTGAGTTATATCTGTTGAATGAGCTTCAGCAGATGAGGATCAGATTGCCACATTATCTGTAACAGGTGGTATAGGTTGCTTCTCACAGCTAAAAGCATCATACACACCACTTTCTGGCTAGAGAGTCTTGATAAGGCATCCGCAGCTACATTTTCTTTTCCTCGCTTGTAGTCTATGATATAGTTGAAGCCTAGCAGTTTAGAAAGCCATAGTTGCTGAAAATGAGTACTGAGCTTCTGTTCTAGCAAATACTTTAGGCTCCTCTTATTCGTCCTGATGATGAATGTGCTGTTAATCAGGTACTGGTGCCACTTGTGAACAACATAGATCACAGACAACAATTCCTTCTCATAAATCGATAGAAGTTGTTGCGTGGTACTGAGATGCTTGCTGATATAGGCCAAGGGATGTTGATCCTGCATCAGAACAGCTCCAATTCCCACATTGCAAGCGTTTGTTTCCACCACCAATTGTTTGGAGAACTCAGGAAGAGCTAGAACAGGGGTTGAACATAGAGCACTCTTCAAGGCTTCAAAGGCTAATTGGGCTTCTTCACTCCATCCCCATTGGTCATTTTTAAGCAGGCTTGTTAGAGGTTTGGCTAGCTTGCCATACCCTTGCACAAATCTCCTGTAGTATCCAGTTAGTCCCAAAACTCCTCTCAACTGCTTAAGATTACTTGGGACTAGCAAGTTTGAGACAGCTTCTACCTTTCTTGGATTTGTTGTAACCCCCTTTAATAAGATCAGATGACCCAAATACTCGATTTGTGCAGCAGCAAATGTGCATTTACTCTTCTTTACAAAAAGCTGATGATGTCGGAGTAAATTAAAAACCGATTTCAAGTGCTCCACGTGCTCAGCTAATGAGGGACTATAGATCAAGATGTCATCAAAGAACACTAAGGTAAACTTTCTAAGGAAAGGGCCAAATACGGAGTTCATCAATGATTGTAAAGTGGAAGGGGCATTGGTGAGCCCAAAGGGCATCACCCTGAACTCATAGTGCCCTATATGTGTTTTGAAAGCTATCTTAGGTATGTTATCCATACATGTCCTAATCTTATGGTAGCCAGATCGAAGGTCCACCTTGGAGAAGACTTTAGACCCTCCCAATTCATCGAGGAGCTCTTCCACCAAGGGTATGGGAAACTTATCTTTGATTGTAGCCTAATTAAGCTCACGGTAGTCCACACACGTTCTCCATCCCCCATCTTTCTTCTTCACAAGGACAACTGTTGAGGCATATGGACTTCCATTAAGCTGAATATACCCCTTGGACAGTAACCCTTGAGTCATGTCTTCTACGATGTTCTTCTGCATGGCTGGATACCGGTAAAGCCTCTTGTTGACAGGCTGTGCACCCTTCTTTAGATGAATCCTGTGGTCAAAATGTGGACTGCTGGGAGGTAAGTGTTGCGGTTCACTGAACAGAGCATCATACTAATGGAGCAAGTCTTGAATCACGTGTGGAATTGGCACTGGTGTTGGGTCTGTAGTGGTAGATTCTAATGTTGACAGTGAAGGCATCAAATGCTCATTTTCTGTGAGGACCAGCTGCAACAAGGCTATAAATGGTGCTTCAGATAAGGCCTTGGTTATTGCTTTCATTCCAATGACCCTACAGTTCTTTATCATGTTTCCCTGCAACTTCCTCTTCTGCCCTTCCACAAGGAATTCCATGGTGAGATCTCTAAAATTGCACTTAATATCTTCCAAGGTAAACAACTATTCTACCCCTAATACCATGTCACAACCCCCTAAGGGTATTAACATAAAATCAGCACTGTAAGTATGCTCTTGCATCTTCCATACCAACCCCTTATACCTTGAGTTACACACAAGGTTGCTTCCATCAGCTACAGTTATAGCTTGTGGTTCTGATGATACCAATGTTCCTCCCAACTTGGTTGTTAAAGCAGCATCTACAAAATTGTGTGTAGAGCCTAAATTAACCAGTATAATTAAGGCCCTTTTCCCACTAAATCTAGTCACTCTCAACGTTTGGAAATGTTGATCTCCTGATAAAGCATGAAGGGAGATATGGGCAGTGATTTCTTCCTCATCTTCTCCTCATGCATCTCCTATTATAGCATCAGGAGGTTCTTCTTCAATATCCTCTTCAGCCTCAATGACAAAGAGCTGTGGAGTTTTGTTTTTGCATTTTTGTCCAGGCTCAAACTTCTCATCACAGAAGTAGCAAAGCCCTTTTGCTCTTCTCTCCTGTAATTCTGCTCTATTCATGGTCCTATGTCCCTTTTCTGCTCCTACTAGACCAGCTCCTGATCTTGGAGTATTCTGCCTTCCAAAACCCCCATGAGGATGACTTACAATAGGCTTAATGTTTGTAGGAGTAGGAAGAAGTGCAACTCGAGTAGGTCTAAACTGTTTGGACAATGCTCCCATTTTGGTTTCTGTTGGCTTAGCTAGGCTAACAGCCTACTGCAAATTCATAGGGTTATTAGCCCTTACATCCATCTCTATATCATCACGCAATCCAGTCAACAAACAACTCACTAATTGTCTCTCATTAAGATCAACCCGAACAGCTATAGCATCAAAATGAGCTAAGTAATCAGAAACAGACCCTTCCTGCCTCAAATTCATCAGTTCTGATACAGGATCTTCATAAGGGTTACCAAACCTATTTTGCAAGGCTCTCACATATTCCTCCCAAGAGGGCAGGAACTCTATGTACCTATTCCTCATTAATCGTTGATGCCATTGTAATGCTAAACCTCTAAGATGCATTGAGGCTAATCTTAATTTCTCATGAGCTAATGTATTATCAATAGTAAAGAACTGCTCACAAACATACAGCCAATCATTCAGGTTTTCACCATGAAACAGGGAAAATTCAACCTTAGTCAAGCACGAGAAATAAGCATTGTTATCCATGGGAGCTGCTGGTTGTTGATCTCGAATCAGGACATTCTGCGCCACTTGAGTTGGACTTTCTGTTGCAGCTGAGTTGTGATCAGTAGTTCCCCCTTGTTGAAGTGTATTCCCAGTTACCAATTCCCTCAATTGTAGAATAGCAGCGTGTAGTTCAGCTAAAACCCGACCTTGTTTCTGGTTGATCGAGGCCTCAAGTGTAGTTATTCTTTCATTCGTTGCATGCATCTAAGCTGTGAGGGTTTCTCCAACCCTTTGGATCTCAGATACTGATCTGTTTTATCCGCCATTGATATGAATCCAATCACACAACGTAGGTCAGAGGTCGAAGGCTCTGATACCAATGATGCCGATCCAAACTAGTAGTAGCCACTGGAGATAGAATTCAGCAAAGAAGCAGAAGTAGAATTGCAGATAAGAAGCAGAAGTAGAGAGGAAGATAGAGGAAATATGCTTTTTATTCATAATCTTCCTCATACAAGCTAATAACTATATATATGATGTAAAAAGGAGTGAGCTCATGCCAGCCAAGCTTCCCCATATGTAACTAACTTGTCAGAAAAAATAAGAAAAGGAATAAAGAAAAAATAACATGTATGCTGATGTGTATGTATAGTATATTGAGCTAACTTAAGTATGTATTGAAGTTAAATTTCCCTATTAACTTTTTATCCTATATCATCCTTCAAGCACACTGACATTTCTAAGGTGGCCGGTGCTAGCTTCGCCCTTTTTGCTACAAGCAATCTACCACATGTACTAAAAGCACATTCAGATGCTATTGAAGATACCGAACACATTAGTATATCGCATCCCATGGTGGAAAGCACGGGATATTGGGTCTTATTAGAATACCACCATAGCAAAATATCAAAATTTGGATTCTCTTGTGTCGGGTTAAAGTCAAGCATAGGCGAACGCAAGTAAAAATCTAGCTCATCATATAACATGGGATTTTGTTTGGGCTTTAATAAGTTTAATATATCGCACGCATATGATTTTCCTTGAAACAGAAAAAATGATGTGGAAAAAACATATGGATTATCAGATGATAATCTTCGAGCATACACGGAAAATAAGTTTCTTAAATTTCATTAACTTCCGCAATAAAAAATGCTACAACATAAGTTGGGTTTATTTTGTCTTTAAAATATGGTACAAATAATTGCAAACCTCTAATTTTACAATATGGATCAAAAATGGTGGCAATATAATATGCCAGGGGTAATTCAAAATAATATTTTAAAAATTTTATCCTCGTGACAGAAATAGAAGCCTCCAATACAGGATTGGAGATGGTCTCACCTATCCAAGCAGCAATATCTACCAGTCTTGTGTAATTGTTGGATAATAACATCCAAAAAAAATGTTGTAGCATCTTTAAAAATAATAAAAAAAATCCACAAACTTCATTAATTACATTCCAATCTACATATTGGAAATTTAAATTCTTTAATTTTGAAGGATTTTCCTATGTATATTCAATTAAGACAACTTTGTATGGTATTATTATTTCTAACATCTCAACCGTGGATTATCACCTAGCTTATGTATCTATTTTAAATTTTTTAAAAGGAATGTCATGTGTGCCACAAAGAAGTTTAAATTTTCTTTGCCTAGTTCCGGATGTCTTAATTGCTATAGCTAATTCTCTTAAACATGCAACAGAAGCATCTACAAGTTGCAAACCATCGATTATTATTAATGCAATATATGGCAGATGCAACATAAATGAATACATTTTTCATCTAACATGGGCCTCATATGCCTAATTAATTGTTTTATAGGTGCATCATTGTTGGTAGAATTATCAAAAGTAATGCTGAAATTTTGCAGTCTATCCCCCACTCACGGCATGCCTCCATAATGGCACCCATGATTGCCTGAGCAGTATAGGGATATTCAAGAAGGAAAAAATGAATGATTCGTTTTGCATTATATAGGAAGAATCAATTCAATGTGCTGTTATGCACAAGAAGGCATACCGGGTTTCGACTTTCACGTATCCGATGTCAGCGAGAACATGCTCATGTTCGCCTTAAAAATATCGTGAAGCTCATTTTTCATAATTACAAATTCTTGAAATTCGTCCCTCTTCAAAGTGTTCCGAGGAGCCCTTAGAGCGGCAGGGTTTAATGCGTTTTGACAGTACCGAACGAATCTAGGGTCTTCGCCCGTGGTAAATGGCCTATTGGCCCCTATGACGTATCTCATTAATTCACGTCTATTAGTTTCTTGTGTAAACCTAAAATCAGAAAGCGCACTAGTCGCTTGTTGTACGAGATGTTGTGTGGTTTTTTCCACAATTAATTCGGGATGGCTTTTTAATACGTGTCTTTTTAGAGTGCTAGTCCTACTACTATGTGGATGACTGAAAACTTTTGGGGGATCATATAATGACAATATGCTTTATTATGTTCACGATCCAGTGTAAAGTGGTTCCATACATCGCTAGTATTACGTCAACTACTGATGCGGGTTTCAGTTTCAGTTTCATCGGTGGTGTGTGTGGGTCCGCTTTGAGAACATCCCGCACCACCCGATTCAAGATAATCCTACTCGTAGTGCTGCTCTTGTTCCCAACTTAAGGTGTCTGTGTAGGAAGGTGATAGACCGGGTTCTAAAAATTCCCATTCCTGGGTATTAAGCTGAACTATAGGGATTTTAGGCGGTCGAGAAGAGCTAGTACTAGATCGACCAACTCCAGATGAAGATGAATTATGAGCCATGTTATTGTTAATTTATAATTATAAAATGTAAGTAAGAATGCAAGTAGGGTAAAAAAAATGACAAGTAAATAAAATTTCGATACTAATTTTGGCGAAGCAAAAACTGAAATTTGAACTTTTACGAGCAGAACATAGTAGAAACTTCGTACTTGAGAGATTTACAGCAAATATTTGTATATAAGTAGAAAAGAGAGAAGTGGAGAGACTGTTGTGTGGTGAAATGAGAAAATGAGGTTAGTATTTATAAGGAAAAAAATTAAATTTTTTTGTATTGAGCCCCAATGGCGCAGAGCCCCCCCAGCGGACTCGGGACGGGTTGGGCCCAGCCCAAACTGGGGGGACCGGGTCTGGTTCCGGGCCAACACGGACCACTGGCCACCTCTAATTATGTGTAAGAATAAAGTTTAGGGGGCTATTTTATAAAATTAAAAGTGAAGGTATGTGTTGTGTTCAATTGTGAAGTTAAGGGGGTTATATTATAAAATAAAAAGTGTTGGAGGTGTATTGCTTTTAGTAGGAAAGTCCAAGGGGTTTATTTACAATTTGCCCAAATTTATATCATTTTCAATAAATTAAATAAAAAACTCAAATAAATAATCAATCTAAAGCCGGCCCTTTTTTTTATAGGTAAGGAGAACAATTAGAAAGTTGTAGGGATTCATGTTGAATTATCCAATTAAGCTGCATAGAAATTCCCTCCATATAAAATTAAACTTTGCCAAGTCGAATTCAACATAGCAACCCTATTTTACACAAAGCCAATGTATTAAATTTATTTAAATGAAACTTAAATATAATTTATTCCGATAAAATTTAAAATACTAGTATTATTAAATTAATTAATAAAAAATTAAATAATTTTATAACATATAAAAGGGTAAATTACATATTAGTATCATAAGGTATAGTATATTAATTTTTAGATCTATTGACGCAGCTTGTGTCTTGGCAAGTCAAGTTAACCGCCCATGTTTGGGCAAGCTTGGCGAGATGGAGGACAGGTGAGAGGGACCATGATCCGGATGATCCGTTGACAAATTCGAGAGCAAATTCTTTCCAAATCGAGGAAGATGATACAGCCGCTCCTTTGACACATTTTCGGTTCACTTTGTGGGTCAAGACTTGGCCAGTAGGCAAGCTTGGTGGGATGGGAGAGAGACGCGAAAAGGGGTGAACGAGCTTGAGAAGTTAACATCAATTAGGAAAGCTTAGTTTAGATTAGTAGATTTTATTATTTATCACTTTTAATTTTATTCTTTTATTATAAGTAAATTAGCTCCTCTACAACGACAACAACAACAATAACAAACCCAATGCCTGCAAGGAAGACGAGGTTTTGATTATTCAATTTTTTTAGATTTTATCTCTTACCAAAGAGGGCACCAACATGCCGTCACCAGATCCCATTAGAACTCCAAAGTTAAGCGTGCTTAGGCGAGAGTAGCACCAGGATGGGTGATCCCTTGGGAAGTCCTCACCCTCAGGTTGGGGGCACTGAGAAACAGCCTCTCTTCAGGTTAACACCCTGAAGGGGAAAGGCTGCGTACATCCGCCCCCCCAGACCCTGCATAGGCGAGAGCCTTTGAGACACTGGGTATGTTCCTTTTTTAGATTTTATCTTGTTTATGTGTTTCTCTCTATTTCTTGAGTTGTGAGAATTAGGGTTGAACTTTTCCCCTTTGTTCTTAATTGTTTTAGCAATAATAATTTAAAAGAAGGCCATTAAACCTTCTATTTCTAATTTTCTTCTTATCTACACAGCATCGATTGGTATCAGTGCTCATAATGTTTTCTGAGATAGCTCGTGGGCTGCAAATGTAAACCGCCGTTGGTGACGTTTATGAGCGACACCTGCAGCGTCGGACTACGAGAAGATTCGAGGTGATAGAAGAGATATTCTAGAATATCGAGCTGTGTTTAGTGCAATTGGGTGCAAATCCCATCCAAATGCCTCTTGCTCAACCTCAACAAGCACCGAAGGTGGGAGGAGAGGATGAATTTGGAAGAGAGCTTCAAAAATCCGTATCCAAAGGCTGACAACCGGGGGCGGAACGTGAGAAGGACTAGACCGAATTCTGGTGTTTCTAATTACTCGAAAAATCAAAGGTGGGAATCTGGGCTTTGGATTGAAATTCCAGAGTTCATCGACGGGAGATAACTAGAAGAGGTATGGGATTGGATGGATGCGGTAGAGGAAGTGCTCGAGTTTAAGGATGTTCCGGACCACAAACAGGTGCCTTAGTTAGCTACCCAGTTGAGGGGCAAAACCGCTGCCTGGTGGCAGCAACTGAAGAATACCCAGCTTAGGCACGGTAAATAGAAGGTCGAAATGTGGGAAAAGATGAAGAAGTATATGCGAAAAGCCTTTCTTCCCTACAATCATGCAAGGGTGATGTACCAACGCCTTCAAAACTTGCATCAGGATTCTCGGTCAGTGGAAGAGTACAAAACAGAATTCTACTCTCTAGCCGTCATGAATGACTTGGCAGAATTGGAGGAGCAGTTGGTAGATATGTATGTTATAGGTTGAAGGAGTCGATTTAGAGGGTGTTAAATATGTTTGACATCTTTTTGGTTTTGGAAGCAAGCCACAGGGCTTTGAACGTCGAGAAGCAAGAAAAATGTTGGCAGATTGGAGGTACTTGGAACACCCAATATAGTAGCGTGACCAAGTACGACTACCAACCAACTCGAT
Source organism: Simmondsia chinensis (assembly GCA_018398585.1). Lineage (NCBI taxonomy): Eukaryota > Viridiplantae > Streptophyta > Magnoliopsida > Caryophyllales > Simmondsiaceae > Simmondsia > Simmondsia chinensis. Next base: position 10,892,739 of record JAGTTD010000001.1, read on the forward strand.
GTGCAAGGGAGACTAATTGTCGCAAAACCTGGGAATTCGAGTAAAAAGGAATTAGCGGGCAATTCAAAGACACATTGTTTCAAGTGTGGAGAGATGGGACATTGTGCCGCCAAACGTCGGAAGGGTGACAAGCCTAGTAAGGGGTTGTACATCGAGAGTCTTCATGCTAAGGATGGTGTGGTAGTTAAGGAAGAAGCTCAACATGAGTTGGTGCCAAATCGCGAAGAGGAAAAAGTCGCGGGTGACGAGGGCCTTGTATTAGTAGTCAGGCGAGTCTGTTTCATACCTAAGGAGCAGAAGGAGACAATTGGCTTTAAAATAATGTCTTTTCCATTGCCTGTATGATTGGTGGGAAAGTATGCCACCTAGCTATGTATTTGAGAGCACAAGGATAATCTTGTTGCCCAAGAAGGAAGAAGCAACACATTCAGTTTTAGCTAAAAACAGACGTCTTCAGACTAGAGCTACACTCGCCAAGGAAGTTGGCAAGAATAGGATGGTGTTTGTACCGAGAAGCGAGGAGTGTCCGGAGGTCAAGGGGAGAACACCGAATGAAGTGCCCAATACTATACCACGATTGAGGGAGATTCAGTGTCGGATAGGTTTGAAGTCGGAAATGGCCTTACCAAGTATGCTACAATACCAAATGAGCTACGTGGAGCATGAAGAGCTTAGGCACCAAGTTGAGAAGTTACTCGCTAGGGGTTTTACTCTAGAGATCTTGATCTCTCATGCAGTTCTATCTCTCTTGACACGAAAGAAGGATGGAATTTGGCGGATATGCGCTAACTGCAGAGGCATCAACAAAATCATGGTACATTACCGGTTTTCCATTCCGACATTGGGAGACTTACCCACCAGCAGTTTGTCAGAGAAGAATGTCCGCTTTGTGAATCACTTCTGGAAGAGTTTGGAAGATGGCGATTATCTCTCTGGTCTTCAGTAACATTCATCATCCACAGGAAAATGGTCAAACAAAGGTGATGAGTAGATTCTTAGGTAACCTTATCCGAATTTTTGTTGCTAAGAACGTCAAAGGATGGGAAACAAAAGTTGTATCAAGCTGAGTTGGCTTATAACAACTCGATAAACCGAAGCACAGGGTCCTTGCCATTCGGGATTGTCTATGGTGTTAATCCTTCACTATTAGACCTTGCACATGTACCAAATCTTGCTTATCCACATGAAAAGGTGGAGGACTTCATCTCCAACCATCAAGTGATGCGCAAATAGACTCAAGCATGTTGCTTGAGTCACACGCCAAATACAAGATGGTGCGAAGGGGGACTTCCAACGTGTTCCTTACTTTGACAAGAATGATCCGGACAAACCGATGTCAAATTTAGGGACGAATTCATTCCAAGCCAAGGAGGATGATGTAGCCCGCTTCATGGCGAGTTAGGTCAACCACCCATATCTGGGCGAGTTTAACGAGTTGGAGCTGGGCGAGATGGAGGATGGACATGAGGGAACATGATCCAGATGATTTGTTGACTAATTCGAGGGCGAATTCTCTCCAAGCCGAAGAGGATGAAGCAGTCACGCCTTTGAGACGTTTTCAAATCACTTTGCGGGTTGGGTCTTAGCGAGTAGGCAAGCTTGGCGAGATGGGAGAGAGATGCGGGAAGGGGTGAGCGAGCTTGAGAAGTTAACATCAATTAGGAAAGCTTAGTTTAGACTAGTGGATATTATTATGTATCTTTATTTATCTCTTTTAATTTTAGTCTTTTATTCTAGGTAAATTTTTTTTTGAACACCTATTCTAGTTGAATTAGCAACTCTATTTAGAGAAGAAGAAAAATAGGGTTTTAATTATTCAGTTTGTTTAGATTTTATCTTTTGTTTATGTGTTTCTCTCTATTTCTAGTGTTGTGAGAATTATGGTTAAACTTTTTTCCTTTGTTCTTAATTATTTTAGCTATAAGAATTGAAATGAAGGCTGTTAAAACATATGTTTCCAATTTTTTTCTTATCTGCGCTGCATCATCTATAAACTTTATGAAATAATTTTGTGTTATTTATATTTTAGTATCTTGATATTTTTGAAAATAATAAAAAGAACCATAACCTTTTTAAATTATTAAAAAGGCCCCTAAATTTTGTCGTATTAATAAAAATGCCTCTATATTTTTGTTGTATTGATAAAGGAAGAATTATCAAAAAAGTACCAAACTAGACATATTTAAATTTTTTTAGCACTGTACTTGCTAAGTTAAAAAGAAAAGTATTGTACTAATATTAATAAATTTTTTGGGTATAGAACTAGGAGAAAACTAATTTTTTTAGCACCCGAGATGGAAAGTGAACCCCACTTGCCATGAAGTTAATTTTAATGTAAAGAAATATATTTAATAAAACAACAAACTATATATGTGAATTATTTTAGCACTATACTTATAAAAATAAAGGAAAAAAGTATTGCCGTAGTTAAAATAAATATTTTTAGCATTGAACTAGACATAAACTAATTTTTAAAGCGTTGTATGGTATTTAACACTTGCTTATATGCTTGTATCATATGTCTTAATTAAATATATTTTCGCTCAGAAATACTAATGTGGAACATAATTTTGGTAATATATAAATATATTTTATTGATATATTTTTAAAATAAAGTTTCTTGATTGTATATTTAATGTGTTTTGGTTTAAACATGGTGTGTGTCGACATATTATAAAATCGTTCTCTCGATGTTGTGTTGACGTACAATATTATAGAAAATCCAATCCCAAAAGTGGGGCTATGTGTCAACACACAAAACACATCAAATACACCATTAAGACACTTTATTTTAAAAATATATCAACGAAATATACTTATATATTACCAAAATCATATGCCACATTAAAATTTTTTAGCGATAATACATTGAATAAAGAAAGAGAATACAAGCATTTGTACAAGTGTTAGATATCATACAGTACTTAAAAAATTAGTCTATATATAGTTCAGTGCTAAAAATATTCATTTTGACAAGGATAATATTTTTTTTCTTTTACTTTTGTAGGTATAGTGCTAAAAACATTCACATATACATAGTTTGATATTTATTAATTATTTTTTTTTATATTAAAATCAACTTCTTGCAAGGCCGTAAGTGGGTTTCACTCTGCACCTTTGTGTGCTAAAAAAATTAGGTTTTCTCTATTTTAGTGCCAAAAAAATTCATTAATAATAGTGCATTACCTTTCTTTTTACCTGCTAAAAAGATTTATATATTCCTAGTTTGATTTTTTTTTTTTTTATCATTTTCCATCAATTAAAAAGACCTCTCTCTAACATGAAGAAATTGTTTTCCGTCAACGGAATTGACGTGACAACTAATTTTTACTAATGCATAGTAAAATGACAAAAATACCCTTCAATTTTAAATAAATAGAGCGAAAACATATAGTTTCTATATAATACAATATCTTAAATTTCGTACTTATAAAATAACAATAAGAGTATTTAAGGGTACTTTTGTCATTTTACTCTAGCATTACTGAAAATGCAGTTGTCACATCAACTCTGTCGACAGAAAATGGTGTCAACACACTGGGGAGGGGTCTTTTTAATACGGCAAAAATATATGGGCATTTTTATTAATTCAAAAAGGTCATGATCTTTTTTTATTATTTTTAAAAATATTAGGTCACTAAAATATAAATAATTCAATAATTTTTTAATCCAAATGTTACACATATTTAATAAAATAACCCAAATGACGAAGTGAGAAGATGTGAAACTAATTATCATTACTTGTTGGTAGATTCACCATCCCATTGTTGTTCCCATAATCCCATAATCAAACCGCAATGTTGTGACAACTCTAATTAAGCAGGTTGAGTGGAAAGTGTGAAATGGTGTAAAACTAAATATTATTACTTGTTGGTATCATCTTCGTGTTATTCCCATCAACCCGCATTGAAACTGCAATGTTGTAACAATTCTAATTAAAAATGGTTGAATGAACAACCAATTTATACTCCTTTACACACTGTTATTTTGAACTATTTTATTGAATACATGTAACTTTTAAACTAAAATACTTTGCAATATTCTTAGACTATAAATTAGGGAGTTATTATTGCCAAGACAAAAATTGTTATTTGCTTGGGCAGTGATGTAACTTACAAATAATAAAAGTAACAAAATTGCTTTAAAAACTAATATTTTGCACTTGTAATAACACTTTTACACTGATAAAAAGATTACCCTAAAATTCATACCACAAACTTAAGTGTACTAATGTGTAATTTATCTTATATAAAATATATAATTAAATATATTAATATAATTAATATTTGGGTAAATTATAGAAAACCCCCCTGACTTTTACTTCAATAACAAAAAACCCCCCTCACAAATAAAACCACTCACTAAACCCCCTAACTTTTGAAAATTTTTTACTTTGCCCCCAAATAACTTTTGTAAGTACTTTTATTTGTGAAGGGATTTTCTGTTTTTAAAAAAAAAAAATAAAAGAATTTTTTATAATTTATCCTTAATATTTTAATCGTTTAATTAACCCCCACCTGCTGCTCACTTCCCGGTAACATAATAACACGCTTACAACACAATGTGAGTCATTCACCTCTCATACTCCACTCCAACAACATGCCATCTCGCACCGCGCTTCTCGCGACCGCCCTACTCCTACTCTTTTGCTGCATCACAGGCCTCCGCTGTCCGGACTGTGGGCACCACCGCGTCCCATACCCGCTAAGCACGGGCCCCACATGTGGGGACCAATCCTATAAGGTGAGATGCAGTAAGGACACACTGTGGTTCGACATGCTCAATGGCTCATCCTATGCGATCACGACCGTCGATGCAAAGAATCAGCGGCTGGTGATAAGGCCACCGGGGTTCAAAGGTGACAGCTGCGTGAGCATAGATTACCCCTCATGGGGAATGTGGCTGGATGAAGGAGGACCATTTAATATAAGTAGTCATAATACTATTTTGAAGTTTAATTGCTCTGATTTGGCTTTGGGATCCTCCATGAACTGCTCTTCCAGCAGCATTTGCCATAGGTACTCTTAGAATTTTTTTTTTATTGTTATTATCAGAAAAAAAAAAAAACATTTATTTTCCGAGTATTAACGTGAAACTATATATTGATTTTACATGGAGTTTTCACTTTCAGAGCTTTAATGAAAATTTCATTAATCTCCTTCAAGGGGAATCCTCAAGTAACCCAACTAGAACACTTGAAAGTTGACATTGTGAAAAAAAAAAAAAAAAAAAGCAGAGAGAGAGGGACTAGAAGTATGCAAAAATATTGATTGATATAGCTTCATATGTTTAAAAGTTGATATGTGTTTGACAATTCTTATGTCAAACTAATTACTAAACTGACTTATGAAATCTCTAAAATAGCAGTCAAGTATGAGTTCTCTTCAAACATTGGGTATTGAATTATCTACTTTCGAATACGTCATTAATGAGTGAGACCAGTCATATACACTCCAACTTAAGTGAACCTTACCTTTATCAAGACCTTTTCTAGAAGGCTTTCGCCGTAAACCTTCAATGCCATGTGAAATTCTATTAAGCTCAAATGTAGTCTAGATTGGCATATGAGATCCATGCCATGTAAATATAAGTGAGATTCCTTCACAAAATCCAACAATAATAGGTGCAGTAGTTGACTATTCTTAATTATATGTCGAGCTTCTTATTTCTCACAGCTTTAATGTTGGATTTGTTTCTCAATTCACGTATAAAGTCCTTAAAACATACTTAATATGTAAAATTTTATTAAGCTTTGAATTAGTCTAAAGAATTGGCATGTGATATACACTCATAAACCCAAGAGAGATAGCGTTCAAAACTAGATTGACTTTAGAGGACATAAGTTACCACGTTATAATGGTGAGCACTTATTAGTTGTGAAATTAGGGAACATTTTTACTAAACTCAAATATGATATATTACATAGGTACATCGAAGAGAATGCAGCAGTGGGCGCCAGGTGTCGGACGACCCCAATATGCTGCGCGTATACAGGTGGTGGATCCCAAAACAATCATCGGATCAACATTACACCAATCAAGTGTAGGGCGTACACTAGCTTTATTGGGTTGAGCTTGTACACCAACGAACTGGTGGACCACTGGCCTGAGCCGGCATTGGAGATCCAATGGGCCAAGCCCAAAGAACCGACTTGTGCCGTGGACCTCGATTGCAAGGGATTGCTCGGGTCCTCATGCTTGCTCGACCGCACCAATGGGCAAAGGAGGTGTCAATGCAATCCAAGGCGTCACTGGGATCCTGTCAATGGCATTTGCGCAAGTAAGTTAATATGTAATTCTTGAACTTTCACTTTATATAGCTTAAATATTTTAGATAGATAGTTCATTATCTGTCAAAAAAACCCGTTATACACAGGGATATCATGCCAAAGAAACCAATCGTTGAAAAACGTTAAAATTATTAATTGTTTCAGTCAAATTAAAAATATTAATTAGGCAATGGCAACAAAAAACAAAAAAAAAAATTATATAGTGAAAATTTATTATAGGCATCTTATGGCTAAGCATTTATCACGTAGTTATCATAGCACTTCAAGATATATAATGAATTCGACACATGTTTAATAAATTTATCATCTAGGTACTACAACACTAGAATTCGGTGTGAATATCTTTCAAAATTTGGCAAATTTTGAAAAAAGAGGCTAATTTATCACATTATTACAATAAAATTTAAAAATTATGTCAGTACTCTTAGCAAAAATATCACTTGAACTTGTCAAAAAGTTTTTAGACGATTCCACTACAGGGTATCTATCAGTTTCAAAATCGTCTGTCATAGCAAAATTTTCTAGCAAAAGAATACCGAGTTTTAAGTAAAATATCTATACATCGTCCAAATCATAACTATTGTGCATCAAAGATTCATCAAATTTAAACAAAAGATGCCGAATTAATAAAATTTTCTAAACAGTACGGTACTTCAGTAAAAAAAAATTTTTAACTCATTATAGCTCTGTTTTTATGTAATTATAGTGTTCAAAAGAAATAATAATAATATCAAAGAACAACAAAAAAGCTCATGCTCCAAAAAACAAAAAAATTTATAATCTGACAAAATGTCATAAGCAGAAAAATAGGCAAGCAACGTGAATATTCGTTCTGACCAAAAAAAAAAACGTGAATATCGATTCACCAACCAATGGAATACTGGGATCCATAGTCCCTCCCATTTTTTAAGCTTATTTTTTTAAGGAAGAATGAATTCTCTCTCTTGATCATGCGCAGATCTCTATACACCATTTTCGGAGCTCCCATGAACCCTTTTTTTTATTTTATTTTTCTTTGTTTAATTTCTTATTTTATTTCTTTTTTGCTGCATCTGCATGTCAGTCACCTGAACTCAAAATATAAATAAATAAAGTACACAAGTCAAGCTTAGCAACTGAACTGTGGCCAGTACAAATTCATTCATGTGTGTAATAATGAAGTGGAATCAATTTACAGCAACGCTAACTGCACTGACTTATGCATGCAATTATATATTCAGTTAAATACATTATAAATTTACTAGCTTACAGAAAAAGTATATATATTATTTTAATAGTTTGATTAAATTTTACCCTTTTTTTGATAAATCACCGAAACGCAGTACAAAATAGGTGAACTCGCAATACGAGCCCTGGGCCAATCGACAAAGCAAAAGGCAAGAAAAAGTAAAAAGGAACATAACAAAGACCTAAAACAGCCATTTCCAAACCAAAATGAAATGTATAAAACCCATAGTCAAGACTGTAACACAATCTTTTCAGTGTCTAGTCCAGCTCCTCACACAATCAAGGTTCCTTGCAATATCTTTTGGCGAGTATGAGAAGGCCTGACACCAAGATTCGACCAAAAAACCAAATCTTATCTTAACTCTCTAAAAGACCTCACTTTCACTCAAAAGCCATTTTAAAAAACTATCTTGTTCATAGTATTCCAAATCACCCATATTACCAATAAGACCAAAGTGATCCAAACCTTGTTTTGAAATTTACCTCCGAGGTGATAAGTAAGCCATTGTTCATAGAAATCCTTAATAATCCACGAGACCACCCACAAAACATCCCACCAGTCAAGACATTGATACCAAATGTCCTAGCACCACCCCCATTTATCGTTATCACTAATGCTATCAACTTCAGTAGCCGCTCCTTAGTATCATTTCCCCTAATATAGTCATCCCAACAAGTCATGCAACTTGACGAGCTAAACCCTTCTATACCCCACAAATAATAAGGTGACTGATGGTAGTACCAGCTAATGAGTGATTCCAGATAGCTTAGTGAAAGAACTAACTGAAAACTTGCTAATGCGCTCGAGAATCCATCGGGTTGTATCCTGGGTATCCTTCACCAATTAAACAGAGTTTTGGATATTGTGAAATTTAGCAATAACATCTTCATCCCTACCAAAGAATTGATGTCTCCAGTTTAACAAACATTTCCACTCTAACCCATCCCACAAACTCATTTGACCAATAAGATGTTGTCATTCTAGGGACATCATAGGAAGACCCAAAAGCCTAAATTCAAGTCTCATTTCCCTAATCCTCTTATGTTTCCAGAATTTTATGCTCGAGCCAACACCAATCTTAAATTTCAATCAAATAGCAATAACTCCATTCATGGAATCAAAGAAGCAATTAGGCTTAAAAATGTGGATCTAGGTGCTGCAAGGAAGGTTCGAGGCAATGGTGGGAGTTAAATCGTGTTCAGTAACCCCGTGGATTGAAAAGGCGACTTTTTTCTAAGTGTAAAACCCTCCATGAGAAGCACCACCACCACTTGAATAGAACGGCTGCATTCTTTAGGATGGGATCACCCACACCAAGGCCACCAAGGTGCTTTAGAGCTTGAGTAAGCTCCCACTTAATACATGGAAGACCAATACCACCCTAGAAAAACTGCCTCTGGAGTTTAGTGATCTTGTTAGCAGCCTTCATAGGCATATGAAAGATGGACAAACAATAAATATGGAGATTATAAAGCATGGATTTAATCGAAGTAAGACATCCAGCTTTAGAAATAGTTTTAGCCTTCCATCCTTCTAATTTCTTCTCTACCCGCTCCAAGATCAGTTTACAAGTAGCCTCGTGTCTTGGACTTGCACCCAAAGGGATCCTGAGATACTTGGTGGGAAGCGAGGAAACAATACACCTAAGAGCGGCCATTGTTTACATGTTCCATTCCTATGACATACCGATGCATCTAATAGCAGACTCATGAAAGTTTATATGAAGCCCAGATAATGCTTGAAAGTAGTTAAGTAGATCCTTCACACAAAGAATGACATCTAGTCCTTTAATGTTGCCTAAACAAACCTCATGAATCGGTGATTGTTTAAGAACTTCAGTAACCTGTATAAACAAGAATTGGTGACTATGGGCTCCCATGACACAAACCGCATTCCATCTTGAGTCGAGAAGTTCCCGGACATCCATTTACAAGAATGGACATGGATAGAGGCATGATACACTCAAAGATCCAAGAGCACAAACGATGACCGAAACCCATGTACCGAAAGACCATGCCTCAAGCCCTAATTAACCGTGTCATACGCCACATGAAAATCCAACTTAGGGAGTACCTCTTACTTCTTCTTCGCTTTAAGCCAATACACAACTTCATTTGCAATCAACGCCCCATCAACAGTATGTCCCAGAGTCAAAAGTTGTTCGACTCTGCCCAACCAGTGGTGGCAAAACCGAAGCCAAACTTCTACAACAGATCTTCGAGATGACCTTTTAAACACATCCCACCATATTAATCGACATGAAGTCAGCCACGTCCACTATACCTGCCTCTTTGGGATTAATGACATACAAGTGGTATTAATCCCAGGCTGAAGCTTGCTGGAATAAAAGAATTGAAGAATAAACTGCACAAACTCATTATCGAGAGTCCCTCGGATATTCTTAATGAATTTGAAGTTAAAACCATCATACCTCGAAGCTTTACTCAAACCAAATGCCCAAGTCACACTTTGAACTTCCTTCTATATTGAAAAGAGCTCGAGGGCCTTTGGAGAAGCCTAGAAAAGAGTTAGTCATTGGACATTTCCCAAAGAAGCCATGCTATTCTTCACTTCAGTACACCATAATTTGAAATGCTTAGCAACTAATAAGATAAGCCTTGGTTTATGGTAAAGTCGCCCCTGAACTCTCATTTTAATCATGGATTTGCATCTAGCTTTCATAAATGCAAGCGCTTGGAAGCATCTGGTATTATGCTCCTTCTACTTAACTTCTTTATTGTCCGAGATTTGAAGCCAATGTCTTTACTTTCTACGATACCACAACCATAATTGGGATGTAGCCATAGCCCTTCTTAACGTTCCTTCCTAAGACAAGGAACCCGATTTAGCTTTAATTTCAGCTCATCAAGTTCATCTTCTAACTTCTCAATCCAAAGCTCGATGTGCCCAAAGACACAATGAGGTCTTTAATCTTGTAGTTCCTTGTGCAGCCCTTGTTGAACAAGGAGGTCTTTCAACAGGCTTTGCCATAAAACGAATTATTCTTACCTTCAAATAACTCTATCTCGAACTTTGTAACTCTAGACAAATTATCTATCTTTAACATCTCCATGATCTCAAGATCAAACCTTACTTTGATACCAATTGTTGGGAAAAAAATCACAAACTAAACACAAAACAGCAGAACAAATTTTACATGGCAAACCTATTCTCAATTAGAGGGAAAAACCACGACCCAAGAGTATCAAACTTTCTCTATAAAATTTTAAATTAAAATCTCTAATTGAACCCAAAACCTAAATCCAGTCTTACTCAATTTTTTTCCCTCTCTTTTTCTCTTCTTCTTATTTGTTTTTTTTTTTTTCCTCCATACTTTTTACACATATTCTCCCAACACAGTCCATTACTTATAATAAAAGTTTAACCCTAAAACAAGTAAAACAAGACACTACTATGATTTAGAGTCAAAGTCAATACTCATACTCCTATAAAACTTTTGAAAGTAAACTTCTCAACTCTCATAAGCCTATGCCATGCTCCCATAGGACTCCTTGAAGGAAACTTCATTTTCTTTTCTATTTTATGTATATATATATATATATATATGTAGAGAGAGAGAGCGAGAGAGGGAGAGAGAGAGAGGGCAAGTAGCCGAGAATTTCTTGACCAATTGGACAGCTAGAAACTCAAATAGGTGGACCGGGAAAATTAACTTGTGCAATCAACCTCAAACAACCATAACATTTGATCCATAAGGAATTATTGCGCTTGTCACCTGTCAAATTGAAGCTCTCCGATTGAATTATGCATCTCCAACTACTTCGTCGCTAGCCTCGCCTATTTTACCAAATTCGTCTTATAAATGTATTTTCGTGCCACTTTTCTATTTTGTGGATATTTTAGTGGTATTTTAGTAATATCGTATTTTAGTGGCATTTTCATAATTTCACGTTTTGGGGTTTACTTTGTTTTGTCTATAAATATCCACTTTAGTTGGTTTTATTCTTCATCTAAAATACAAAACCCTAGTATTGTCTCCTCTTCAATGGATTCCGAGTTCGTTCCTTCGAATTTGACTTGCTCAATTCGAACTTCACGTTTTTGTTCCATATCATATATTGATTGCAAAATAAAGGATTAGCTCCAAATAGCAACCTAAGAGCGGTTTGAATTAGGTTCTTGGGTTATTTATGCCAAAGGTCCTTATACTTTGCCTATTATGTCAATTTGGTCCCTGTGCTTTTAATTCAGTCAATTTAGTCTCTCTAGTATTTATAATGTGTCAATTTGGTGCCTATGGTGAAATTTATGTTAAGTTTTTGATGAAATTTTTAATAGTACAGCAAATAATACACTCACTGACTTAATTTAACCTAACTAATATTGATCAAAAACTTAACATAAATTTCACTAGAGGGACCAAATTTACACAATATAAATAGTAGAAGGGCTAAATTGATACAATTAAAAGTATAAGGACTAAATTGATATAATAGGCAAAGTACAAGGACCTTTGATACAAATAACCCTAGGTTCTTTTGTGATTAACTGAAAATTTGAGCTTTAAAACCAATTAGAATGAAGAGCAAGAATTATTAAGCAAATGTGAGTCAAGAAAATAAATGCAAAGAGGAGACGAGAATAATGCACCACGATTTTTATAATGGTTCACTTCCAACTTATAAGCTAATCCTTTTCCTCGGGTGACTTTACTTTTTGTTACTTGAGCACTTCACTAAGTGTGATATCATTTTGAAAATTAGTCTCGAGATCAAAATCTTTTTGATACACTCGTAAAACATAGGCTTATGATCAACCTTTATTACACCCAATTCTTTTGCAATGCAGCATTAGAATCAAACCAGCCTTTTACAATGTATGCTTAGGATTAAGCTTTACAAGAAAATGAAATCCCAATCTTAGAGGGGCTGATAGAGTAATTGGTGTCCCTCGATGTCACAATGATCTCATCGAGATTAACCCTTTTTGAAGGTTTTTGCAAAATTATTTAACAGCATGATGTACACCGATGCTTCAATAGTGTGGAGAAAGAAGCTCAATATGCATCCAAATGCGGCATAGTGCATTGGGCATAGGCCAATGAGCAATTATCATGTCATTGCATCTTTCGAATCAATGATAATTTTGAAAATAATTGTTTTGTCCTCAACTCATGCTTCTAGCTATTGAGTAGGATTCCATTGCACAGTATCCTCCAAAGTTGATGCATCAATTCTTACATGCTTATTAGAAGCCATTTGAATTGATATGTGTGAGGAAAGATTGAAAGAGCTAATGTAGAATGGGATGAGAGGGAAATTGAAGTTTTCTATTCGATGTAGTATGAATTTGATATTTATAGAAGGGTTTGACATGATTGATAACACGGAATGGCGAAAAATGCAGTTTACGTGCAATCAATCGCATTTGCAACATACAAGGCATCAAAAGTCTGCACCCCCACTATAAGATAAACATATGTGACGGGCTTCCAACAACATAAGTTATTAAATGAAGACTATGAAATAGTTTTATGTTCTAAAACATAAAGATTGTGTTTAGAAGGAAGAAAACTTCAATGGAAAACCATAATGAAAAGAAACAAATGAAGCAATTTCATTTTTCATTTCTTTATTTGGAGGTAAAAGAAGTTTAAGGAAATAATAATACCAAACGTAAAAAAGGATGAAGATAGGAAGATTATAAAGTAGAGTTGCTACAGCTTGCAAGCTATATAGGCTCATATTAGAACAGAAACAAATGAACTACAAGCCAAATTTTGGTCTTAGTCCGAACTTGATTATTTTTGTGGTTTGGTGTTTTCATCCTCATCTTGGACTTATGTTTATGCACATTAGTTAGGGTTGGTTATTGGTCCGAGCCAAAATCCAATTGAAACAATGAACAATATGAGTTCTAGTATATGAATGAGGACCAAACCAAAAAATGCTACTCTAGTCCACTTTTGGATCAAATTAGTCTATCTAGTCCATTCTTATAAACCAATATAATAACAAATTACTTAATCTAGTCTTGTTCTCTTATAAATAAATATAGTAACACTTAAAATTTTTCATCGCTCTAAACTTGGCAAGTTTGACTAAATGCTATTAAAGTTCTAAAACAAGCCCAAATAATGAATCAAGTAACAACCCAATCCAATTTTAGAACAAAAAACTTGGTCTAGCCTAATTTTTTTGATTATTAGCGAGAGAACTCGCTTGCAGACCAGGCACGCACGCAAAAGTGAGGCACAAGTTGACATGCAAAGCATGTAGTGCAAAAGATGAATAAAATAAAGTAAAATAAAAGTATCCTATAATGTAAGAAACAGCCCCATAAAAAATAGACACCGCTCAAGGAGACAAGTAGCCCATCTCCAACACTAATCATACCCACATTCCAACATCCAACATCAAAAAAATACCTCCATGTTGCATAATCCTACCTTCCCATTAGATTGATGTTAACATCTTTGTAGGTACACCAAAAAAGTAAGTTGATATGTTCCTTGAGAATATGAATACAATTATTCCAAATTTTCCTTAAGTCTGTCTTGAAACTAAACTTTCAAACTTCTTTTAGATTATTCATCTGCGCCTCCAATCATTTTCCACCGAAATGCATGTCTTTTAATAGACATTCAATCGCATAATCTGGCCCATCAAACTCCAAACCAAGCTATTTACCAAAATTCCAAAGCCCTTAATCTATTGGAGACCGAGGTTCGTAGACAATCATGTTCAGCTAAATTTTCTGAAACAGAAAGAGTGGTGGAGTTTCACAACGGTGAAGGGAAGACATGTGCTTTGATTTATTTCTAATAGGTTTAGCATATGGTAAAGTAGGGTAAAGTAGGCCCTCCAATGTTGTGTTGACAAGGGCCCTCCAATTTATCCAAAAAGGCATTTTCCTTTTTAAAGAAAATATGTTCAAAACTAGGAGGGATGCCTCAATCTTTATCTTTTAAACCAACATCACTCAGTCGATGGACCTCCACCATTTCTTCTTTCATTAATGCTTACTCCAAGACTTCCACTTCTTAACTCCTCAATATGAGCACTGCCGCTCTCCACCACATTGGTTCTCTGATTGTCGATGATCTCAATGCGTCAACTATCCCTAGAGTCCACATCATTGTCTTCCCCATCCACCACAATGGAAGTGCGGTTTCGTGAAACAGGTAACAAGGATGGCGAAGTTGATTGCAGAAAACCATCCTCGTCGCTATTTTAACTTCCCAAAGGCAATACTCTAGAAAGTTTCCTTTGCAAGGATTGGGAAATGTTGGCTCTCAATTGTCATGACCAAGTCAAATTCAATCTTCTTCATTTGAACGGTGTCTACGAGCACTCTTCCTACTTCCATACGTGCCCCATTAATAGTGGGCCTCTTAGCACATATTACATCACCCACATGTCCCATTATGGAGTAGAAGTTCTCTTTACACCATTCTTAGCCTAGTACTCCGTATATCTCTAACCATGTTCATCTTGATTGATATACCTCGTTTTCTAATAATTTCTCTACTACATCAAACCATTCTTTGAACCACTCCCCCTCCACTTTTAGCACCCTACCAGCTTCTTCAATTATTCAAATGTAAAGAGAAATTTATATTGACCCATATTTGCCACCTTGACTCCAAATTTACCTTCCATTAATGGAATTTTATTAAGATGTGTTGCCTCAAGTGACTTTGACAACAAGTAAACTAGGGATTTGTTAAGCCACTCAACATTAATCCCTGTGAGACGAGGCACTTCACACTCTTTGTTCAGGCTTTTATCTCTCATAGGCCCAAGCAATTGTTTCTCTTTTTCTGTATTCTTCTATCTAACAACTTCAGCAAAGGCACTTTTATCATCCCGCCTCTCATATTTAGCCCAATTTACAAACATCCTCAATGCCCAATTTACAAACATCCTCAATTTACCCAACACCCTCCCGTCCATTTCTTTAATTGCCGCAGCTATGTCCTCTTTAATAACAAATCTCAAAAAAACCAAATCCTAACTTTTGAACCCTCTCTAATTTTTCAGGATTACAAATGCATCAACAGTATTACGAGACTCCCCAAATAGGCTTTTTAAGCCATCAATTATAAATGAATTCAAGCAAACCATCCAAAAACAAAAATAAAAGATTTAACATAGGAATGCAACCTAAGGAGATCTCCATGTTGTTGAGAGGACCTTATCGTCACGGCTGCTCATGGAGAGAGAAAGTAGCCACCTCACCACCATGAACCACTAAAAACACCACCACCGAGAGTGTAGATCGCAGAGAAATGACTGAATTGACAAGAAACCGATGAAGTAGCCAATAAAAGGTGTCAACAGTCACACCTACACTGCTTCCTTCAACTCAATTATTTAAACTGCTAAAATGTATCATCGAGGTTTTGAGATGGAGTCCCTTTTTAAATTAGGAGGGTAGAACTTTCTCCTTAAATAAGGATGTCAATTCTTGGGAAATGAAGATGAGTTTTGAACTCAAAACTTGTAGCTTGAGAGATTAGAAGACTAAATATTACAAATAGCTCAATTAAAACTACCTTTTATTTTCCAATTAGGTTCATTTTGTGTTATCCCGTTACAACATCAAAAAAAACCCAAAGGGCTCCCGCCAAATGTACAGTCTTATCTCTTCAAGGCGCTACCACAAAGAGAGGTTTTGTCCAAGGGCCCCCAACTCTAAGAAGTAAGAACAAAACAATAAAGTAATAATCGTGCAACAATAAATTATGCAAGCAACAAACAATAATAGGGCAGCAGCAATAGCAAACATGTTATCATGTTGTATATGTTCATTATTAATGTAAGAAAGAACAACAAGAGCATATTTTACCTAGGGGTGTAAATGAGCTGAGCCGGCTAGTCATAAAGCTTGAGTGGCTCAGCTCACTTCAAGCTTAACCCCAAGCCGAGTTGGCTCATTTAGTTTATCGAGCCCAACCCGAGCCTAGTGGAGCTCAAGCTCATAAGCTCGCGAGCCCAAAGGAGCTTTTCTTAATTTTGCCTAAATACCAATGAAGCCAAATGTGAGCAAAAATGAGCCGAGCCCGAGCTTAAAGAAGCCTAAAGGAACCTAGATTAAGCTTAAATGAGCCAAAATATTGCATGCTTAATTCGAGCTCACCGAGCTTAGATCAAGCCAAGCCCGAGATTTTGACGAACTGAGTTCAAGCTTTAACTTTCCGAGCTGAGCAAGCGTCGAGCCGAGCCTGAGCCAAGCTTAATGCAAACAAGCCAAGCCTCGAGTATGGTGGGCGCGGGCTTGGCTCGGCTCGGCTCAAATACATCCTCATTTTACCAACCAGAACCAAGTGTTCTCAAGTACTCTTTACATTTATGTAATGTATGTGATGGTGATGCATTGCAGAGGTAAGGTGTGAAAGCAGACATTGTCGCCAACAAAGAAAGCAGAAGCAACTAATCAAAGGTACGTTAAACCAAAATGCTGTACGTATTCTATTTTTCACGTAATTAATTTGTATATTTTTTAATATATATATATATATTCAAAATCCATTTACACCTCCTTTGATATATAACAATTTTTAGGGTTTCAAATCTATAGCAATTCGATTATTTAAATTTATTTTTTCCTCTTTTTTCTAAATATTCAATTGTCTTCTTTTTCAACAAAATGTTCCAAACTCTTGTGTTTTCCTAAAGACTAGCTCAAAGACCTATTTTACCAAAATTTTCAGTTTTTTGAAGTTCCTTCCTTTGTAATTGGAGTGCTATTCTCCAAGCATTTTCTAGTCTTTTATCTTTAATATTGAACTCTTGAAAAAAAACATATAAAATTATAGAAAGGATCATTTATGTTAAAAACCTTGACCAAATATGTCAATTCAAACTATTTACATTTAATTGTATCACATTATTCCATGTGTAGTTTACATTGTAAGATTTAATCTTGTAATGAAATTGAAATTAGGTTAATAAAGTAACTTTTGATTCACTAGAGAAGTCACATGCAATTGGTCCAATACAAACCATCTGTTGAACCCATTTTAACCCACCAATGACCTTACAATTAAACATTATGTAGCCAACTACACATTAATTTTTACTATAAGACTAAATTGATACAACTAAAAATACAAAAAAGTTAAATTAACACAGTAGACAAAGTATAAGAGTCTATAACGTAATTGAGTTACCTGATTGACATGACACAGGCATTGCATACGCGGCAGGCAGCACTCTAGCACTATCCTCCTTTGCAATCCTAGTGTTTATGCGACACCGGCGAATCAAACGAGAAGAACGCAAGTTATTAGTAAAACAACGCCAAGAGATACTTAATGCAAACAACCATGGCAAATCAGCCAAGCTTTTCACTGCCAAAGAGATCAAGAGAGCTACAAATAATTTCTCCCAAGAGAATCTAATTGGCTCTGGTGGATTTGGAGAGGTCTTCAAGGGAACCCTTTGTGATGGAACCTTAACCGCTATCAAACGCGCTAAGCATGGAAACACTAAGGGTACCGAACAAGTGCTGAATGAAGTTCGAGTCCTTTGTCAAGTGAATCATTGTAGTCTGGTCAGGCTCCTTGGTTGTTGTGTTGAACTCGAGCATCCAGCTCTGGTTTATGAGTATGTGCCCAATGGATCGCTGTTTGATCATTTGTATAGGCAATCTAGGTTGACACTGCTATGGAAACAGAGACTGAATATAGCCTTGATGACTGCTGAAGGACTTGCGTATCTCCATTTCTCTGCCGTGCCACCCATTTTTCATCGAGATATAAAATCGAGCAACATTTTGTTGAATGAGAAGTTGGAGGCTAAAGTTTCCGACTTTGGACTCTCGCGATTAGTGGATACTGAAGCGACCCATATTTCAACGTGTGCTCAGGGGACGTTAGGGTACCTTGATCCTCAATATTATCGCCTCTTTCAATTGACTGATAAGAGCGATGTGTACAGTTTCGGGGTCGTTCTCCTAGAGTTACTTACTTCCAAGAAAGCGATAGATTTTAGCAGAGATGTCGAAGATGTAAGCTTGGTTGCTTACATCAGAAAAATGGTGAATAAAGAAAGATTAATGGATGTTGTGGATCCAACCATCCGAGAAAAAGCAAGTGCAGTGGAAATGGAAACTATGAAGTCAATTGGGAATTTAGCAATGGCTTGTTTGGATGAGCAAAGGCAAAATAGGCCTACTATGAGAGAAGTGGTAGAGGAGATTCAATATATTCTTCATGTCGTAACAAACTTAGCTTCTAAGACTTAGTTCCGGGAAATTTTGCTAGAATTGTCTATTCATGCTTTTGGCATCCATTTGTTCCCTTTTAGCAGGTAATAAATCTGCGCTACATAGTTACTTTGACTCTACATTTTACTTTAAGTACCCTTATTAAGATAGGGGTATTTAAATGTATGTATGATACTTAGATGCTTCATGTTAAACCATAACATTAAAGAAAAAAAAAATCTCTTAGGGTCCATTTGTAATTCTAATAGTTTTGTAGGAAGAAAAAAATATGGAGAAATTTTGTTTGTATGTGTTTGGAAGGTATGGAAAATTTAATGGAAAAAAGTATTAAAAAAACGTTATGAAAGTCTTAGTTAACTTCGAGAATTTTATTTTTTTTAAAGAAAAATGAATGAGGAAAGTTTGAGAAAAATCACATTACATCTAAGTTGCTAATATGTTTTTCTCTGACAATTAAAATTTGATATAAAATTATATCCACTAAACTCATTTTAATTGAAGTCTAGGGCAAGAGAGTATCAAATTAGAGGGACTAAGAATATGAGGATCTATTTTATGACCTAAATTGATTCAAAGAAAATTGAGGACTTGTGTGATAACTAATCAAAGGAAACAACAACTAATCTTAGGGACTTGACTTCTAATGGGAAAAGGATATGGAATTCAAACCTAGGGTTTTGAATCCATTATTAGCTAATTACTCTTCCATTAACTCTTAAATTGTTGCTTATTGAGGGCCACACAAGTAGTGGTTTTAGCTACAAACTTCAACCTTCTAAGATGATAGTGTTAGTTACCATATACTGATCCTATCTAACTAAAGCATAGGAAAAATAAGCTCTACTTAACAATTCTATAAAAAAAACTATTGCTTGATCAATTAATCCTAAGGCTACCAGCGCAAAGAATTAATTCGTATGTATCAACATCAATGATTAAAGGTTACAAACTCAATAGTCATCTCCATTGAATAATTAATAAAACATAATACTTCAAGGTCTCACAACCAAGCAATTCAGGAAGCATAATTGAATTATTCCAAAATAAAAGTAATACAATACTAAAAGGACTAAGGCTTCACTTACCCCTAAAAAGCAATTTAGCTCTCCATCAAGGATGAATCGATGAAGGCGGAGATGCACGAGCCCATGCCGATCTTCGTGCCGCCTTGCCCATGTTTCAATGAGGGGAATTCGTTGATGAAAAGCGAAAAAATGGTGAAGAGGCAAAGATGGAGGAGGATGGCATGAATGAGGGGAAATCACTCTGCGGGCTGTGGCTCTCCTCTCCCTCTTTAATCGATCCTCATTGCCGCCTACCCCAATTGCAGAAGAAGAGAATGAAATAGTGAATCATAGGCTATGATCTTGGCTCGAGGAAGAGCTTTTGACCATATCCAAAGAAGACCCTTGAATAAATTTTGGGAAGATTGTCAGAAAAATTATCTGGGATGACGAATTCAACATGCGGAACATGCTCTAGATTAACCTTGAGATTATCAGCTTGTATAGTCTTCTCTTAATGTTTTTCATTATTGAGCCCAATTGCTATATAGGAGAGTTCAACCTTAATATTATCAGCTGTATAAGCTTTCCTTCATGTCCTTTATCGTTGAAGTCAATTGTTATTTGGGTTCATCTCCTATTTCTTCTTCACTCTTTGATTGTTTTGCTGTACTTCAATATATACCTCATCAATGCTATCATCATATTCTTCAATGTTAAGGTCCTTCCTTCACTATTTATTTCTTGTTTTGTCATTGCTCCTACAGTACTATCAATAGTAACCAACTTTGATTGATTTTCTTCTATTTTATTTGGTTCTTTGACAATCTTAATCATAGTTAGTATATCTGCTCCAAATGCTTAGAATCTCCTCCATATGTCCGATGATCCTGTGACGCTTCAATTCACTAGCAAGCTCAATATCAAGTTGACAACAATCATAATAGATATATGCCCATTGTTGTTCTTGCTTTGCATAGATTACATCATCGGGATGTTGGAATATTACTCTTAATATGGACTTCTATTAATAATATTTTGGTTTTGACAAAATAAATTAATAGGCTAAATATCTGGTTTACAGACAGGTTGTGTGAGCATATTATATTACGCCCACCTCATTATGTTATTATATGGATGTTATTTAGTGTAGGTCTATAAATCTGACAAAGCCTTTTATGGGTGGGCCCATCAGATTATTATAAATAAGAAAGGTTAGGTTCCCTCTCTTCTCCATTAGGGTTTACTGTTTCCATAAATGGTTACCATATTGTAGAGAGATGGAGAGGAAGATCTAGCCATATCTTCTCATTCGTCAAAACTCTACAGGTCATGGCTTAACAAGGTATGTATTCTTCCATATTTGGTTTATATGTATTGTGCTATAAATACATGTATATGATAATATTGTCTTACATGCAGTATCTGAGCCTATATACACAGATTTATAGCCTTAAAGATTTCGATTACCTTGTTTGGCTATATGAAACAATGATGAGTTTAATTTAATCTCCTATTCACAATTTTCATTTTGGCTCATGATCTAGATTTGTCCTCTTTTGAAACATATTATGCATCCAAATTGATTATTATGTTAAAACATTGATAAAAAAGGTTTAAAATCTTGCTTTTGAATCTAAAACACAAATTTTATTAGAGGATTATGTGTTTATCATGAATAATTATTGTCAATTTACATCAAAATACACAAATATCAAAAACCCAATTTTGGCCAATTAATTGTGACATATTTTTTCTCAATTCTATTGATGAAATTGATCCTATTTTTGAATTCTTTGGATAGAAAAAATCTTAGATTGAGATATTGAGTTGTCAAATTTAAATTCAGGCACATGTGGATAGGAAATTTATCCTATTTTTCTAACATATACTTTTTTAATTGACATATGTGGTTTATATAACTATAAGATTACATAATCATGAATAGTTTATAACTGATACATGTGGCTTGCATATCATATAAATTACACGTGCTTAAGTCAAAAGGAAAGGATAATGTGGTTTACATAACCACATCACTCCACTTTCGGTAACTGATAGATTAACATGTTTCCTCTTTATTTTAGGTAACTAACAGATTTATTTAAATAAAAAAGGGAGAAAGGTGATATTGATTTGATATACTTGGAAATATTTGACAATATTTAAATCGAAATACATAGTGGTAACCCAAACTATATTATTGTAAATTCATTAAGAAACTCTAATTTCCAAAATATGAAGTGATTGATCATGAATTTGATTCAATTTCGTATTGAATCGATTGAATCTTCCCAATCAAACATCATCGCTTTTAGAAGATCACCTTTTTGAATAATTTCTTATTTCGTCTAGGAACCCTATTGTTGAGAATTTTGGGTTTCATTTCTTAAATAGAATTATACACTCTCTTTTACCAAATATATTTATGTATCTTGCAATTGTTGCAAGAATTTGTTCACCTCATGAATGCAATATTGTTTTTGATTATTGAAGGCACATCAATTGCAAAGTGTCTAGAGTGTGCATAAATTACATGCATAATAATTTCAGCCTGCTTTATTAAATTAGGCATAAAAATTTTTCAATGGGTTGATAGTATAGATTGAACTAAACCATAGTCACCAAAGTGGCTCGTCTAGTGAAATGTGTGGCTTGTCTCATGTTGTTTGGGATACTACACTAATTAAGCATACAATGACAGCGCTAAGGAGGTCATTATGATTCTTTAGCCACGTAGAACTAACGCGTAATATAGTGCTAGAGATTTACATTGCTATTAGAGAGTCATATTGCCCAAAGGCGATAGACATTTCTTTGAGTAGAGTGATCTCATTTGATGTTTATGTGTTAAAAGAGTAACTACTTAAATGTTGCATTATTCACCCAAAGGTGGGAATGCAATGATGTGCCTAGACTCTTTATGATATAATGGCCATTAGGTCATAAAGCATGTATATCTATTGCTCACTAATGATTTATTTCTTTTATTGAATGGTTTTGTTTGCAATGAATAATATCAACACTACCTTCGAAGCCCTGACTGTGCAGAACCTCAAGACATAGAGAGAAGGTATTAAATTTTCCTTGGGGGTTGCTAACTTTGACTTATCCCTTTGTGTTGATGCACTTGTCGCCTTAAATAATGAGAGTAGTAATGAGGAAAAGAATTTTGTTAGCGTTGAGAATGGTTTAAATGTCTTGTGCTTATGGTAAATGAAAAGAACCATAGCTGAACATCTTATGAGTGGCTTATTTGTGACTGAGAAAGCAAAACAATTCCTAGATGTTGTAGGACAACAATACTAAGTGTCCAATAATGTTGAAACTTGAGACCTAATGAGTGAGCATACGGGTATTAAATATAATAAAAAGGGTGTTGTTAATGACTATGTCCTGAAAATGGTCCACGTCCAAACTAAACACAAATCTCATAATGTGTCCCTTCCTGATTCCTTCATAGTTCATCATACTCTTAAAACTTAACTCTCGAGTGTTTCCTAAATCAAAATTGCTTAGAATACCCAAAAGGAAACCCGGTCTATCAATCATCTCATTACTCAATGTGTTGCAGAGGAAAACAAAATCAAGAGTGAAAAACCCTAGACTCTCTGCCTAACATTGCACTACTAGTTAATAAGCCCAAACAAAAATTTGATAAGGCTAGTACCTCAAAGCCTAAGTTTCAAGTGCATAAGAAAGGTGAGGGTTTTAATAAGGGTGGTAAGGATCAGACTTATAATGTAAGAGTTCCTCAAATTGCAACCATTAAATTTTGAAAAAAAGTGTTACTTCTGCAAGAAAAGAGGTCATAAAAGGGTTGAATGCACTAAGTTCCGTTCTTAGCTTAAAAAAAAGGCGCTGAACAAGATAACTCACTAGCTTATGTTTGTTTAGAATTTAATTTAGTCGATATTCCACCAAATATTTGGTGGATTGACAACGGTGCAACTATTCATGTTGTTATAATTTTGCTGGGATTCAAAAACAAACAAAAGCCAACCTAAGTTAGAGTCCAAGATTAAAGTTGGGAATAGTCATTCTTGAGGTCATGCTTGTAGCGTTTGTCAGTCTACTTTTAGATTCAAGTTTTTAAATTCGTTTTGGGAAAATGTTTTCTATATACCATCTTTTAGATAAAGGAACATACCCGGTGCCTCAAGGGCTCCCGCCTACGCAGGGTCTGGGGGGGAGCGGATGTACGCAGCCTTCCCTCTTCCGGGTGTTAACCAGAAGAGAGGCTGTTTCTGAGTGCCCCCAACCTGAGGGTGAGGACTTCCCAGGAGGTCACCCATCATGGTATTACTCTCGCTCAAGCACGCTTAACTTCAAAGTTCTAATGGGATCCGGTGACGGCATGTTGATGCCCTCTTTGGTTTTTGTTTTTGCTTTTGCTTTGGACAAGTTTTACTATGGTTTTAGTTTTAACAATGGCAGAGTATAATTATCTTTGAACTCTAAAATTATCGTCGAATGTGTTTTGTCAAATGGCTTGTATAATTTTTCTTTATCATGAGATAATTATTGTGACTCTTTTGATATTAAAAAATGGGCCTCTAAAAGAAGTTTAATAAAAGAGAAATTTTTTTTCTCTGTTATGGAATAAAGGATTGAGTCATATTTATAAAGAAAGAGTCAAACGACTTAAAAAAACATAATTACTAACTCTTAATTTTGATGATCTTGGAACTTATATTCGGTGCATCAGGTGTATACTGACAAAAATTAAAAAAAAAAAAAAAAAAAAAAGAAGGCTACCTGCAACTCTAACCTTTTAGAAGTGATACATACAAATATTGGTAGACCTCATTATGCTACATTATGTGATAACAAATATTTTGTCACGTTTATTGATTATTTCTCTCATTATATATACCTCTATTTGATTAAGGACAAATCTGAAGCTATTGAAAATTTTTAAAATTTTCAAAACTGATGTTGAAAAAAATTGTGGAAGGTTGTCAAAATTGTAAGATCTGACCGTGAAGGCGAGTACTATTGCGGACATGACATCATTGGGCAGCGTATTAGACCTTTTTCCATGTACTTGCAAGATTGTGGGATTGTTGCCCAATAGACTATGCCTGGTAGCTCTGAACAAAAGGCGTGGTAGGAAGGAGAAATCATATGCTTAAAGATACGATGACAATCATGATGAGTGTTACTAATTTGCGTGAGTTCTTTTAGGGGAAGCCGTTAAAACCTTTTGGTATATCCTTAATTGTGTTCCTAGCAAATCTGTTCCAAAAAAATTCTTTTGAACTTTGGTTAGGTTGGAAACCTAGTTTGAACCATTTTTGTGTTTTGGATTGCCTCATTGAGATGAGGATTTACAATCTAAGTGAAGGAAAAAAAAAAAAAAAAGAGCTGACCCTAGAACCACTCATTTCTATTTCATTGGTACCCTAAACACTCTAATGGATATAGATTTTATTGTTCTACACATGGTACTAGGATTGTAGAATCACATACAGCGAAAATTTTAGAGTTAGATGTTGGAAATATGCCAAATCCTTTATTAGTTTCTGAGAATGATAGTAGCATAATTGTTATTCTTCCATTACTAATGGGTAATCGAACCATTGCTCGTATGAATCAATGCTATGATACATGAAATGCAGTCTAAAAATGATAATGGAGTTTGGGAACTTGTTGAACTTTCGAAGGGTCATAAGCCTATTGATTGTAAATGGGTATTTAAAACTAAAAGAGATTTTGTAGGAAGATTGAATATTTCAAAGCAAGTTTAGTTGCAAAAGACTTTACTCAAAGAGAAGGTATAGATTATAAATGAACGTTCTCATTGGTTTACAGTAAGGATTCTTTCGGGATCATAATGACTCTTGTAGCATATGTTGATCTAGAACTTCATCATATTTAAGAAGTCTATATAACCAATCTGAAGTTTTCATTTAGGTTGGGAAGGATAATATATTTCATGGGCTTAGAAAGTCTATTGATGGCTTAAAACAGGCTTCAAGACAGTGGCACTTGAAATTTGATGAGAAGGTGACTTCTTTTGGTTTTGATGAAAATAAAGTTGATCAATGTGTATTCCTTAAGATCAATGGGAGTTAGCTTGTTTTTCCAATTTTGCATGTTGTTAACATCTTACTAGCTACGAACGATCTAGAAATGCTTCAGAAAACTAAGCAATACTTGTCTAAGAATTTTGATATCAAGGACCTTGGAGAGGCATCTTTTGTTCTTGGTATCCAGATAATTGAGATAGGTCTTCTAGAATTTTTGGCTTATTGCACAAGTCCTATATTGATTGAGTGCTTAAAAGATTTAACATGTAGGATTATAGGCCTTGTCATACTCCTGTTGTAAAAGGAGATCGACTTATTTTGCAGCAACGTCTTCATAGTGATGTGGAGAGGGAATCTATGAGAAATGTGCCCCATGCTAGTGTTGTTGGAAGCTTGATGTATGCACAAGCATGCACTAGGCTTGATATTACTTTTGCAGTGAGTTCTTTGTCGATATTAGTCAAATACTGGGAGAGATCATTAGGTTGCAGCTAAAAAGGTGACAAGATAATTGCAAAAGACAAAGGAGTACGTGCTTATTTATCAAAAGGTAGGCCATCTAGAGTTACTTGGGTGTTCTAACTCTAATTACAGCATCCTCTACTATGTAGGCAGAATTTATAGCTTGTTATAAAGCAGTGATACAAGCTATGTAGCTTAAAAACTCGATTCGCGGTTTGAGGCTAGTGGATTGCTTAGCCAGGTCTATCACCATCTATTGTGATAATATAGATGTAATATTTTTCTCTAAGAATAATAACAACATTGGAGCTTGCAAACATACGGACATCAAATTCTTGGTGGTAAGGGATTTTATCAAGAAGGGAGACATTCCGTAGGCCAAATTGATACTGATATGATGCTGGCTGATCCACTGACCAAGGGTCATAGACGTCCCATAGTCTTAGAAAGACATGTTGAAAATATGGGCATTTTGGAGTCTTTTGGTGCCATGGTTTAGTGGGAGTTTTGGTTATTGTGTATTTTAGTTCCATTCTCTCCCCTATCATATGGCTCCATATTTTTTATATGTTTCTTTTATGCAGTGAGACAATAGTTTATGTATTGATAACATATTTTGCTATTATCGATGGACACTATGTTGTTCTTATGATTGATATGTTTTGATATTGGTATCATTTAACTTCAAATCTGAAAATTTTAAGTATTGAAATCAACTTATCTTCCTCTTGGCTTGTTTACCGTCAATGTTGTGAGGAATTACATTATAGATTTCTATGGCATTTTGAACATTATTTCATGAGGAATCATTTTGAGGACCGACAATCAAAGTGCACATTTAGATTATTTGTTGGTGCAACTTTCTTGCTGCATTACCACGTGATGATTCATGTCAATTAGGTCGTCAACATTAGTGATCATGGAAGGTCTTGTGTTCATGAATAACATTGTGACCACTATAGTTCCATGCTTGGTAATCTTATGGATAGGATTGTGTTCAAGGTGTTGTCTTGAGAATCATAATTTTTAAAATTGTGGCCACATTCTGTACTATTGTTCAACCTAATTTATATTTTTGTATTAAATTTTGTTTTAAGGAAATGAAGCGAATAATTAACATTATCCAAGTGGGCGATTGTTGGAGTATTTATCTTAATACGGGATTTTGTTAATTATAGTTCGGTTTTGACAAAATAAATTAATAGGTTGAATATCTGGTTAATAGACGGGTTGTGCCGTCATATTATATTAGGCCAACCTCATAATGTTATTATGTGGATGTTATTCATTGTAGACCCATAAATCTGACAAAGCCCTTTATGGGTGAGCCCATTAGATTATTATAAACAGGAAAGGGTAGGTTACCATAGACGTTAACCGTGTTGTAGAGAGATGGAGAGGGAGATCTAGCCATATCTTCTCGTTCTTCAAAATTCTACAAGTCCTAGCTTAACAAGATATGTACTTTTCCGAATGTAGTTTATATATATTGTGCTACAATACATGTATATGATAATATTGTCTTACACTGGATAGTAAAATTGTATACGTGCAATTAAGTATCATCAACTCAAGTAATACTCTCTATATGTCCATAACGACTAAATATTCCATATAGATCTATATGAGTAATGAGACAGAAAACCTTGTGAAACTTTACTATTAAAGATCTATCATTTGAATCACCTTATAACCAATCTCACCTTGTTATTCTCCTCGAACCTTTTTTCAGGTTTTCCCATTAGATACACATCTTATATGAAACAATGTTTAATGTAAATGATGCATACCTTTTTCCAAGTGTTCTGGTGTATCCCAAGTTCTAAGCAAACCCTAGAATTCTATCAATCCTGCTATCATCCTCAAGGACTGCGACAAAGGTGAGGTACGATGTCCGGCAACCTTGGCGGCATCAGTGGAGGATTGAAGACCAAACACACTTGAGTTCGATCTTCTATGGTTCTGGCGAAGGTTTCGTTTGACGAGAAAGTTGCTCAACCAGTAATACGGACGGTGGGATCGAAAATTTCAAATGGAGTTTTGGTAAAAAGGGTCAATTTTTTTATTTTTTAAATGTAGGAAAAGGCTAGGTTTAATAGGTTGGAGTCTGGAAATTTGTTTTCTTTTTCTGGGAGTTGGATGGAAATTTATGACAATGGCAGGCGGTGTTGCTAACAAACGATAATGATAGTGGTGGTGGCAGGTGGATTGGAGCTTGCTCTGATACCATCTAACGCAGAATGGGAGTAGGTTTTAGAATTTTAAGTTCGTAAAACACACGCACGGGTGTTCATCGAGTTTTGCTCAAATGGACGTATTCAGAATCCACCAGCTTGAAATCCCTAATCTCGGAAAAATAAATAAATATTATTGAGTAAACAGGAAGAAGTTTTCTTTCTAGAAAAAATTAAGGTCCCTATTTATCGAAATTATAAACCTAAATAATATCAGTTAGAACACAAATAAGAAACTAAAGTAAAATTAAAATCTAATTCAAATAAAAACACAACCCCCACCACCACCAATAATCCAAGTGCCTTAAGGGCTCCCGCGTACGCAGGGTCTGGGAGGGGTAGGATGTACGCGGCCTTACCCATTCAGGGTGAGACCCTGACGATAGGCTGTTTCCGATGACCCCCAACCTGATATGTATGAAGGGCATAGAAAGCGTATAGATCCTGAGAAACATGTAAGCCTAATTCAAATAAAAGATAATCCAGAATAATCTAAATATAGTCTAACTCAATAAATCCTAAAGATAAACTAATATCTAAAGAATTTAAAAGTTAAAAATATATTTAAATTCCTTCTAATCAAGATATCTTCGTGAATCCTATAGTTTATATTATCTTCGTACCACATTAGTTATTATATACATATATATTTGGGTAAATATCTCATATATGATAATTTAAGCTATTTTTTGTAATGTTAAGTTGATGATCTATTTAAACAATTATAAATATGTCATGTATTTTTTGTTGGTATCAATCATGAGGGTATATTATACATTAACATATTTGTAAATTAGCAAACTAAAATTTAATTAAAAAAAAAGTCACTCATATAATTAAATGGCTTACCTAATGACCTCAAGGTCTAATTAGAATATCTGGATTTGGAAGAAGAATATCTTGACACCTCAGACTCTTCTTCGTAATGACCTCTTTTGATATGGGCTCCCAAAATATTTAGTTTTTAAAAAAAATTTAGAACAATACTTTTGAAGAACAATTCTTCAAAAGAAATTATGCTAGCAAGGGATATCGGGCGTTCTAGCTGGTTGGGCGACTGGGCACTTGAGCATCTGCATGTGCTCGCCCCACTAAAAAATCAGCTCAATGCCACGTGTGCACTACACGTGCAGGCTGTGAGGCTGCTCCCTTTTTTTTGTGTATAAAATTCTACATGTGTAAATTCATCTAATGAATTATATCTAGCAAAAATAAATTTATTCATCTAATGGATAAATAATTTATCTCGTTAATTTTATTTAGCATAAATTTTTGATCTTATAAGTAAATAATTTATCTC
The DNA here is from genome assembly GCA_018398585.1 of Simmondsia chinensis. NCBI lineage: Eukaryota > Viridiplantae > Streptophyta > Magnoliopsida > Caryophyllales > Simmondsiaceae > Simmondsia > Simmondsia chinensis. Next base: position 10,922,481 of record JAGTTD010000001.1, read on the forward strand.
ATAAATTTACTTTAAGTATTTTCAAACGGTGATTAATGTCGAGGCTTGCAAAGGGACCTTAGAAATAACTTAATTCTAGCTAAAATGGGTCAAATCTAATTATCAACAACAACAACAACAACAACAGCAACAATCCCAGTGCCTCAAGGGCTCCCGCAAAAGTGGGGGTTGGGGGGTTGATGTATGCAGCTTTCCCAAGGTCAAATATAATTATCAACAGTTGATAACATTGATTATCATTTAACAATATTTAATTCTACTAAACAAATGTTGTTGCACTGTACAATTAAACGTATTCACTCAAAAATTCCAAATAAATTTTATTATTAGATATCCAAGAGAATAAATAACTTTAACTACTATCGCTATTTTTCTCGAATTTTTCACTGTAGTTCCCAACTCGCCCTTCTCAAATAATTCAATAATACAAAAAAAAAATGTACTAATTTTAAATGTCAAACATATGGAATACTTTGGCCAAATATTCTTGAATCTGTTCGTATGCTTGCAAATCAACTAAGGGGACATCTTGATCTTATAATAGACTATAGATTCCACGTAAAACACTTGATCCTGCTACACTTCATATCGTTACCCAACACACGTAAGATTTGAGTCATGCGTTGCGACTAATCCTTTTTGCACATCAAAGCAACGAACAATCCATGCATGATTTTAGAATATTTTCTGGATTTAGAATTATTATCTTATACAATTAATTATTTCTGATAGCAATTAAAAAACCAATAGTTCAGGTGGTCCAACTTAGTATTCCAATCTTATTAACAACACCAATATAACACTTTTGGATCCCTATCTATAAGACTAAGACAAATCATCAAAAGTATTATATTATAGTCTTATCAGACAAGGTGTCCAAACATAATGGACTACAAACATATTTTGATAACGTATCACTAATTTGATTTAAATTTATCTGTGGCTCAATCTCATTGACCACTTAAACTAAACTCAACATGTCATTTTGGACTATGTCCATCTCATCATTTTAGAAAATAATTACACATATATTTGACCAGTAAAACATAAACATATAATAAATAAATAAAATAATTTTATTTATTTAATATTTAAATACGAGAATTGAATTTTTTAGGACACAAATTCCAACGGCCCATATCTCTGTTCCACTAGAGATGGCACTATCGGCATCAGTTGTCCACCTTGTATTGACTTACCCGTTATGCATGTATGTAATAGTTATCCATATCTCCTCATACGTAATTACTTGATTTTTTTTAATGCAACTATATTTTGCCACATTATTTTATAACAAAATTAAGTATATGCATCTTTTTTTTGTTTTTAATTTTTTTACAAATGAATTGGGGTGGGTGGCATGGGGTGAATATGGAGTGGCTATAGTAGCTATGTGATGGAGCAGGTGTTAGGAATGGTGTCCTAAAAATCTAAATTTGTCATGTAAATGTTATTTTATTAATGAATAAAATTAAAATTTCAGTCGTTTCCTTGTTAAGTTTGTGTAAGCAAGCATTTATACTGCATGTGATTTTCTTTTTGGTAACATCCATGAGATGGATGGAGTCCTCAGACTACAATTTATATGTTTGTTCTAAGTGGTTTATGAGATTGACTCACAGAGAGACTTGAAACAAATAGTATGGATTGTTGTTTGAAAAACTCGTAGTCAAAGATAAGTTTGGACCACTTGTGTGCTAAGATTATGACGTGACACCTTAGATGACTTTTCTTGGTCATTTGGATAGTGATTCAAAAGTGTTATGTTGGTATGTTTAATAAGATTGATGCAATAAGTTAGACCATGTGAGTTGCTTGTTTCTAAACTACTATCAGGGATGAATGATTCATGTTGTACTGTTTAAACGACGACTCTAAATCCTAAGAGTATTATGGACTTGTGCAAGGAACGTTAGTTACTACAGTGTACTATAAGTAAGGTCTAGACAATTAACTGAATTCCCTGCGTAAAGTATGACAAGGATCAGATATTCAATAGGGAATCCACAGTCTCTTATGAGATGCAGATGTCCTCTTATTCGCAAGTGTTTGAATGATTTGGAATCTTTGGCCAAAGCATTCCAGGTGTTTGATAATTGAAATGTATACTATGAATATCTTCAAGTATAAATGAATTATTCAGTGTAGGGTGAGTCGGTAACTAATGAAGAAGTTGTGAGAAAGATAATGGTAGTGGTTATATTTATTCTTTGTCATGGACATCTAGTAGATAGGTTGTTGTCATCAATGTAGTTTATTTGGGAGATATCGAATAAATGATTTAAGTCTAGAGTGCAGTAAGATTTACTTAATGGAATTAGGTTTTATTAAATGGTAATTAAATTTTATCATGAGATGGAAGTTAATTTAACCCATTTGGAGCTAGATTTAAATTGTTCTTGAGTTCCTTACGCAAGCCTCTGTATTTATTACAATTGAAAAAATATTAAAGAATTCATGAGATGAATTATTTATTTATAAAATAAGTAAATTTAATTTTAGCAAATATTATTTATGAGATGAATAAAAACTAAAAATTATAAAATAAAGTAATTTTAGAAAATTAAAATTCATAAGATGAATTTTTACATGTGAAAAATAAAAAATTAAATCGCAACCCAAGTCGCTATCCATGTGTGCGCGAATGGACCAACCAATGCGTGACACATGTTGCGCATTGGGCGGTCCTTGGGGTGGAATCCATGTGCACACGTGCAGGCCAATCGGAGCCCGCCACATGACGCATGGATTAAATTAATATAATAGGCGATTTTCACCATTGTTTAAACATGTTGTTTTGGATGTTTATTTAAATGAAACAATGCATTTTTTGTTTGACCTAAGAATCCCACGTCGAAAAATTGATATTTTTTCACTCAAGTGGCCTATTATAAATAGAGGTACCTATTTCTAAGTTTGGTATTTAATTCTAAATTGAGGATCTTAGAAAGTATTGATTTTCAAAGACCCAATTGGAGAAAAAAATTTCCGTTGAAAATTTTCTTTCCTTAGTTTAATATTTTTCGGAGCCCACTCTTCGGGTAGTTCAAGGTCATTGCGTAGAAGGCTACTTGGTCTCAGTGTTCTCTTGTTTTTCTTGGCTTTCTTGAAGATAATTATTATTCTTCTAGTATTCTTTATTTTGGAGCAATTCTATGTATGTCTTTCTTTCATTCTCTTTTAAGTTTTCATGTTTCTATTTATTTACAGCTTTTCTTATTATATCTATTATAAGTTCATGTTATTATAATAAATGTATTAGAGTAGAGGCCTGTAGATTTGAATTAAGAATTTAAATCTGCAGATTTAAAATTAAAAATTTTAAATCAGCCTTAGTTTTAGAATTAGGAATTCTAAACCCTTCAGCTGCGGTAGTTTAATTAAATTAGAGAAAATTTTTGAAATTCATCCCAACAATTGGTATCAGATCCAGGCTTTGATTACATTGATAATGTACCTAAAAAGGTATAACAAGATCGAAATACATAGACTTGTGATTTAATAAAATAGAGATTTTATTAAGATGGAAAGATTGTTTAAAGTAATAATTTAAATTGTTTAAATCGCTAATGAATTAATAGTTAATTAGATTATTTAAAGTTACGATTTAAATTGAGTAAATCATTAAATCACTAATAGTTAATTAAGATTGTTTAAGGTAACGATTTAAAATGCTTAAATCGTTAATGAATTAATAGTTACTTCGGATCTGTCAATTCATTAATTTGCATTCATATTATCGTATAATTAGATTATGCATATTCAATTGTGATTTATGAAATAGGATAAAATTGATATATTGCGATTAGATTCAATTATTTTTTTTGTAAAATTAGACAAAATTGATCTAATGAGATTAAATTCAATTATATTTTTATGAAATCAGAAAAAATTGATCTAATGAGATTAGATTCAATTATTATTACGTAATCGGATAAAAATTATCTAATGAGATTAGATTCAATATGATTTACGAAATCAGATAAAATTAAACTAATGAGATTAGATTCAAATTTTTTTTTTTTTTAATTACTTGTTTTAATTTTTTTTTTTAAATGGAAAATCTAAAGCTGACTTCAGCAGTCAACACTGCTGACATCAGCAATTAAAAAATTTTATTTAAAAAAATTTTTGGGGACACGAAGAGCTTAATACCAGTTTACATAATAATTAAAAATTAATTTTTTTTGTTAATTAATTTAGTTTTTTAGAATGAGATTCTATAATAGATTATGAGATAATCTAGAATATAAGCTAACATTGTTTTAAATAAAATTAATATTTATTAATTAATTTAATTTTTTAGAATGAGATTCTAAAATAGATTACGAGATAATCCAAGATGTAAGTCAATACTATTTTAATTAAAAATTAATTTCTATTAATTAATTTAATTTTAGAATGAGATTCTAAAGTAAATTATGAGAATCTAAATTATAAGTTTACATAGTTTCAAATAAAAAATTAATTAATTAATTTTATTAGTTAATTTAAATTTTAGAATGAGATTCTAAAGAGAATTATGAGATTATCCAAGTTGTAAATGCAAGATAATTAAAAACCACTAGTTTATAAAAATCAAGTGGGAGTAAGGTTCGATTGTTGAAACCTCACGATCTCTATTATCGGTCTATCAGTATAGTAGATCGATAAACCTGCATGCGGAGGATGTCGGTTTGCAGATTATAGGGTTAGACTTCTATTAGGATAAACCAACGTACAAAGAAGCGATGCGGCCACGCTACCATGGAGTAATACTGTGTTTGTGAGGAGGTCTAGATAATGGTTTACACTTGAATAACGTGATGCATTAGCCTCCCCGAGGAGCTCTGTTGTGTTATGTTAGAGACTAAGGTAAAGTGGTGAGTTAATTATGTTTAGTAAGAGTTACAAGAGAACATATTCATTGAGAATAGCTCTCACCCAGACTAGCTTCGTGCAACCCTGCTGCAGAGGAGTAAGGAGTGCTATGTTTGCATCATCATTGCATGCATGATAGTACAATTTATTAGATACTTGACTTATTGTGTATGCTAAAATAAAAGAATAGATGTCACTGCGTTATACATGACTCTTGTTAGATAGTTACACAAATGTTTGCATTTACAGTGTTTCAAAATGTATATAGCTGGTGAACTTTACTTATTCTAATGCATAATGTACACATTGGAACAAATTACTTTTCCTTGAAAAAAAAAAGTTTGACTTATTTATTATTCACAAGGGACCTACTGAAGAGAAAGGGAAGGGCAAGGTTGCTAGTGTAGCAACCAAGTCCATAAAGAAGTCAGCAAAAGAAAAGTGTTTCTTTTGTGGGAAGACTGGCCACTGGAAGAAAAACTGCATTAAGTACTTAACTTCTTTTCTTACAAAGACTACTAAGCCATCTGGTGAAAATATGTTGCTATCTCACCTAGTTGAGTCATGCGCAGTTTAGAGTCCACCAGGTTCCTGGTGCGTCAACTTAGGTTCAACTGACTGGGTCTGTAATACGTTACAGGGGCTCAGGTTAACCAGGAGGCTGCATGATGGGAAGTTGTACTTGACAGTCGAAAACGGTACAAGAGTAGCGGTCTGAGGAGTAGGCGATGTTAGCTTAGTATTTAGTGGTAGAGTTTTGTTTTTAAAGGATTGTTTATTTGTATTTGCATTGTGCAGAAATTTGATTCATGTGTTTTATTTTACGAAAAATTGTTATTCAATTATTTTGGTTTTGAACCTGTTATTACAAGAAATAAATTGTTTATTTTCAAAAGTATAGGCGTAAATGGTCCATTCATGTTATTTCTAATCAAAACTCTGGTATTTGCCTAAATGAATCTAACACAAGCTACCTTAAAAGGGATAATGCTTACACTTGGCACCAATGTTTGTGTCACATTAATTCAAACAGGATTCAAAGACTAGTGAAAGATGAACTGATAAAGGCTTTGAACTTGAAGAAGTTACCGGTCTGCGAATCTTCCGTAAAAGGAAAGATGAGCAATTATGTCTTTAAGAGTAAAGGCAATAGAGTTGATGACTTGCTTGAGCAGGTTCACATAGATGTATGTGGACAAATGAATGTTTAGCAAGAGGTGGGTACGAGTATGTCATAAGACTTATTGATGATTACTCAAGGAATGGATATGTTTACCGAAGTAAACATAAGTCGAACTCTTTTGAAAAGTTCAAAAAGTACAAAGGTGAAGTTGAAAAGCAATTAGGCAAACAAGTTATGTCACTGCGATCAGATAGATGTGGAGAATATCTTTTGGGTGAGTTTCTGGATTTCCTAACTACAAATAAGATAAGATTTCAGCTTTCTGCTCCGGGTACACCCTAGTAGAATAGTGTTGTAAAAAGAAGGAATAAGACATTGTTAGAAATGCTAAGGTCCATGATGAGTCGTGTTACTTTACCAATCTCTTTTTGGGGCTATCTTAAAGGAACAAGAGTGGTCTTTTCTACAATCCTTGTAATCACAAGGTTTTTGTAAATGTAAATGCAAAATATTTAAAGTGGGATTTTGTAGTAGACTACAAATGCATTAGAAGAGTAGTGTCAGTGGAATTAAAAGAAGATGATGATAATTATGAACAACTGGACATAACTAGAGACATATTAGATACATTAGATGCACCTATTGGTAAGGTTGAGAATGTTCTAAATACACGAGAGCCTAGGCGTAGTGGGAGAATTGTCAGGGCACCTAATAGGTTCATGGCGGGAGCCTTAATGGTTGACCGTGACATTGAATCTGATCCTCTCAGCTACAATAAGGCAATTAAAGACAAGGATGCTGACCTGTAAGTCTTAGCAATGAAATCTGAGATAGGATCTATGTATTATAATCAGGTCTGGGATCGTGTAGAGGCACCTGTTAGGATTAAGCCCATTGGTTGTAAATGGGTCTACAAGAGGAAAAGAGGAGTGGACGGGAAGGCAGAGACTTTCAAGGTAAGACTGGTTGCAAAGGGTTTTTCCCAAAAGGAAGAAATCCATTATGATGACACCTTCTCACCAGCAGCCATGATAAAGTCCATAATGATAACCCCATCCATTATAGCTCATTATGAGATTTGGCAAATAGAAGTCAAAATAGCCTTTTTGAATGGTCGTCTTGAAGAAGACATCTATATGGTGCAAACAGATAATTTCATTGGCAAAAATAGCACATATGATATGCAAACTGACGAAGTCCATATATGGACTGAAGCAGGCATCACGCTCATGGAATATTAGATTCAATGAAGTGATTAATTTTCATGGTTTTGAGCAATTGATTGACGAGCTATGCATGTACAAATGACATCAAGAGAAAATAGTGACTTTCTTAGTATTGTATGTCGATGATATACTACTCATTGGGAATGAAGCAGAGGTGTTATCAGCTGTATAGATTTGGTTGTCAAAACAGTTCGATATGAAGAACTAGAGGTTATGTGCTGGTCTTTCATACCAACGACCTGGTTCTAGTTTGCTATACTGATTCAGCGTTCCAGTCAGATAAAGATGCCAGACATTCGACATCTAGGCATGTCTTTACCCTTGGAGTAGGAGCCATTAGTGGGAGGAATGTCAAGTAGTATTGTATTGCTGACTTCACCATAGAGGCTGAATAAGTTGTAGCTTCAGAAGTTGCAAAAGATGGCATGTTCGTTCAGATAGAGTAATTGACTTCACTAAGATTTTGACTCAGTAGACCTTTATAGAAGGGATGGGTAGAAAGTGTATAGTCGTTTGGATTTAGGACAAGTGGGAGATTGTTAGGAATGGTGTCCTAAAAATGTAAATTTGTCCTATAAATGTTATTTGATTAATGAATAAAATTAAAGTTCCAGTCATTTCTTTGTTAAACTTGTGTAAGCGAACATTTATACTACATGTGATTTTCTTTTTGGTAACATCCATGAGATGGATGTAGTTCTCAAACTACTATTCACATGTTTGATCTAAGTGGTTTATGAAATTAACCCACAGATAGACTTGGAATAAATGGTATGGATTATTGTTTGGAAACTCGTAGTCAAAGACAAGTTTGATCCACTTGTATGCTAAGACTATAACGTGACACTTTAGATGATTTGTCTTGATCATGTGGATAGTGATCCAAAAGTGTTATATTGGCATGTTTAATAAGATCGATGCACTAAGTTGGACCATGTGAGTTACTTGTTTTTAGACTCCTATTAGAGATGAGTGATTCATGTTGTACTGCTTGAACGACGACTCTAAATCCTGAGAGTATTCTAGACTTGTGCATGGAACGTTAGTTACTTTTGGAGTATTATAGGTAAGGTCTAGACAAATGACTGAATTCCCACGTACACTAGGTAACGATGTGAAGTGTGACAATGATCAGGTATTCAATAGAGAATCCACAGTCTCTTATGAGATACAAATGTCCCCTTAGTTGATTCGCAAGTGTTTGAATTATTCGGAATCTTTATCCAAAGTATTCCAGGTGTTTGACATTTAGAATTTATACTATGAATATGTTCAAGTATAAATAAATTATTCAGCGAAGGATGAGTCGGTAACTAATGAAGAAGCTGCGAGAAGGATAATGGTAGTAGTTATATCTATTTGGGAGACATCGAGTAAACGGTTTAAGGTTAGAGTGCAGTGAGATTTATTTAATGGAATTAAGTCTTATTAAATGGTAATTAAATTTTATCATGAGATGGTAATTAATTTAACTCAGTTTAAGCTAGATTTAAATTGTCCCCAAGGTCCATGCGCAAGCCTCTGTTTTTATTACGAACGGAAAAATATTAAGAATTCATGAGATGAATTATTTATTCCTGAGATGAGTAAATTTAATTTTGGAAAACATTATTCATGAGATGAATAAAAATTAAAAATTATAAAATAAAATAATTTTGAAAAATTAAAATTTACAAGAAGAATTTTTAAATGTGGAAAAAAAAAATATCGTCACCCGGGTCGCTATCCCTGTGCGCACGAATGGACCAACAAGCGCATGACACCTGTTGCTCTTTGGGCGGTCCTGGGGGTGGAATCCTTGTGCATGCACGCGGGCCATTCGGACACAATTAAATTAATATAACAGCCAATTTTCACCTTTGTTTAAGCGCGTCGTTTTGGATGTTTATTAAAATAAAATGAAGCGTTTTGTGTTTTGACACATGAATCCCATGTTGAAAAATTGGTATTTTTTGCTCAGGTAGTCTACTATAAATAGTGGTACTTATTTCACAGTTTGGTATTTAATTCTAAATTAAGAGTCTTAGATAGTACTGACTTTCGGAGACCCAATTGGAGAGACAAATTTTCATTGAAACTTTCTTTCCTCAGTTTAATATTTATCTGTGCCCACTTTATGAGTAGTTCGTGGTCATTGTGTAGAAGGCCACTCAGTCTCAGTGTCCTCTTGGTTTTTCTCGGCTTTCTTGAAGATAATTAGTATTCTTTCGGTATTCTTTATTTTGGAGCAATTCCAGGTATGTTCTTCTTTCTTTCTCTTTTTATTTTTCGCTTTTCAATTTATATACAGTTTTTCTTGTTATGCCTGTTATAAGTTCATGTTATTGTTATAAATGTATTAAAGTAGAGGCCTGTAAATTTAAATTAGAAATTTGAATCTGTAAATTTCAAATTAAGAATTTGGAATGAATCTTAGTGCTAGAATTAGGAATTCTAAACCCTTTCACTGTGTTAATTTAATTAAATTAGGAATAATTTTTAAAATTCCTCCCAACAGCAGAATGGGTACAATATTATACTGCAATCAATGCACACTCGTTGCGGTCAGTTCGACATATATTCAACATGTACCCACTATTCACATTACCTGCACCTATAGTCCCCTTCTAAAAAAATGAATTTTACTGATTCTATTGCCATTCTTAGGCATAGATGCACTTAAATTGACACGAGGCTTGCAAATAAAGCAGGTAAAAAGTGCGATAAATTTGCCGAAAAAGTGATGCCATGATCTAAGAAAATGTGATGCGGAACGAAAATGTAGAATTTGAATCAAGCACGTCAAATTCAATAATAAATTCGGAATCCACTGAAAGAGAGAAATAACTAGGGTTTGTATTCTGAAATTGATGAATGAGCCACACACAACTATAGAAATTATTTATAGGCAAACAAGAAACCTTAAAATATAAAATTATGAAAATATCCTAAAAATATAAAATTATGGAAATACCCTACAAATGCGAAATTACAAAAATAAATGTTTGTGTTTCTGGTTGTCCAATTGCTTCATAAACTCTTCGGCTACTCGTCCTACATCAGTCCCCTTCACTTGAAAAGAACTCGACCTTAAGTTAATTTCTAGGTAGAGCGGTGTCTCAGAAGGGTACTAGTCTTATAGGTCTGTCTTGTTGAAAGTACTAGATATTCTCATGCTCTTCGATAGCTCCACCACGTAGGTATTGTCACTTATCCTCTTTAGAATCTTGTAGAGACCATATTTCTTCAGTTTGAGCTTGTTGTACATCCCCATAGAAAATCTCTCCTTGAGGAGAAATACCATTATTGTATCACCTTGATGAAAGACCTTTTTCGGTTGATGCTTGTCGGTGGCGGCCTTGTACTTAACATTCTTCTCTTCCAACTTCTATTGAACCTCGCCATGTATAGCTTGGACTTCCTGTGAGACTTTAAGATCCTTCTCAAACTCAGACTCAGAAGTTATGATAGACAAAAGTGATTGCCCCTCCACTTTAGAAGTGTCTAATACATTTGCTAAGGGTTCATGTCAATCTTATAAACTCCCCAATACATACATACAAATTATCCCACCCTCTATGAATGATATCTACATCAAACTGCCAAGGACATCCTAACAACACATGACTAGCATCCCTAGCCACAGCATTACACCACCACATCATTATAATACTTGCCAATAGAAATAAGAAGGTGATAGAATCCAGTTACCTTAGTTGTGGACCTTTTTTTTATCCAACTGGTTGAATAAGGATCATCTGGCCCCTTATTCAACACGACGCAAATTCCTGATCTGATACCAATTGATATGGAATGAAACGTAAAATTCGAATTGAGCACCTTAAATTGGAAGAATAAATTTGGAATCCATTGAAAGAGAGAAATAACTAGGTTTTGTATTCTGAAATTGATGGATGAGTGATACAACAACTATAGCAAGCATTTATAGGCAAACAAGGAATCCTAAAACACAAATTTATGAAAATAACCTAAAATATGAAATTACAAAAATCCCCTAAAAATGCGAAATTCCAAAAATTTTGGGCCGCTGGCGATCAAATTGCTTCATAAATTCTTCAACTTCTCGCCCTACATCAAAATGGCAATAGGGATAAAAAATATTAAGGTGCACAATTCATTAAAGTTCGAAAATAGTTTATCATAGCTCAGTATTCGTATGTTAACAATTTACTGTGCATCTATTAATAGCTCATTAATAACTTGTTATTCCTTGGTATTAGTTCGATAATGGATTAGTGATAATTTTTTAGTATCTTGAATAACTCAATTTAATAGGGGTACATTAACAACTAGCTATAAACTTAATAGTTCTTGTTATATGTTTGTCATATCATGTATTTAAATGGTAACATGTTTTTTAAATCTATTTTCAAAAGTATTTTTATGAAAAACTTGTTTTTCTATGTTATTAAATATTCACATTGATGTGAATCACCAAATTATCAGAACAGGGAAAGGGAATGATTCAACAGTCTTCCCTAAATTTTACTGCTAAAACTAATAAAAATAAGGGGAAATTAATTCAATCAAGTTCTCACCAAGAGAAGCAAGAAAGAAATATAAAAACAGAATTAAGTAATTCTAAGCTATCCTAAAAGAATGAGCCTAGGAGTCTATTTATGGGCAATTATTCTAAATATTCATAATATAATTATAATTCTAAAGGTAATCAAACTTGAAATTCAAATGTTAAAATTAAAATTGCTTCTGGCGCCCAATTGCTATATGAATTGCATCATCTTTGCCCGCTTTCAACCTCGAATTCTAGTGGTTCCTGTTGTCATTCTCGCCTAAATATGGTGTCAAATGTTTAACATTAAAAAAAATTAGATATTCTTATTCAACTGGGTAGCTCTAGATGGTATGCATTCAGGTTGATCTTCTCAAGTGCTTGTAATGGCTTAATCTTTCAAGTTGTTAGTTTGTTATACTCCTAAGTCGGAAATCTTTCCTGAGTAAGAATGGTCCAAACCTGATCTCCCACTTGGAATTCGACCACCCTATGTCATTTATCAATCATTGATTTATACTTTGCACCTACCAAGTGTAGGCGCTCTGTTCCTAATAACATGGGCATGACCTTGGTTTCGTTGACTTCTTTGGAAAACATCGCTCAGGTCTATAACACGATTTTCTTGGTTGGTGCTGAACGAGGCACCTCATCCTTCTTTTGGTAATAGCACGATCTTCATTCCACCAAATCTGAAGTTGTAACACCTGTAAATTTGCCATGGACATCCAAGCAACAAGTGACGTGCATCCATGTTCACGACATCACACCAAACCCTGTCCTGATATTTTGCCCGGATTGAGTAGTTTACTAGGCAATATTTTGACACAGTAACCTGATTTCTTTTCTTCAACTAAGAAAGCTTGTATGGATTTGAATGCTCTTTTGTATTCAACCCCAGTTTCCTAATGGCTTCCTCCGATATGACACTTTCAGAGCTCCTTGAATCAATGACTAGGGGACAAACCTTTCCTCTTATGGTACAGATTGTTTGGGAAATGTTATTTCTCATCCACTTGTCTCCATCTTCTTCTTTAGGTGCGTAAGAAACTCGCCTAACGGCTAGGAGGTGACCTTTGTCTGTGGTAACCTCTTGTTCGTTGGTTAGCATGGCTTCCTCCTGAGGTTTTTCATCAGCCGTCTTGTTTTCTTCACCATCAGTACCTTCGATAAATAGCCCTTTGTTGTATCTCTCGCCTTTATAGCACTCAAACAGACGGTGACCCATCTCACCACACTTGAAGCAATGGATTCTTGAGCTGCTAGCTTGCCCCTGATTACCCGGATAGCTAGAACTCTCCCCAAGTGGGTTTGTTTGCTTATCCCTGTGCTTTGTTGTGAACTGGGGAACTCACTTGGTTCCAATCTCGACCACTAGTTGGTCCACCAAAGGCCCACTCGCTTGATGCTTTTTCTACTTCTTTTCAAGATGTAAGACTCTTTTACGAGCCGCATAATTTAAGAAGATGTCAAACAAATTCAACAACTCTTGAATTGATTCCCTCAACCCACTGATATACCCGTTCCGCCATCTATTCCTTTGTCTCTTCCAGGTTGTCCCTTGCTACTAAAGTAAAGAACTATGTGGTATACTCTTTTTACGGAGTGCGATGCTTGACATGCGTTTTTGAGACATGAGTCTAGTGTAATTGTGGTGCAAGAAGGCGCTTTTTTCATATGTTTCTTCATCTTCTCCATGCCTCAATCTTACGCTTCCCCTATCTCAATTATGAATGCTTTACCTATTGCCACAGGCAGTGACTCTTCCTCACAATCTTGTTGCAACTAAGGGAACATGGTTATGTCCAGGAACCCCCTTAAAGTCTAGCACTTCTACTGCGGCTGTGACCCAATCAATTAACTCCTTAGGTTCTCTACCACCTTGGAATTTAGGGATGTCAACCCGGAGTCCTAATTCCCACCATCTATTAGAGGTGGCCAACGAGTTGGGTCAGCCCTGGCCCACACTGTAGCGGGCAGGGCCCGGGAGCCGTTGGAGCAACGACTCTATTGGAGGGGGAGAGCCATTGCTCCCCCTCCTCCTAATTAAAAAAAAAATTCATATATTTTTTTCTATAAATACCTAATCTTCCTTAACCCATTTCCTCACCAAATCTTTAATCATCTCTTCTCTTTCTATACATTCATCATCTTCATCATCTCCATCTTCTTCAACTTTGCTAATTGCAACATTGTGCTCTAAAGTTCGAAGTTCATAAAGTGTTTGCCTGAAGTTCGAATTTCATTGTTCTCTCGTTTAGGTAATTTTAGTATCACAATTTTATTTGGTCAACTTTTTTAGCTATTTACTTCGCATTACTACTTGAATTTTATAAATACTAATCACTTATACTAATATGGCACACAACTCTTCATCATCCTTTGGAGCCGGTCGTGCTAGTTCTAGCTCTTCTCGGCCACCCCGAATCCCTAAAAGGAGTAGAATTGTCGAACTTAATACGGAAGAACAAGCTTTTATACAACCAAGCCTATCACGCCCATACACTGATGATAGCATAAATTGGGACTTTGAACAACAACAAGATTATAATGAGTCGGGTGGTGGGGGCAGAGACTCAGAAACTGATGAGGAACCCACGTCCACCACCGAAGCCCAGCCTAAAAGTAATACTGGTATTAGTAGGCGTACAACTAGTAGAGTATGGAATCACTTTACCCTTAATAGAATAACTAATAAAGCAACTAGTAAATTATGTGACCCACCTAGGTCCTTTAGCCATCAACATGGCAGTGGGATAGGCACATTAAGCAGACATATACTTAGGTGCCACCCCGAGCAATGCCCAGATAAGAGCCAACAACATCTAATACAGCAAGTGACCGGTGCACTTGCTAATTTTAGGTTCTCTCAAGAGGGCAACCGAAAGGGGCTAGCTAGATAATAATTTTGGGTGAAAGGCCTTTCAATGCCGGCGAAGACCAATATTTCGTCGACTACCTCTAAAAATGGGTGAACCCCGGCATTGTAAGGGTTCCTCAGAACACTGTAAAGCGGGACGATTTTACGGAGTACCACAAGATGAAAGCTGAGGTCTTAACACTTTTTGCGATGAACACGAGCATGTTCTCGTTGACGTCGGACACATGGAAGTCGAAACCCGGTGTGCCTTATATGTGCATAACGGCACACTGGATCGATGAATCCTACACCCTCCAAAAGAAAATAATTCATTTTGGTTTTTTAGATTACCCCCATACTGCCGAGATAATTACGGGTGTGATTATGTCAGCAGCCCACGACTGGGGCATAGAGCGGCGTATCTTCAGTATTACGTTCAACAATGCTACCAGTAACACTGCATCTATTACACATTTAATTAGGCACATGAGACCCATGTTAGGTGGGACGTGTTTCCATCTTTGTTGCATTTGTCACATTTTGCATTTAATGGTAATGGATGTTTTAGAGCTTGTAAACACATCCCTTAACACCTTAAGATCCGTAACAATATCTATTAAATCATCCGGAACTAGAAAAAGAAGATTTAGAAATTTATGTAGGTTGCATGGCATAGAATATAAACAATTCAAACTAGACTCCCAAACTAGGTGGTCGTCTACGGTAGAAATGTTAGAGCGTATTCTACCATATAAGGACTTTCTGATGGAATTTGCACAGAAAAATCGTTTAGAATGGAGCGATTACAACCTAAACAATATACAATGGGAGACAATCGATGAAATTTGTAAATTTTTTTGCATGTTTAAAGAGGCCACGACATTTTTTTCGGGTTGCTACTATCTGACTATATCTCAAGCAATATCAAGATTGCTTGATATTGTAAATTGAATGGCGGGTAATGAATCTAACCCTATTTTGTTTGAATCGATTAAGGCAATGAAAGAAAAGTTTGCTAAATATTATTCTGAACTACCCCTTACATACTGCTTAGCAACTATTTTAGATCCTCATTGTAAACGTGGGGGTTTAAACTTGTTCTGCCAATATTTTTTCAAATATTTGTATCCTAGTCTCAACGTCGACACTTTCATTGCCGAAGTCGATAACGACTTGCACAGTTTATTTTTCCACTATTCCCCGACATTAGTGTCCAATAATCCACAGCCTAGTACTACTGCAGTAGGATCTTCCACATCTAGTGGAAGCAGTTCAAACACGTCATATTCGATGAAGTTGTTGGAGCAATTTACACCCACAATAGCCCCCACGTCATGTGACGAGCTGGATTATTATTTGCGGACACCGTTGCTCCATATTTTCGTGACGCCGGCCAACCCGCATTTTGACCTTTTACAATGGTTGCACACAAACCAAGCCCAGTATCCCGTGCTTTCCACCATGGCGCGTGATATACTAAGTTGTCCGGTGTCTTCAGTAGCATCGCAGTGCGCTTTCAGTCTTGGTGGCAGGTTGCTTGGAACAAAGAGGGCAAAGCTATCACCGTCAAGCTTAGAGATGTCCATGTGCTTGAAGGAATGGCTGCTAGCTGAAGCAAGGGAGCAGCGGAAAATGAGGATGGATTCATCGAGCGATGAAGAAGATGACCGCATCACTGATACGTCAAACAATGGCACAGCAACCCCCCCATGCGACTGATATCAATACTTTTGTATATCAATTATTTACTTTGTATTTTTTGATAAACAAATTTGTACTTTTAAATATTAGGCTCCAACTGCGTTGTATTTATACTTGTTACGTTATTTATTTACCATTATTTACTATTACTTATTATATATTTTATTTTGTTACATATATTTAGCATTATTAGTGTTTGGGATAAAATGTATTTGTATCTCTTATTATTTATCAATGAATTATAATAATTTTAGTACAAAATGACTTTGTACTTTTTAAAATTTGCATTTTTTTAAAAGCTGATGAAAAAGGGCCAACCCTGGCTCGTCTGGCCCTGCCCGGGTCCGGCCCTGGAGCCCTCCAGGCTTGGCTCGGGCCGGCCCGGCCCAGCCCTGTACCCAACCGAGTCCGACCCTACCCGGCCCGAACTGACCTCTACCATCTATCTTCGGAAGTATCTAGATTTGCCCTCCCCTTTCAGTAGTTTCACTCCTGAACTCCAATTTCATCGAAAGGGTTGTTGAAGCTTGCCTTCGTACCGGCCTCGTCACCCTCGTCCTGGTGGTTACGAGTTCAAGTTATCTGACGAAGCCTGGTGGACATCCTCTCTGTCATCATCTCAATTCACTGGAATCTTGCTTCCACTTCTACGAACCTTCTCTCGGTTTAGCTATTGCCCATCAGAGTCATCTCTTCTGCTGGGAACATATTTTTAAAAATTTCCTCAAATGGCTTGAGCAGGTGCAATGGAAAACTTATTTTAAATTCTTAATTTTAAATTTAAAGTCCTAATCTAATTAAACTTTCTAATTAGATCTAGATCTTACTCTAGTAGGTTTATAACATGACAATCAAAAAACATTGAATAAAACAAGTATAAACGTAGTATGTAGAACAAACGAAATAAAGAAAAAATAAATTAAATATCAACTACTTAATTTAAACATACCTGAAGCGCAAATCCCAACTCCGATTTGAAGATCTGAAATTAGAAGAAGAATTCTTGATACTGCAAGGTCTTCTTCGCAATGATCTCCTTTAATATTGACAATGTGGACTCCTAAAAATATTTAACTTAGGAAATTTTCATAACAAAATAATATTTTAGAAAACCCCAAAAATAATTTTAGGATTTTCATGTGGGGGAAAACTAAATTTCCAAACCCAAAAACTTTTCATGATAAAAAGCGTTAAAAATTTGAGCAAAGCTTCCCAGCCACATAACATTTGTATATATGTATATGTGTACACACATTCACACAAAAGATTTATTAAGTGACATCATGTGCAATTTGCCCTACTTTCATTTTTGGCCTTTCCTCCCTTTTTTTAATTTTTATATACGATATTTATCATATTATATATTTATCTTATGAATTAATTTTGTATATATTTTTAAACGATGCTTAAGTTGGGGTTTGCGAGGGGACCTCGGTGAATTAATTATCATTTACTAAAACTTAATTCCACTATGAGTTTTACTTCACTCTAGAATTGAATGTCTTCACTCAAAAAATTTTCAAATAACT
The DNA here is from genome assembly GCA_018398585.1 of Simmondsia chinensis. Classification (NCBI taxonomy): domain Eukaryota; kingdom Viridiplantae; phylum Streptophyta; class Magnoliopsida; order Caryophyllales; family Simmondsiaceae; genus Simmondsia; species Simmondsia chinensis. The sequence goes on from JAGTTD010000001.1 coordinate 10,940,290, forward strand.
TTTATAATGACAATTAATCCCTCTATTAGATATCCATGAGCAAAAATAAATTTAATTACTATCGTTATTTTTCTCACATCTTTCACTGTAGTTCCCGACTCGCCCTTCTCGAACAATTCAATAATACAGAAACAATTATTGTACCAATTCTAAATGATAAAACACATGGAATACTTTGGCCAAAGAAAGTATAATTTGCTCGTACGCTTGCGAATTAACTAAGGGGATATCGTTATCTCGTTAGAGACTATAGATTTCACGTAAAACAAATGTTCACGCTACTTTTCATGCCATTACCCAACACACGTAAGATTTAAGTCAACGTGATGTGACTAATGCTTTTGGCACATTAAAGCAACAAAAAATCCATGCATGACTATTTCCTAGATTTAGATTTATTGTCTTCCAGAATTAAATATTTCTGATAGCAGTTAAATAAATGACTAATTCAGGTAGTCTAGCCTAGTGCTCCAATCTTACTGACAATACCAATATAATACTCTTGGATCATATCCGCATGACCAAGACAAGCCATCAAAAGTATCACATTATAGTCTTATCAGACAAGTTGTCCAAACTTGTCATTGATACGAACATATTTTGACAATATATCACTAGTTTGATCTAATTCTATCTGTGATTCAATCTCATTGACCACTTAAATCAAACCTGACATATCATCTTGGACTAAGTCCATCTCATGGAATGTTTTAGAAAACAACCATACGTGTGTTTGATTCGTAGAACACAATCAGACAATAAATAAATAAAACAATTTCATTTATTTAATATTTACTACCAACTAATTGGGTTTTCCATGACACCAATTCCAACATCTTCTAGGTTCCAAGCTCAAACTTCCATGAGCAATGGTAGGAAATATTATGTGCTTTGATACCAACTAATGCAAATCGGTCTAAAGATTTGACTTGCAGCCTCGAACCTTGACAATGCGTGATGGATAAAATAGGTACCTCTAACCCATTGATCATACCCAATGATGCCGAATTGAGAGGAAACAGCTAAAACTCATTAATTTTGCGAATACACGAGCAATAAGAGGAACTATGTAATTTTATTGAACTCTTTCAAAAACAAATTACAAAGATCAACTCAAACATAAAATTCATCAAATTATTTCCATTAATCAAAAGTTTCCTGAAATAAATAATTAATGACCTATTATAGGCATAGAAAACCCTACTCTTGGTAATAGTCCAACTATGAGAACTAATTCTACTTTAAATCAAACTCTGCTACTCCTAATGATAATCTAACTCTAAAATCCTAAACCTAATTACATAATTCAGTAAAATTAATCACTAATAAATAAATTTCTAATTAGACCATAATTAAACTCATTTTATCGTTTCGATCGGGTTACTTTTATCTCTATTTGCATCACCATGCTTCTGATATATTAAAAAAAAAAAATCCAATTATCTTGGTAATATATGATGTACAATTATATAGATTAAAGTGAGCCTTATATAAACATTATAGGTTAACAGAGCCTCATACAAAGGCCTCGTTTGGTTACTACATAAATGAATTCCTGCGGGAAGTTATAATTCATGGAAATTCAATTCTTGTGTAAATTTTTCTGGAAGTAGGAAAAACACTTTTGGTTGCCATGATGGGAAATAAAATTTCATTGGGTAATAGTTAAAAACAATAACTTAGAACTTATCTGGGGGGCTAGGTAAATTACGTCTTGCATTTTGAAAGAATTAAAAATTGTTTCACAATTTTTATTTCCTACATTTTGCCTACTTTATACCAACCAAACAAGAGCCAAAATATGTACTTCCCTTAAATTTTTACTTCCTGCATACCCAACAACAATAACAAATCCAGTGCCTTGAGGGCTACCACATATATAGGCTCTCGGAGGGGTGAGATGTATGCAGTCTTACACCTTCAGGGTGCTACCCTACCAAATGCAAAAATTGTGAAGTGATTGTATGAAAAGCACATGAGTTTGATTGATTTCATAATGGGTAATTTTTTTCCCTTCATCTGCTGAAAATATTTTTCTTTAAATAATGGTACTATATACTATTATTTTAACTCTTAACTATACAGTATCTTACAAAAATATTTAGATACTGATACTAGGTTATTGTTATGTTGATAGGATCCAAGATGGATCCTATCCAAATCAATCGATCAATCACAAAATACCGCACAATACAATACACGATTTCGATACCAAGGCCTACAGGATAGCTAGATTGCTATTCCTGTGTGTGTGTGTGTGTGTGTGTGTGTGTGTGTGTATATATATATATATATATATATATATGATAGTATATAATTACAAGTGTTTAGAGAAAGGGCAAGGAAGAAGAAGAAGAAGATAGGGGAACTAGAAGGGATAGAGAGAGGGGTTCTGAGCACACATATCTTGCATAATGAAATATCCTAACCAACTCTTGATATTTATAGGATAGAAGGGGCCCTGGGGCTGATGTGGCATGTGACTAGGCATTCGGTATGACGTGACAGCTGACGTGGAGGTACCATGTGTATCAATACCCCCGCAAGTCTAGACCCTTGTCCACGAGGGTCGAAATCAGGGAAGTAAAGTTGAAGATCATGGAGGAATTCCCAAGTGGCGTCTTCAGCTGAACGACCCTGCCAGTGCACTAACAGCTGAGTGGCGGCAATGCGACGGCGATCGACCATCCTTTGATCTAGAATACGCTTGGACGTAGGCAGAGCCGATGAGGGTGGCCATGTCGCTAGCAAGGGCGTAGAGTAGGCGGGAACCTTGGGGCAGCGTTTTAGCAGAGAAATATGGACGGTATGGTGTATGGTGGCGCGGGCTGGAAGATCTAACTTGTAGGCGACCTGGCCAATGCGATCCAGAATTCGCAAGGGCCCATAAAAATGAGGGGCAAATTTGTGAAATTGGCAGTATGCAACGCTGTGATGGCGGTAACTTTGGAGCTTCAGCCAAATGAAGTCGCCAATCTAAAATTCTTGATCGAAACTGCGGCGATCCGCCTTTTGTTTCATGCAATTCTGGGCTCGATGCAAATGATGTTTTAGGTGCCGAATAGACTCTTCTCTAGCAGTAAGGCTTCTATCAACTGCCTCGATAGTGGATTGCCCCGGAATATAAGAAGGCAAATTGGTGGCAGTTGCCCATATAAAACTTTGTATGGCATTGCTTGCGAAGCTGAGTGAAAGGCGGTATTGTACCACCATTCGGCTAGAGACAACCAGTGGCACCAATCACGGGGACATTCACCCACCATGCATTCGAGATAAGTTTCTAGGCAAAGGTTTAGAACTTCGATTTGGCCATCATAGTGGGGATGGTATGAAGACGAGAAATCCAGCCAAGTTCCCAAATGGTCAAACAGTTCTCGCCAAAATGTGTTGATAAAAATGGGATCACGATCACTGATGAGTAAATCTGGCAACCCATGCAATATGTAAATCTAATCTAAGAATAACTGAGCAATTTCAGTGGCTGAATAAGGGTGGCGAAGAGCATGGAAGTGCGTATATTTACTGAGACGATCTACTACCACTAAGATTATCGCGAATCTCGAAGAGAGTGGAAGGCCCTCAATGAAGTCAAGCGAGATGCTACTTCAAACGGTGTTAGGTATTGGTAATGGTTATAGTAGGCCCGATGACACCATAGTCTCATACTTGTTTTGTTGACAAACCGAACAACTATGAACATATTCGTGGACATCTCGCTTAAGGTCCGGCTAGTAGAAGAGAGTTTGAGCTCGCCTATATGGGGCTTCAATGCTAGAATGGCCTGCTTAAGGTGAGTCGTGCATCCACAGAAGGATGGATCTGCACAACACATTGACAGCACCCACCACTAGGCATCCGCGATGGCGAAGCTGATCATGGCACCAAGTGAATCGCAGATTAAAGAAGGGCTCTAATAACTTATCCTCGATGATCTTGCCGAGGGCTGGATCTTGATGCCAAGATGCTTGTAAGGCATCATAAAATTCAGAAGATATCGCGGAAAGTGCCATGCATAAGATTTCAGAACTTGAAAGGTGGGATAGAACATCAGTGGCGTGATTCTTAGTACCCTTCTTGTAAACAATCTCGTAATCCAACCCAATCAGGCTCGCCGACCACAGGAGCTGAAGAGAAGTGGAAAGGCATTGCTCAAGGAGGAACTTAAGACTTTGTTGCTCGGTGCAGATGATAAAATGTCGTCCATTGAGGTATTGCTGCCATTTGTTGATGGCGAAGACTACTGCCAAGAGTTCTCGCTTATATGCTGACATGGACTGCTGCCTTAGTGCTAGAGTTTTACTAATGAAGGGGAGTGGTCTTCCTTCTTGCATGCGAACTGCCCCAATGCCGACATCAAAAGCATCAGTACAACAACAACAACAGTCCCAGTGTCTCGCAGCTCCCGTAGAAAGCAGGGTCTGGGAGGGGTGATGTACGCAGCCTTACCCCTTCCGAGTGGAAATGAGGCTGTTTTCGAGGACCTACAACCTGAAGTAATTGAGTTCCTGCAAATAAACCACCAATTAATTACCAATAAATTTTGAGGAAAAGAAGAAGAAGAAGAAGAAGAAGAGGAAGAAGCATGATTAGAGAACAAACTAGCCTATAAGTGCTTCACTTGAGGTTATGCCTGCCTAAGAATCTTAAACTACAAGTCACTCTCCGCACTAATCTACTCTGCCACCTCTGCTATCCTTATGCTAGCCCTCCATCGTGCCCTATCTGGGGCCATCTCCTCTCTTAGGTTTAGGTGGGTTAGGTCGTGACGAATCGTCTCCAGCCAACTCTTCTTTGGTCTGCCCCTCCCTCTTCTGCCTAGCGTCGTGTGCAGCTGTTCACACCTCCTGACTGGGGCTGTAGTCAGTCTCCTGCTAACATGTCCAAACCATCATAGGCGGTGCTCCCTCAATTTATCCTCAATCGAGGCTGCACCCAACTTACCTCGTATTACATCGTTCCTAATCCTATCCTTCCTTGTGTGACCACACATCCAGCGCAGCATCCTCAACTCTGCCACCTTCATCCTTTGTGTTTGATTTCGAAAGCATCAGTCTCGATGATAATTATCTTCGTGAAATCAGGAAGGGCGAGAACGGGGGCAGAAGTTAACACCATCTTCAAGTGCTGGAAGGCGGATTCAGCCTCAGAGTTCCACCCATCCTTCTTCAGCAATTTGGTTAAGGGATGAGCAATTGCCCCCTATTGAGCAATGAAACATCTATAATAACTAGATAGCCCAAGGAATCCACGAAGTTGCTTAATGCTGGTAGGTTTAGGCCAATCCGCTACAGCCGCCAACTTGCTAGGATCAGCAGCTACCCCCCTGCAGGATACAAAGTGACCAAGATACTCGATTTGGCGGGCTCCGAATGTGCATTTGGCCTTGTTGGCCACAGGCTAATGTTGGCAGAGTATACCTAAAACGGAGCATAGATGTTCCAAGTGTTGTGCCCAAGTAATACTATAGACAAGAATGTCGTCAAAGAAATTCAGCACATATTGGCAAAGTAACGACCAGAATATATCATTCATCCAATATTGGAATGTGCAAGGGGTGTTTGATAACTCGAAGGGCATCACCGAGAACTCTTAGTGCCCAGAATAAGTTCGAAATGCCATCTTGTACTCATCCTCATCCACCATTCGAATTTGCCAGTACCATGATTTCTAATCAAGCTTCAAGAAATAAGTGGTGATACCCAATTCATCCAGAAGTTCCTCCACAACCGGCGAAATGAAAGGTGACGTACTATTCCGGATGACGCCTGCCGCCAACATTTCCTGAATCAACGAGTCGATGGTATCTTTTTGAAAGGTCGGGTACCTGTAAGGCCGAAGATTAACTGAATTACTACCTTCCTTAAGGGAAATGCGATGACCAAAATTAGGTTTGGTGGGCGGTGCACCACCCACCGGCACAAATACTTCTGAAAACTCCTCCAATAATGCTTGTAATGCAGCTATGTCCTACACTGACTCGAGTTTGGCTGCATATAAATTAAAAATTGAGTGATGTTGAGGTTCATCAACTGTGATAGCATAGAACGTGGCTGGTTCAGTAAGGAAAGAAGACAATGTGTTCTCGGAAATAGCCTTGAGACCCAAACTACGAATTCCACGTAACTTATAGACCGTCTTGCCAATCTTGAAATTTTTTTTTTTTTTAGTAAGTCAGCAAAATATATAGATGAAATGAAAACTAGCACAAACTACAAGGGGCATACCCCAGGACACGGCCAAAGCCTACAAATATGAAACAACGTCAAAAAAGTCCAGACAAAGTCCATACAAAAGCAACCAAAGTACAACTAAGGGAACAAAAAGGAAAGTAAGACGCAAAACCCCAGTGCTGAATCAAGGAGATGTGACGATGAGCTCCTCTGAATGAAGAAGCAGCAAGTAAGCGGCTCCTGACCAAACCCGTAATCTCCTCTTGTACGGCCACAACTGATCTGGACTGAGAAAGCTAAACCCGAAGGTTACGCTCGTACCAGATAGTATTCACAGTCGCAGAGAGGCAGAGTCGAGCAATGATACTGCCAATCTCTCGCCCCCTGAGATGCTGAGCAGCCCAAGTGACAAGATCGTCACAAGGAAGGGTAGGCCAAGCAATAGATGTACTCAGAGTGACAGAACTCTAGACCAAGGCAAAAAAGGAACAGGCGAAGAAAAGGTGCTCATGAGTCTCGTCGGTAGAACCGCAGAAAACACAAACACTCTGAACCTCTAATGCTCCGAAACACTGAAGCCGGTCCGGGTCCAAAGCCGCCGCCGAGACGCAAGCCAGAGAATAAAGAAGTGCCTCGGAATATGCTTCTAAAACCACAGAAGGTGGTGAATGGTATCCTCCTCTCTCCTGCTCCGCAGCATCTCCTAAGCGGACTTGGTGGTGAAGTTCCCCGAGGGGTCACCCAACCACCGAATGGAGTCCGCTACACCAGCCCGAGGGCGAAAATCAATCATGTCCCAGATGGGTCGGAGCTCCAAACAACCCTGTGGAAACCTCCACCGACCACCCTCAATAATGGATGAGACCCGAGAATCCCAATGAAGTCCAGAGGAGGTGAGCAGTCGAGCAGGGAAGCGCTCCGAAAGACGACCACATGGCAGCCAGTAATCAGTCCAAAGGGCAGTGTCAAATCCATCACCTATGACATGATAGATCGCACCAGAGCAGAGGCGGCGGACCGATAAAATCTGACGCCAACACCAAGAAGCAAAACTCGTCGCCCGAATAGTCCAGAAGCTCCTCCCTCGAAGCCGGTTCAAATGAACCCAACGCGGACATAATGAGGAAGGGTCAGAAAGGAGGAACTAGATATGCTTCATAATCGAAGCCTGGTTCCACTCAGCAAGGCGACGGAGCCCAAGACCACCCTCCCGCCGAGGGTAACACAGATGCCTCCAAGCAACCTTAGCCCCTCCTGGGGCTAACGAAGATCCTCTCCAAAGGAAAGCCGCAAGAGTCGACTCGATCTTCTTGATCATCATCTTCGGGAGCATGAAGATCGATGACCAGTAGGCCTGAGTGACGAAAAGAACAGATCGGATAAGCTGCAGATGACCAGCGTACGATAGAGAACGGGAGGTCCAGAGCCGTATACGAGAGAGAATGCGATCCAGCAGTGGCTTGCAGTCAACGTACCGTAGCCGAGAAGTGATAAGTGGTACTCCCAGATATCGAACGAGGCACTGCCTAAGGCTGAAACCAAGATTACCCAAAATGTCCCGGTGAGTCGCAGAGTCCACCCCTGCTAGAAAAACTGAGCTCTTCACTGCATTCGAGGACAGCACCGAGAATACAGCAAAGCGGTCTGAAACCTCACGAACAACAGATACACTACCCGTATCACCCCGACTGAAGATCATCGGGTCATTAGCAAAGCACAGGTGTGTCAACCCAGTACGACGGCAACAAGGATGATAGCAAAACCGCGGGTCATCGATAGCACGATGAAGCAGCCCTCGGAGACCCTCCATAGCAATAACAAACAAATAAGGAGAGAGAGGGTCACCCTGACGTACACCTTGGCTGGAGGGGAAGAAACCCTGGAGCTCGCCATTGATGGCGACAGAAAAGTGGGCTGTAGAGAGGCACTCACGGATCCAACTAATCATGACCTCGGGAATCCCCATACTCCTCATACCAGCTAGAATGAAATCCCAACGAACAGTGTCAAAAGCCTTACGGATATCGACCTTCAGTGCACAACGAGGCGAGACCTGAAGGTGATAACCGCGCATCAACTCCTGTGTCAAAAGGATGCTGTCAGAGATCCGACGACCTGGAACAAAATGCTGGATGAATTCCATAACCAACGTGTCAAAATTCCATCTCACATCTCCTAAGGTGTGAAGCCATTGGATACCTAACACCATATCACATCCGGAAAGAGGAATCAACAAAACATCTCAAGTAAATGAAGCCCCATGAAGGGTCCACTGAAAGGAGGGGCATATTCCGGCACATGACACCTATTTACCGTCAGCAACAGTAATAGCTGGCAGTGGCTGATTAACGAGAGTGCAACCCAGTTGGTGAGCTAAGTTTGAATCAAGGAAGTTATGTGTACTTCCATTATCCACGAGTATACTAAGAGTTTTCTTGCCATGACTGCCATGTACTCGCACAGTTTGGCATTGCGCCATTCCATGCAAAGCATGAATGGATATGTGAGGATCAGGAGTTGGATCCGGATTGGGCTCAGCCGATTCAGCTCCTTCCTTATCATCATTATCGATCTTGATCCAAAACATATGAACACGCCTCCGCATTGGCGTGAATGACCCACGAAAATAGAAACAAAGGTTTCATGCCCGCAGATCAACGGTGTCTACTGGCCATAGCCCCCTAGGGGTTCTCGCGATTGGCGGGTTTCATGTTGGCTGAACAACATTTGGAGGGGTGATTAGCGCCAACGACCTATTTGACGCTAGTAGGGTGGCTGGTTTTGAGCCATCCAGGCCGCAGTATTCGGCAAAGGCAAAAAAGGCGAGGTTTTGGCAGGGTTCTTTCCGGTTACTCACTCAATATACATGCAATTCGCATCCTGTAATTGGGTGGGTGTAATAGCCTCTTGTAGCGTGTTCGGCTTAAACAACTTAAGCCAACCCACCAAGTCCTCACAAAGTCCTCCCATGAAGATGCCAACTCGTTGTTCCTCATTTGGGGCACTACGACTAATCAGTGGCTCGAAAGCACTTAGGTACTCATCTAGGCTTTCTGTCTACTTGAGCTTGGTGAGCTCGGTAAGTGGGTTCTGGGCAACCTTGGAAAAAAGAACACGGATCTTGTTTGAGTCCACATCCCTAGGAATGGGCACTCCCACTGGCCAAGACTGTTGATAGACGTTATGCCACCCTAAGGCGGTACCCTCCAAAGCAACATGGATTTCTACTCATCTAGGGTTTAGTTAAGGACAAAATACCTCTCACACTGATACAACCAACTCATCACATCTCTCTCACTAAACCTTGGGAATTCTACTTTCGTAAGGCAAGTAGGGAAGTGATAGTTACCTCGGTGAGCATCTCTGCATGGATTTGGTGATAACGATCGGTGCCTTGAACCATGTAGAGATGGCGGAGCCAGGGGTACTAGTGGCACTGGTTGAGGAGGAACCAATCCAACGATGGTCCTCATTTATAGGGACAAGCTGTTCATCATCCGGTGCATTTCAGCCATGTTCTTCGTGATCTCATAACATCGACGATCAAGCTTCGCATCAAGCTTGTCACTCCTTCGATCAAGCTTTTCATCGAGCTCTCTAATCGACATTTGTTGGCAAGTAGCGTCAGCCATGGATTCCGGTAACAGCTGCATCCAATGACTCCGATCGAAGCTCACACACCGACAATCCTATCAAACACCACCAACTGAATCCGATTCAACTCAACAACCAACGGCCGAGGAGCTAGAGTTCTGATACTAATTCATAGGATCCAAGATAGATCCTTTGCAAATCAATCAATCTATTACAAAATACCACTCAATCCAATAAACGATCTCGATACTAAGGCTTATAGGATAGCTTGATTGCTACATATATATATACATAATAGTATGTAATTACAAGTCTTTAGAGAAAGGGGAAGGAAGAAGAAGAAGATAGAGCAAGAACAGAGAGAAACCGAGAGGGAGAGAGAGGGGGGTGCTAAGCACACATATCTTGCGTAATGAAATATCCTAACTCACTCTAGATATTTATAGGATAGAAGGGGCCCTAGGGCTGATGTGGCACGTGACTAGGCATCATGTACGATGTGGCAGGTGACGTGGCGGTACCATGTGTATCACATTTCTAGATTGAGAATTATAATTTTGAAAGTGTTGTAAATATTGGATATTTTTTGGGTATAAATTTTAAAGTTGAGTTTGGATATTATTAAATCTGATAGAAAATTAGAAATTATTTAAAATACCTACTTACGTATATATATATACATATCTATAAATGGGTATTTAAATACAAATCAAATTGTGACACTTGTCACAACTAATTCATCATATGATGACTCACTCCTTACCCCCCCCCCCCCCCCTCTCCTACTATATATACACACACAGCAACAACACAACTAGAAAAAGAAAAGAAAATAAAAGGAAGAGAAAAGAGAAAAAAAACGACAGAAAAGAAAAAGAAAATTTTGAATAAAATAATCTCGTTTTGATATAAAGTACTTGCTATTTTTCTTCGAGTATATCTGTGTTTGTCTTTTTATTGTCTTCCTATATAGTATAATATCTCTATAGTTTTATAACACGTTATCAGCACTTGTCTCTAACCAACTGATGATTGATCTATACTCGAGATAAGCTTTCATTTCCTAATCTTTGTGATTTATAATAGTTAAATCTTGAATTACTATTATTGATATTTTTAGCAAAAATTATTTGCCTCAGACCCTTGATGTTGAGACCCACCTTGATGTTGTAAATCTCGGACAATTAAAAGGGTAAATAACGCATCCCAGCAAGATCGCGCTAAAGTAATGATAGTTCTCAGGCATCATATCCCTGAAGGATTGAAAGTTGAGCATATTAATGTAAAGGACCCATATGTCCTTTGGTTAAATTTAAAAGGAATGTTTGATCATGAAATGTCTATGATCCCCCCTAAAGCTCGCTATGATTGGATTCACCTGCGGTTGCAGGATTTTAAAACTGTCAGCGAGTATAACTCTGCAGTGTTTAGTATTACCTTCCGGCTGCAATTATGCGGTGAAAATGTTAGTGAGAAGGATATGTTAGAGAAAAATATTCTCTACTTTTCATGTCTCGAATATGCTCCTGTAGTAGCAATATCAAGAACGAGAATTTAAAAAATACTCAGAGTTGATATCTATCTCCTCGTTGCTGAACAAAGCAATGAATTGTTGATGAAAAATCATCAGACACGACAAACTGGATTCGGACCATTCCCTGAAGTGAATACTTCGACATATGACCAGCAAGGATATGGTCAAGGTTATAAACGTGGACATGGTCAAGACTGTGGACGAGGTTATAGTCGTGGTCATAATAACTGACATTATAGTATCTAGAATGGACCAAAAAAGCATATATTATATTTCCTGAGGAAACAATAATAAATTTCGATATATCCGTTGGGATGATTAGCTATAAGTTAACAGACCCAAAAAGCTTTTATTATATGATATGACTATTTGAGTCATCCGGGTATAAATATGGTTAAGAGAATTGTTGAAATTCTCACACCTATTAAAGAACTAGAAGATTCTTATATCGGGTGTTTCAAACTTGGTTGAAGGCTCCGGAAGAGCACATGTTATGTTCCCCGAAGGGACAAAACTAAACATAAGCGATGCTCTGTTTTCTAGCAGATCATAGAAAAGCTTGATCTGTTTTCGAAATATTCGTCGTAATGGTTATCATATTGAGACAATAAATGAGAGCGATAAAGAATATCTTTATATTATATTACTTACTTCAGGAAGAAAGAAAGTAGTGGAGAAATTGCCAGCACTCTCTTCCAGGTTATATTATGCTTATATAAACCCGATTGAATCAAATACAGTGGTTAACCAGAAGTTAACTGATTGCAAAACATTCACCTTGTGGCATGACCGTTTGGCCATCCAGGTGTAATAATGATGAGAAAAATTATTGAAAGTTCTCATGCATATTCATTAAAGAACCTGAAGATTCTTTCTCCTGATAAGATTTCATGCGCAGCTTAAGGCAAAATGACTATGTCATACTCAATTGAAATTGAGTTTAAGTCCTGTATACTGGAAGAAATGCTAAATGAGATATATGTGGGCCAGTTATTTTATCACGTGGACTAATTTGGTATGATACTAATAGAGGCCTCTACCCATTGGTCCTGTGAGTCTAGATAATACACTTGTGATGTGGCATTTGTGAACTCCCTAGCATAAATGATTCGATTATGAGCTTAAGTCATGGATTGTATGATGTGAAAATGCGGGAGAATTTAATGATTATTGTATGGAATGAATTGCCATATGGCCCGCGTACAGATACAAATTGGTCTTATGATTAAACACCTGTAGCGAGTGACTAGACCGTTATTATTACCAAATTTGACATGGATACATGTTATGATACATGTTGCAGCACTAATTATGGATCTCGCAAGTATAACTTGTCTCTGACAAGATCCAGATATATATATATCCCATCTATGGTTATATACTGTATGTCCCAATTATTCCACCTCAATGAGAAAAGATGGGTCTAAATAAGGGGACTTGGAATTTACGATAAAATATCTGGAGATATTAACTGGAAACATTTCACAGCATAGTTTGCTAATTGTCAATTTGACAAAACAGGGTTTCCAGAATCAAGAGGAGAAATACAAAAATTGAAAAATGAGAATTCATGTGGAATGCGTGATCGAACCAGAAGTTCGAAGAATTATTCACTTGTAAATTATTACAAGCCAATTCATAGATGTATTCACTAATGGAAAGAGGGTGACCAAATAATATGTCCCCACTATAGATGCTCCTGCTCGAATTAATATCTTAATCAAGCGATATTCTAATATATTAAAAAATGCATCCATTGCACGCCAGAAGCATGGTAGATGTATTGGTTTCAAGATTTGAATCTGAGATAGAAAAAGGAGCAATAGAAAAGATTGGTCCCTCTATTATGAAGCTCTTGACGAGAAAAACTCTGCAGAGTTAATAATACGAAATTTCTCAAGATTATCAGGCACCTCAAGCTACCCGAGACTATTGAAATAGTCAAACTATTGAAATTATGATGATAAAGAGATCTCTATGAAATATGGGATAAGATGGCACCGAAATAAAAATTGATCAAATGTTTGTATATATAGAAACTACTGATCCGATCAAAGAAATTAAAATCTTGAACCAGAGTTTGTTCAAGAATGGCAACAAAGAAATGATTGACTAAAATAGAAAGGCGCAATTTAGGCTAAAATTAGCCATGTGTAATTTTTGGACATGAAGTCCAAATACCTAAAGAATAAAACCTATATGCTACATATGAATGTTTGTGCAGAAAATAATGAGGTGGCAAAAAGCACAATTTGTATTCCAAGGCTTTTTTTAGAGACCAGAAATTAATGGGACATACATATGAGAAATGGAAACACTTAATCTGACGATCTCTATATGCGTCATATATATATGGTAATAGCTTATATATACGATGATATTTATATGAAAGTCCCTAAAGGACCAAACATGCCAGAAGCATGTAATTCAAAACCGCGGCACATATCTACTGAAAGAGAGATATGTTAATATCATCGTAACTTCTAAAGAGCTTAAAAAAGCTGTTACGCACCTAAATTGAGAACGCGAGATTGAGGATCTCGGAAAAGAAAAGATTTTGTCTCGACCTGAAGATCAAGCACTAATATGATTGAGTATTACTCTATTAGTCAACTCATACCAGTACGATACTTGAGTATTTCATCATATTGTTCAGTGCCTCAATTTTGACCTCTCCCGGTCCTCAATGAGGTAACGAATAAATTCTTGACCCCACCATACCTTGGTTTAAGTGACCCATTGATACAGCTATCACACAACTAGATATGGCCTCTTTGGTCAACTTTTCACTAGTATGTGATATGTGGCTAAATGTTTATCTTGATGGATTAACCAGTGTACATTATTATATTATGTCAAACTTACAATTAATATGTATGCAAGTGTTGATTGGCATCCGGTAAGTGACAAGAATGCTATTTTGTTATATAATTGCATTGCTATGTTTTGGCAATCTACTAAAAATTGCAGTTACTACTAAAACACTTGCGCTTTATGAGCAAGTAGAGAATTGGTAACATCAAAGCCCTTGATCCAACGATCAGGGGGAGTGCAACAATGCAGATAAGTATGCATTGTTCAAGTGAAAGAGAGTTCACAGACCCAGTGCACTTCAAAGAAGTTCTTACTCTCAAGCTTTTTGAAGAAAGATGAAGTACATGTTCTCTCAAGAACCTGGAAGAGTTATTCAAGAAAGTATCTACTACAAACTTTCAAGAAATTGGCACAACATTGGCATTCGCCAACTCCGAGACATCTTTGATTAATGTGCGCCCATGAAGAGGAGTTAATTACGCACTGCACTCTTTCTCCTTTGCTATGGTTTTTCCCACTGGATTTTTTTTCCTAGCAAAAGATTTTTTAACGAGGCAGTTCAAGAAGCGTATATAACTCGGATAATATACACTTTCAAGAGTGTTATGTCTCGCACATATTTTAAGAAAGGAGACAGAGCTAAACATATCTCACCGAAGTTCTTCTTTACACACGAGCTTCAGAAGATGGGTGAAATAGATGTTCAACAAATTCGCTCAAGTGAAAACCTGGCAGATTTGTTTACAAAAGCATTACCAACAGCAACTTTTGAGAAATTAGTTCACAAGATTGGTATGTATCGACTTAGAAATGCCCCTTACTAATATGTTCACTTGAGGGGGAGTTAAATATGAGCTGTACTCTTTTTTCTTTCGCTATGGTATTTCCCTCTGGCTTTTCCTGGCAGGGTTTTTAACGAGGCAGGCATATCTAACTTGGACACTATGTCCCGTTATAACGAAAAATATCCAAAGGGGGAGTGTTGTAAATATTGGATATTTTTTGGGTATAAATTTTAGAGTCGAATTTGGATATTATTAAATATGATAGAAAATTAAAAATTATGTAAAATACTTATTTACGTATATATGCATATACATATATATAAATGAGTATTTAAACATAAATCAAATTGTGACACTTGTCACAACTAAGTCATCATATGATGACTCCCCCCCCCCCCCCCCCCCTAACTATATATACACACACAGCAACAACACAACTAGAAAAAGAAAAGAAAAGAAAAGAAAAGAAAATTAACAGAAAAAGAGGGAAAAAAAAGAGAAAAGAAAAAGAAAATTTTGAATAAAATAATCTCGTTCTGATATAAAATACTTGCTATTTTTCTTCGAGTATATTTGTGTTTGTCTTTTGATTTTCTTCCTATAGAATATAATATCTTTATAATTTTGCAACAGAAAGCAAATTTTTTTTTAATCACAAAAGCTAACTTTAATGAATTGAGACGTAAAGTTGTTTTAACAATAACAACTTTAGCTTTAGAAATAATATTTCCTACAAATATTACTTTTTGGTATATATTTCTCTATTAATGATGTAATGGTTGTTTGTCATGTATAACAAAAAATAAACTATAGAAGACATTAAATTATAGTAAGTGTTTTTCTTTTTTATTTCTTATTTGTAATTATCCTTTAATCATGTGTGAAAATCTCAAACTTTAAACTTGTAATGACCGCAATTACCCTACTATTTACATTTTGTTGGAACTAAATATATAAAGTATTATATAAGATATATAAAGTAGAAATATATTATTTGGAGCGTGAAGAAATTATAAAATACCACTAATGTATTAACTGAACAAGTTACAGATCACACTCTCTTTCATATAGTTTCATGCTCCTATAGGATCAAAACCTGTATAGCCGATACTAGTGCACAGCCTTCCAAATAAAGCACCCAACTGATATTGAAACTTTCTTAGTTTGCAAAACCTTGAAAGTTAGAACCTTCACAACACCTTACTCAGCCAAAGTAGCTAACTATTTTTTTTTTTTAAAGAAAACTGTACTGTTTCTTTTCAATGTATTCAAAAGCTCTCTTTCCTCTCAAGTATAATACTCATTAGAACATAAATGATTTTGACCCAAAAAAAAAAAAAAAAAAAAAAAGAAAGAACACAAATGACATTTATAAACCTTTTTCACCAAGAGTAACTAAAATGATTCAGTTATTTTAGTTATTAGCATTTAACCCATTTACTCAACATTCTTTGGGAACCAAACGGTTATTAAAAGCATTGTAGATTAGGAATTGGTTATCATATCAATTTTTAGTCTTCTTTAGACTTCATTTGGTTTTGGAGAAAAAGTAGATTTTAGGAATTAATTTTTTTTTCAAAAAGGCTTTCCAAGGAAATTTAAAATCTGATTGACCTTTTCGTTGTTTGTTTCAATGGAAAACTTAATTCTACGTTGTGTTATCTTCTCGTACGTTATAAAAAAATATATTTTTCACTAATTATTTTACATCTTATTATAGGATAATATGAGTAGTAATATAATATATATGAGAAGTAACAAAAATAAATGAGTTATTTACACCAGATGTCTCTATAGTTTTCTTATTGTGTCAATTTAGTCGTTGTATTTCTAATTGAGTTAATATAGTCCCTTTACAATTTATTTTGTGTCAATTTTATGAATGTGTAATGAAAAGTATATTTGAATGAATAAATAAGAGGTACAAGGAGCCTTTATATAGGCGCACAAAACTAGAAATAGTAAATATCTAAAGGATATTCTAATATATCTAGAAGATTATCAATATCATAATATATCTTCTAATATATATCATAATATCCTAGTATATCTAGAAGATACTCTAATAGGCCCCCTCAAGCTAAGCAGGGCGGTAGTACGCGAAGATTGGTCTTGTGTTGCAGGAAGCGATTAGCAGCGAGGCCCTTGGTCAAGATATCAGCAACTTGTTTGGTGGTTGGATGTAGTGAACTTGTAGATCACCCTTGAGCACCTTTTCATGAACGTAGTGGAAGTCAACATCAACATGCTTGCTACGGTCATTGGATACCTGATTGGCCCCTAAATAAAAGGCAGAGACATTGTCACAGTATACAATTATCAAACCTGGATGTCGAATGCCAAGTTCTCGCATTATGTAACAGATCCAGTCACTTTCGGCAACAGCTTGAGCGATGGCCCTGTACTCAGATTCAATTGTGGACTTGGATATAGTTGCTTGTTTCTTAGCCCTCCAAGAGATGAGATTGGGCCCTGAGTAGACAAAATAACCCATAGTGGAGCGGCGAGTATCAGGACAGCCACCACAATCAGCATCAGCAGACCCAGTAATAGTGAGTGTGCGGGCAGGTTGTATGAGAAGGCCATGATCAAGAGTGGCCTTGAGATACCGAAGGATGCGATTGACAGCCTACCAATTGGGGGTGCGAGAAGCGTGAATGAACTAGGAAACAAGGTTGACAGCATAACATATATCTGGTCAAGTCATGGTCAAGTACTGTAAGGCCCCTGTGGCGCTCCTATACTTGGTAGGATCCTTTAGAGTGTCCCCATCACTCAGAGAGGTACGCTCAGGTGGGAAGGGGAGTTTTGATGGGTTTAGCTTCACTAAGGTTATGTTTGGTGAGAATGTCTATGGTATACTTATGTTGGGAGAGAAATAGGCCTCGGGAGTCACGGTTGGCCTGAATACCTAGGAAGTAATGTAACGGGCCAAGGTCTTTCATTGCAAATTGGGTTGAAAGGGACTATGTGAGGTTGTGGAGATGGGAGCTATCAGAGCCATTAAGGATAATGTCATCAACATAAAGAAGAAGACACATGAGATGGGAGGAGGTCTTCTGTATAAACAAAGAAGGGTCAGCACGATAACAAATAAAACCAAGACTAAGTAAGAATGCACTAAACCTTTGGAACCACGCTTGAGGTGCCTATTTGAAACCATATAACGCTTTCCTTAGGCGACATACATGATTGGGGTATTTAGGATGTACAAAGCCTTTAGGTTGTCTCATATAAACTTCCTCCTCAAGATAACCATGCAGGAATGCATTTTTAACTTCCAGCTATTGAATTGGTTAGTTTTATGTAATGGCAAGTGTAAGTATGAAGCGTATGGTGGAAGGTTTGACAACGGGGTTGAAGGTCTCTTTGAAGTCAAGTCCTTCACATTGGTGAAAACCTTAGGCAACAATGCAAGCCTTGAACCGTTCAACAGAGTCATCCGATTTATACTTAACCTTGTATTTTCAAGTGCTACCTACAAGGTTCTTCGATGGGTCAAATGGGACAAGATCTCGGGTGTTGTTGAGAATGAGGGCGTTAAACTCGTCCATCATGGCTTCTTGCCATTGAGGATTTTTCACTGCCTGCTAGTAATAAGTGGGCTGTTGAATTACTGTGATGGAAGATAGAGAAAGCGGATACTTAGTTTTATGTATGCCATCTTTAAGTCCGGTGTGCATAAGGTGTACGTTATGACTAGCGGGTGTGGGCAGTGGGCGTGTCAGAGACACAACCCCATGGCTAGGCAGTGAGGCACTGTCTATGCTAGGGTTCGGGTCGAAATGAGACTCAAGAAGGGGAGATTGGGACACAGGAGGGGTCGGAACCAAGTCCGAGGGTCCCTCAGCGCTGGCTGCGGCACCAAGTCCAGTGGGCTCGGCCAACACAGCAGGTGACGCAGCCCCACTGTCAGGCAGAGTAGGGCACCGGGGGGTCGGTAAGGGCTTGGTGCAAGACAGGGGGCGAAGTAATAGTGGACTAGGAGGGGTAAGTATATATGACAAAGGGTGCATCAGGCTTGGCATTGGCAACGGGGACAATCGAACACTCTAGTTCATGACAGGGAAATCTAGATTCATCAAACACGACATGCCGACTAACATACATTCATTTATTAAGGGGATCAAAACACCGCTAGCCTTTATATCTTGCTACATATCCAAGAAAAACACAAGGGGTAGACCTTGGTGCTAATTTATGAGGGGCACGAGATGTGATGTTTGGGTAACAAGCACACCCAAAGACTCTAAACCGGTTATAATGAAGATTTGTGCAAAAAAGCTTTTGAATAGGAGAAATGTTAGAAAGAGTTGGCGTTGGGAGACGATTTATAGTAAAACAAGCCATATAAAAAGCGCCATCCCAAAACTCATAAGGAAGTTTTGAATGAATTAAGAGAGTCCGTGCCATTTTAGATAAATGTTGATACTTGGTTTCCGCCACCCCCATTTTGTTCAGGGGTATTAGGATATGATAAACGAAAGTGAATTCTGGCATTGCGGCATAACGCATTCATGCGTCTGTGATCGAATTCACCTCCGCCATCACTTTGGAAAACTTTAATTTTGACAATAAATTGGTTTTCAACTAAATTTTTGAAAGCAGTCAAAATATCATAAACCTCAGACTTGCGTTGCATCGGATAGAGCCATGTGAATTGCAAAAAATCATCAATAAATAAAACATAATATTTATATGCGGAATTAGAAAAGACCGGAGATTGCCAAACATCAGAATGTATTAATTGCAATGGCATAGTAGTGGTATGTAATGCATGTTCAAATGTTAGTTTCCTAGATTTACTTAAACAACAAGAACATTTATCAAAAAATTTAACATTGGACAAAAAATGTTGTTTACATAAAGTATCAAGAACAGTACTTCCTAGTTGTCGTAATCGCTGATGCCATAGTGCACCCTTTGTGACACGTGCGAGGAGCCCAACAGCATGTGGTGAAAATTTATATAGAAGTCCATTACTGGGCACTTATAGAAGTGGGATCCCCGTAGCTCGGTCCTTAACACAAAAGAAATTGGAGTCAAATTCAACCCTACAATTATTGTCGCGACACAGTTGCTTAATTGAGATTAGGTTATGTGTAAGGTTGGGAACAAGCATGACATTGTTTAAATGAAGGGATGTTTTAGGTATTGTTGTAGAGCCAACATGTGTAATAGGCAGTAGCGCCCCATTCCCGACAAGGACACCTTTATGACCAGAATAAGGAAGTAGGTTATAGAGAATACTTGGATTAGGCGCCATATGATTGGAGGCACCCGAGTCAAGATACCAATTATAATCATGTGGTTCTCCAATAGTCATAGAAGCAAGGAATTAGCTGGGATCAGGAAAGGAGGTGTTGTCAAAGCGATGAGGGCAAGCAACTGCGGTATGGCTAGTTATGAGCATATTTGGCAAAATTGAGGACTGAGCTCGAGCACACCTGCATTAGAGTGAAAGGGGGATCAACTGGAGGTCGAACTGGGCAAGGGTTGGTAGGGGGAGGTGCCCCATATTGGGGCTGTGGACCGTATGGTGGTGCGTGGCCCGGGGGCTTGCCACCTCAGCCACCGCGACCTTCTCGCCGGTTCCGGTCATGACCACGGCTACGGCCACCGTGGTTGTGGTTCGGTTGGGGAGGTTATCCAGATGCAACCATGGCATGAGTCGGGTTAGGGTCAGAACGCACAAAATTGCGATTTAAAGCAGCTTCTTCATTGAGTAAAGCATATTTTAATTCCTCATAGGCGTAAAGTTTTGAAGTTTGACGAGAGAACGTTGCAGAAGTAGCATATTCAGGGGGTAAACCAAGTGTTGGAATTCTCTAACAGAAACAGTTGAGTCAATGGCAGCTAAATCATCCGTGATTGATTTAATCAGAGAGATAAACGTCTATTGTTTTGCCATCTTTGCGGCGATTTATGAGTTGAGTTTGGAGGTCATACTCCTTAGCCATGGAGTGATCCCAAAAACGCTTCGCCAAGGCATCCCACGTGGCTTTTGAAGTTGGATGACGAACAACAATGTTGTTGATAAGGAAGCAAGAGAGTGTTGCGGCAATGGGAGATCTAAGACTCTGATCTATGCGTAGCCATGTAATATATTCCGAGTTGGGATAAGTCGATCCATTTGGGTGATTTAGTTGGGCAGGGGGACAAGGATAAGAGCCATCAATAAATCCTAATAGTTGGTGAGCAAGTAATAACATGTTAAATTGTTCAAGCCAGGGGTAGTCAGATGTAGTTTCAAGTTTAATCGTGACAATACTAGTAATATTAGAAAGTGGTATTACAATTGGGGAAGAGGGGTGATTATAAGTATTAGGGTTTATAAAATTAGGGTTCGTTAACGTATGAGGAATAGAAGAGAGGGGCGCCGCTGCCGTCTCCCCATGGACGTATGTGGACGTCAGAGAGAAGGATGGAACCACACCGCCATCGACCAAGGGTTGACCATCAGGAAAGGTGGGACCCACAAAATGGTAGGCCGAGGAGAAGGGGAGTGCGGGGAAGAGGGACAAGGAAGATGGGATGCCCAAGTTAAGTGCCGGGTTTAATGTTGACCTCCCAAGTGGCGATGGAGTACCATAGATGGCGACACCGGCGTCAACCGACCGAGGGAAAGGGGCATCGGGGATGGTGGATCCAACATTGGGGTTGTGGGTCACCACTGCCGGTGAGGCGGTACCCGCGGTTGCAGGTGAAGAGCCGGCATGGACTTGGCCGGTTTCCACCGCAGTCCGGGTGATGCTGAGGGGAGAGAAGAGGGAGGACAAGAGAGCACTTATGTATGATCAATTAGAGTTAGATGCCATTACTCATATTAAAAAAAAAAACAAAAAAAAAGTAACTAGAGAATTCAACACTTAAAAAAAGAACAACAGCGGAAGAAAAAATAAATAAATAAAATCAGAGAATTTGCTCTGATACCATATGAATGTATAATGAAAAGTATGTTTGAATGAATAAATAAGAGATACAAGGAGCCCTTATATAGGCACACAAAATCAGAAATAGTAAATATATAGATGATATTCTAATATATCTAGTAGATTGTCAATATCATAATATATCTTCTAATATATATCATAATATCCTAGTATATTTAGAAGATACAATAATAAATTTAGTATTTTAGTCCAATTCAAGTTAAGTTTTGATGTATTTTGTAACGATAGACTCACATTACATGCAAGTAATCCACTATAAATTCACTCATTGACTCAATTTAACTCGATTCATAGCCAAACTATTGGAAATTTCATTATCAAATTAACTTAAATTTTACTCTAAGAACCAAATGAAGACAATATCAATTATATAGGGACTTAATTGACACAATTAAAATTATAAGGACTAAACTAACTCAATACATAAAGTACAGAGACTTTTTGTGTTAATAATCCAAAACAAATTAACTATCAAAGTTATATAAAATAGGAAAATTACCACTGAGCTACGCTAAAGTTTGAGCATTTATCATTGATGTAACTTGTTATTTTAATATATACAATAAGCTACCCTGAGATAAAAAAATTTTATCACCTAAGTATATGCTGTGTTAAAATTGGTAATCTTCATTAAAATTCAGCTAATTTCTGCCAAAAAATTGATGTCATATAGACTATGACCATATTATGAAAAGGTTGTCCACGTTCTGACAACAATTACGTATATATTATCAAAATAATATGTCATGTTAGCATTTGTAGATAAAAGAAATTATCACACTATGATAGAGGACAGGCATATCACGTCAACAATTTTCATTTAGAATCTACCAAATTTTGCCAAAAGATACATGATTCATAAAAATATTAAACTTCAGAGCACTTGGATGATAAAATTTTTAAACTTTAGGGCACATCATTGTATATTATTAAAAGATCATGGTACCTATGTAATAAATGCTAAAATCTTTGGGCACCTTGATAACTTTCATATATACTATTATATAGCAATTAAAATTGGTTATTTGGATTTATGCCAGACAGGTCAACGGTAAAAGGCATTCACCTCCTGCGGAGGGCTATAGAGTGCTATGGAGATAAACAAAAGGACCTTCATATGGTTTTCATAGATATAGAGAAGGAATATGATAGAGTACTGAGAGAACTCCTATGGAGGGTCATGGAGGGGAAAGGCATCCACGAGCCCTATATACAAGTCATTAAGGACATGTACGAAGACGCCCAAACCATTGTGCGCACAACTGAAGGGGAGACAAACGCTTTCCCGATTACAGTGGCGGTACACCAAGGATTAGCCCTCAGTCTATTTCTGTTCATTTTGGTTACGGATGAGCTCACTAGGCACAACCAAGAGGATGTGCCTTGGTGCATGCTTTTCGCTGATGATATAGTCCTGGTGGGAGAATCTAGGTAGGAGGTAAATGACAAACTAGACCGCTGGAGGAGAACCTTAGAATTGAAAGGTCTAAGACTCAATAGATCCACGACAAAGTATATAGAATTCAAGTTCAGCACCTCTACCTGACCAAGCATAGAAATCATTAAGACTGGATCAGAGAGCATACCACAGAACAATTGCTTTAAATACTTGGGTTCCATGGTCCAACAGGATGGAGAAGTAGACGCATGTCAACAACATGATTAAGATGGGATGGCATAAATGGAGGTTGGGTTCCGCAGTACTAAGCGATAGGAAGTTCCCGTTAAAGCTAAAGGGTAAATACTATAAGATGGTAGTGAGACCCGCTATGACTTACGGGACAGAGTGTTAGCCAGTAAAGTATCATCACATGCAGAAGCTGAAAGTGGCAGAGATGAGGATGTTAAGATGGATATGTGGACACACAAGGAAGGACAGGATTAGAAATGACGTCATAAGAAGTAAAGTAGGCATCGCCTCGATAGAGGACAAGCTAAAGGAGCAACAGCTGCGGTGGTTTGGGCATGTTAGGTGGAGACCCACCAATGCACCTATCAGGAGATGTGAGAAACTCTATATTATAGATGGAAAGAGAGGGAGAGGCCGGCCTAAGAAGAGCTGGATGGAGATGATCCGACGGGACCTAGCATATCTCAACCTGAATGAAGCGTTGGCCCTAGATAGAACTCAGTGGAAGATTAGTATAGGTGTACTAGATGTAGCTAAGTAGGAGCATTGTACTATAGTAGGCTCATTCTGATAACAGAGAATGCCTGGCCGTGTCCCGGCATGGTTTTGCTGCAAGTACTCCTAGGGTTGGGTGGAGACTACTCGACAGATGCGAATAGAGGAAGAAGCCGGCCAAATGAGAATTGACTAGAGTTGACTGGAGACTCCATTGCCCGTCAGGAGATGTACACATCTACGTATAGGGATATCTAATCCTCCACTTGAGACAAAGAAGATAAAGAAGAATTCCATGTACTAATAGGATCTCGCCTACTCCAACCTAAAAGAAGAGACAGCCCTAGTTTGAGCTGAGTGAAGGAATATTATAGGGATAACTAATATAGCTGTATAGGTGCATTCAGCATCAGTAAACTGTGGCAGGCTTGTTTATGTACATGTAGTACGGGTGTTGGTTTAGTCGCTTAGGACTCCTAGCATCTAGTACCCAGAGATATAGTACTACTCTCTACACTCCACTCTACTCTTTTACGCTACTCTCTACACCCTCCCACTCTGTCTCTATCTCTCCCTTTTGCACTCTACCCTCCCCTTGCCTCCCCCCCCCCCCCCCCCCCCCCCCTCTCTCTCTCTCTCTCTCTCTCTCTCTCTACTATCTATACACTCTAACCCCCACAAGGTTTGTTATTGTTGTTGTGTAGAATTTAAAATTGGTTAAAATTGTTCTGTTGAAACAATGACAAAGTAGCATCCAAGCTACGCTTAATTATTAGGTTTTATTCTTTTCCGATGTTGTGAAGTTAAATGTCTACAGTTCATTTTGGTTCATTTCGATTTGATCTAGATCCACATGATGATTATCACGAAAGTTTTTGCTCTATTTAGAATCATGATTTCCTCCATTTTAAAGAGGTATTCATTTTCCACCCCATTAGCAGAAAACCTTTTGTCATGACCTGAGGTGGACTCGGATTATGACTAGAAAGAAAGAGAGTTTGGGGTGAGGAAAAATTGAGAAAGAGGTGAGGAAGAGAAGAGATTTAGAGGGAGAAGTAGCGATAATAGAGGGAGACTAAGAGGATTGAAGTTTGTAATATCATTGAATGAGGATTACATGTGTAGGATCTACCACTTATACTAGCTAAATCCTAGGAAGCTATCTAACTAATGTACTAACTAATATAAGAATCTCCTGATTAACTATAACAACCATACTAATGAATTACAACACATGCCAAATTACAACTAACAAGTACTTAGGCTACCTTACATAATCTAGTACAATTATGGACTAATACAATCCAATGCATTCCAGCTATCTTAGCTAATACTAGTGAGTTGAGTACTTATTTACCATATTACAATCATGACTTTACATCCTCCTTTAGAGATTTTTGTCCTCAAGAATCTATTTAGAAGATTGACTATTGAAGACTTCAATTCTTTCGAGTTATGCTCCCTTGCAAGGCTTGAACTAATGAACCAAAGTTTGCTGAATTAAGCTTTCCCTTTTGCAAGTCAATGCATTAATCCACAACAGCAAGTTCTATGGAAGGTGATGCCACTTGAAGCAACTGTTGGAGCTATCTGATTCCTCTGGTTTTACTGCTGCAGTGATTGGATGAGAAGATTTTGCATATCTCCTCCCATTCGAGAGGTTTATCTATGAAATTCCCTTTGCTCTTGACCATGACATGAAAGAACTTTGAGCCTTGTTGATTCTCATAGGCTTGTATACCAATCTTTTCCATCCACTTCAAGCTCTTCTCAAGTGCTGCATCCAGGACAGCACAGAACTCAACATCTAGTGTCCCAAGGAGTTCTTATTGCTTGCCAATTGAGTTTGTTGCTTCATTCCAGTTACCTATTAGCTGTTGGAGTAATCCCCAAGAGAATTCATGAGGCCCCACACTAGCTTGGACCCTTAGAAGATGCTCTTTACTTTTGATTTGGCTGACACAAGCACTTAGCCTCTGCCCCGATTGCGTTGCTGCTTCAGTAATCAAAGTCATCAAACCCAGCTAGGATTGACATTTAAGCCCAAACTCGAGCTCTTGATTGCTATTACCTACCAGTCATAGGGTCTTCCTCCTCTTCTTCTTCACTTTGGAGCTAGTTTTGAGCTCAATTCTTCCACCTCCTTGGCTCTAAGAATGAGATTGTTCAACAAACTTGTCTATCCCGGCAATTGCGCTGCTTAGTTCATGCTTGCTGATCTCAATAGATTGCTCTTTCTTCCTTGGATCAGGTGGCCTATCGTTAGTGTTCTTAGATGAATAAACACTTGCTCCATCCAATTGTGCCTATATTTGGATCTGGTCTCGCAATTTCTGCAGTTGAACACACTAACCTGCAGCAGCAACAACCTGATGTTTCATTGGTTTTGGTTGTATTGTAGTAGCATCAACAAGATTCCTTGCTGCACTCGTACCACTATCGATGGAATTCTTCATTCTTCTTGCCCTCTTCAACATCCTTTTTATCCAAGAACAAGTTCCAAACCTATCTATTAGCCAATTCGCCCTCTTGGGCTGCCTCAAATTCTTGTTCTTGAGCATGGAGAGTTTGTCAAGAATTCTTTTATTTAATTTGAGAGGTAGATAATTAGAAGGTTCTCCTTTGTAGATCAAAATTGGCTTGATCCAAGCTCTTAATTTCTTGCTTGTGAAACACCTTTTGAGACTAAGATTGATTACTAACTCAATCTCAAAGATAGAGTGTAATACCAGCTTCATTTTCAACCATCTGCTACTTAGGACTTAGATGATCGCTTGTGGTTTCTTAGGTGTAATTTTCAGTGGCACCACATCTTGTTCAATAGCTTGTATTGCTTCCATATCATCTTGAGTTAAAGCCAATCTTGTAGTAACGAACTTCCCAACACCTATGGAATCCAATTCATGATGATTCCTACTACATTGCTTGTCATAAATGTTCTGTTCTCCAAGCTCCATTGCTGCAACCTTAGGATTAACATCAGAACCTGAACTTGTAGCTCCTTATCCTGCTTAAGTTGAAGTTCTACTTCGTTTATGTGTCTTACTACTGCAATTTCCTTATGAACATCCTATTGTTTTACTGCAATATCAACTTGATCTCTGCTAATGTGCTCCTTATATTGTAGTTCTTGCGTACTTGAAGGCTCATTTGAAGGATTTCTTTTTGTTTCTCCAATTTTCATCCAAGGATTAAAGAATTGAACATCTAACAAACAACAATTGTCATAGATGTTTCTTCCATGTCGGTTAATAATTGCCGAGGCAGCTTGGTTTATTGAAGAATATGTCACATAGGCTTCAATCTCTTGGTTAATTATTGAGTTGATTTTCATTTCTTCGATATGACCAAAGGGATTAAAGACTTGGTGGAGGATATTTTTGGTGATAGGATAAAGGGCATTTGAGATTCTTACCAAAATTGTAGTTGCAGCTCCCATCTTGTCTTGATGTAAGGCTTTAAGTCCCAAGAACCAAGCGCGAAAGTGTATTGCAACAAGATCACCACAAGGACCAACTGTACTGTACCAAGATTACTAGATCACAATTCTGCAGCAACCTTTGAACTGAATTTGCTCGTACGCACTGAATAGCACTTTTGCATGATCACCAGATATGCAGCTAGTTGACAATCTTGCACCAAGATCACCAGGTCCAAGATTCAGCTACTGAATCACCAAAATCTGCAATATCTGAACAATTAAGCCTATTTTTTTGTGTTTTGGGTGCTCAAGATCAAGCTCTGATACCAATTGTCATGACCCGAGGTGGACTCAAATTATGACTAGAAAGAAAGAGAATTTGGGGTGAGGAAGAATTGAGAAAGAGGAGAGGAAGAGAAGAGAATTAGAGGGAGAAGTAGAGAGAATAAAGGGAGAGTAAGAGGATTGAAGTTTGTATTATCATTGCATGAGGATTATATGTGTATGATCTACTACTTATACTAGCTAAAGCTTAGGAAGTTATCTAACTAATGTACTAACTAATACAAGAGTCTCCTTAACTAACTTAACAACCATACTAATGAATTACAACCCATGCCTAATTACAACTAACAAGTACTTAGGCTACCTTACACAATCTATTACTATTATGGACTAATACAATCTAATGCATTCCACCTATCTTAGCTAATACTAGTGAATTGAGTACTTATCTACCATATTACAATCATGACACCTTTTTTGCCAAAAAAATATTTTCCGTCATCAAATGCGTAACAAATAACAGAAAATGGGAAAACTAATTCCTAGAATCTACTTTTTATCCAAAACAAAAGGAGCCTTTCCATATTAATCACTGTTAAATTGATATTATGTTTAAATTTTAACAGTACACAAAAGAGAGATAATTGTTTGCAGCAAACAAAGAGAGAAATAACACCATCAAATCTAATACTACTGTTTTAGAACCATAACCGAAAGGATGTTTTAAAAACTGAATTTGAAAGGTTTTAATTTCAATATTGAATGCGAGATTATGATGATAATAGCTAAAGAAAATTTTTTATTAAAATATCCAGTAGGTTTTATTATAAACTGGACTTCCATTCAGGCGATTTCAAATAATAGGTCAAGTCTACTTGAAACTGCAGGTTGGCACGGAACGAGTGGAAATTAGGTCGAGTCTAAGGGTGCGTTTGGTTCAGCTTATTTCACCTTATTTGTTTTAATAAGATCTATCCATTTAAGATATGTATTATTGTATAGTGAAGTGTTTGGTTGTGTGGTGCAAAAAGACATTTCTACAAAATAAAATATTTCAATACAAGTTATAAAAGTAATTTACCTACTATAATAACAAAAATGACTTAATAATATACATAGTTTAATCATAATAGGTACGAAAGAATCATGATAATAGTTTGTCATTGTAGTAAAAAGTAGTGAGGGTAGTGACCCAGAACCATAAAAGGTGTGGTGGTCTGTAGGAGTAGTGATAACAAGTAAAAATAAGTAATGGTGGTGAAGACTTAATGTTAATATAATATTAAAAAGCATTCTTTGAAATAAGCTATGAAAAATATCCAATTTTGCATCTTTTTCTACTTAGTTATAAAATAGTTTTTTTATTTTCTATTTAAGTTGTGAAGAAGATATAAAAAGATCTTTTCTGCCAACCAAACGCAAGTCCTACAGTCAAAAAAAGCTCTTTTACAGCTTTAAACTATTAAAAAATTGAACTAAATGCAGCCTAATTAGTATTGGGATTAGCTCAAATCGGGTCAAATTAAGTTCGGGTTATTCAAATTTAGATCCCAAGTTTATTTAACTTTTTCAGTTAGGATGCAATGAGATCATTGATGAGGTCATATTTACAGCTCTGTTTGCTATAAACGGTGAAGGATCTCCCGCATCCTTGGGGCGTTGAAAATCTTCAGTCCCTAGAAAGGTGGTTCTGTTTTACCACTTAAATATGTTACGGTTGAAAAATAATATTATTGAATTAACTATTTTTTCTGAATTAATAAATTTAATGTCATTTTAATAGACAACTTATAAATAAAAATAATTAATTAATTATATTTTAAAATTTAAAAATAAGTTACTGTTTTAATAAAATTTACCAAATTATACATGGCAATGTCAAGGGAGGGGGAAATGGCGTAGTGGAGATTCGAACTCGGGTGGCTCTCAGGACTCCCAGCCATAGTGGGAAATGCCATTAGGTCATGTGGCTTCTCAGTGGTTAAAGGTAACTAAGGAGATAGAGTATGCTTTAGACCAAAATGTATGGAGTTCGATTCTCTACTTAAACTTCTCCCTGAGGAATCATTGACTTAATTGATTCATATGGTGTGAGGGTTGATGCATGGATCGGGGTTGACTTGGTAATCGGGTTCCTCGTTAACAAAAAAAAAATAAAATAATATACTACAATTACTATTATTTTTTTGGAATTTATTATTTAATTAAATGAGATTTAGATATTTACCACCTTGTACTATGACATGAAGTATATAAAGTTTTAAAATTTTATCAGTTTAGTACCTTATATTAGAACTTATTGAACTTTTATGAAAATCCAATTGGTTTTCATCAATAAATGTGGTTGTAACAAACAAATACAGCGAAATATATGAGTTATATAATGTTTTCAATGACAATCTAATAAATTAAGCAAAGAACATTAAATGAATTATAACTCGGTGCGATTCTTAATTGAACCTTTTCCTGAGGAATGATTGACTTAATTGGCTTCTGTAATGTGTGGGTCGCCGCATGAGTTGGGTTTGCCGAGTAATTGAGTTCCTTTTTAGGAAAAAATTAATAATAATTTCTAATAAAATTTTCAAAACTAAGGTGATAAATTAGTTTTAGTGAGACTGCTTTAAAAAAAAAAGTTTCGTGAGTGTTCTTTCTCTTTTCGTGAGAGTTCTCTCTCTTTTTTGTTCGTTGGTGTGATTTAACTAACTGCTAAATAAGCGCGGAGATGAGCTCATATTCTCTCTCTATAACAAACTCTCATTTGAAAATCTCTCTCATTCTCATTCTCATTCTCTCTTAAGTGGTCCATTTTTCTGCCATTGAATTTTGCGAGTTCGATTGACAATGGCGGCCAATACAGTCCAATTCTTTCAATTGAACACCGGCGCTAAGATCCCTTCCTTAGGGCTCGGTACATGGCAGGCTGATCCTGGCGTCGTCGGAAATGCTGTTGAAACTGCCATTAAGGTCTCTCTCTTCCCTCTCTACTGTCTCTTTGGCAAATTTTAGTTGCATTTGGACTCTTAGATATTATTCTATAAGGTCATTTATAGTCTTTCACTTGTCAGCTTAAGTTTTGAAACAATTTGGTTCCTTAGCTGGATATTAGAACTAGGTTCACGATTTTGAACCCCAATAATTCTTATTTTCAATATAAACACAATTCAAGCACGAGCTACATTTTAAGTAAAATGGGTATCTATCAAATATATTATTACCAAGTCCCCTTTTCTTTTAAAACCTTTCCCTCCCCAATCCTCGCAATTTAGAAGAGCAACCTTCGGGTTGCCCATCTTATCTTTCAAGATTTAACCTATTACACTATTACACCACATATAAGCGATATAAGCAAACATTGATCAGTTATATCAATTTTTAAGTGGGCATAAAATTGAGTTAACTTGAACAAAAAAATTTATAAACATTTAAAATACACTTACACATTAGAAAATGTTTTTGAAGACATTCCTACTTTCAAATGCTAAAAGTTTGAAAGAAAATTATGGATAGTGTATTAAATGCTGAAATTTAGTAATCATCTTTGTAACTGCTTAAGAAATTTCAAAAAATTTGTAACTTAAAAATTGGTATAAAAATTTAAAAACATTTAATTAATATTTTCTTATTTAAAATAATAAAATTAGTCTTAGAAACACCAAATATTCCTAACTATAATTGACCCACAACCTCTTTAAATTCTTTGGCAAATACAAATGTAGCATCAAAATAAAATTGAAGAATAGTATAATTTTAGTCATTCCCTTCAAAGCTCGCATCCTTTTTAAGCAAGCGATTGATAACAGTAAGTATGTGTACTTCAACTTATTCTTCAAATTACATTGGATAAAGGGACAAAAAAAGATACTAACTAGATAGAAATGGTGAATGCCGGTGTGTAAAAATCAACATCCCTACTGCCTTATTTAAGTTACAGCAATTATTAAGTTTATTCATTTCATATCTAGATGTTTTGTTATCATATGTATTTGAACATTTTATCATATCATTATTGCCTCGTATGCATTTTTTTTATTTGTGTTCTTAAGTTTGCTATTGTTAAGTTTATTCATTTCATATCTAGATGTTTTGTTATCATATGTATTTGAACATTTTATCATATCATTACTGCCTCGTATGCATTTTTTTAATTTGTGTTCTTAAGTTTGCTATTGGGTTGTGTTTTGGTTTTTTGGGAGTATTACTTGTCATGTTCTATTTTTTGGTTCTAGCCCCTTTTTGCGTCCTTTTGGTTCATATGTCCTGAGCTCCATTTTTTCGGGTGTTTTCCTTTTTGTATCATAGGTTTTTTCACTGCTGATCGAAAAAATATCGTCACTACCTAAATACAACTTCATATCTTTAATATTCCTACAATGAATTGATATATCTTGCCTTTTAGTTTATTAGAACTTTGCTATTGGAAATAAAATGTAACTATTTTGTTACTATAGTTTAAGTAGAATATAATTACTATAAAACTTAAGATTGCATTATATTCAAACAGTTAAAAAATATCTAAAAAACAATAACATATAAGCAAACTAAAACAATTTACAATATTGTGTGCTACAGAAAAGTGAAGGATTAGGTAATCAATAATTGTTTTCTAATAAAAGAGCAATGAAAGCTTAAATTAAATAAAAAAGGTATCCTCTCGGTTCAAACTATAAAAGTTAATCCAATTATATAAATAAATATATATTACACTAAATTTTCTCCATACGTTAGAATATAAATAGTAATATCATACCAAAAAGAATATTATCTATCTCAAAATCTAGAGGCCCTAGATTATGAAACAAGGCCCAAAAGACTGTGGATTAGATATGTTCTTTTAGTCCTAGGCCTTTCCAACTTTCAAAAGAAAAAAAGAACAAATACATAAGTATGTCTATATACCTATGGCATATGGATCTTATGTGTGTCAAAAAAAATTTATCTATAATCGATTAAAATGTGTGCCTGTATTGCCTATGGCATATGGATGAACATATAAACTATGTTTTAAAAGTGCACTATTACAATTTCAAAAGATTGATTATTGTCATATCATAAAAATGGGCAATAATTATAGAAAATAGTAATACATAATATAAAAATTATATCACATGCAAATAAATATCAATTTCAAACCAAAATTCAAAATTGAAAATCCAATAAGTAAAATAAATTACTAATGTAGCATAAGAATTTCAATATCACATAAATATAATGAAAATAATATTAGCCTATTTATTTCATACATCCTATCAAAAATAAATTAATGAACAATTAGAAAGGGAGCTCAAAACTGCCAAAACTTGGAAGGTAGAAAAAAAACGTAAATTAATCCACTATAATCATATATGCAATATAATAGTAATAGTTAATATAATGTTCCTAAGTTTTTAAAATTCTATAGAAAAGTTATATTATAGTGCAAACAACAATTATAACATACCAAATTTGATAATATGTTGACAATAATATTCTTAAAATTAAAGATATATTGATGCATCTGCAAATATAGACAAAACTACAATTAGAATTAAACAAGGAAAAAAATACGCGGAATCATGTCATGGTTCCCATATGTGCGTGTGATCAATACGTGTCATATGGATAGAAATAACAACAGTTAAAACAAACAATAATCAAACATAGAAGATTGTTTTGTGAAAGTCAACATGTAACAAGATAATAACATACAGAACAAACATTATCCTTCTAAATAAATGGCCCTTATTTTTTTTTTTTAATACCTTTTATACAAATACTTGAACAAGCTAATTCACTAACCCCATGAATACAAGGTCAGTGATGACAATTAGGTCATGACTGATGAGAAAAAACAAATAATTCGAAAGGTAATTTTACCCGTGCATCGTGCGGGGAGAAACTAGTTCTCATTATTGCTAGAGTTTATAAGCATTCATATGCCTCCACTCATTGACTAATGCTTTTCGAATAGTTGGTTCCTTGAAAGCAGTTTATCTTTATTTAATTATACGATCTTTGCCCTTGTTGCTGCTTGAAGTATTGACATGATATGGTCCTTAACCGCTTTTGTTTTATATGAAAGTTACTTTTTTATTGTCCATTTGTTGTGGGTATATTGATGTTGTTGTGATTGTTAGGATACCCACGAACACCAAATTCTAAATCGAATTAGCAAGTATAATCAAAGGGAATGGGAAAGTTAAAGCACTAGGATTTACATTGTTCTACTGAGGGAGAGAAATGAACTCAACACGTAAACAAAGGATTATAATAAATTTTTTTTCCTTCTTGTTCACTCTCCTAGAAGAGGAAAAAAAACAGTGTAAACCCAGAACTAAGACCTGTTTATCTGTTGATTATTTAGGAATGACTGATGATTTCATTTCTCCCTTGGTTCGGAGACCATTTTATAAAATACATGATAGTAGTCCTGTTTTAGGCCTATGTCGCCGATTCGTCTAAATTAAAAAAAAAAAAAAGTAGTCCTATTTTATGGTAGGGCTTATGGATTGAATCGACTCCGTTTTGTAGTTATCATTCATCTGTGAATTGATAGATTGTGCATAGAGGGTTACTAGGTCCCATTTGAACGATGAGTCTAGGCAAAGTGTTTACATATTCATGTTTCGTCTCAAGCTCGCTCTTGTTTACGTTGGGAGCAAAATTAGATAGAAAGATATTATATACTGAGAAGCTGACTTCAAATCTGTGATGATGTCGATTTTAAATTTTGCATAAAATGGAGGAAGCTGAAAATATTTTATGTACCAAATGAAGTTGAGTCGGCAGTGTACTCGTTACAGTGAAATTCATTTAAAGACTCTTAGAGCAGTGGGCAAAGGATGGACTCAAGTATAGTTGTACGGAATGTGAATTTCAAGATGTTTCAAGATGTCTCAAGCTCTTTCTTGTTTATGCTGGGAGCAATTACAACTTTTATAGTTTCAAGATGTTTACCTTAATTTAAAACCTACAAGCAAATTGAGCGATACAAAGATTACCCCCTCGGCCAGGGAACAATTGATTCACCCGATCAATTCACTCCAATCAATACCCAGAAAACCCGCTCCAAACTGCTCCAAGATCAATTCTCGATCTTCACCGATAAAATATCGGAATTTTGCGACTAGAGCTTCTGCGTTCTTCTCTCTTTCGGCTCTCTTTCGTTGTGTGCTTCGTTATTTTTGTGCTGCCGCCTCTCTCTCATAATCATACATAACCCCACCAAATTGAGGGGTATATATATATATATATATATATTATAATAAATTTTATGATAAAACCAAGCCCTAAAGTTTAGAGCAAGTATGGGCTTATTAGCCCATTTAATTTTCTTTTAATTTTCAATCCAAAATAAATTACAACCTGTGAGCTGGGCCATAATACATATTATGTACCCCATAAATCTCCCCTTCCTGCCCACCACGAAGAGGAGAAAACTCTATATCAGGCTACTTGGAGTCCATACGTGCCATCCTAACGTACAAGTCCAACTTGCCACTAGGTACCACTTTAGTCAACGTATCAGCCATGTTCTTGTCAGTATGAATCTTTTTCAGCATCATTACTTTTTCTTCAATCACAGAACATAACCAATGATATCTTACATCAATATGCTTTGTGCAGGCATGGTACATGAAATTCTTACTCAGATCTATCACACTCTTTCTGTTTCAGACCCAACTCTTTAAGAAACCTCTTCATCTACAACATTTCCTTCCCTACTTCAACAGCAGCAATAAACTCGGCTTCAGTAATGGAGAGAGCAACACACTTCTGCAACTTGGACTGCTAAGACACAACTCCCCCTGCAAAAGTGAATAAATATCTGAAGATCCACTTATTGCTTCCCAATGAGCTTTCCCTAGATTTGACAAAAACCTGCTCACAACACCCATAGCATGAGCAATATCTGACCTGGTGCAAACCATGGCATAAATCAAAGATCCAGCAGCAAAGGAGTAGGGAATAGAAGGCATCTCTTCTTTCTCTTTCTTGGTCATAGGACAAGACTGTTTACTCAATTTAAAATGAGAGGCAAGAGGCGTGCTAACTAGTTTAGCACTATTCATGATGAACCTTTCAAGCACCTGTTCAACATATTTTGCTTGAGACAACCACAACTTTCTAGCCTCTCTATCACGGGTAATCTCCATACCGAAAATCTGCTTCGCTGGAACCAAGTCTTTCATTTCAAAAGACTTTGAAAACTCCTCTTTAAGCCTTTAAATCATATTTGCATCTTAACCGACAATTAGCATATCATTTACATAAAGCAGTAAAATAATGAAGTTACCTCCTGAGAATTTCTTGATATACACACAATGATTTGTAGCTATTCTCTTGTACCATCGACCCACCATGAAGGAGTCAAACTTCTTGTATCACTATTTAGGAGCCTGTTTCAAACCATACTAGCTCTTTTTCAATCTGCAAACTAATTGCTTTTTACCCTGAACTTCATATCCTTCAGGTTGCTTCATGTAGATATCCTCTTCTAAGTCACCACAAAGAAATGAAGTCTTCACATCTAATTGTTCATGCTCAAGATTCATACTAGCTGCCATATCTAGTACCACTCGAATGGAACTCATCTTCACAACAGGAGCAAAGATCTCATCAAAATGAATCTCTTTCTTCTGATTGAAGCCTTTCACCACCAAACGAGCTTTATGTTTCACAACTTGGTCCCCATTCTTTTTCAGTCTGAACACTCACTTATTCTGAAGTGCTTTTCTGCCTTTAGGAAGATCAACCAGCTCATAGGTTCCATTCTTCTCTAAAGAATTCATCTCTTCATCCATGGCTTTCACCTAATTATCCTTGTCTTCATAAGTCTGCACTTCTTGGTAGCTCTTTGGCTCCCCCTCATCAGTAAGACAAATATAATCAGAACTCGAATACCTCACAGATAGTCGACGCTCTCTATCAGACTTCCTCAACTGAGGCTTAGCTGTCACTGGTTCGGGGGTTGGCTCCCCCTGCTCAACACCATCTGTACCTGGAGCATCATTAATTGCAACTGGCTCTATATCATTCTCCAGTTCTGTCCCATCTAAGATCTGCTCTTCATCTATGGCACCTGATGAAGATGAAATCGGTGTAGTATCAGCAACACCGCTAGGAGCACATGTAGTCTTATTTGACTTGTCAAAATTAGCCATATTCTCATTTTCATGAAACACGACATCTCTGCTTCTCACGGTCCTTGTCTTCATAGGGTCCCATAATCTGTAACCAAACTCCTCATCACCATATCCTACGAATATGCACGGAGTGGCTTTATTGTCAAGCTTGGATTTCTGTTCCTTTGGCACATGCATGAAGGCTTTGCATCCAAACACCTTCAAGTGAGAATAAGAAATGTCTTTCTTAATCCACACTTTCTCTGGAATGTCAAAATGCAAAGGAGCTGATGGACCTCTATTGATGATGTACACAACAATATTTACAGCTTCACCCCAAAATGCCCCCAAAATACCCCCAAAATGCCTTAGGCAGCTTTGACATTCTGAGTAAACATCTGGTTTTCTCCACAATGGTTCTATTCATCCTTTCCACGACACCATTATGCTGAGGAGTACTTGGTACTGTTCTTTCTTGGTGAATCCCATGTTTCTTGCAGTACCTTCTAAAATCTCGATTAACGTACTCTCTCCCATTGTCAGTTCGGAGACATTTTAGCAACATCCCTACCTGTCTCTCCACCATGGCATGAAACTGCAGAAAGACTTCAAATACTTGAATTTTGGATCTCAAACAAAACACCCAAGTTTTTCATGAAGCATCATCAATAAAAGTAACAAATATCGATTTCCTCCTAGAGATTCCGCCTCTATAGGACCACATACATCAGAATGTACCAAATCAAGCTTATTTTGTTTTCGTTTCAACTGTTTACCAAAACTGACTCTATGTTGCTTACCTAACAAACAATCATCATAAGGGTTCAGTGACCTATTTTTAAGTGAAGGAATGAGGGATTTTTTAGCCAATATCTGCAACCCTTTCTTGTTGACATGAGCTAGCCGTCTGTGTCACAAATTAGGTGAAGTGTCATCCTCGACTGCGTTCAATTCACCACCACACACTATCACACATATCTTGTATAATGAACAACAAAGCTGTCCTCTGGCTACTATCAGTGATTCCTTGGTAAGCTTCCATTTTCCATCTCCTAGATGATGTGTATAACCTTCTTTGTCTAGGACATTTACAGAAATCAGATTAAGGCGCAATTTAGGAACATGTCGCACATTTGTTAGAGCAACAATGCAACTAGTACTAGTCTATACATGGATATCCCCAATCCCAATGATCTTAGCAACACTACTGTTGTCCATTTTCATAGTACCAAAGTCACCTACTTTGTAAGTAGAAAAATACTCTCTCTTGGGAACACAGTGATAAGAAGCACTAGAATCAACAATCCATTCAACATCAGGATCACTTCTATGATTGCACTCACCCTGAGCACAAAACAATGTTATATGGCCATCATTATCATCACTTGTTATTGTAGCTACAGTCTTTTTATCATCTGCCTTATTCTGACGTGTTTCACCTTTCTGTTCTTTCTTCAGAAGAAAACAATCTCGTCTCAAGTGTCCAATTTTATGACAATGCCAGCATTCTAGTTTTGCTCCTCTGGACTTAGACTTGCCTCTAGACTTATCATGCCTCTTCGGCCCTCTACTCTTACTTCTACCTCAGTTTTCAGTAACAAGTGCCTGCGCATCAACACCCATCTCTTTTCTTCTCATCTCCTCATTGAACAAGCAATCTCTTACGGCACTCAAAGCCAAATTTCCATCAGGAGCCGAGTTACTAACAGTTACTACCATGGTCTCCCAACTGTCAGGTCGAGAGCTTAAAA